>CM059430.1:153260198-153860198 GCA_030390025.1 Squalus acanthias
ACTGACATACCATGCATTTTTAGCATTTTCTGGTTCCTTGGATTTTGACTTGATAAGGAGTCATTTCTCACACATTGAAGAGAATTTGTACATGGTTAGTCAGAGCTACCATGCCTCCTGTTGATTATAAACATTGACCATTCAAAAAGAAAACTAGCCATTTCTGGTTTCTCACACCCAAAACACTGCAATACTTTAGATCTCAGGTCAGATAATCCTTTGTTACATTACAATCTTGCGATTGTTTACATAATAATATTACAGCTTTTTCTGGAGCAGATTTCAACATTTTAAACTGTTTTGAAGTTTATCGATTTAATCATTACTTTTTCTGAAATAATTTTGGGGACAGGAATTTCCTCTTTTTGTAATGACATCTGTAATCTGTCTAACAGTGATCCCACAAATTGCATGATACAATAATCCCATGCCAGTAAATTATTTTCCAAAAAGTCACTTCTGACCTAATACTATGGTACACAAGTGAGTGCCAGTGAAAAGTACTCCCCTAATGTCCTAGTTGATAAAGGCATTCATTGTTTGTTGTATTAAGCCAGAGAGACAAATAGGTCTCGAGTATGATCTGGGTCAAGTCACGGAATCTTAGCTGGGCACTAGAATTGGCCTCAACAATTCTGGGGTGAGATGGATCGTATCCCCCACTGCTGATCCCTATTTAATAACCCGATGAAAATGTCCTTCAAGCTCATCGACTTAAGCACAGATTCAGGCTCTATAATGACACCTACCAGGTCCAAAAGCACGCCAATGCACACCATCTTAACATGGCTCTGCTAGAAAGCGCATGTGTGTGGGAGAAAGGCAACAAAAGAGTCATGCTCTATGTTGAAATCCTCCAAGGTCAAGTAATCTGCCAACATTTACCATCTTGGCTTACATATGAAGTACGTGGGCAGAGCACCTGAGGAGATCCAGGCCCATAAAACTGTACTCCAGCATGAACCAGTTCCTTCAGAGGAGGAAGGCAGAAAGTCAACATTAAGTAATTCAGTTTCACTGCTTTTTTTATTACATTCCACTTAGGAAATAATCTAGCACTTCTTCCTCCCCAATATTAAGAGGAATAAACATTGCAGAGTTTCAGATGAACTTGACAACCAGTATGGAGAATACAAATTACTTGTCAAATCACTCCCAAATTTAAAAATAAATATACCAAAAGGGTTACTTCAAATTTGTATGCTAACTGGTTACTTGATCAAAATAGCATATTTCTATATTGCCATTAAAACCTGAGGGCTTGAAAATCTTCATTTGTATTACATATACAAAGTATAACTTCAGGGCAGGGGAGAGAGAAAAAAAAACTGTACAGCTCTCATTCCGGATTGTTAACAAGCAATGCCGACTGAAATTACTTGCGTGTGAACATCGGGCAAGAACAGAGCTGAAACCAGCTTTAATGCTCCCTAGGTTTGAACAGTGCAAAAGCCAATTTTAAGTACATCACTCCCTTGTTACCCCCCAACACAGACAGACAGACAGAAAATGCAAAAATCCATAGATTTGTAAAGAGAACCTAACCTCATTATTGGAGATCTGTTGAACTGACATAATGGATTTTCTTCTTTTTTTTTAAAAAAAACAGTCCCTTCTCTGCCGCAGATACCAACAGATGAGCAAGAGAGACAGGCAGTGTTGGCTCAGTAATCACTTTTTTTGAATAAAGTACAGGTCAGGATGTAATAAAACACAAGGTCTAGGATAATAGTTCTTCAGTTCTTTCACCTTGTTAGAAAGGCTTGCAATGTTGTTCAACATTCCTTACTGACAAATTACCACAGCAAGACAGCTGCTAGATTGTAATTTTGAACAGAAAACAGCACGTACTTCAATCATCCAGATATTGGCTGATGAAATTTGACGTTCTAACCGCCAAGATAATTTCAGTCACCCCACTTAACGCAAGCTATGCAAGAGTTTTAAAAAGCAAAATTACTTCAGCTATACGGTAAACGCTGAACTGCTGTTTGCCAAACTGGAAGAAAGTGTTGTACGCTCAACACCAAGCAAGCCTTTATCTTTCCAACACAACACCAATGAAAATGCTCCTAGCTGTCAGCAGACAATCCCTCAAATTACCGAGTACTCTACGTGCCTGTCGGTGACAGGTGACCTGCCCTTCGATAAACAACAAAGCAAAGGTCATCATTACCTGAAGCACATTCATAATAAGCCCCATCAAGTCTCCATTTCCATTACAGGTTTGAGAGCATGGACTGTGCTTTATTTGTGAATAGGTCTCTCTCCCTCCACTCTTACAACTACATCAAGCAATTGAGAAGAGAATTTTGAGGATTGAGAGTCTCGAGTGAGCATTTGCTAAACAACTTGCTATATAAATGCAAGTTGTTGTTGCGGTAAATAAATATTTGGCTGACGAAAAAAACCCACAGACTACTCCTGTTTACGCAAACTTACTTCCTTCCAGAATAAAAAAAATTGAAATCATTAATTTGAATTAAGTAATACAAATACAACAGCACACAAGGTTTTTTTTTGTACGATTTCCACTTGAATTAATAATTTGAAATAAGCAATTTTGAATGAAGAGTAGGCTGTATGTTTACCGTAGCAGACCGATTTTTTTTTTTTTATTTCAAAATATACTTTATTCATAAAAATTTTTGTTCACATACATCACTATACAGTCCACATCTGGTATACACTAACTGCAGTAAGGGGACAGACAAACGTGGTTCAAGGAAATCCCTTGCATCATCCAAACATATCTGTCTGTCAAAACAGAATGGAGGGCGCCACAGGGTGTTGCCCTCTGCTAACTAGATCAGGCAGCCATTCTGCTTGTATCCACTTAAGACAGAGATGTCTGGCAGGCTATTTGACTGTGGATAGCATCACAGCTGAGTCACATTTTCCAGCAGAAGACACTGGATAACAAACTGGAGCAGATTCTTTTCCTCCTTAACTCAAGTGTAACACGATCAATTCTAGCATCTCTGCTGCCACCAGAGATCTGCTATTAAGTAATCAAATTTGGACCTTCTGGTCTTGTATAGATCAGCCTCACACTGAGCTCCCTTACTGCTGCAGTACACACAAAACCAATTCAAAATGGAGGTGCATTGAAAGATAATTGCAAAAGCAACCCCAATTCCCTCACTGAACAACTTCTACATAAATTCCTCACTGTAGCATCCTCAGACAGCTGACAGATATATTTGGACTACATGAAAAGTATGCCCATGTCATATTGAAGAACTTGAGTACAGTTGGGATTTTTGGAAAGTCATAATGTTAGAGAAAGAATTTTAAAACAGGAGTTCCGGACTCTAAAATTAGTTTTTTTTTAAAATACAAATAAGGTAACTTTGTAACATAACAGGACATTTCTGGCCAAGTACTGCAGATAAATGGCAATAACAAGTGCAACAACACGGTTAAGAAATGTTACCCCTGGATCAGAATTTCTCTGAACTGCAGATTTAAAAAAAACAATTTGCAAATTTTTGAACCAAAGCCATTAACTATTAACAACAGAAAACGCTGGAAAAACTCAGCAGGCCAGGCAGCATCCGTAGAGAGAGAAAGAGAGTTGACGTTTCAGGTCGATGACCTTTCATCAGAACTATTAAATCGTTTCAGTCGCAGCAAAAATCGAAGACTAACTTGGCATTAAGCATTGCAAACTGGACAATCAGCTTAACTCATTGTTATCCCCAAATCTTCTCACCCGATACTATTCTCACCAAGATGCCCATACGAACGAGCGAGCATTTTCCAGCAGGCCTGAACAACTAAACATTTATTTAGCATCTTTCACATTACAAAACATCCCAAGGTGCTACATCGGAGCACTGCAGGACACCATTCTGTTAGGGACAAGTTAGATGGGGTGATGAAAAGCACAGCTAAAGAGGTAAGCTTTGAGGAGATTTTAAGATAGAGAGAGAGGCAACAAGACAAAAAGAGGTTGAATTAGAGTTCCAGAGTGCAGGGATGTGATTGCTGAAGGCTCAGTAACTGATGAGTGCAGGGAAGGAGGCAGCATAGTAAAAGCAGCAAGTGTTTGTTGGAATGTAGGGTTGGAGAAAATTGCAGCGATAGGTTGGCGTGAGGTCATGAAGGGAGTGGAAGAGGAGGAAAGAAATGCTGAAACAGGTATGCTGCTGGGCAGGGAGCCACCGAGCGCAGTTGCTGTGATGGACTATGTCCATGGTAAGATTTAGCCAGAGAATTCTGGGCAAGTTGGAGTTTGTGCAGAATGGAACTAGAAGGCCAGTATTTGAGAAAATAAGCCTCAAAGTGGATGCGAGTTTTGGCAGCAATGCAGGAGAAGTAGGGATGTGATTGGTGATGTCCCAGAGATGGAACCAAGCGGACCGGATGTGGGATTTAAAGCCAGTTCAGGATTCAGCAGGACACCAAGGAGCATGTTGTTAGGTTCAGTCTGAACAGAGCTGGGGAAAGAGATGGAATCAGTGCGCGAGATATAAAGTTTCAGACTGGAGTTGAATAGGTTTGCTTCAGTCTTGAGGATGTTCAGCTGTAAAAAGAAACACTGATCAAGTCACTGGCCAATGGTGAAAAGTGGGAACTCTGATTTTACCACTTTCTACTTGTATACAAGCAATGTCTTGTGTATGCAAGTACACTATAATCCATCTGGAAAAGTTTCAAACCTGAGGATTCAACAATAAAATGTAAACTTTCAATTAAAAATACGCAAACATAACCAGTGAGGCAAATAAAATCAAAGTACACAATTGAATGTCCTGTTTTTTTTTTTCCAAAATTCGGTGCAAATACAGAGTTTGTACTTTTCATACTGGTGCCTTTATCTACTCGGAGGCCTTTGAGGTAGCGGATCACAAAATCCGTATGCTCTGATCTGGCACACAGCTACAAATGCAGTACTCAAAATTCAAAACAAAAAAGTGAAATATAAAAATGTGGTAAATGCACAGCTAGGTGTGGCACTGCCATACAGGCCAGCAAGGACGTTCAACTCTTGCCGAGTTCGCTGACCTCAGTCAGGGGGCAGTTGGATTCTGTCTGTAGGCCGAAGCTAAAAAGGGGGAAGGCGAAAAAAAGAGCCAGGGTTTTAATTCTTGATCACTAACCTGTGATACACGATGGAAAGTGTAGGTATGGGCGTGGGACAAGGACAGGATCAGACTGAGCTATGATGCCTCCTGCAGTCAAATAGTCTGATGCAAGCTCTCACATGAAGAGTATTGGGTGAGGCAGTGGAGGGATCTCAGTGCCTGTGGATCTGCATGAGTCATCATCTTCAGAAGGGAGGGGATTTAAAAAAAGAGGAACCACCAAAAAAAAAAGCAAATTTTCTGCTTATTCTATGCAACTTTATTTAGCGTAGAAGAGGGTTACAAAATCAGTATGTGGCAACGAGCACCAGAACTGTCCTGAAAAGTTCAGAACCATGAGAACACCATTATAAAAGGGACACAGTTACAAGCATTTCAACTTTCAGCCTAGCAAAACAACCTTATTCAAAGGATTTTAACTTTACAGAGTCAGTATTCACAAACTGCACCATACATCATCCCTCCTCAGGCCTATTTTGTGCTATACTGCCCTTGAAAAGTAGTCACTCTAAATAGATTGCTCTGGGTAATAAGATTCCGTCTTCAACAGCTCCGGGTAATCGGATTTGATCTTCAACATCTCCATGGTAATAAATACAGATAATTGAATCACAAATTGATTACAAGCCATGCTTTAATTATAATTTAAGGGAATAAAATAATTAACCAGAGCATTATAGTCACAACATAATCTCCTAGCTTCTCCTCAAGCTTAACAAAGCAGGTCTTTATTCGATTTGTCCAGTTACAGAGGATACAAATCTACTTAACAGACCCAAAGCTGAGTTGTACCTTTTGAGTTCCCAATATAAACCAATGACTCATGGGGATAAAATTAAATTTAGTGATGATTGAAGATTGATTAGTATGTGGCCAAAAGACCAATACTGTCCCGAGGCCAAATTGTAGAAGGGCAGCATCATGCAACATATACAGGATTTAAAACATCAGTTCAATACCAGCATCATTCAGAGGGCTCAGTAATCTGTACAAGGATACAACCGCAGCAAGTGCTCCCGCAATATCATTGCGAACACTGGTCAACAACAAACTGAAATTAACTTTTGAGTAATTGAGATGATGCAACAGATTTATGGAGAGTACAAAAGATATAGTATTGCTGTTGGGGCGCTTGTGGGTGGTAGAACTGAAATCTTAGAACAAAATCTAGCCCACATCAGATATTGTTCAACTGGGAATGTTAGATGGAGATGGGCAACACAGTGAAGAGGGAGAAGGAATTATATATACAGGAAACTTTCGTTTATCCGGCATCGACGGGACCGGCGTGGTGCCGGTTTATCGAAAGTACCGGATAACGGAGAGTTATATCTACCGAGGCTATTTTTAACAAAGAGACTCCAGGCAGCGCGGGAGAATCAACTCCTGCTACTGCAGTGTTTCGGACTTCCGACAGCGCCAGGAGGCCGAGTAGTGGCACTTTTGAAAAGTACCCCTACTGACTAAATCGGCGTTCGCGGACTCGGACTCTGACTCGGGATCGGCAACATTGCCGGTTATTTGAGAGGAGTTTTCGGAGCACTCGGCGTTCGCGGAGACTCGACTGCGACTCGGCAACATTGCCGGTTATTTGAGAGGAGTTTTCGGAGGATGATTTTTGCCGGTTAAGCGAGAATTCCGGATATTTGGGTGCCGGATAAACGAAAGTTTCCTGTATATATTTTTTTAAATCAACCTATATGAGCAGCTGCAGGCTGGCCGATTTTGGGCCGGGCGGAGGGGAAATGGGGCATGGACACGAGGCAAATAAAGGCCATCACTGCCAAATCCAATCTTTTCCTCACCTTGTATTCACGTGCACACTTCCAGCAGAGGTATTTAGAGAGAAATCAGAAGTTGCTTTGTTCCTCTCCCTAGCCTGGGGATAGTGGAGACGGTTATAGTGCTTCCACTGCTACCCAATGGAGGCCAGCTAACAGCACAGACCAGTAACTTGGGACCTCTCTGAGCTGTACGGCTCAGTGCCACATCACAAGTGCATCGACACATCCAGCAATGTGTCGATGCACGAGTAACCTTTACACAAACTAATTGATAGTCAAGATGTTAACTCTGTCTGAGTTAAAGATGTTTCAATCAGGGAATGCTGCAAATGAAGATGCATCATGTGATTTCTGGTGTTCCTTCTATAAAATGAATAAAATAATTTAGATTTACTTTTTTTGTTAAATCAACCAGCAACTTTTTCAGGTTATAGATATAAAGTTGCATGTTTATATATTGAAAAGGTACAAAGAAAGTTCCACTGATTTTTGATGGACCATCTCAAAAGAAAAATCTACATTCAGGTGTTTCACTGATGGCAAAGTTATTCAACCGCAAACTGGACTACAAGGGGAAGCAAAATGCTTGTCAGAGCGAAGGAAAATTGTCGAGAAAAATAAGCAAAGATAAGCTAAGAAAAGGGAAGGGCATGAAGTTCCTCCACCCACACAGTCATAGAACCTGCTGCTCCAGAAGCAACAAGCTGCAATGACAGCCCCACCTGGGCCAAGCCAAGAGAGGTGATCAAAAGCAGCCTCTCAGCAGTGAAAGAACACGCGAGTGCAAGATACATGGTTTGCAGTAGACTGAGGGGAAGTAAAAAAAAGTTTGTTTTTTTTTATTCAGGGAAAAAACCTTAAGTCAGAAAAGTGATCAGCTTTAAGTTAAAGGCCTAGAAATTCGATTAAGCCCGAAAACGGGCGGTGCCACTGCAGGTCAAGGCTACCAGCCGCCGGCAAAAAGAGCGCAGGCAGCACCAGTATTTTGGTGCTGCCTGCGGATTTAGCCGAGCGGAGCGCAGAAGCTCCCGTGCAACGCGCTCTTTCTGGCGGTAACAGCAGGAGGCCGAAGGTCACGACTAAAGGATCAGTGCGGCGTTCTCGGGCAGTCATCTGTTAACAGTGAAAGACTGGGGCATAGATGTCGTTAATCCGCTGCATGAGAAATCAATTCAAATAAATTTTTAAAAAGGAAACCATGAACCTCTTGGCCACGAGTTTACTGGTGTAAATCGTGCAGAAGAGCGTTCAATTAATTTTTTTAACAACAACAGACTTTTGAAGAACTCTTGGTGAGAATATGCTGTTAAATTTTCCTTAATTCTTGGCCTTTTAAAAACAGACTTCAAAACTTTGCATATTATTTTATCAGTTCCTAAACTAGAAAACCCAATGTATAAAATTTAACGAAATGCAGCTTTGATTCCCCCCCCCCCCCCCCCATGAGATTCTTACATCTGTAGTACAGTATAGTTTTAAAGTATTTATTAAGTCAAAGGAGGAAGCTTATAAAGTTGCCAGAAAAAGCAGTCAGCCTGAGGATTGGGATATTTTTAGAAATCAGCAAAGGGGGACCAAGAAATTGATAAAGAAAGGGAAAATGGAATAGGAGCACAAACTAGCCAAAAATATAAAAACGGATTGTAAAAGCTTCTATAGGTACGTGAAAACGAAAAGACTGGCGAAGGTAAATGTAGGTCCCTTACAGTCAGAGACGGGAGAATTTATAATGGGGAATGAGGAAATGGCGGAGAAATTAAATAAATACTTTGTTTCTGTCTTCACGGAGAAAGACACAAAAAACCTCCTAGAAATACGAGAAAACCAAGGATGTGACGAGAATGAGGAACTTAAAGAAATTAGTAAAAAAACAGTACTAGCAAAATTAACGGGACTAAAAGTCGATAAAGCCCAAGGACCGGATGACCTACATCCTAGGGTTTTGAAAGAGGTGGCCATTGGAATAGTGAACGCATTGGTTGTCATCTTCCAAAATTTTATAGATTCTGGAACGGTTCCTGCAAATTGGAGGATAGCAAATGTAACCCCGCTATTTAAGAAAGGAGGGAGAGAGAAAACAGGGAACTACAGACCGGTTAGCCTCACATCAGTAGTTGGGAAAATGCTGGAATCTATTATAAAGGATGCAATAACTGGGTACTTAGAAACTAACAGTAAGATTGGGCAGAGTCAACATGGATTTATGAAAGGGAAATCCTGTTTGACAAACCTATTGGAGTTCTTTAAGGATCTAACTAGTGGAGTAGACAAAGGGGAACCGGTAGATGTGGTGTATCTGGATTTTCAGAAGGCCTTCGATAAGGTCCCACACAAGAGGTTGGTGAACAAAATTAGGGCACATGGAATTGCGGGTAATATACTAGCATGGATTGAGAATTGGTTAACAGACAGAAAACAAAGAGTAGGGATAAACGGGTCTTTTTTAGGTTGGCAGGCTGTGACTAGTGGGGTACCTAGTAATTAAAATACTTGCAAGGAGTGCAGGCAATGGCAGCGCTGTTGACTTGCGCAATATGGCGGCTGCCGCGTTCTGCACCGGAAGTGAGGCAACCGCCATTTTTTCTTCAAAACCAGCCTTAATAGCCAGCACTAAAGATTCAAATTTCTAGGCCAAAGCATTTGCAATAGAACCTGAATGTGGAGATATAAAGCTTGGATAAGGCAAGAACTTATTTCCCTCCCTTTTCTCCCCTCTCCTCTCGTGGGGTACAGGTCAACAAGCAGCAAGTTATTTCTCACCTCATGATTCAGCGGAGAATAACACTTTTACTATGAGAAAATCCTCCTATACTCAGTCATGTGGCCATTCTTCACATGCAAGCCTATCCAGTGACAACTGATTTATCCAGGAAGGGCATCACACAAGCCCAATCCTATCCTCAACCAGCATCTACAAAACACAGCAGGGAGCACAAAAGAGTGATCAGAAGCACAAACCCTGCCTGATTTTCCCCTCACAACACCAAGGGCACTAAAGCTGGAGGCCAAACCAGGGACTCTCGGTCGATATAGCTAAGCAGCAAACCAAGAAGCCAATGATCACTCACCAAATGAGCCATCAAAGGAGCCACTGCCCCACAACCACCTACTTTCCTAAAAATAAAATTTGGTTTGGCAGAACTGTGTCATCTCATCTGGACAGTTACAGTCACTGGATGCATGACTGAGCCAGACATATTCCAAGAAGGCTAAAACAAGAGGAAGCTGCACAAAAATGAAGAGATAGGATTTCATTTTTAACATCCAACAAAACAATCTAGGACTGAGCCAAGAGGTTGTGTGTTCAGGATGCTGAATGTTATTTTGTCTCAGCAGTCAAATGTGCACCTATATACGGTGACAAGAATAGGTCAGAAGTGGGCTCACTCCTGCAACCAGCAAGTTCCTGATCTCAGAAAGGCTGTGGGGCGAGTGCACAAAAGATGGAAAGAAAAAATGCCAGGTGAAGGTACTCCTCTAGAGAGGGTGAAAAAAAAGAGGCGACCAAGAAACACCTGCACACCTCCGAGTTGTTTATTACACAGCACCGTTGGCAGAGACTGGAAGCAGGTGGTACGGTAATTAAATGAAGATAAATGAACTCGAAAAAGATCCTTTTTATGCTACAACTACAACTAGTATTTATATAGTGCCTTTAACGTAGTAAAGTGTCCCAAGGCACTTCACAGGATTGTTAGAAGACAAAAAATTAACACCGAGCCACCTAAGAAATTAGGGCAGATGACCAAAAGCTTGGTCAAAGAGGTAGCAAGATATGGAAAATCATTGCAACACTGGGAAACACGATTACATTACACAGACCACTGCTATTTGAAAAGGAAACAGAAATTCCTGTTACTCAATGCGTCATAGAGTCATAATGGCACAGAAGGAGGCCATTCGGTCCATCGAGTCTGTGCCGGCTCTCTGTAGAGCAATCCAATCAGTACCATTCCCCCACTCTATCCCCGTAGCCCTGCAAGTTTATTTCCCTCAAGTACCAATCCAGTCTCCCCTTGAAAACACGGAGTGTCTCCGCTTCCATCGGCAGCGAGTTCCAGGTGCTCACCACTCGATGCGTAAAAAAGTTTTTCCTCGCATCCCCCCTGTATCTCTTGCCCAAAACCTTAAATCTGTGTCCCCTAGTCCTTGTACCATCAACTAGTGGGAACAGCCTTTCCCCGTCTAGCCTACCCAAACCAGTTATAATCTTGTACACCTCTATCAAATCACCCCTCAACCTCCTTTTCTCTAATGAAAACACATCCAGCTTCTCCAACCTGTCCTTGTAGCTAAGATCCCCCATCCCTGGAACCATTCTGGTAAATCTCCTCTGCAACCTCTCAAGGGCCTTCACATCCTTCCTAAGGTGTGGTGACCAGAACTGGATGCAATACTCCAGTTGTCACCTAACCAGTGCTTTATAAAGTTTCAGCATAACTTCTCTACTTTTGTACTCAATACCTCTTGACATGAATCTGTCATGCATGAAAGAAAGACTTATGAAATAATACTGAGTGGCCTGTGGGTGGCACTGTCCAGGGAGAGTATAAATACTCGGGCACGGGCCCAGCTTGCGCAGGACATTCTTAACAGGAACTAGAGAAGGACACAACTAGACCTCCATGTTGTAAAACAGTTGATTAAAGCTTTGTTTAACACTTAGACCAAGTACACTTCTCTGTATCAAATTCCATCTGCCACTTGTCTGCCCATTCTGCTAGCCTTTGTGTATCCTGTTGCAGTCAATTGGCATCATCCTCACTGTTTGCCACACCCCCCAAGTTTGGGGTCATCGGCAAATTTAGAAATTCTACTCTGTATTCCAATATCCAGGTCATTTATTGATATCAAAAAAAGCAGTGGCTGCAGCACTGACGCTTGGGGAACACCACTGTCTACCATCCTCCAGTCTGAAAAACAGCCATTTACCACAACTCACTGTTTTCTGTCCTTAAGCCAATTCCTTATCCAAGCTGCCACTGACCCACCTATTCCATAAGCCTCAATTTTGTTAACCAGCCTTCTATGTGGTACTTTGTCAAACACCTCCCTAAAATCCATGTAGACAACATCCATTGCATTCCCTTCATCAATCCTCCCTGTTACTTCATCAAAAAAATTCAATTAGATTAGTCAAACACGATCTGCCTTTTACAAATCTGCGTTGGCTCTCCTTAATTAGCTTAAACCTCTCCAAGTGCCCGTTAATATTTTCCTTCATTATTGTTTCTAAAACTTTACCCACCTTCAATCTTTAGTTTGATTTGATTTTCCACTTCCTACAGTGTTTATTTACTAAACCAGTAGTTACTTGGACTGTTTACACATTTATGGAACTGACGACCACCTAAACTGATGACTACACTATTAAAGTAAGGGAAAATGCCCAGGACTCCATAAGGAACAAATTCCATCAGCACTGATCTGTGAGGGGGAACAGATCCATTACTGAACATCTTGTCATCTGCAGCTGATCAGCATGCCCCACGTCCCCTCGGAAATAATTTGAAATCTTCCCACAAAATTGAAAGGTGTAATGTGCAGGTAAAATGTAAACCAACAACATAGGTAGGACTAAGAAAAAGGTCCTGCTGAGAGAGTTTGAGCAGCTAGGGACTAAATTAAAAAGCAGAACCACAAAGGTCATAATCTCTGGATTATTACCGGAGTCACAAGCAAATTGGCACAGGGTCAATAGGATCAGAGAGATGAATGTGTGGCTCAAAGATTGGTGTGGGAGAAGTGGGTTTCAATTCGTGGGGCACTGGCACCAGTACTGGGGAAAGAGAGAGCTGTTCCGTTGGGACGGACTACACTTGAACCATGCTGGGACTGGAGTTCTAATGAATCGAATAACTAGGGAAGGTAGATAGTGCTTTAAACTAAATAAGGGGGAGGGGGGCGAGGGTCCCGTTGGAGAGAAATCTAGAAATGATAAAGAGAAAAGACAAGGAAGCAGTGCAGGAAAGTGATTGGGGTAAGGATAAACAGATTGTGTCAGGAAGGGACAGAGTGTACAAAAAAAAAGTGCACTAACAAATAGGGTCCGGGTAAGAAAAAATGGTAATAAGACAAATAGGGCCACAGTGCAAAAAAATGTTAAGATGTCTAAAAATGTTAAAAAGACAAATCTAAAGGCACTGTATCTGAATGCATCAAGCATTCGTAATAAGGTAGACGAATTAACAGCGCAAATAGATGTAAACAGATACGATATAATTGCAATTACGGAGACATGGCTGCAGGGTGACCAAGGCTGGGAGCTGAATATCCAAGGATATTCGATATTTAGGAAGGACAGGCAAAAAGGAAAAGGAGGTGGGGTGGTGTTAAGGATGAAATCAGAGCAATAGTGAGAAAGGATATTGGCTCAGAAAATAAAGATGTAGAATCAGTCTGGGTGGAGCTAAGAAGCACCAAGGGGCAGAAAACATTGGTGGGAGTTGTCTATAGGCCTCCAAACAGTAGCGGTAATGTAGGGGATGGCATCAAACAGGAAATTAGAGATGCATGTAACAAGGGTACTACAGTAATCATGGGTGACTTTAATGTACATATAGACTGGCCAAACCAAATTAGCAATAATACTGTGGAGGATGAATTCCTGGAGTGTGTACGAGATGTTTTTTTAGACCAGTACGGTGAGGAGCCAACTAGGGAACAGGCTATCCTAGATTGGGTATTGTGCAATGAGAAGTGGTTAATTAATAATCTTGTTGTGCGGGGTCCTTTAGGGAAGAGTGACCATAACATGATAGAATTCTTCATTAAAATGGAAAGTGAAGATGTCCAATCCGAAACTCGGGTCCTAAATCTAAACAAAGGAAACTACGATGGTATGAGGAGCGAGTTGGCTATGATAGATTGGGGAGCTTCATTAAAAGGAATGACGGTGGATTGGCAATGGCTAACATTTAAGGAACGAATGCATGAATTGCAACAGTTATACATTCCTTTGTGTTTTTGCGCCAGAAAAGGAAAAGCGGCCCAACCATGGCTAACAAAAGAAATTAAGGACAGTATTAGATCCAAAGAGTCATATAAAGTTGCCAGAAAAAGTAGCAAGCCTGAAGATTGGGAGCAGTTTAGAGTTCAGCAAAAAAGGACCAAGAGATTGATTAAGAGGAGAAAAATAGAGTACGAGAGTAAACTTGCAAGGAACATAAAAGCGGATTGTAAAAGCTTCTACAAGTATGTAAAAAGAAAAAGATTAGTGAAGACAAATGTAGGTCCCTTCCAGTCAGAAACGGGAGAATTTATAATGGGGAACAAGGAAATGGCAGAGCAATTAAACAAATACTTTGGTTCTGTCTTCACGGAAGAGGACACAAATAACTTCCCAGAAATGCCAGGGAACCAAGGGTCTAGTGAGAAGGAGGAATTAAAGGAAATTAGTATTAGTAAAAAAAAATGCTGGAGAAATTAATGGGACTGAAAGCTGATAAATCCCCAGGGCCTGATAATCTGCATCCCAGAGTACTAAAAGAGGTAGCCATGGAAATAGTGGATGCATTCGTTGTCATCTTCCAAAATTCTATAGATTATGGAACAGTTCCTGCAGATTGGAGGGTGGCAAATGTAACCCCACTATTTAAAAAAGGAGGGAGAGAGAAAACAGGGAACTACAGACCGGTTAGCCTAACATCAGTAGTAGGGAAAATGCTAGAGTCTATTATAAAGGATGTAATAACAGGACACTTAGAAAATATCAACGGGATTAGACAAAGTCAACATGGATTTATGAAAGGGAAATTGTGTTTGACAAGCCTACTGGAGTTTTTTTGAGGATGTAACTGGTAGAATAGATAAGGGAGAACCAGTGGATGTGGTGTATTTGGATTTTCAAAAGGCCTTTGATAAAGTCCCACATAAGAGGTTAGTGTGCAAAATTAAAGCACATGGGATTGGGGTAATATACTGGCATGGATTGAAAATTGGTTAACAGACAGGAAACAGAGAGTAGGAATAAATGGGTCTTTTAAGGGGTGGCAGGCGGTGATTAGTGGGGTACCGCAGGGATCAGTGCTTGGGCCCCAGCTAGTCACAATATATTTCAATGATTTGGATGAGGGAACCAAATGTAATATTTCCAAGTTTGCTGACAACACTAGGTGGGATTGTGAGTTGTGAGAAGGATGCAAAGAGGCTTCAAGGCGATTTAGTCAAGTTGAGTGAGTGAGCAAATACATGGCAGATGCAGTATAACATGGATAAATATAAAGTTATCCACTTCGGTAGGAAAAACAGAAAGGCAGAGTATTATTTAAATGGTGATAGATTGGGAAATGTTGATGTACAGAGGGACCTGGGTGTCCTTGTACACCAGTCACTGAAAGCAAACATGCAGGTGCAGCAAGCAGTTAGGAAGGCAAATGGTATGTTGGCCTTCATTGCAAGAGGATTTGAGTACAGGAGCAAAGATGTCTTACGACAGTTATACAGGGCCTTGGTGAGGCCACACCTGGAGTACGGTGTGCAGTTTTGGTCTCCTTACCCAAGAAAGGATATACTTGCCATAGAGAGAGTGCAGCCAAGGTTCACCAGACTGATTCCTGGGATGGCAGGACTGTCGTATGAGGAGAGAGAGAGTGGGTCAACTAGGCCTGTATTCACTAGAGTTTAGAAGAATGAGAGGGGGTCTCATTGAAATGTATAAAATTCTGACAGGGCTAGACAGACTGGATGCAGGAAGGATGTTTCCCCTGGCTGGGGGCTCTAGAACGAGGGGTCACAGTCTCAGGATACGGGGTAGGACATTTAGGACTGAGCTGAGGAGAAATTTCTTCACTCAGAGGGTAGTGAACCTGTGGAATTCTCTACCACAGAAGGCTGTGGAGGCCAAGTCACTGAATATATTTAAGAAGGAGATAGATAGATTTCTAGACACAAAAGGCATCAAGGGGTATGGGGAGAGAGCGGGAATATGGTATTGAGATAGAGGATCAGCCATGATCATATTGAATGGCGGAGCAGGCTCGAAGGGCCGAATGGCCGACTCCTGCTCCTATGTTTCTATGTTTCCAACATCTTGGTTGACGTGCCTCAATAGATCCAGTACATTAATCTATTGCAAATGAACAACCACATTTTTCTTTTTAAAACTGTGGAGGAACCTCGATTCTCTCCATGCCCATTATGGACGTTATTCAAAGATACTAAGATAAAGATAATAAAGCATATCTTTGTTTCAGAGCACAATCCTCCTGCTGGTAAAATGAGCAGGCACTGTACAGCTAATCAACCAGCTGACCTGCTGACTCACACCCTCCCCCCATCCATTTGCCTGTAACTACAGTCACCAGATCTGCCATAGATTCGCAAGAAACAAAGGAACCCTGCCCCGATACCAACTATGTCCCCCCCCACCCCGCCTCCTCTGAACCCCACCACCACCCACCCAGTTACAGAAGGGAGTGCTAAATTAAGTATTCACCCATCTCCAGCAATCCTGCTGGCAGCTTCTACAGTGCTTACCTCTTTGAAACTGCCGATTTTAACATCAGTACAGAGCTTAGTTGCTTAAAGCTCATTGGAATGATTGCAACAGTGATATTTTCAACCAAAAACCACTCAATGGCTTTTTTTTTGTGGCTAATTCTGATGAAAGGTTACACCTGGAACATAACTCTCTTTCTTTTTAGATACAGATCAGTGCACTTCCAGAAGTGTGTTTTTAAAAGTTAAGATTTCTGGCATATACAGATTCCTTTTTCAGCGACCAAAACAAGTGGTTCAAATGACATGAGAAAGCACAAGAGTGAAACTTGAGTTATCTTCTTCGCTGGCTTCATCGGGTTTTGGTTAATTTTTAATGCTGAGAACGCCATTCAATTCAGGCTCTCAAGCACAATGACTGGGTCATTGAAGAGGTCATTTACAGTCGATTACTTGGAGAACTTTACGGCCAATGTACAAGTCAATTATTTTTATCATCAAATGTCATGTGTTAAAATCTTAGAAGCAATCTTTTTGGGAATCATAAATTCTAATGTCACCCTGCCCTCAGTTATATCTCCTCGGCCTTTTGACATAACTGACCGTCTATGACACGGTTTGAAGGTTAATGCATTTAATTTCTCCTTGTAATGAACTGCCTGATCACAATAGCTTGGATACCTGATGCCTTTCCGACTGAAAACAATAGTAAAATGTTATTTTTTTGGAAACCGTAAACTTTTGCACTTAGCACACAGTTCGGTAAGGAAGTTTATTTTGTTCTCAAAGATAGGAGGACGACTTTGGAATGCCTTTCCAAAGGCTCCAAAATAGTGTCCAACTAAAGATAAATACAAATGATAACCTATTACTGTAAATCTGACCAAAATCATGAGGCTCAGAGCAACATACAGATTAAAACACTGAGCTGCATGGCTTACAGAAGGTCAGAGAGAAAAAGGCACAAAAGAAATGACGACTCGTGCATCAACACCAAGGTCACTGTACTCTTCTAGAGAATGGTGGTACTACTGAAAACACCTCATCCATCACCAACACAGAAAGGCAAACCAGCATTTAAAAATGAACTTGTATGTTTCTAGTTTTTTTTTTTAACAAGTTTACAGCACAGAAGGCAGTCATTCAGCCCATCATGTCTGTACTGGCTCTATGCTAGAGCAATCCAAAACTAATCCCACTGCCTCACACTCTCCCCCATAGCTCTGTAACTTCCTCGATTTCAAATATTTATTTAATTTTGCTTTAATAGATCCAATGGTCTCTGCCCCAATCACTCTGTGACAAAAGTGAGAAGTCGCACAACACCAGGTTATAGTCCAACAGCTTTTATTTGAAATCACAAGCTTTCGGAGCGCTGCTCCTTCGTAAGGTGAAGGAGCAGCGCTCCGAAAGCTTGTGATTTCAAATAAAGCTGTTGGACTATAACCTGGTGTTGTGCGACTTCTCACTTTTGTCCACCCCAGTCCAACACCGGCATCTCCGCATCATGGCTACTCTGTGACAAAGCATTCCATGCCCCTCTATATTTTCAAATGCTCACTAATTTTATTTCAATTATAGATTCCAGAGCAACAACGATATCATGTGCTGAATCACTACATGATGACTCAGAACATCCGGAATTTAAAAAATGTTCATTCCATTCGCTATTTCACAAAGACATCTAGAACAGCAGAAGTCCAAGCTAACCACTACTTCTCGCCAATAAATCTTACTCAACACCCTCCTGTAACTTTCAGTTTCCTACTTCAGTTGTCCTCCAACAAATGGTATCATACAAAAATGGAGGTTACTGCGCCCTAAGCAGTGTACTAAATTAATAAGCGTAACCCAGGGATCATAAACAGAGAACTTCAGTGACAGACCTGGTTTATTGATATACACCATAACGCTCAAATCTCAGTGCAATTCAGATTTATTCAGCAATGGGTTACGCTGCAGCATGGATTCTTCCCTCATCCCCCAAAATACTGGGGGAGGCAAATAGTTTGCACTCAAAAAAACTGTACAATAGCCACCTTGATTTTGCAGACTCCTTGTAATTTCCCAATCTGTTGCTCAATGGTCTGCACACAGGAGTTGCAGGTCATTCCCTCCACAGATATGGTGATGTAATTCATTTCGCCCATTCTTCTTTGGTCTTCACATCACTGGAAAATGTAAATAGCAGGGTTAAATGGGCAGTCAGACAGAGAACCACATTTAAAACTTCTGAACAGCTTCAAGGAAGATGTACTCTAGCCAACTATACTTTCTTCCACACTTCATAGTCAAGACATGTCCTCAAAAAAAAGAGCAAATTTCCTACTGTTAGCTTGGAGATAGCTATGGACAGGCAGGCCTCTACCTTGAAAATGAGAACATATATTGTACAACAACAACAACTTTCATTTTTATATTGTGCCTTTAACATAGTAAGACGTCCGAAGGCACTTCTCAGGAGCGTTATCAGACAAAATTTGACACCGAGCCACTTGGAGATATTAGGACAGGTGACCAAAAGCTTGGTCAGAGAGCTGGTTTTAAGGAGCGTCTTAAATGATGATTATTCCATGATCTATCAGATTATTATTATATGAATGAATACTAACAGTGCAATAAAGCTGCATATTTTTGTAGTGATTATTTGTTAGTGGCCTTAATTATTTCAGTTTCTCTAAACCAATATTTTAGTCTTTGTCCACGTTCAAGTTTTCTTCCTTCCTGTCTTTCTCACTCTTCCTCCCTCGCCCCCTCCCAAAAAAGGTGGGCAAACCATCTGAAGTGAACGTCAAGAAACTGAAATAATGAAGGCCACTGATTTATAATTATCACTAAAATATGGCATAATCACATAATTTGATCCCAAAAATATCAATCTGATAATACTTTGAAATAGTGTTATTACACTTACTCAATCACTATAAAATATGTCACATAGCACGAAACATCCCATCGCCAACTCACTGTGAGCAAGAATAAGGGAGCTCCACTAGTAGATAAATCATTTTTTTTTTTTAAATCCTTGATTAAACTCCAGCATGCAATTCACTCCTCGGTATACATTCTAAATATTCTAAACCCTTCAATTAGATTCCATCCTGACGTAACTCATACAGTGGTTGTTTCTCACCAGGACACGCTATTATATGCCACAATTCCTCTATACATCATCTATATTATTATAAGCTCTAAATATAATACAGCTGTATAAAAACACATTTTCACCACAAAGCCACCTGTGTGGTTTCCTTGCTTGCCATACAGCAACTATATTATTAAAAGCTCTCACTATAACAGAGTTCTATAAAAGAGTCTCACCACAAAGACGCATGTACAGTTCCCTAACAAAATGCAAAGCTGTCACGTCAGCTCAATGCACTTGGTTGTCCTCTCGCTGCTGAGTCAGTAGGATGGAGATTCAAGTCCAGTTCCAAAGCATGAGCACATAATCTAGGCTGACACTGGAGTGCAGTGCTGAGAGAGTGCAGCACTGTCAGAGGTGTTGTCATCTAGAGGTCTAGTGCGGATAGGATCAGTCTCGACAGTGCTGCCCCTCCCAATTAAATATCGTAAGGAGCATCACTGGCAAGATTCATCGCAGTGGCCAGTTGGGATGAAGCCATACCCCTATACCTTCAGGAACAAGAAAAAAAAACTAGATTTAAAAATATAAAAGCAGAAATGCATAGGCCTCCCTCTACACCACAATGTAGAGAAAAGAAAATGAGGTTGCACTGTAATTGTTTTCTTTTTGTTTCTCAGTTAGGATCATCCAGCAACGTAAAGATAACACCCGGCTTCTTTTCTCCACTACCAACCATCTTCTTAAATCCATCTCCCCTGCACTCACCTCAAACAGCAAGTGCGAGGAGCTAATGGACTTCTATGTCATGAAGATCAAGACCATCCATTCAGCTGCCTCTTCTGCCCTGTCCCCACCAAGCCAAACTTCCCTCAAGATTCCCCCATGCCCCTGAACCTGCATTTTTCTCTAATTGCTCTCCTATTTCCCCTCATGCACTCTCTAAACTCAACTTGTCCATCAGACCCACCTCTGCTCTCTCAACCCTATTCCACCTAAACTGCTGGCCACCCACATTCCCTTCCTGGCCACCATGCTAGCAGACATGGGGAACAACTTCCTCTCCTCAGGTACTGTCCCCCGACCTTTCAAAACAGTCAACATCACTCCCCTCCTCAAAAACACCACCCCTGACCCCTCTGTCTTTGCAAACTACCACCCCATTTCCAAACTCCCTTTCCTCTGCAAAGTCCTTCAACATATTGCCGACTCCCAAATCCTAGACCATCTTTCCCAAAACTCCATGTTTGAACCTCTCCAGTCAGGTTTCCACCCCTGCTACAGCACAAATGGTCCGAATCAAAGTTGTAAATTATATCCCGTGATCGTGGTGCATTATTCCTCTGTGTCTTTCTTGATCGCTCTGCAGCCTTTGACATTGTCCACCAATGCCTCAAATTTAAAATTTTCATCCTCACGTTCAAATCCCTTCATGGCTTTACCCCTCCTTATCTCTGTAATCTCATCCAGTCTTACCTGCATTCCTTTAACTCTGGTATCTTAGCATCCCCCACTCTGGTCACCACACCTTCAACTGTTTAGGCTGTAAACACTGAAATTCGCTCCCTAAACCTCTCACCTCTCTCTCCTCCTTTAAGACGTTCCTTAAAACCTACCCCTTTGATCAAGCTTTTAGTCAGTCCTCCCCTTCTTTAGCTCAAATGTCAAATTTTGTTTGATTACATTTCTGCAAAGTACTTTGGGATGTTTTGCTACATTAGAAGTGTGTTATAAATGCAAGTTGTTGTTACAATATTACTATATATTAAATAATGCAGTTTACATATAAGTTCTTACAATACTAGCTTTCCCTTAATTTAAAAATGCTTTATTTATATCATTTTTCCACAATATATTCAATTCCTACATAGAAGCCTAGTCCTAGTTAGTAGTTTTACATTTCCATTTTACTTCTTGTAACTTGTTTGATGTACTTTTGCATTGAACATTTTAGATTATAAAATTCATTCGAATTAATTCCTTTATTTACATTAACATACAGTATTTGTTTTCATTCTGCTCCGTTTAAACCTGTCGTTTATTTAGAGGATTCCCACGAGTTGGAGCCCGTACCTCTCTCTCTTATACAAAAACCATTTCAAAACAAAACAAAGCTTTATATTTGTATCACAGCTTCTCCTTACCTTAGGCCTTAGCCGAGAAGCAGCAGCAGTAACTCACCTCCTGCGTGCCCAGGACACAGCCCCAATGATGACTGTTTATACCCGGAACTGATCGACTCGACCACAGCTCTCCGGGGGGATGAGATTACGAAGGGCACGCCACGCATGCGCGGCAACTGCTGAACGGGACGTGCGCGTCGCAGAGGACACGTGGCGCAGGGGGGCGGGGCGAAAAGGGTGACGTAATTGGGTTGGGGCATTGTACTAGTGGAGCATTGTACTGGGGAGAGAGGTCAATCAATCAATCAATGGTCTGCCTTTTTATTAATGAAACTTTAAGGAGACACTTTCCCCAGTGTCATCAAGCAAAAAAAAACTAACAAAAGTGCCCCCTTTTTAAATGGAGCGCAACTAATGAAAAACTTATAGAAACATAGAAAGATAGGAGCAGGAGCAGGCCATTCGGCCCCTCAAGCCTGCTCTGCCATTCGATGAGATCATGGCTGATCATCCAAACTCAGTACCCTGTACCTGCCTTCTCCCCATATCCCTTGATACCTTTAGCTTTAAGAAATATATCTAACTCATTCTTGAATATATTTAATGACTTGGCCTCAACTGCCTTCTGTGGTAGAGAATTCCACAGGTTCACCACTCTCTGGGTGAAAATTCTTCCTCATTTCTCTCCGAAATGGCTTACCCCTTATCCTTAGATTATGACGCCTGGTTCTGGACTCTCCGACCATCGGGAACATTCTTCCTGCATCTAGTTTGTCCAGACCTGTCAGAATTTTATATGTTTCGATGAGATCCCCTCTCATTCTTCTATACTCCAGCGAGTATAAGCCCAATCGACCCAATATCTCCTCATATGTCATTCCTGCCATCCCAGGTATCAGCCTTGTGAATCTTCGCTGAACTCCTTCCATGGCAAGAACATCCTTCCTCAGATAATTAATATTGTCACCCGTGTCGACAATGCCACCCCAGTCCCTGCGGTGCCCACCGGTCGCGCAAGGCCTCAATCGTACCGGCGGGCACCTTCTCCAGGGCCACCCGGGCTCGGACAAAGCCACAGAGGAGAGGCGGGCAGACAGGGCGACCCACCGCACCCCGCCCCCCCCGCCCCCCGCCCCCCGCCCCCCCGCAGGCCATGTCCAACTTGGACCTGTGAGTGGCCACCTTGGGTGCCCAGACCCGCGAGGAGGTCCTCCGCCGTCCTCCACACTTTGGGTGGCCAAAGATCAGCAGCGTGGGACTGAAGTGGAGCGGAGCCGGAAGTTGAGGAACAGCCCCTTCAAATAATGGAACAGGGGCTGCAACCTCTCGCACTCCATGTGGGTGTGAAACACGGACTCATCCAGGCTGCAGAAGTTACAGGCGGCCTCTGGGCGTCTGTGAAGTGGCTCAGAAACTTATTGCGTGGTACTGCTCCGTGCAACACTTCAATCAATGGTGTGGGATTGTTGCTTTTTATACATGTAATATTTGATGCCTCATTACAATAACAAGTTTATAAATTAACACTCAAACCTTTAGAAGTAAGATGCTGGAACTGGAGGCTGTTAAGGCAGTTGGTAACAATGATTTGGTGGGAATATCAGAAATATGGCTCAATCCAGAGGATCAAAATTAATATAACATTCAGGGGTAGACAAAATAGAATGGACAAACAAGGAGGAGGTGTGGCTCTATATGGCAGGGACACTTGGGAGGTAAAAGAAGTTGATGGGGGGGGTGAAAACTTACAAAATGAACAACTTTGGGTAAACATCTGTCATGATAAAATTCAAAGCTAACGCTGGGGGTATGCTGAGGAGCATAAGAAAATCAACAACACGACTTGGAGGAGGATGATGTGGTCAGTCATGTCAAAGGCTGCAAAAAGGTTGAGGAGGACAAGATAAGATAATGCTCATAGTCACAGCTACAGAATCAAAGAAACTGTAGCATAGTGGTTCTGTTACTGGACTAGTAATCCAGAGGCCTGGACTAATGATCTGAAGACATGAATTCAGCACCACAGCAGCTGGGGAATTTAAATTCAGTTAATTAAATAAATCTGGAATTAAAAAGCTAGTATCAGTAATGGTGACCATGTAACCACCGGATTGTCGTAAAAACCCATCTGGTTCACTAATGTCCTTTAGGGGAGGAAATCTGCCGTCCTTACCCGGTCTGGCCTCTATGTGACTCCTGACCCACAGCAATGTGGTTGACTCATAACTGCCCTCTGAAACGGCCACTCAGTTCTACCAAACGACTGCAGCGGTTCAAGAAGGCGGCTCACCACCATCTTCTCAAGGGCAATTAGGGATGGGCAATAAATGCCGGCCTTGCCAGCAACGCCCACATCCCGTGAATGAATTTAAAAAAAACCAGAGGATGTCATTTGTTATTTTGGTTAGAGATGTTTCGGAAAGATGGGTATGGATTTGAGGGATGACGACACCTTCAAGGACTTTGGAGAGGAAAGGGAGATTGTAGATGAAGCAGAGGGTCAAGGTTATTTGAGGAGGGGGTGATAACAGCAGTTTGGAAAGGAAGGAGGATAATACCTGAGGAGAGTGAATTGTTTGCAATGTCAGCTATCATGAGAGCCAGAAAGGAAAGTTGGGTGGTTAGCAGTTTAGTGGGAATGGGTGAAGGGAACAGGAAGTGTGTCTCACGGACAATATGAGCTTGAAGAGTGCATGAGGGAGCTAGGAGAGAAACTAGAGAAAGATGAGGATTCCGGGCTAGGGCAGGGGAAACTTGATGGGGAGGTTTGGCTTGATGGGCAAGGGGAAGGGTGGGAAGCAGCAGAGGCAGCTGAACGGATGGTCTCAATCTTAGTGACAAAAAAGTCCATGAGTCCCTCACACTTGCTGGAGCTGGGGGTTGAGGCTGATCTGGTTAGTTGGAAATTTCTATTCATCAAATAGATTTTTGGAAAAGAGATTTTTTTTTAATGTATTTGTTTATGGGATGTGGGCATCGCTGGCAAGACCAGCATTTATTGCCCATCCCTAATAATAATTCATGCAATGTATAAGCACAAATGCAAGCAACTCTTTTAGATCCACAGACAGTGTCCTCTATATCCCCTCCCATACTTTTTGATTTGGTAATGAAGCTGTTGAGTTGGAACCAATGTGGACATAGAAATACAGACCAGCAAACAGAACAGAATCTTACTGCCTGCTACCAAGACCAATCTTGTATGCCAGTGGTCTCTAGATCATTGATCACTCTGCCCATTCTGTTCAGAGTGGTTCATGAATACAACACATCCTCAGGATATAAAATAATAACAAATGTAAAAGTTCTGAAGGCACACTTGGCTGTATCTGATAATGGGATCAGGGAGTGATTATTGACCATTCACAAAGAATGCAGTAAATCTGAAGCTGCTATCAAAAGGTCTAATCAGTTACTCGGTTACATGTCAAGGGCATTTGATTATAAGTCTAAACAGGCTACTTTATCCTTGTGTAGCTCACTGGGAAGGCGACATTTAGAACATTGGCAGCATGTGTCAATATACCTTCAAAGGTATATTGACACACTGGAGGCAGTTCAGGGAAGAATAATTCTGGGATTAGAGCTCAAAGTTAAAAAAAAACTTGACCTACAAAATTGAATTTGTTTTCGGTGGAGTAAAATAAATTGAGGGAGATGCGGCCCATTTCTTTAAAAGAATGAGAGGCAAAGATGAGACAGATGTAAGCAAGATATGCAATTAGAAATTACAAAATTAGCAAACTTCAACTAAGACGAGGGGTTAGATTTTTTTTCCAGACAAAGCATGAATATGTGGAATAGGCTCCCAGCAAAGCCAGTTTTTGGTGTGTGTAAAAACAAAGGCACTGGATAAATATGCTTAAGAACAATACTGAAGTTCATAGGGGTAAGTACAGATATGGATGATCCTTTGTGACTGTGACAAAGGTAAACTATCCCTCCTTATCCTTCTTGACTTGTCTGCAGCCTTTGACATGGTTGACCACTCCATCCTTCTCCAATGGCCTCTCCACCGTCGTCCAGCTGGGTGGGACTGCACTCGCCTGGTTCCATTCTTATGTATCTAATCGTAACCAGAGAATCACCTACAATGGCTTCTCTTCCCGCTCCCACATCATTACCTCTGGTGTCCCCCAACGATCTATCCTTGGCCCCCTCCTATTTCTCATCTACATGCTGCCCCTTGGCGACATCATCTGAAAACACAGCATCAGTTTCCACATGTGCACTGACGACACCCAGCTCTACCTCACTACCACTTATCTCACCCCCTCCACAGGTCTCTAAATTGTCAGATTGCTTGTCCAACATCCACTTCTGGATGAGCAGAAATTTTCTCCAATTAAACATTGGGAAGACTGAAGCCATTGTTTTCGGTCCCCGCCACAAACTCCGTTCCCTAGCCACTGACTCCATCGCTCTCCCTAACATCTGTCTGAGGCTAAACCACACTGTTCACAACCTTGGTGTCATAATTGACCTTGAAATGAGTTTCCGACCACATATCCGCAGCATAACTAAGACCGCCTATTTCCACCTCCGTAACATCGCCCGTCTCCACCCTTGCCTCAGCTCATCTGCTGCTGAAACTCTCATCCATGCCTTTGTTACCTCTAGACTTGACTATTCCAATGCAATCCCTGGTTGGCCTCCCACATTCTACCCGACGTAAACTTGAGGTCATCCAAAACTCGGCTGCCCGTGTCCTAACTCGCGCCAAGTCCCGCTCACCCATCACCCCTGTGCTCGCTGACCTACATTGGCTCCCGGTTAAGCAATGCCTCGATTTCAAAATTCTCATCCTTGTTTTCAAATCCCTCCATGGCCTCGCCCCTTCCAATCTCTGTAATCTCCTTCAGCCCCACAACCCCCCGAGATATCTGCGCTCTCCTAATTCTGCCCTCTTGAGCATCTCTGATTATAATTGCTCAACCATTGGTGGCCGTGCCTTCTGTTGCCTGGGCCCTAAGCTCTGGAATTCCCTGCCTAAACCTCTCCGCCTCGCTACCTCTCTTTCCTCCTTTAAGACCCTCCTTAAAACCTACCTCTTTGGCCAAGCTTTTGGTCACCTGCCCTAATTTCTCCTTATGTGGCTCGGTGTCAAATTTTTTGTCTTTTAATACTCCTGTGAAGCGCCTTGGGATGTTTTACTACGTTAAAGGCGCTATATAAATACAGGTTGCTGTTCTTGTTGTATCAGATTCTCTGCAGAACATACTGGTTTCTGTGACAGAATGGAGTAAGCAACTAATCAGAGTTAAATGGTCCCTGTCTCTTTGTGAGTCAATCAGTTGCTTATCATGAACCTGCAGGCCATAAGTAAACAGCTGTCTATGGCAACAATACAACAACTTGCATTTATATAGCGCCTTTAACATCGTAGAACTCCCAAGATGCTTCACAGGAGCGTTATCAGGCAAAAATTGACACTGAGCCACAGAAGGAGATATTAGGGCAGAAGCTTGGTCAAAGAGGTAGGTTTTAAGAAGCATCTTAAAGGAGGAAAGAGAGGTAGAGAGGCGGAGAGGTTTAGGGAGGAATTCCAGAGCTTAGGGCCTCAGCAGCTGAAGGCACGGCCGCGTATGGTGGAGTGATTATAGTCGGGGATGTGCATGAGGCCAGAATTGGACGAACGCAGATATCTCGGAGGGTTGTAGAGTTGGAGGAGGTTACAGAGATAGGGAGGGGCGAGGCCATGGAGGGTTTTGAAAACATGGATAAGAATTTTAAAATTGAGACGTTGCTTAACCGGGAGCCAATTTGGTCAGCGAGCACGGGGTGTTGGCTGAATGGGACTTGGTGTGAGTTAGGATATGGGCAGCAGAGTTTTGGATGAGCTTAAGTTTATGGAAGGTGCAAGATGGGAGGCCAGCCAGGAGTGCGTTGGAATAGTCAAGTTTAGTGGTAACAAAGGCATGGAGGAGGGTTTCAGCAGCAAATGAGCTGAGGCAGAGGCAAAGGCACAGTCGGGCAATGTTACAGAGGAGAAAATAAGCGGTCTTAGTGATGGCGTGGATATCTGGTCGGAAGCTCATCTCGGTATAAAATAGGACACCAAAGTTGCAAACAGTCTGGTGCCGCCTCAGACAGTTGCCAGGAAGAGGGATGGAGTCGGTGGCTAGGGAACGGATTTTGTGGCGGGGACCGAAGACAATGGCTTAGGTCTTCTCAATATTTAGTTGGACGAAATTTCTGCTCATCCAGTACTGGATGTCGGACAAGCAGTCTGATAATTTAGAGACAGTGGAGGGGTCGAAAGCGGTGGTGAGGCAGAGCTGGGTGTCGTCAGCGCACATGTGGAACCTGACGTCATGTTGTCGGATGATGTCGCCAAGGGGCACGCGTAGCTGAGAAATAGGAGGGGACCAAGGATAGGTCCTTGGGGGACACCAGAGGTAACAGTGCAGGAGCAGGAAGGGAAGCCACTGGATAGATAAGAATGAAATCAGGCAAGTGCAGTCCCACCGAGCTGGACGACGGAGGAAAGGCGTTGAAAGAGGATGGTGTGGTCAACCGTGTCAAAGGCTGCAGGAAGGACGAGGAGGGATTGTTTACCATGGTCACAGTCACATAGGATGTCATTTGTGACTTTGGTAAGAGCTGTTTCGGTATTGTGGCAGGGGCTGAAACCTGATTGGAGGGACTCAAACATGGAGTTGCGGGAAATATGGGCACGGATTTGGGAGGCGACAACACGTTCAAGGATTTTGGAGAGAAAAGGGAAGTTGGAGCTGGGGCGGTAGTTTGCAAGGACAGAGGGGTCAAGGGTTTTTTTTGAGGAGAGGGGTGATTTGAAGGGGAGGAGGACAGTACCTGAGGACAGAGAACCTCCTGCAACAACGAACCTGCATAAGATAGCCCAACCTCACAAGCCCGATCCAGACACAGGGTGATAAGTGGGTTACCCCTGGTTTAGAATGTAAGTTTGCATAAATATACCGGGGTTCAGTTAATTATTTTTGGAGGTTGGGAGAAATTTCACATAGCTTTACTGAGTTGGGCAAAATCCACGACAGCACATATTTTATAGGGTCTTTGGAGGAAATGGGCTTGAATAATTGTATAAATTAGCTTTTCTCATTCAGTACTTTCTCAGGGGTTATTTCTCATTGGGAGTCAAAAAAGAATTCCACAGGCATAAACATTGCCTATGGACAGAGTGCTCCTGAAACGCATCAATCCTGGGCCAGCCAGATGGACCACACTGGTCTTTTCCAGTCCTGTACTTTTGTATGTTCCTATGTAACCTTCTATGATCTCATGTGAGTACCGTGTGGAATAGACTTCAGGGTAGAGTGGTAGAGGCAAAAACTGTGGAAGCACTGATGAAATAGGTGGATTCTGTAAGAGGGATACTGAATGATAAACTTGAATGAGCCGAATAGCCTTCACATCTACGATAGCAAAATGCTGCGGATGCTGGAAAATTGAAACAACAACAGAAAACGCTGGAGAAACTCAGCAGGCCAGGCAACATCCGTGGAGAGAGAAACAGAGTTAACGTTTCAGGTCGAAACCCTTCGTCAGAACTGAGAAAAAAAGCAGGAAATGAAACAGATAAAAAAGCAAGGGGGAGGCTGGGGGGAGGAATAAAAGAACAAAAGGGGTGGTCTATGGTAAGTAGAGACATTAAGAGATGCTCAAGGCAAGACGAGATGGTAATGGGACAGGTTAAGAAACAAAAGGTGGCTCAGAAGTGTGAAGTGTGAAATGCTGGCAGAATGAGAGAGACAGCGGCCGTGGGGGGAGAGAGAGAAAAAAAAGGGAAAAGGCACAAACCTTCACATCTATCTATCACATCTATCTATCTTGCAATCTGTCACCTTGGTTTTCAGCCTGAAGAAAGCGTTTCCATGTCAGAGATAGCTGTATTAGGCTCATAATCACAACTCTGAATGTACCTGTTTGGATGGATGGGTTGTGTGTGCCTGCCAGTTTTTTAACCTTTTTAAAAAAAACAAAAAAGCAGAATCAGCGGTGTATTAAAAATGCTATGCGGGCACCAAATGGTATGATATAGGTTTGCCTTTGATTCCTTACATGACAATCCTGATACAGGGTTCTGCTGCCAGGAAAAATGATGCACATTGACAAATAAGGGATCTGTCCCAATTCAAATCATAAGGAATTTTATGTGTTTTTAAATTATCAATCAAATGTGACTAGTCACTTTGAATTAGCTTCCTTTCGCCAGACTAGGAAGGGTAGACGTTACCATCTGGTATGCAAAATGTCACTTTAAAGGTATTATTCTTATATAAATACATCTTGATTGTAAAGAAAGTAGAAATCACTTAACAAAGACTGCTTGCTTTGTATTGAAATCTATGATATTAGGGTACAGTGCCTGGTAGCAGGCAAATGGATTGGGAAGGAGTGCAAGAAACCACACTAATTTCATAAACTTGCTTCAACAATGGATGACGCTTTTTATTCTCCTAATTTCAATTTCAAAGGGTACCAGAGGTATATCCTAGACAGCTGTACTAACAGTGGACGTGTTCTTATGAGGCTCTTTGAGCCATTTTGAATATCCACATGTTAGAGTTACAATACACGTGCTAGTCCAGGTTTATTATTATCAGTAGAGTTATCAAAGTGTTCTTTCTATTTTATTTGTGTCTGTAGCCTCCTCCAGCCCTACAACCTCCGAGATCTCTGCTCTCCTCCAATTCTGGCCTCTTGCGCATCCCCGATTTTAATCACTCCACCATTGGCGGCTGTGCCTTCAGCTGCCGGGGCCTTAAGCCTCTCCGCCTCTCTACCTCTCTCTCCTCCTTTAAGACGCTGCTTAAAACCTACCTCTTGACCAAGCTTTTGGTCACCTGTCCTAATATGTGGCTCGGTGTCAAATTTTGTTTGATAACGCTCCTGTGAAGCACCTTGGGGCGTTTTACTACGCTAAATGTGCTATATAAATGCAAGTTGTTGTTGTTGTTGAGGAGGAAGCATGATTTAAAAGTTCTTGTTACTACTTTAGGGTTTGCCTTTTGATATTCTCAGTGGTACCGTGGTCTGAGCGTCTTATATTTAGAGGTGTACTGCCCACTATCTAACTGTACAATGGCGTAATCCAGTGGTGTAATAGTATGACCTTCTTATGATCTGAACTTTCAGCGTGTCCTTCGCACTTCCCCTCACCTGCACTTCGCCACTCTTTTTGAAGGCAGACTACAAAAATTGGTGAGAAGAGGTCAGATACAAATTATTAAGCTGCTTTATTTCAAAGATAGCAAGTGAACATACCAGAGTAACAGCCACATCAAATGCCACTTACTTACCTCAATCTTACTTTGTTCCTCGTAAACATGGGGAAAAGAATAATAAACCATGTGCCCTGTCCCTTTCATGGGTGAATTACTTGTTTTTTAATCTCTTTTCCAGACTACTTTTTACTTCTGTATTTTTTGCTTCCAGATTTGAGCCAAGAAATTTGTCTCATAGGCCTGTCTTCAAAAACCTCCCTGCCCCTTTTTCCAATTTTCTCTCTTTGCTAATTTTGATTGCGAGAAGCAGAGAGGCTGTGTCCCTGACATCTTCCCGGGGAGAAATGCGCCAGCAGGCCTGTTAACCAAACCGACTACCCACTCTCCCAGGAGTATATCCTCCACAGACACCTCTGGTGTCATGAATAGAATCAGGTTATAGTCCAACAGTTTTATTTGAAATCACAAGCTTTTGGAGCGCTGCTCCTTCGTCAGCAGCTCCGAAAGCTTGTGATTTCAAATAAAACTGTTGGACTATAACCTGGTGTTGTGCGACTTCTCACATTTGTCCACCCCAGTCCAACACCAGCATCTCCGCATCATGAATAGAATCAACCTTGCTAAATGGGTGGGGATAATTTGTTTGTCATGAGGTGAGATGATGAATTGCTTAATGTCCCTGGTCATCCTAGTTCGGCTGGCTTTAATACACATTCTCCAGTGTCTACTGTTTGTTTCCTTTCTTTTAAAGCTGTGGAAATTCACTTTATTTTAAAACACGACCACAAAACATAACTCAATCCCAAAATCCATTCTGTGAAAAAAAAGATTAAAAATCCCACAATGTAAAAGTTCTGTAAAAGTACAAACTGTTACGTTAGCTATTGTTACTGGTTATCTGAGACTTTTAGTAAACCTGTTCTCTTGTTTTTTAGTCTTAATGACAATTTGATATCGTGTTCATTCTTCCACTATCTGTACAAGATCATGAGAAAGCTTGTGTCATATCCTAGTAAGCTAAATATAGAAAAAAGGTTTCTGTTCATTGAAAAAGGCAACACTACAATACCAGATATTGTGTGTAAAATGACATTTTGGTTTGCAGGGAGTCTAGGTTCACTCCTGGGAGTGTACCTTAACGCTGCACATGAAATAGTTAGGTAAAACCTAAAAATGTGACACAGACCAGAGGCCACGTGCCTACCCATAGGAGGGACAAAGTTAAGCCATTCTTTATTTTTAAAATGTGTTGGCACAGATTTCTTCGAACAGAAATGTCCTTCACATGGCAAGTGCACTGTTCACTTTATCTAATCATTCCTATTAGCAAATACTGCACAATTAAAAGATGCTTGAGCAAATGTTCCCTGTCATTGCTTTACTGTAGCGAACCATCCAACATGCCATGAGCTATTTTCCCAGCTCCTACACTTGCTTAAAAATCTGTTCCATTTCCTGCTTTTTTCCAGTTCTGACGAAAGGTCATCGACCTGAAACGTTAACTCTGTTTCTCTCTTCACAGATGCTGCCTGACCTGCTGAGTATCTCCAGCATTTTCTGTTTTTATTTCAGATTTCCAGCATCTGCAGCATTTTTTTTTTTTTTTAATCTTTAGTAATGTTCACTGCTGGAGGAAGACAAAAAATACAAAGAAAATATACCTGTGACTAATTTGGAGGAAAAGCTTAGCAATATCTCTCTAATACCTTACGGTCAGGGTTTCCGAAGGTAAGTTCCATGAGATGATTGTTGTCCACGACACATAGTTAAACAAACTTAAAAATCTCACATACATCCAGTATGTCCCAAAGTCATCCTCACTCAGGACTTTATTAAGTACCCTTTTAAAGGACTGTAGCTTACTCATACTCATCACATCCGCTTTCCTAGAGGCCAGCAACCCACTGAGAGGAAAATACTTTCTGGCACCTTCTTTTGGCTCTGCCTGTACTACACACCGCTCCATGCTGGGAGGTTAGTTAGACAGCCTGTTCCAATTCCACTCTGAAAACAGCTGCTAAAATTTCAACGATGTGGAGATGCCGGCGTTGGACTGGGGGGGACAAATGTGAGAAGTCGCACAACACCAGGTTATAGTCCAACAGCTTTATTTGAAATCACAAGCTTTCGGAGCGCTGTTCCTTTGTCAGGTGCAGTGAAGAGATGCATATAGTCACAGCATATATAGTCAGAGAACACTGCCAGAGGATTACAGTTAATCTTTCTAACTGCCCTTTATCACACCTCGGCAGAGAGATAATCACGGCAATCAAAGGTGTGGATGGTGTCCAAACAGGTCAGTCAGCAAAACATTACATCAAAGACAATGTGGCAGATGCTGGGGTCTGTATGGAAAACAAAAACCTCTTTTTGCTGGAAATCACAGCAAGTCCGGCCGCATCTGTGTAGAGAGAACAAGCCAACGACGACTCGAGTCTGGATGACTCTACGTCAGGTGGGGTTACATGTAGCGTGACATGAACCCAAGATCCCGGTTGAGGCCGTCCTCATGGGTGCGAAACTTGGCTATCAGTTTCTGCTCGACGATTTTGCGTTGTCGTGTGTCTCGAAGGCCGCCTTGGAGAACGCTTACCCGAAGACCTGTTTGGACACCATCCACACCTTTGATTGCCGTGATTATCTCTCTGCCGAGGTGTGATAAAGGGCAGTTGGAAAGATTAACTGTAATCATCTGGCTGTGTTCTCTGACTATATATGCTGTGACTATATACATCTCTTCACTTCACCTGATGAAGGAGCAGCGCTCCGAAAGCTTGTGATTTCAAATAAAGCTGTTGGACTGTAACCTGGTGTTGTGCGACTTCTCACTAAAATTTCAACAACAGTGGTCTTGGGAGTCATTTTCTTCTGTGAAATGCCTGGTTTCTGGGTTTTTTAAGTCTCTACCACATAGCCTCTTGTGCTCCAGCTGTAAAACAGAAGATTAAATTCTGTGTCCATTTAACAATTCTCGACTGCATGGAAATGGTCACTGGTTGCAATTTTAGACGTGCCTTCTACAAACTGGTGCATGGGCCATTACTCTTCAAGTCTGGGTCTCCACATAGGAGTAAACATCTTGCCTTGTGAACCTGGGTCTCTTAAGTCACCTGCATACTTTCCACAGCCAAATACAAGCAATTTGTGGCAGTCTGAAGATACATGATGGAAGTCGCTGGTCCCCGAAGACACCGTTTTGGTTTCTGCCAAACAATCAGCTTGTTAAAAAAAAACTAATTAATAAAATGAATTGTTCGGAGGATATTGATTAACCAATCTCTGAAGAAAAAAAACTTGTATAAATTGGGGTTGAGCTCCACATAAAAGTGCTTTGGAGAAATAAAGTCAGGCCAAATGTCAAATGCATTCACAATCTGATTATCCCAATCAAATTCCAAACATTTTGTTTATCTGTATAATTTCCGCACCCCCCCCCCCCAACCACCCAATTTATCTTCTCTCCTAAATTTATTCTTCTTCTAAGGCAGTCCCTTGGAACCGAGGATGACTTGCTTCCACACTAAAAATGAGTTCTCAGGTGACTGATGAGCCCAATGCGGGACCTACAGTCTCTGTCACAGGTGGGGCAGACGGTGGTTGAAGGGGCGGGTGGGTGGGGTGCTTGGGTTGACGTGCGCTCCTTCCGCTGCTTGCGCTTGGCTTCCGCTTGCTCCCGGCGAAGAGACTCGAGTTGTTCGGCGCCTTCCCGGATGCTTCTCCTCCACTTTGTGCGGTCTTGGGCCAGGGATTCCCAGGTGTTGGTGGGGATGTTGCACTTTTTCAAGGAGGCTTTGAGGGTGCCACACAGTACTGCCCCCCGATTATCAAAATCCACGACAAGGCCTTGGACAACGTGGACCACCTTCCATACCTCGGGAGCCTACTGTCAACAAGGGCAGACGTCGATGACGAAGTCCAACACCGCCTTCAGTGTGCCAGTGCAGCCCTCGGTCGCCTGAGGAAGAGAGTGTTTGAAGACCAGGACCTCAAACCTAAATTTATTAACGCATGATGGAGTATCCTTCTGTATAGTGTGGTACTGCACCATATGGTCCGGGATGTTCCCAGGTTTGATCCTCAGTCTGCACTGAGTTAGCGGATCTCAGCCAGGGCACTGGTGGAAAAGGTACAAGTGACTTCAGTACCTCTGAGCTAGGAAGAAGGAAAAGACAGGCTTTTCATTCTGAAGCAGCATCTAGTAACCCTTGCAGGTGTGTTTATTGAGGAGCACAGAAAAAGAAAGACTTGCATTTATATAGCGCCATTCACGACCACCATACGTTCCAAAGCACTTTACAGCTAATGAAGTACTTTTGAAGTCTAGTCACTGTTGTGATGTAGGAAATGCAGCAGCCAACTTGTACACAGCAAGCTCCCACAAACAGCAATGTAATAATGACCAGATAATCTGTTTTTTTGTTATGTTGATTGAGGGATAAATATTGGCCAGGACACCGGGGAGAACAGGATAGATCTCAACTATGATGCTTCTTGTAATGGAATCGTTTACTGTCACTTTGTGTTACATAGAAACATAGAAAATAGGTGCAGGAGTAGACCATTCGGTCCTTCGAGCCTGCACCGCCATTTAATTCGTTCATGGCTGAACATGCTACCTCAGTACCCCATTCCTGCTTTCTCGCCATACCCCTTGATCCCCCTAGTTGTGAGTGTTATATCTAACTCCCTTTTGAATATATTTAGCGAACTAGCCTCAACAACCTTCTGTGGTAGAGAATTCCACAGATTCACCACTCTCTGGGTGAAGAAGTTCCTCCTCATCTCAGTCTTAAATGGCTTCCCCTTTATCCTTAGACTGTGACCCCTGGTTTTAGTTTTCCCTAACATTGGAAACATTCTGCCCGCATCTAATTTGTCTAAACCAGTCAGGATTTTAAACGTCTCTATAAGATCCCCCCTCATTCTTCTGAACTCCAGAGGATACAAGTTCAGTTGATCCAGTCTTTCTTGATATGTCAGTCTGGCCATCCCAGGAATCAATCTAGTGAACCTTCGTTGCACTCCCTCAATAGCAAGAATGTCCTTCCTCAAGTTAGGAGACCAAAACTGCACACAATACTCCAGGTGTGGCCTCACCAAGGCCCTGTACAACTGTAGCATCACCTCCCTACTCCTGTACTCAAATCCCCTTGCTATGAAGGCCATCATGCCATTTGCTTTCTTGACTGCCTGCTGCACTTGCCTTCCCACCTTCAGTGACTGATGTACCATGACGCCCAGGTCTCGTTGCACCTCCCCTTTCCCTAATCTGCCACCATTCAGGTAATAGTCTGCCTCCCTATTTTTACCACCAAAGTGGATAACCTCACATTTATCCACATTGTACTTCATCTGCCATACATTTGCCCATTCACCCAACCTGTCCAAGTCACTCTGTAGCCTCCTAGCATCCTCCTCATTGTTCACACTGCCTCCCAATTTAGTGTCATCTGCAAATTTGGAGATATTACAATTAATCCCTTCGTCCAAATCATTAATATATAATGTAAACAGCTGGGGTCCCCAGCACCGAACCCTGCGGTACCCCGCTGGTCACTGCCTGCCATTCTGAAAAGTACCCATTTACTCCTACTCTTTGTTTCCTGTGTGCCAACCAGTTCTCAATCCACGTCAACACATTACCCCCAATCCCATGTGCTTTAACTTTGCACACCAATCTCTTGTGTGGGACCTTGTCGAAGGCCTTCTGAAAGTCCAAATACACCACATCTACTGGTTCCCCCCCGTCCACCCTATTGGAAACATGACTTGGACCTATCATGTCGCCACTTTCCAAATGGTCTGTTATGACATCTTTAATAATTGATACCATCATTTTACCCACCACCGGTGTTTGGTCTTAACTATCAAATGATGTTACTTCCATAAATAACTAGGACTTTTCCCACAGTTAACTAGGTTGATAGAGGAGAGGTGGGCTGCATCTAAACAGGGAAGGATTACAAAGATTCGCTATTAATATAAAAGAGGAAATTGAGGTTTATTTAAACTAGAGATGGTGGGAGAGGGTAAAAGACTTGAATTATATATAACTAGAGCTTGAACGTAAGATGGGCAAGAGGAGCCATGTTTGAAATACAATGATGCCATATAGCAGAATATAAATCCAGGCAAAATTAGCAAATGGAAAGAAATTAAACAAATTGAGAAAAAAGTAAAGATTGCTATTAGAAACTTTCAGAATAAAATGCTAAAGTTAGAGGCATATGTAATAGCAGGGTATTTATGGCATCATTGTATTTCAAACATGGCTCACCACAGGAGTGAGTGTGCAGAGGTATAGGATATTCAGGAAGGATAGAAAAGAGAAGAGGGTAAATTTTGAGGAGAATTTTACACCAGTTTGAAAACCTATGGCCCAGAGGGAAAGTGTGGGTAGGTGAGTGGAACCTCATCAGAGTTATATAAGACGCTAAATAGGTTAACCCCACAAAATAAAAGGCTACAAGGAATCCATATCTGAACAATAAGGGCAACAAATCACCTCCTATGCTTTATCTCAACAACATCTATAGACTTCCAACAAAGAAAGTAAGGCTTCCTGCATAGGACAAGTTGTAAGAAAGAAAGACTTGCATTTATATAACGCATTTCACAACCTCAGGACGTCCCAAAGTGCTTTACAGCCATTTAAGTACTTTTGAAGTGTACAGTCGTCGCTCTTGTTATGTAGGAAAGGTGGCAACCAATTTGTGCACAGCAAGGTCCCACAAACAGTAATATGATAATGACAATCTGTTTTCGTGATGTTGATTGAGGATAAATATTGGCCCGGACACCGAGGAGAACTTCCCTGCTCTTCTTCGCAATAGTGCCGTGGGATCTTCTCCGTCCACCTGAGAGGGCGGTTGGGGCCTCGGTTTAAGATCTCACCTGAAAGATGGCAACTGCAACAGTGCAGCACTCCCTCAGTACTGCACTGGTGCGACAGCCGAGATTATGTGCTCAAGTCTCCAGAATGGAACTAGAATCCATCACTGAGCCATCATTGCAACCCATCATCTTTGTAATCTATCCTTGTCAATGCTAATCAAGGAAGAAGGACAGAGCCCATCCAGGGAAATTTGCAACAATGCTCTTGTCAGTGGGCCTGCAGTAGGTGGCAGACCGTGGCAACATTCAGTCACAGAGAGCATTCTGTCACAAAGGTCAGCTGAGCCAGTGCCAATAAAATCTGCACATCCATCAGAATAGATAATTACAGATTCCAGAATATCCAATGTAAAAAGGGTAACAAACCCTGGGTCATCCTAAGCAAGCTCCCAGTGCTGCTAATCAATGAGATAAGTCCAGAATACTAATTTAAAGTGAGACAGGAAAGTGAAACCAGAGAAGGTGAATAGAAATGAATGAAAACTTAAATCATATAGATCGGGAAGAACTTCTTTACTCAAAAGATTGATAAATGTTTGGAATAATCTGCCAGATAAAGTAGTGCAGGCAAAAAAGAGATGATTTAAAATGTATTTGGATGCTGTAATGGAAGATTTAGAGTGCTAGACGGATAAGCTGCAATGGGCCAAAAGGCTTTTTATCAACCTTGATTTTTTCTTATGTTCTTACAAATGGCTGGAATCCATGGAATTGTACCCCTGCTCGAATCAGTACCTTCAGGGGAGAACATTGCAAGAGAAAAATATACAGGAAACTCTTTGGTATCCGGCACCGACGGGACCGGGATGGTGCCGGTTGATTAAAAATTCCAGATAACGGAGAGGTATATCTACCGAGGCTATTTTTAACAAACAAAAGTAAAAAAATCAAGAAATGTGCAGTATAATTGGGTACTCCCCTACAGAATGTTGTGTTAAATGGATGGTGGAAGATGCTTGATTAAGTACAGTAATGCCAGTTGAGGGTAATCCATAACTCTTTAATTACTTAACAGTAAAACAAAACTTATAAACGACTGTATACTGTAGTTTTCGGAGTATGAATTCTGCCAGTTATTAGAGAATTCCGGATATTTAGGTGCCGTTTAAACGAGATTTTCCTGTAATTTGTAAATACATTGCTTGACTTTTGGCTGAAGACGCTTGCAAACACTTTAGACTTGTCTCTTGCACTTATCTGCTGGACTCTACTATTTTTGAGGATAGGGATGTTCATGGAGTCTCCTCACCCTGTTGGTTGTCTGGTTGTCCACCAACATTCTCGACTGGTTGTGGTAGCGCTACACAATTTTGGAGCTTTGTTCTGATCCATTAGTTATGGAAACACTTACCTCTGTGCATAGCCTGCTGCTTTTGGTGTTTAACATGCAAGTAGCCCTGTGTAGTAGCTTCACTAGATTCATTCTGCATTCTAAAGTGGCGAGTGGCTTCTACTGCGGTCATCACCATCATCATAGATGCCAGTGACCAGCCAATTCGGTTCACTCCACATGACATTCAGAAGCAGCTGAGCGCACTGGATTCAGCAAACGCTATGAGCCCTGACAACATCCCAGCTGTAGTGCTGACAACCTGTGCAGCGTTCGCCTAGCCAAGCTGTTCCAGTACAGCTCTGACCCTGGCATCTACCCGACAATGTGGAAGATTGCCCAGGTATGTTCTATCCACAAGAAAATATGATAAAAATACAACCCATCCCAACTACCTCCCTATCAGCCTCCTCACAATCATCAATGAAGTGCTGCAAGGAGTTATCAAAGTGCCATCAAGCAACACCTAATCAGTGATGCTCAGTTTAGGTTCTGCCAGAACCATTCACATAGGATTACATAGGATATATGGCACAGAAACAGGCCACTCGGCCCAACCAGTCCATGCCGGTGTTTATGCTCCACTCGAGCCTCCTCCCGTTTTTCCTCAGCTAAATCTATCAGCATAGCCCTCTATTCCCTTCTCCCTCAGGTGTTTGTCCAGCCTCCCCTTAATTGCATCTATACTATTCGCTTCAACCACTCCCTGTGGTAGCGAGTTCCACATTCTCACCACTCTTTGGGTAAAGAAGTTTCTTCTGAATTCCCTATTGGCTTTCCTGGTGACTATCTTATATTGATGGCCTCTAGTTATGCTCTTCCCTACAAGTGGAAACATTCTCTCTGTATCCACTCTATCAAAACCTTTCATAATTTTAAAGACCTCTATTAGGTCACCCCTCAGGCTTCTTTTTTCAAGAGAAAAGAGACCCAGCCTGTTCATCCTTTCCTGATATGTATACCCTCGCATTTCTGGTATCATCCTTGTAAATCTTCTCTGCAACCTCTCAAGTGCCTCTATATCCTTTTTATAATGTGGCGACCAGAACTGCACACAGTACTCCAAGTGTGGTCTAATCAAGGTTCGATACAGGTTTAGCATAATGTCCCTACTTTTCAATTCTATCCCTCTAGAAATAAACCCTAGTGCTTGGTTTGCATTTTTAATGGCCTTGCTAATCTGTGGCGCAACTTTTAGTGATTTGCATATTTGTACTCCGAGATTCCTTTGTTCCTCTAGCTCACCTAGACTCGCACCCTCCAAGTGATAACCACCCTCCCTATTCTTCCTACCAAATTGTAATATCTCACATTTGTCTGTGCTGAACTTCATTTGCCAATGATTTGCCCATTCTGCAAGTTTATTAATGTTCTCCAGTAAATTGTTACAGTCCTCCTCAGTGTTGACTATCCCCCCCAATTTGGTATCATCTGCAAATTTAGAAATTGTGTTTTTGATTCCAAAGTCTAAATCGTTAATGTAAATTGTGAACAACAGTGGTCCCAGCACTGATCCTTGTGGAACACCACTACCCACCTTTTGCCACTGTGAACCCTTTACTCCGACTCTCTGCTTTCTGTCTTGAAGCCAGCCAGCAATCCATTCTGCTACTTGTCCCGACTCCACATTCTCTGACCTTATTCATTAGTCTATTATGGGGTACCTTATCGAAGGCCTTTTGAAAATCTAGATAAATTACATCTACTACATTACCATTGTCTACTCTCTTTGTAACCTCTTTTAAAAAATTCAATACGGTTGGTCAAGCAAGATTTTCGATTTTGAAATCCACGCTGACTTTTCATTTCTAGATGTTCTTCTATTCTCTCCTTTAGTAGGGATTCCATTATTTTTCCTACCACCGATGTTAAGCTGACTGGTCTATAATTCCCTGGACATGTTCTATCCCCCTTCTTAAATATAGGTATTACATTAGCTGTCCGCCAGTCCTCTGGCACTACACCTTTTTCTAACGAATTATTAAATATGTGTAGTAATACTTCTGCTATCTCTTCCCTAGATTCTTTTAAAATACGTGGATGCAATCCTTCCAGACCAGGGTTTTATCCTCTTGGAGTTTGATTAGTTTATTTAATATATCCCCTTTTTTAAATTTTAAATGCACTTATCTCATTACTCATCTCATCATCCAATGTCATGTCCACCTGTTCTATCTCCCTGGTAAATACCGAAGCAAAATAATGATTTAATATTTATTCCATCTCCCTATCATTACCTGTGGTATTGTCCTGTCCATCCCTTAATGGCCCTATTCCCATCCCAACCTTCCTTTTTTTATTGATGTGCCTGTAAAATATTTTACTGTTTTGTTTTATGTTCCTTGATAATTTAATTTCATAGTTCCTCTTTGCCTTCCTCAATTGTTTTTTGACTTCTCTCCTAATCCCTTCATACTCTCTCTTATCATGCACTCCTCTGCTGTCTATGTAGTTAATGTATGCCTCTTTCCTTACCCTCAATTGTTTCCTCATGTCTTTATTCATCTATGGAGTCTCATTACTGTTTATTTTGTTCTTTCCTTTTAGCGGAATATATTTCTCCTGCACTCTGTTGAACACCATTTTAAATGTTTCCCATTGTCATTCTACATCGTTGTTTGCCGATATTGTTGCCCATTTTATCTTACCAAAGTTCTATTCTCAGCCCCTCAAAATCAGCTTTTCTCCAATCTATTAACTTGGCTTTTGTCATTCTTATGTCCTTCTCTATTGTCATCTTAAAGTGTATTATATTATGGTCATTCAGTTCATCATAACCTGACTAGACATGGACACAAGAACTGAACATCAGAGGAGCGATGACAGTAGCTACCCTTGCTATCAGGGCAGCATTTGACCGAGTATGGCACCAAGGAACCCTAGAAAAACAGGGGTCAACAGGAAAACTTTCCAATGGCTGGAGTCACATCTGATGCAAAGGATGATGGTTGTGGTTATCAGAGGCCAATCATCATAACTGCAGGACATCACTCTAGGAGTTCTTCAGAGAAGTGTCCTCATCCCAACCACCTACAGCTACCTCATTAATGACCTTCCCTCTATCATAAGGTCAGGAATGGGGCTGTTCACTAATGATTCCAAAGTGCTTAGCACCATTCACAACCTCATTGATAATGAAGCAGCACTTGCCAGCCTACAACAGGACCAGGATAACATCCAGACTTGGGCTGACAAGTTGCAGTTAACATTCGTGCACATAAGTGCCAGATATTAATCATCTCAAACAAGAGAAAGCCTAGCCACCTCCCCATGACCTTCAATGTGAAGAGAAAAAGATTAGTGAAATCAAGTGTAGGTCCCTTGCAGTCAGAAGCGGGGGAAGTTATAATGGGGAACAAAGAAATGGCAGACCAATTAAATGCATATTTTGGTTCTGTCTTCACAAAGGAGGACACAAATAACCTCCCAGAGATGTTGGAGAACATAGGGTCTGATGAAAGGGAGGAACTGAAAGAAATCAGTATTTGCAGGGAAATGGTGTTAGGGAAATTGACGGGATTGAAGGCCGATAAATCCCCAGGGCCTGATAATCTACATCCTAGGGTACTTAAGGAAGTGGCCCTAGAAATAGTAGATGCATTGCTGATCATCTTCCAACATTCGATGGAATCTGGAACTGTACCCATGGATTGGAGGGTAGCTAATGTTACCCCACTATTCAAAAAGGGTGGTAGAGAGAAAGCGGGGAATTACAGACCGGTAAGCCTGACATCGGTAGTGGGGAAAATACTAGAGTCCATTATAAAGGATGTAATAGCTGAGCACTTGAAAAACAGTGACAGGATCGGACAAAGTCAACATGGATTTACAAAAGGTAAATCGTGCTTGACTAATCTACTGGAATTTTTTGAGGATGTAACTGGTAAAATAGATAAGGGAGAACCAGTAGATGTAGTGTATTTGGACTTTCAAAAGGCTTTCGATAAGGTCCCGCATAAGAGATTAGCCTGTAAAGTTAAGGCACATGGGATTGGGGGCAAGGTATTGACTTGGATAGAGAACTGGTTGGCGGACAGAAAGCAGAGAGTAGGAATGAATGGGTCTTTTTCCGAGTGGCAGGCAGTGACTAGTGGGGTACCGCAGGGATCGGTCCTTGGACCCCAGCTATTCACAATATACATTAATGATCTAGATAAGGGAACTAAATGTAATATCTCCAAGTTTGCAGATGACACAAAGATGGGTGGGCATGTGTGCTGCAAGGAGGATACCGAGAAACTCCAGGATGATTTGGACAGGTTGGGTGAGTGGGCAGAAGCGTGGCGGATGCAATATAACGTGGATAAATGCGAGGTTATCCACTTTGGTGTCAAAAACAGAAAGGCAGACTATTATCTGAATGGCAATAGATTGGGAGAAGGGGAAGTGCAACGAGACCTGGGTGTCCTTGTGCACCAATCGCTGAAGGTAAGCATGCAGGTGCAGCAGGCGGTGAAGAAGGCAAATGGTATGTTGGCCTTCATAGCGAAAGGGTTTGAGTATCGGAACAGGGACGTCCTGCTGCAGTTGTACAGGGCCTTGGTGAGACCACACCTTGAGTACTGTGTGCAGTTTTGGTCGCCTTATCTGAGGAAGGATGTTCTTGCCATGGAAGGAGTCCAGCGAAGATTCACAAGGCTGATACCTGGGATGGCAGGAATGACATATGAGGAGAGATTGGGTCGATTGGGCTTATACTCGCTGGAGTATAGAAGAATGAGAGGGGATCTCATTGAAACATATAAAATTCTGACAGGTCTGGACAAACTAGATGCAGGAAGAATGTTCCCCATGGTCGGAGAGTCCAGAACCAGGGTTCATAATCTAGGGATAAGGGGTAAGCCATTTAGGACAGAAATGAGGAAGAATTTCTTCACCCAGAGAGTGGTGAACCTGTGGAATTCTCTACCACAGAAGGTAGTTGAGGTCAAGTCATTAAATATATTCAAGAATGAGTTAGATATATTTCTTAAAGTTAAAGGTATCAAGGGATATGGGGAGAAGGCAGGTACAGGGTACTGAGTTTGGATGATCAGCCATGATCTCATCGAATGGCGGAGCAGGCTCGAGGGGCCGAATGGCCTACTCCTGCTCCTATCTTCTATGTTTCTATGGCACCGTCATTATCCTGGATCTCACCATTGACTAGCAACAGAACTGGACCAGCCATATCAAAACCGTGGCTACAAGAGCAGGGCAGAGGCTGGGTAATCTGCAACAAGTGGCTCACTGGAATGAAAGTCAGGTGGGTTCTATAAATGTCACTTTAACGCTCCGCTCCACTCCCACTCTGACCTTGGCCTCTTACACTGTTCCAATGAAGCTCAACGTAAGCTCGAGGAAAGCACCTCATCTTTCTATTAGGCATTTTACAGCATTCTGGACTCAACATCGAGGTCAACAATTTCAGACCATAACCTCTGCCGCTATTTTTTCAGATGGCAGCTGTTGATGATTCTGCTGTACCCATTTACACCTCTTCTAGACCCATCTTTTGTTTTATTACTTGTTCCATTACCAGCTCATTTTACTTTGTACAATCATACCTTTTGTCATTTAATCACTCCTGCCTTCCACCCTACCACAGAGCTTCCCTTTTGTTCTTTCCTGCCCTCCCCCTTTCCCTACCCCACACTTGCTTAAAATCTGTTACGTCTCTTAACTTTTTCCAGTTCTGACGAAAGGTCATCGACCTGAAACGTTGACTCTATTTCTCTCTCCACAGATGCTGCCTGACCCGCTGAGTGTTTCCAGCATTTTCTGTTTATATTTCAGATTTCCAGCATCCGCAGTATTTTGTTTTTTGTATTTGGGTTCTATAAAGCTGGGCGATCCGCTCTGCCAGATTACCACCCAGGCAGCGAAGACAAAAATTTACCGCCCCGCTGTCAACACTAAGGTTGACACTGGAGGTTACCTACGCAAGGCATTGCATTCATCTCTACAAGTGTATCACACCATTATTTTAAACTGACTCACCAAGTGACCGAAGGCCTAAGGACTTCGCTGCTTGGCTGAAAATTCCTCATTTTGCGCAGAATGATCAACTGGAATTCCTGTACATCCTCAGTCATTTAAGAGATATAGTTGTAATGGGTAGGGACAAATGACTATAGGAATTTCTGGAATGGTGAGCTCAGATGGGTTAACATGTCTCTCATCAACCTGAATAATTTTGTGACCTCATCTGCACATGTAAGTTGCTAGTTATCCTCTGGCTCCACCTCGTGAGAGAATGTGTAACTACAAGATAGTAACTTTGCATTTCATGCTAAAATATGAACTGTGGTAATGTTCAATATTACATTATTAAGTTTTATACTTGTGTATTGTGGAACAATATTAAGTAAGCTGCCCTCCACTCAGCACAACATAGCTGAAACCAGCATCTCAGTGTGGGGAATACACATCCTTCCACCTGCTCTGTGACAGGGAGCTTTGCAAGACAGAGCATTGGCAAACAAAATCTCATTAGAGCAGAGAAGGTTAAGAGGCGATTTGATAGAGGTGTTCAAAATCACAAAGGGTTTTGATAGAGTAAATAAGGAGAAACCTTTTTCCAGTGGCAGAAGGGGCAGTAACCAGAGGACATAGATTTAAGTTAATTGGCAAAAGTTTCAGAGACATGAGGAAAAAAAATTACACAGCGAGTTATGATCTGGAATGCACTGCCTGAAAGGGCGGTGGAAGCAGATTCAATAATAACTTTCCAAAGGATAAATACTTGAAGTGGAAAAATTTGCAGGGCTATGGGGAGGGGAGTGGGATTAATTGGAGAGCTCTTTCAAAGAGCCAACACAGGCACGATGGACCAAATGGCCTCCTACTGTGCTGTATCATTCTATGAAAACCATCTTTCCCCATTCTTAACTGCCTCTATTTGCAACGACTATCTTTTGACTTTTTTTTATCCCCCTGGTGGTCTCAGTGTAGCTCAACAGCAGCCTCCAGGTCAGTCATCTGACCACCATTGCTTGCTGGGCGCCACATTTGTTCCACAGTGCGACTGGTGATGCTACTTTTCCCACTCCCCATGAAAAGGAATGCTCTGTAATAGCAATGAATTCTGCTCTAAAGATCTGGATGAGATGGGAATCTGCATTAAAAATAAAACAAGCTCAAACTAGAATTTTCAACTGCTGGGCCCTGACACTTGTATCTCTGCACTCCTAGGTCACTGTTGCTTGAGTTTTAATTCCATGCTGAACTCTACTCCCATGACCCCCTTTTTTTCCCCCTTATCCTCCTGAAGACATTCACACTCTCACTGGGTACAATTGCATAGGTGCTGGTTCTCTCTCCACTATGACATCCAAGTGGCCATTCATGTGTGAGCCTTGACAAGTGCCAGCAAACTATTTTACCATGGGCGTTTGGGCATTAGTCAAGCCGATTGCTGTCCTCATACAGTGTCCACACATATGCAGTAATGTCTGCAGTATAGTGAACAGGAGCCTGATTGATTTTTTGCCTTGTCTAACCCAGAGGCACTCCAGTCTGTTGAGGCACTTTATTTGAGCCGTTCTCCACCTGCGAACTTAAACAGTAAATGCTGACCGGGAGTAAGCAGAAGCCGGACTTGCAGGGTCTTGAACAGCAGGTGCTGGGAGAGGTGGCAGGTAGGGGGATGTAGTTGCAAGGCATTCTAGGATATTTGGAAAGGAAGGCTGGAGATAGTCGGAAGTAAAAGAACAGATAAGTTGATGGCAAGGGGATGAAGAGAGGAACATGATGGTAAACAATGTGTGGCTCAACCCCAAGCCCACATTAAGATTGGAAATTAGCTAGAAAATCCTAACATTATCCACAATGTAGAAAGTATTTCAGAACTCACCTTTGTTTGAGGATTAGTATATGATGTCATATCTGGCTCACTTTAGTGTTGCGTCCTACATTAAACCAACCCAACTAACAAATGAAAGAAATATTCCGCAAACAGCCCAAGAAAAGTACAGCATTAGTTTCAAGGACGTAGTATTTTTTGTGTCCACGTTGTCCCGGCACTAAGCTCATGGTCTGCAGAGCAGCAGTGATACCCGCCCTGCTGTATGCCTCAGAGTCATGGACCATGTACAGCAGGCACCTCAAAGCACTGGAGAGGTACCACCAACGCTGCCTCCGCAAGATCCTGCAAATCCATTGGCAGGATAGGCGCACCAACGTCAGTGTTCCTGCTCAGGCCAACATCCCCGGCATCGAAGCTTTGACCACGCTCGATCAGCTCCGATGGACAGGTCACATTGTCCGCATGTCCGATACGAGACTCCCAAAACAAGCGCTCTACTCGGAGCTCCGGCACGGCAAGAGAGCCCCAGGTGGGCAGCGGAAACACTTCAAGGACACCCTCAAAGCCTCTTTGAAAAAGTGTAACATCCCCACCGACACCTGGGAATCCCTGGCCCAAGACCGCACAAAGTGGAGGAGAAGCATCTGGGAAGGCGCCGAACACCTTGAGTCTCTTCGCCGGGAGCAAGCGGAAGCCAAGCGCAGGCAGCGCACGTCAACCCAAGCACCCCACCCACCCGCCCCTTCAACCACTGTCTGCCCCACCTGTGACAGAGACTGTAGGTCCCGCATTGGACTCATCAGTCACCTGCGAACTCATTTTTAACGTGGAAGCAAGTCAGCCTCAGTTCCGAGGGACTGCCTAAGAAGAGAAGAGATTTTTTGCATGTTACATGAACAATAGCAACTGTTTGCACTCAATTAAAGACCGTATTAGTAAAAAGGCAGAAAACTATTGTTCTGGAAACTGTTGGACCACTAATCAAATTGATTCCTTTTCTGCAGTTTTGTGTCTCTGACATTTAGTCTGTGCTTTCATTGAGTTCTTCATGATCAACTTTTCATTCTTAACTTTCAAGCATCTTTTTTCCTCAAAGTGTTGTTGAATTGGTCACAATAATCACCAGTCTTGGCTCTGGACTGAATGGAATTCTTTTGGCCTCAGCTTTAGTTTAGCCTACGGCTGTTCTCGTACCTGAACAGCAAAAGAATCCTAAAAGTGACTTGCTTTACACATGGGTTTTGCTTTTTATCTTGATTTACAAAAACACTTTTAGGCCCAAATTGTGCAGTACCAAAGATTTGCTGTCAACTATGTACAATGCATCCAAACTGGAATGAAATTAAGGATTTTCCACAATCCAAAAACATTGAATATCTGTTATGATGTCGATCAGGTAGATATTGCTGTAAATAAAGTGGCTTTTTGTTGTTTCCTTTGCCATTTATTTTATTAACCCACCTTACTGTATTTCAACTCACAAAAACTCCTGCCTTTTTAAGAATATCAAACAAGAGTTTTAACTATTCTTTTTTGGGATTTGCTCCAAATTTTCCATACAGGAGGTTGGAATGGGTGGGACTTGGTTAGAAAGGCAGAAGCAACTGTACAGATGACCGTAACTCCTTGATCTTTTGACAATGAACCATTCCATCCTCCTCTGTAGCATTAGCTTCTGGTTCCACTCATTCTTGTAGACATTACCTCTCCTCCCACGTCCATGCACATCCAGATGTAGCCCACGGCTTTATTCCTGATGTACTATTTACACCCTAATCCTCAAATGTCATTAAGAATCAGAGGTTGGGGGGGGGGGGGGGGGGGGGGTAGCACTTCCAAATATGCCAACATGAGTTTGTATTACTTGTCCACTTCCCCCATTGATCCTAAGGCCTCCGCAATTAGCCATCTAGGCTGACATTTCCTCCTTGCTGCCACCAACCAGCCCAACTGCCAAGTCATATCCCCAAGTGTGGAATAATGCACAATACTGGGCAGAACTTCTTTCCTCACATTCACTCCATTACAAAGACTATCGTTTATAGTTCTGTATCATCCATTTCCACTGCTGTCAAAACCCATTCTATTACCACTTTGAGGTGCAAGTTTTACAAGTTGAGAAGGCTGTTAAAAAAACATACTGGATCCTTGGTTTTATCAACAGATGCGGAGATGCCGGTGTTGGACTGGGGTGGACAAAATTGAGAGGTCGCACAACACCAGGTTATAGTCCAACAGTTTTATTTTAAATCACAAGCTTTCGGAGTTACAACTCCTTCGTCAGGTGAAGTGAGGACTATAACCTGGTGTTGTGCGACCTCTCAATTTTATAAACAGAGCCATAGAGTACAAAAACAAGGAAGTTGTGCTAAATCTTTATAAATCACTGGCTAGGCCCCAGCTGGAGTATTGTGTCCAATTTTGGGCACCGCACTTTAGGAAGGATGTCAAGGCCTTAGTGAGGGTGCAGATGAGATTTACTAGGATATTACCAGGGATGTGGGACTTCAGTAACGTGGAGAGACTAGAGAAGCCGAGGTTGTTCTCCTTAGAGCAGAGAAGGTCAAGGGGAGATTTGATGTGGAGATGCCGGTGTTGGACTGGGGTGGACAAATGTGAGAAGTCGAACACCAGGTTATAGTCCAACAGCTTTATTTGAAATCACAAGCTTTCGGAGCGCTGCTCCTTCATCAGGTGAAGGGAAGATTTGATAGAGGTGTTCAAAATCATGAAGGGTTTTGATGGAGTAAATAAGGAGAAACTGTTTCCAGTGGTAGAAGGGTTAATAACTAAAGGACAAAGATTTAAGGTAATTGGCAAAAGAACCAGAGGGGAGAAGGAGATTTTTTCTTCTACGCGAGTTATGATGATCTGGAATTCACTGCCTGAAAGGGTAGTGGAAGCAGGTTCAATAATAACTTTCAAAAGGCAACTGGATAAATACTTGAAGTGGAAAAAATTGGAGGGCTATGGGGAAAAAGCAGGTGAGTGGGACTAATTGGATAGCTCTTTCAAAGAGCCAGCACAGGCATGATGGGCTGAATGGCCTCCTTCTGTGCTGTATCATTCTACACTCCCCTGGGTGACCTCTACAAATTACAATTCATTCAAAATGCTTCAGCTGCACACTCTCAGGTTCAGTGTAAGCCAGCAAATTGACTTTAGAATCCTTATAGTAGCTTCCAAATCCCTCCACAGACTTAACCTCCCTCAGCAACCTTCAAGACACATTTATTCCTTTTTTTTTATCCACACTTTTTGTTTGGCCTTTTTTTCTTCCCTCCCACATGGCAGCTGTCCTTCATTCTGCCAGCGCAATTCACACTTCATCTAGAGCCATCTTTTGTTCCTCAACCTGCCCCATTACCACCTCCTCTTGCCTTGAATATCTCTTAATGTCTCTTATCTCTCCTGCTTTCTGTCCTATCACTGACCTTCCCTTTTGCTCTTTCATCCCCTCCCCCTTTTCCCAGCCCCTAAACTTGCTTTAAAATCTATTCCATTTCCTGCTTTTTTCCAGTTCTGACGAAAGGTCTTCGACCTGAAACGTTAACTGTTTCTCTCTCCACGGATGCTGCCTGGCCGCTGAGTTTTTCCAGCGTTTTCTGTTATTTTTATTCCTTGTTCCCCACTTCCTCTGCTCTAGTGCAAGTAGCTGCTCTAGCAACCACTGCACCCCAGCCTTTAATTCCTTATCTAAGTTCCTCAGCCAGAACATCTCCTTCCCCACTTTAAAAGTCTGCTAAACTGGGCCTTAGGCCTCCCCACCCTTACCATATCTTTTTCTGTTCCTTTTTCTTCAATTTACATTTACACCAACCTGTAATGTATTGAGGCATCTTTCTGCAAATGAAGAGCACTATTGAAATCTAAGTTGTAAATTTATATCTCCACTGACACGCAAACCCTCACAACCATCCGCCTTCCCCAAAGAAAAAACTCAAAAAACATTTTCCCCAATGAACACAACTTAAAGTTTCTATAATTTATTGATTGACTATGAAACCCAATATACAGAGGTAATCAGCAGAAGCCATGAGGCTAGAGGCAAATTTGCAATTCAGCCCATCTGTACTCAAACAACTTCTTGCAAACACTTGGTCCATTCATCTACTTTTCCCTCCATTCTTGAGGGGTGATCTTGCCAATGGGCGAAAAGTTCCAGGTGAGCCCAGTCTGTGTAGAAACCTACATGCAAACAGAAAATAGAGTAAGAAACAATGCACACACAGAAAAATTACCACATCATATAGCCTGATAACTCAGACCAAGAATTCCCTGTTCACGGTTTTGTTTGAAACAACAGAATTTCATTTATCAGTACTCCAGCTAGGAAAACTAGATTTCTAAGTTTTCAAATATCTGTTGGGTCCATAGATAAAAACTGAAAAATTAATTTTCTTAAATAAATGACTGTTCTGCATATTGGCATACTTGTGGCCAAAAGACACCAGTGTGTTTATTTTAAGATCAAGGAAGCACCCTAAAAGTGATTAGATAATGAAAGTGCTGGATGTAAAGTCCTTCACTCTCCAACTACAGTACTAACTGAATTATAATGGGCTGTATATTCCGATGCCTACAGGTGTGTATACGCAGTGTACACACCCATAGGGACATCGGAAATGCCGGTTTCAGGCATGCCAAGCGCATGCGCTGAAAACCGGCATTTCCGATCTGTCAAGAATCCTCTTGACAGATCGGATGCCTGCCCTAGAGAAGGGCCTCTGCAGGGGGGGATAGTTCCGCTTTCTGGAGAACCTCCGCCCGCAGAAAACCCTTAGAAATCTTACGCCTGGTAAAAGCAGGCGTAAGGCCTGCTTTTACCAGCATAAGATTTGAAAAAAGAAAAAAAAAGTTTTTCCCACTCATTTATCATTTAAAAATATATTTGACAGGTCTATCTGTCAAGTGTATGAAGGGAGATTCCCTTCTCCTATTGGCTCCCCATGGCCCACGTGATCCCAGGGACACTTGCGAACTGCATGCGCCTCTGAGACACGTGGGCCCTGCGCATTTTGAGTTGGAGAGGCCCAGCATTGGAACTAAATGCACCTCGGGAGCCCTCAGGTAAGTCCATAGATTTTTTCCAGATCGGAGGCCTCCGCACGCAGGAAGCCTCCGATCGGAAAATACGGCCCATTATTGCACTGACCTCACACCACACACTACTTTTCATTACATGTTATAGATTATTAGGTATTATTTTCAGACATGCTTGGCTCAGCTTTGGATGAAGTCCAGCAGTCACCTTTGGAATTCTCAAAAAAAAATCAAAAGCATCTAAAAAAGCACAATTACCTCAATATGTTGGGTAACAAAAAATAACTTGTGCAGGAGAGTAAACATTTAAACTTAATTCTTTCTCCTTAATATCCAGTGACCCCTGCCAGACACGAGGGGAATCCTTATAAATTTGATTTTTAATAAACCTTCCTTTAACAAAATCTGTCAGAGTCCTTGACAGCTGAGTGGATAAATGCTATATAGACAAGGCAGGTTCAAGGTTTAATCTCCGTATTGATAACCAATCTGAAGGCACAGGATTGAGCAAGTCACTCGAGGATCCTGTTGCTCAATATGTAGTGGCCCCTGCTGGAAAGTACATGTTGAGAGGTCAGAAAAGGTCTTGGCTGCAATGTCAGGAGTGCTGTTAGCCCGATCAAATGGCTTGCCGATATTGGTCCAGAATTTGCGGTCAGGATGACGGCGAACTGGCAGCTTTCGTCGTCATTCCGCCATCGAAACTGACCGCAACTACAGGATTTGGCGTCTGTCCAATGACAGCTCCGAAACTGGCTGTGCCGTGGCAAACCACCCCCTCCCCCCACCACCCAGAGCTGGCAATCAGTGTAATCTCCTAAATCATTGAAACGGACAAAAACTTCTGCTTTTTCCACAGTAAGTACACTGTTAAATTCCCCACTAAAAGTTAGACCCAAAGGGATTAGGTGTAACTGGGGTTTTGATAACATTTGTTTAGCAGTAATAATTCTAAGGGCCTAGATAACGCTAATTTTAATTTTGTGCAATGTGAAATTTGTCCATTTTAATAAAAATTAAAAATTAATTTTTTTAAAAAAGTTTAATTTTTTTTTTAATTTGTCCATCTTCATTTCAGGTTTGCCTTTTACCCATGAGAGAGCCCCAATCTTTGTTTTGCTCTCTCTACCATTTTTATAAAGTTAGAATTTTAAGAGCTTACTCACTTCCTTGTTCGTTGTCTGTGAGAATTCTGCGTTTTGATTGGCTGTTTAGACAGCTTGTTGACATCACAGCAGTTCGCACAAAGGGATCCCCACTATATTTAATTGATTTGAATTGAATGTCGGAAAACCCGAAGTTGTTGACACAGGGATCGCGAGATCCTTGTGCGAAGTGTACTTCAGGACCAGCAGCGAAGGCATTTGCTTCGCCACTAACCGCAAATTCTGGGCCATGAATGGCCAGTTGGACATGACACCACAATACAGTTTGAGACACCACCTTCAGAAGATTGGAAAATAAATTAATCTGTTAGGAATTTGCTGCAAGTGATGTTAAGATTAACTTAACACTCAAATTCTATTTTTTTTTTAAAAACACCATTTAACTGGTTTAATTCCTCAGTAACAACCTTGACAGCCTATTTCTACATACACAAGAACTGCAAAGCAGGACAAATCCAATCCGGCCAATTACCGCCCCATCAATCTACTCTCAATCATCAGCAAAGTGATGGAAGGTGTCGTCGACAGTGCTATCAAGAGGCACTTACTCATCAATAACCTGCTCACCGATGCTCAGTTTGGATTCCGCCAGGACCACTCGGCTCCAGACTTTATTACAACCTTGGTCCAAACATGGACAAAGGAGCTGAATTCCAGAGGTGAGGCGAGTGTGACTGCCCTTGGCATCAAAACAGTATTTGACCGAGTATGGCATCAAGGAGCTCAAGTAAAACTGAAGTCAATGGGAATCAGGGGGAAAACTCTCCACTGGCTGGAGTCATACCTAGCACAAAAGGAAGATGGTTGTGGTTGATGAAGGTCAATCATCTCAGCCCCAGGACATCGTTGCAGGAGTTCCTCAGGGCAATGACCTTCCCTACATCATAAGGTCAGAAGTGGGGATGTTCGCTGATGATTGCACAGTGTTCAGCACCATTCACAACACCTCAACTAATGAAGCAGTTCATACCCGAATGCAGCAAGACATGGATCACATTCAGGCTTGGGCCGATAAGTGGCAAGTAACATTCACGCCACACTAGTGCCGGGCAATGACTATCTCCAACAAGCGAGAGTCTAACCACCGCCCCTTGACATTCAATGGGATTACCATCGCCAAATCCCCCACCATCAACTACCTGGGGGGGGGGGGGGGGCGGGGGGCACCACTGACCAGAACCTTTACTGGACCAGCCACATTATTACTGTGGCTACAAGAGCTGGTCAGTGGCTGGGCATTTTGCAGCGAGTGTCTCACCTCCTCACTCCCCAAAGTTTTTCCACCATCTACAAGGCACAAGTCAGGAGTGTGATGGAATACTCTCCACTTGCCTGGATGAGGGGAATACTCTCCACTTGCCTGGATGAGGGCAACAACACTCATGAAGCTTGACACCATCCAGGAGAAAGCAGCCCACTTGATTGGCCACCCCCCATCCACCATTTTAAACATTCACTGCCGGCGCACTATGGCTGCAGTGTGTACCATTTATAAGATGCACTGCAGCAACTCGCCAAGGCTTCTTTGACAGCACCTCCCAAACCCGCGACCTCTATCACCTAGAAGGACAAAGGCAGCAGGCACATGGGAACACCATCACCTCCAAGTTCCCCTCCAAGTCACACACCATCCTGACTTGGAAGTATATCGCCGTGTCAAAATCCTGGAACTCCCTCCCCAACAGCACTGTGGGAGTACCTTCACCACAAGGACTGCAGTGGTTCAAGGCTGTGGCTCACCACCATCTTCTCAAGGGCAACTAGGGATGGGCAATAAATGCTGGCTTGGCAGCGACGTCCACATCCCATAAACGAATAAAAAAGATCCAGTCATGTTATACCAACAAGCTCTGAAACACAAATTTGCTCCACTCCATTCTTCAACCAGTTAAGTTGAACTCTTTCTTGCAGGTCACAAACTGTAGCAACAAAGCTGAGAGACGCAAACCTGCAAATAGTTCACTGCTAATCTGAAGCAGAAGTTTGACCTACTTTACTTGTTGACTGAAGTTAACATTAGAAAGTTAAATATGGTCCTATGCTAAAGCTAGATTAATATTACAAAAATACTTAAAAAGGCTAACAGAATGATGGCCTTTATCTCAAGGGGGCTAGAATACAAAGCAGTGGAAGTTATCTTGGTTATATAAAGCTTAGGTTAGACCCCATTTAGAATGCTGTGTTCAGTTCTGGGCACCGCATCTTAAGAAGGATATATTGGCCTTGAAATGGGTATAGCGCAGATTCACCAGAATGATACCGGGGCTAAAGGGTTAAATTATAAGGACAGGCTGCATAGACAAGCCTTGTATTACCTTGAGACTAGAAGATTAAGGGGTGATCTAATTGAGATGTTTAAGATAATTAAAGGATTTGATAGGGTGGGTAGAATAAAAAATCTATTTCTTCTTGTGGGAGAGCCTAGAACAAGGGGACATAACCTTAAAATTAGAGCGAGACTAGAGATGATGTCAGTAAGCACTTCTTCACACAAAGGGTACTGTAAATCTGGAACTCTCTCGCCCAAAAAGATGCTGAGTTTAAGTCAACTGTAAATTTAAAGACAGAGATCGATAAGATTTTTGTTAGATAAAGGTATTAAAGGATACAGAACCAAGGCAGATAGATGAGGAGTTAAGATACAGATCAGCCACGATCTAATTAAATGGCGGAACAGGCTCGAAGGGCTGAATGGCGTACTCCTGTTCCTACAGTAAATCCTACAACAACTTAATCTGACTAGTTAAACTCCAAAACCGGACAAATAAATCTTTGGTTCAGAGTCAATGCTGCATATGAAATCAGAATCTCTTTATAAAACTGTCATGTTTTACAAACCAGACTTTTGCAACTTAATCTAGTTTGCAGCTAGTTTTAGCAAGGAAGGCAAAGAACAAGATTTGAAGAGATTGAACATCTCTTACAGATAGGACATGCAGACAGAAACCTTGAAGTGGTGATCTACTTTAGAAAATAATCAGTACCTGATAGCTAAGTTTGGTCAAAATTTGGAGAATTATTATAGAAGTGTTTTGAAGTAACAAGTTAGAGATGAATAAGCCACACCATAAAATATTACAAATCCCTCATTCTAGGGTGAATAAAAAAACATCTTTACTGTTGTTTCAGCACCTGATGACACAGAGCAGGGGTCACAGATTCAACCCCCATGCTATTGAGTTGCTGTAAAGCAGCATCAAGCAGATTAAAGCAAGTCATCAGCTCACAGAAGGAGTGGCAGAGGCCGAGGAGTCCAATCTTGACTCAGGTGGTGTCTGACAAAGTTATTTGATTTTAAAAATGCAGAACAAGAGCAAATAAAAAGGTTGGTACTGTGTTTAAAGAAACTTACATAACTCCAGATCGAGACACAGAATACTAATCCTCCCAAAAGGATAACATTTCCAAATTTGTCATGGAAGTCAGGACCAGCTTTGTGGTGAGCTTGTCTTGCTACAACTTGGCGAATGCTCCGACCTAAAATTAAAAAGATCAACCATGAAAACCAGACAAATCCCTTTTTCAGCAACTACTAAATAACTTCAGGCTTGTCAAGACCTCACTGAACTCCGCAGCCAGTGAGAGAACTCTTAAGAATCTGAGGTACATCAAATGCTTAGGCAGCACAGCAGGTTAATGTACCACACAAGTGGTGGGATTCGGAGTCAATCCCCCAATCTGCTGAGTTACAGCTGCTGCAAGAGGCACCTAGCAACAGTCAGACATCAGCAGAAGAGTCATCACATTACTTCTCAAACCTCTCGACAGCCAGGACGTTATCAGGCCTGACCTTAATGGTCCACTGAAACCGGGAAGGGAGCAAATATATATATATTTAAAAAATATTTTTTTTTTTATTAAGTTGTTAACAAAGCTACACTATATGCCAGTAAGTGCTCCCTTATTTAGAAACACCAAATAATCTGCCCAGTAATATCAATATATTCTGGAATTTCAGTTCAGTATTCCTTCTGAGGTTACATTTTATTTTTTAAAGCAATCACAACAGAAATATTTAATTCAGTAGGGGAAAAAAAAAAATCAAGAAAAGCTTGATATTTTCAGGTAGGAGTATTCTGTGATCACTGAATGAATCACCTGAATTTTTCTTCAACCCTGCATTGTTTCCACAAGTTCAGTGGTTGTATTTCAAAATGCAGCAAGCGATTTTTGCTGGGTTCAGCTAAAGAGCCTTCACAAGACCTACTCTCTCTCACCTGTTGTCAGGTCAGCCAGAATCAGAGACACAAGAGACAACAGTACTGTGGTAAGTAGGGTTACACTGCATAATTGCACAGCTGCAAATTGCCCAGTGTGCAAAATAGCAATACTGGCTAAAGAACACAAATTCTGATTTAAGTTATCTTTTTGGTCAGTATTGTACAATGTCATTCTGCCAATGAAAGATTAAGATATAAAGCTGATTTAAATTCAGTTCCACCTTCCCCTTTTACAGATATTGAAGTCCTACAACAGTCATTCTGGAGTAGTGAATTCAGTCTGACCACAGATCTGCAACAGCAGATTTAATATATTTTATGTACAATAATCTAGACTACTTTTTCACTTCCACAGCTACAGAAGTGTCTACAATTTTGCAGCAGTGGAAGCTAAATGTAATTCATGCTTCACAAATCAGACACAATTAATATGATCTGTCACTGACAAATCATTGCATCATAGACACATGGCCAAGAGGGTTAGAGTAGACACCATACCATTTTACACAGAAAATTGCAGTACATACTGTCCAGTCAGGGCAAATGCCATGGAGAAAATTAGTGTAAGGTAAATAACCTCAAAAAACCTACAACAAAGAGATCAAGTTTTGTGATGAAACATTTAACATCTGGTTTGAAAAATAAATTCAGTTGACAAAAAAAAGCTTAGTTTTTGGCTAACCTGGGCTTCAGTACAACTTGGAAATATTAAAATCTCAAACTTCTTTCAAGTATCAGTTTGAAGAGTGGCTCTTCATCTCCATTTCTACTCAATTTCAATACTCTGATAAAAGTGACACTGCAGCACACGCTTGCAGTAACCATAGGCTTTTCTTTGGAGGCTGCTTAGTTAGAGGATCATCTGCACGAACCAACAATAACTTGTATTTATATAGCACCTTTAACATAGCAAAACGTCCTGAGGCACTTCACAGGAGTATTAAAAGACAAAAAATGTGACAGCGAGCCACATTGACAGTTTTAAGGAGCATCTTAAAAGGAGGAAAGAGAGGTAGCGAGGCAGAGAGGTTAAGGCAGGGAATTCCAAAGCTTAGGCTCAGTAAGTGGGCAGAGATTTGGCAGATGGAATACAACACTGGAAAGTGTGAGGTGATGCACTTTGGTAGGAAAAATCCTAGAGTAATTTATTATCTTAATGGCAAGAAACTGGAGAGTACTGAAGTGCAAAGGGATCTGGGGGTCCTGGTGCACGAAACTCAAAAGGTTAGTATGCAGGTGCAGCAAGTGATTAAGAAGGCAAATGGAATGTTGGCTTTCATTGCTAGGGGGATAGAATATAAAAATAGGGAGGTATTGCTTCAGTTGTACAAGGTATTGGTGAGACCGCACCTGGAATACTGCATACAGTTTTGGTGTCCTTACTGAAGGAAAGACATCCTTGCTCTCGAGGCAGTGCAAAAAAGGTTCACTCGGTTAATCCCGGGGATGAGGGGGTGGTCATATGAGGAGAGGTTGTGTAGATTGGGACTCTACTCATTGGAGTTCAGAAGAATGAGAGGCAATCTTATTGAAACATATAAGATTGTGAAGGGGTTGGATCGGGTGGATGCGGGGAGGATGTTCCCGATGACGGGTGAGACTAGAACTAGGGGACATAGTCTTAGAATAAGGGGCTGCTCTTTCAAAACTGAGATGAGGAGGAACTACTTCACTCAGAGGGTGGTAGGTCCATGGAATATGCTGCCACAAAAAGCTGTAGAAGCTACATCATTAAATAAATTTAAAACAGAAATAGACAGTTTCCTAGAAGTAAAGGGCATTAAGGGTTACGGGGAGCGGGCAGGAATTTGGACATGAGTCTAGGTTCGGATCGGTCATGGCCCTGTGGGTAGTGGAGCGGGCCCAGGGACCGTGTAGCCTGATTCTGCTCCTAGTTCGTGTGTGCAATTCTGTTAGATGCAGGAGATGGTTCTGTGATAGTAGATAGTAGATTGGCGGTTAGGATCAGATCAGCCATGATCTTATTGAATGGCGGAGCAGGCTCGAGGGGCCGATTGGCCTACTCCTGCTCCTATTTCTTATGTTCTTATGTAGGGTTGAGGCAACAGAAGGCACGGCCAACAATGGTTGAGCGATTATCATCAGGGATGCTCAAGAGGGCAGAATTAGAGCGGTGCAAATATTTGGGGGTGGGGGGGGAAGGAGATTAGAGAGATAGGGAGGGGAGAGGCCATGGAGGAATTTGAAAACAAGGACGAGAATTGTGAAATCGAGGCGTAGCTTAACCAATTGATAAGTCAAGGCCCTTGGCAATTTCAGAGGGACTGTAGAGAGGATACAGGAAACCAGAACAAGATTTTCAAACATATCCCCCCCACTCACGTTACATTTCCACCCAACAATGAACACTTTCGGCACACAAACGTGCACCCACAATAACGACTCTGCTTTTACAACGCTGAATTATTTACTCCCTTTTTATAAGTTGCTTCAATGAGGGAGGGTCACATTTCCGCCCTCTCTCTCTCTTCTCTCTTCTCCGCTGTTCGATACAACGGAATTGAAACGACCTTCAGGCAACTTGCAGAAATCCCTTGCGGAAATACAACCATTAAAGTCTTAGTGAAGCCCAGACGGCCCCCCCAAAGCCCAACAAATCACACTTACCCGACAGGGACAACAGACTCTTAGTCAGAGGCACCATCTCCGCTCCGCTCCGTTTACCCTTCACAGAACAAAATGGCGCCCACCACGGCCGGCCCCCACGACGCATGCGCCAAATACAGGGCCCCCTCAACCATGCAGATTAAAAAAAAATAACTATATTCATTCCTTTTTTTTGGCATCACGGTCTTTATTTAAAAATGTATTTATAGGCGACGACGAAAGAAAGAAAGTAAAGCATGTATCAAAAGGTCTTTGGAAAACGGTGGGCATTCAATGATGGCGCATGCGCACTTAGAATTGTAGTCCGACTGGAAAAACTACAGTTCCCAGAATGCTGAGGGGCCGCCCCCCCCCCTCACACTGATTTTTTTTCTCAATAAATCTTTTCCCCACCGATATCATTTTTTTTTTACAGATTATACGGTGAATAAGATTAATATTGAATGTTGGTATTCAATTGGAGTAAAAGAGTTGGTTTAGTCTCTGTGGTGATCTTACTCTCTATTCTGAATTCAAGCCCGGAACCATCGCAGCTTTATTTTTTTAAACGGAGGATGGCGGCGTGTGCGACCGGTTAAATCCAGTTTCAAAAAAAAAATAACTAAATACTTAAAATGGCACAAAAAATGCTCAGTGACACAAACTTGCTGTTTGGGTTATTAAGCCTACCAGTGATACATCGAGCATGAGTGTCAGGATGGCCGAGTGGTCTAAGGCGCCAGACTCAAGGAGTAAAGTCCTTCCGCAAACAAGCCGGGGTATTCTGGTCTCCAACTGGAGGCGTGGGTTCGAATCCCACTTCTGACACATAACTTTTGTTTTTAAAAAAAAAGCTCTACATAAATTACATTAATTTTAAAAAAAAATGTATGTCACGGATCCGCTGCAAATATCAATATTTTAAAAATATATTGTAAATAGAATAATTCATGGTCAGCAAGTAGAATGAGTCACCCTGGCTCCCCAGTGGCCAGGAAATATAATTGCAATTAGCACCGACTGCACCACATGCAGAATTCTTCTGTGCTGGGGCCAGAAGCCGAGAGAAATGAGCAGGAGACCAGGATTTCACGAGAGACAAGTGACATGGGACACTACAGAATAGACAGGAGAAGGCGCACCGGGACCAGGAGAATTGAAAATGATGGCAATCACTGCTAAAACATCTGGAGTCACTTGCGAAAAGGGCCCAAAGATTATCTCTTTCGATGTGTTTGAGATGCAAAAATTATTACAGATATGTCTTTTCTTTTCAGACATTTTCTAAACTTGTTGAGTTTTGAATCGATTTCCCAAATCCATTTTTCTCCTCATCCAGTCACAAATTCAGCTGCAGTGGAGACAGGGTAGCTAGCAATCTGTTGTACTGCCACAGACTGCCTGGAAATTAACATTTGGCTGCAGAAAGTCAGCAGCACGGAACTTCGGTTTGCTCAGCTTGCCCCAAAATCAAAATATAATCTCTGCCAAGGTAGTCGGAATAAAGCTCCACTTGGAATTAATTATTGGATCAAATGGTAAATGCACTGTGCTAGTTGATCTCAGTTTAGGTAGCGAATCGGGGGCACTACAATTGGTGCCAATGTTCCAGAGCTGGGAGAAGAACCAGCAACAACACTCTGCTGGAATGTGGACTTTGTGGTTATTGGAGGAGGACACCATCAGTCTTGGTGCGATATCCTCTGAGGTTGAATATCCTTACTGCCGAGGCTTTCGCATGAACAATCACCACTTCACAAAATACCAGCGCGCCGGCATGCAATTGTATCCCAGATATAGTTATGGAAAAATCTGACCAAAAAAAAAAGGAAATTCTCGAAATTTGTCTGATTACCTTTGGAAATCGAGGAGTATTTTAATTTTTTTTTAAAGTACGAAAATAATTTTTTTAATATGTTCAGAAAGTTGTCAGATTTTCCAAACCGAAAACAATAATCAACAAGTAACTGCTGCCATTTAATTTCACGATATAACTACATAAAGATAAAAGGTAAATCACATGGATATAGAAATAGGAGCAGAAAGCAAAAAATAGTGATAAATTGATATTTTTCTGGTTGGTGGGATTGGGTAACAGTGTGCTCCAAGGATCGAGCCCGGGATCTCTTTTGCTTTGCATTTATATAATAATTTGGATGTGGACACTGGAGAAATTATACTGAAGTTTGCTGATGATACCAAATTACGGGGCATGGCAAACTGTGAGGAACAGTGCAAAAAGACTACAGGTAGAACGTAAATGAGTTAGCAAAGTAGGCAGCTGGGTAGCAGATGAGTTTCAATGCAGAAAAATATAAAGTAACAGATTTTTGAGCAAAAAGAGCAGTGCAAGGAAGTATACCCTAAATCATAACGTTTTTAACGGAATGGAGGAACCGACAACTCTGGGAGTGCAAATACTTAGATCTTTAAAGAAGGGAATGGGCAGGCAGGTAGAAAATGCATAACAGGCACATTCCGGGTTTTATATATAGGGTCATTGAATACAAAAGCAAGAAAATGACGTTCAATACTGTATATATAAGACATTACAGTTGGATTATTGTGTGCAGATCTGGGCACCCCATAATACAAAAAAAATCTTCAAGCCACGGAAAGAGAAGATTCACTGGAATGAAACCAGGGTGAGCGGTAAAAGTTAAAGGTGAAAAAGAACGGGGCTTTTTTATCATTGGAACAGAAATGGTTAAGAGAGTTTTGGTAGAGGCTTCAAAATTATAACAGGTTTTGAGAGGGTAAGAAATGAAAGATTGTTTCTCACGGATTGGCAGATAAGGAAACATAGAGTCGGGACTATTAGTGGAAGAAAAAGGGGGAAGTTGGGAGAATGTTTTTTCACACAGAGGGATGTTTAGCATGGATTGTTTTATTACAAGTGGGAATTAAGGCAAAGACTATAACATCATTAAAAGGAAATTGAATAAGGGGTTGGAAAAGGAAGAATACATAAGATATGAAGGGTGGACCGGGAAATCGGATCGGAGGACACAGCTCCTGCTGGAGGCTGCACTGGTACCAGTGAGTTGGGCCAAATGGCTTCCTTCTGAGCTGTAATTTCTATATTACATTTAAAGGAGTTTTAATAACTAAAATTACTTTGAAGAATTAATTATATAAAATTAAATGAGAAATAATTAATTCAATTAAATATTATTATGTAAGACATTACATTATGTAAGGTAATGGGAGGAAATACTGTCTAAAACAGACTGATTTAGTGCAGACTTGGATAACTTTTCAACATAAAGTAACAGGGACAATAATAATTTCTCATGCAGTACCGCAAGAGAGCAACAGGTGTCAGCAGACTTGTACAGAAGCCCATAATTTCTCACATAGATGGCCTCCTTTAAACAGCAACAAGCACTTCCTTCAGATTAGTGGAGGATTAAAACATGTGGTTTGTGTAGCAGAGAGAACATAACTTCAGATACATTGCAGTCTGTGATTGTACAGACCATTAGACTTCCAATATCGGATGTGCAACTAAAAGAATGGGTGTCAGGATGGCCGAGTGGTCTAAGGCGCCAGACTCAAGGAGTAAAGTCCTTCCGCAATTCCGGGTATTCTGGTCTCCAACTTCTGACACATAATTTTTGGGTTAATAAATGAAAGCTAGCACGAATTTCTAAAGGCAAATCGTGTTTGACTAACTTAATTGAGTTCTATGATGAAGTAACAGAGAGGTTGATGTGTATATGGACTTTCAAAAAGGTGTTTGATGAAGTACCACATAATGAACGTTTTAGCAAAATTGAAGCCCATAGGATTAAAGGGGCAGTGGCAGTGTGGATGAGAAATTGGCTAAAAGGCAGAAAGCAGAGAGGGATGGTGAACTAAAAACAGAAAATGCTGGAAATACTCAGCAGGTCAGGCAGCATCTGTGGAGAGAGAAACAGAGTTAACATTTCAGGTCGATGACTTTTCGTCAGAACTGCTTTTGTCGGTATAGTGAACTGTTGCTTTTCAAACTGGAGGAAAGTATACAGTGGTGTCCCCCAGCCACTGATCTTTTTGATATACATTAATGACCAAGACTTGGGTATACAGGTCATAATTTCAAAGTTTGCTGATGACACAAAATTTGGAAATGTAGTAGACATGTAAGATTATCATGGTTTAGTTGGTTTTTAGAATACTTGTTTTAGTACCTTATCATTATTGTCTTCTAATCATCAGTAATGGATTTATAATTGTGTATAAGAATTAAATGTCAACAACTGTAGACAATGATAACCTGAATTATATATGACATATAACCCTTGTGCTTAGATTGGAACTGTTCCATTAGATTGGAAAACTGCGCATGTCACTCCGCTAGTTAAGTATGGTGAGAGAGGGAATCCAGGGAATTATAGACCAGTTAGCCTAACATCTGTTATCGGGAAATTACTAGAGTCTATAATTAAGGATAGACTGAACACCTTGAACATTTTCAGCTGATCAGAAAGAGCCAGTATGGATTTGTAAAGGGTAGGTCATGCGTGACGAACCTGATTGAATTTTTTGAAGAGGTCACTAAAGTAGTGGACAGGGGAATGTCTGTGGATGTTATTTATATGGACTTTCAGAAGACATTCGATAAAGCCTCATAAGAGACTGTTAGCTAAAGTTGAAGCTCATGGGATTGAGGGTAAATTATTGACCTGGTTAGGAAATTGGCTGAGCGACAGGAGACAGAGAGTAGGGATAATGGGCAGGTATTCTAGTTGGCAGGATGTGACTCATGATGTCACGCAAGGATCTGTGTTGGGGCCTCAACTATTCACCATATTTATGAACGACTTAGATGATGGGATAGAGAGCCACATATCCAAATTTGCCAATGACACAAAGATAGGTGGCATTGTAAACAGTGTAGATGGAATCATAAAATTACAAAGAGATATTGATAGATTAAACAAATGGGCAAAACTGTGGCAAATGGATTTCAGTGTAGGCAAATGTAGCCACTTTGGACCTAAAAAGGATAGAACAGGGTACTTTCTAAATGGTGAAAAGCTACAAGCAGTGGAGGTCCAAAGAGACTTGGGGGTCCAGGTACATAGATCATTAAAATGTCATGAACAGGTACAGAAAATAATCAAAAAGGCTAATGGAATGCTGGCCTTTATATCAAGAGGACTAGAATACAAGGGGTTAGAAGTCATGCTGCAGCTATACAAAACCCTGGTTAGACCACACCTGGAGCACTGTGAGCAGTTCTGGGCACCACACCTCAGGAAGGATATATTGACCTTGAAAGAAGTGCAGCATAGATTTACCAGAATGATACCTGGAATGCAAGGGCTAAATTACGAGGAGAGATTACACAAACTAGGCTTGTATTCCCTGGAATTTAGAAGATTAAGGGGTGATTTACTCGAAGTTTAAGATATTAAGGGGAACTGACAGGGTAGCTAGAGAGAAACTATTTCTGCTGGTTAGGGAATCTAGGACTAGGGGACATAGCCTACAAATTAGAGTTAGGCCTTTCACGCAAAGGGTGGTAGAAGTTTGGAACTCTTTTCCGCAAACGGCAGTTGATGCTGGGTCAATTGTTAATTTTAAATCTGAGATTGATCAATTTCTGTTAACCAAACGTATTCAGGGGCAAAGGTGGGTATATGGAGTTATGCCACAGATCAGCCATGACCTCATTGAATGGTGGATCAGGCTCGAGGGGCTGAATGGCCTACTCCTGTTCCTATGTTCCTAATATCTGGATACTTTCACTCACATTTCAGATAACTGGATATTCACACACCTGTTGGGTTACCTTGATCGTGGGTGCATGACTACCAACACGTTATATCTTAAGTACGGTACACAAATTTCATACTCAGGAAAGAGCCTGGCCATAAAATACCAAACCACCTACTTTATGTCATACGTACAATCAATTTGGAAGGGGTTCAAACTAGGAATCGTAAAATCCTGTAGAAACAGAATACACAAGTGAATTCATAATAATGACATACTAACAAACACCTGTGCACACCACAATGCCCCGAGGTCTTGTAATTTCTGGTAATTCTAACCATGTACTGTATTGTGCAGCGTGTGCAAGTCATAACCAATCATTAACTCTGTAACATGCTTTTGTTGCTTTCAGAGCTTATGCTGTCAAGTGATCAAAGCCTTGTATCACTGCTGGCTGTACCAGTACAACATAAGGGATATTACAATCTGCTGCATCCAGTCTGTCATTGTTACCACAGCAAAGCACTACAAACTACAGCTCTGATTTTAACTCCTGGTGGAAGTCATGCGGGCGGGGGCCTGAGGTGGATGGGAAATCGTCTGGCCGTCCACAACGTGAGGCCTGGGAAATTTTAACTTCCGGACCTCATCTGCACGGCCCAGGGTCTTAAAAGAAGTGGCTGCAGAGATAGTGGATGCATTGGTTGCAATGTACCAAAATTCCCTGGACTCTGGAGAGGTCCCAGCGGATTGGAAAACTGCAAACGGAACACCCCTATTTAAGAAAGGAGGGAGACAGAAAGCAGGAAACTATAGACCAGTTAGCCTAACATCTGTTGTTGGGAAAATGCTGGAGTCCTTCATTAAGGAAGCAGTAGCTGGGCATTTGGAAAATCATAATGCAGTCAAGCAGAGTCAGCATGGTTTTATGAAAGGGAAATCATGTTTAACAAATTTGCTGGAGTTCTTTGAGGATGTAACGAGCAGGGTGGATAAGGGTGAGCCAGTGGATGTGGTGTATTTGGATTTCCAGAAGGCATTCGATAAGGTGCCACATAAAAGGTTACTGCATAAGATAAGAGCTCATGGAATTGGGGGTAATATATTAGCATGGATAGAGAATTGGCTAATTAACAGAAAGCAGAGAGTCGGGATAAATGGGTAATTTTCCAGTTGGCAAATGGTAACTAGTGGGGTGCCACAGTGATCGGTGCTGGGGCCTCAACTATTTACAATCTACATTAATGACTTGGATGAAGGGACCGAGTGTAATGTAGCCAAGTTTGCAGATGATACAAAGATGGGTGGGAAAGCAAGTTGTGCAGAGGACTCAAAGAATCTGCAAAGGGATATAGACAGGCTAAGTGAGTGGGCAAACATTTGGCAGATGGAGTATAATGTGGGAAAGTGCGAGGTTATCCACTTCGGCAGGCAAAATAAAAAAGCAAATTATTATTTAAATGGAGAGAGATTACAAAATGCTACAGTTCAGAGGGACCTGGGGGTCCTTGTGCATGAAACACAAAAAGTTAGCATGCAGGTACAGCAAGTAATCAAAAAGGCAAATGGAATGTTGACCTTTATTGCAGGGGGTTGGAGTATAAAAGCAGGGAAGTCCTGCTACAACTGTACAAGGTATTGGTGAGACCACACCTGGAGTACTGCGTACAGTTTTGGTCTCCTTATTTAAGGAAGGATATACTTGCATTGGAGGCAGTTCAGAGACGATTCACACAGTTGATTCCTGAGATGAAGGGGTTGACTTATGAAGAAAGGTTGAGCAGGCTGGGCCTATACTCATTGGAGTTTAGAAGAATGAGAGGTGATCTTATTGAAACATGTAAGATACTGAGGGGGCTCGACAAGGTAGATGCAGAGAGGATGTTTCCCCTTGTGGGGAAATCTAGAACTCGGGGGCATAGTTTCAGAATAAAGGGTCGCCCTTTTAGAACTGAGATGAGGAGGAACTTCTTCTCAGAGGGTCGTAAATCTGTGGAATTCTCTGCCCCAGAGAGCCGTGGAGGCTGGGTCATTAAATACATTTAAGGTGGAGATAAACAGATTTTTGCAAGATAAGGGAGTGAAGGGTTATGGGGAGCGGGCAGGGAAGTGGCTTTGAGCCTAAGATCAGCCATGATCTTATTGAATGGCGGAGCAGGCTCGAGGGGCCAAGTTGCCTATTCCTGCTCCTATTTCTTATGTTCTTATCACTCACCCGCCCGAGCCCAGTGGGAAGCGATAGCTGGCCGGCTGGTGGGAGCCGGAATGGGATTTTGGGTGGCAACGCCATCGCTGGGCACGCGATGGAACAATCCCCAGCAGCCAATTAAGTGGTTAGGAGGAGTGCCGGAGGGCATCACAGTCAGGGGAGGGGAGGGGAGGGGAGGGAAGTTCAGGGTAGCTGGTGGTCGTCCACACGCAGTTTTATCTGGTAAAGCGAATGATTAGCAGTCTAGGGATCGAAACGATCTCAACCTATTCTCAAACTCTTAAAAAAATCACTCAACTGCTCATCACTGTTAGAAGGCAGTAAGACCTGAATGTGAATTGCATTATGTAGGGACACTAATGCTTGTTAGTGTACAGTGGCAAAACCATGGCTCAGAAACAGCTGATGTCCACAAAGGCTCTAATCTAATCTCAGTTGAATGTTTGTAAAACAAGGCCCATGGTTTCCTTGTGGGTCTCGGAGCACACTCTTGCTCCTCCAGGCCCACAAGGAAACCAAAACAAAAATTAAATTTACTTACTTTTCTGGGCCTCTTCTGGCCACATTCCTGTTTGCCACCAGGTTGGTGTCGCGATGCCTTCCCTGCTCAGGCCTAGGGTTAAAATTGGGTCCTGATGGCATCGTCAGGGCCGTAGCTGAATATTTAAAGCAGGACTCTGTTGCCTTCTGGTGATTGTCCTGCTCAGCTGCTCAAAGGATCCCAGCGGGCAATTCGCTGCGGCGATTTTAACTGCCTGCCTGGTTTCTGCTGGGCAGGTCTGGGAGAGGGCGCAGAAGAAATTTACTAGAATAGTACCAAGGATGAAGGACTTCAGTTATGTAGAGAGTAAATACCATCTACTATTTTTTCCATCAATTGTCTCCCTTCCTTCTCTCCTGAATGTGAGAAGTCGCACAACACCAGGTTATAGTCCAACAGCTTTATTTGAAATCACAAGCTTTCGGAGCGGCTGCTCCTTCGTCAGGTGAAGACTTCGTCAGGTGAAGACTTCACCTGACGAAGGAGCAGCGCTCCGAAAGCTTGTGATTTCAAATAAAGCTGTTGGACTATAACCTGGTGTTGTGCGACTTCTCACATTTGTCCACCCCCAGTCCAACACCGGCATCTCCACATCATGGCTTCTCTCCTGAAGTCATTGACTTCTTGTTGAAGTACAGTTTCATGCATGCTGGTTGCTCGCCACCACCTTGTCCCAGTGACTGTTCAGCATCTGTGAGGTTAAACAGTGAATGTTGGCAGGCTACGTGTCAGTAGGCTAGTTTACCATGGGTTGGGGGTGCATCACAGCTGAGGCAACCCTATACTCATCTGATGCCAACACACACAGAGTTCCAGCAGCGATGTGGAGCAGGAACCTGGGCCAATCTACCATTTGCTATCCAGAAACATTGAGGCTAACTGTAGCACCCCGACCACCACCACCACCACCACAGCTGTGATTAACTAACTCAGCACAGACCAGGGCTGGAACCTCTGACTTTTCTAGACTGTATAACTCATCTACCTATTACCTTAATTAGCAGAGCCATCAAGGGAGTGAGTACATGTTTTGTATAATTAAAATAATTGGTTGTTGTTGTAGCAGCTGGGTTGCTCTGCACCCCTGAGCTCGTGATTGGAAAACAATCAGCCGAGTCCCTGCGACTGATCACTCTCCAGTGCTCTCTTCTGGAAGGAGCAGCGCTCCGAAAGCTCGTGATTTCAAATAAAACTGTTGGACTATAACCTGGTGTTGTGCGACTTCTCTCTTCTGGAAAGCATGTGTGTAGATATCAGTGAGGTCAAGGGTCAGGCTAGCAGTTTCTTTCTTAAAACTGACCGCACCTTGAATACTGAGTCTAGTTCTAGCTGCCGGAAAACAAGAGATGCATTGTCGTGCTGGAGACAGTGCAGAGAAGATCCGTGCGGCTGATGCCCGGTTTCAGGGGCTCTGAGTTATGAGAACAGACTGGGAAACATAGGTTTTCAGCCTGCAAAGGTGGCATCTGAGGGGTGGTCATATAGAGGTATATAAGATGGTTAAGGATATGCAAAAAAGTGAATCTGGAACATTATTTTAAATTAAACTGTCTGAGTAGAACAAAAGGATCCAAGTTCAAACTGAAGAAGGGTGCTTTTAGGATCACAACAGGAAGTTTTTGTTCACTCAAAGTGGTAATCAAAGAGGGGATCTCATTGAAACTTGTAAAATTCTAACAGGACTAGACAGACTAGATGCAGGAAGGATGTTCCCGATGGTCGGGAGAGTCCAGAACCAGGGGTCACAGTCTAAGGATCAGGGGTAAGCCATTTAGGACTGAGATGAGGAGGAATTTCTTCACCCAGAGAGTGGTGAACCTGTGGAATTCTCTACCACAGAAGGCAGTAGAGGCCAATTCATTAAATATATTCAAGAAGGAGTTAGATATATTTCTTAAAACTAAAGGGATCAAGGGATATGGAGAGAAGGCAGGGACAGGGTACTGAATTTGGATGATCAGCCATGATCGCATTGAATGGCGGAGCAGGCTCGAGGGGCTGAATGGCCTACTCCTGCTCCTATCTTCTATGTTTCTATGTTTCTATGTAATCAACATGTGGCATAAGCTTGCAGATAAAGTAGTAGAGGCAAAATCCCTGGAATCATTTAAGAAACAATTGGATGCTACAATGGGTTAAATGTTAGGATCTCTCTGAATGGATGAATCAAGATGGGCCGAATGGCCATCATCATCCATAATTTTCTTTATGATTATGCGAAGTTCCCAATCTCCGCTGAGATAAGGTGCTGATGAAATGCCAGGCACTTCCCAACATGGAAGGGGTGGGAGTCATCTTGTGCACCTATCAGCAGCCAGTTTCAGAGCTGGATTACTGGAGCATTCAAATCAGGTTTCTCACCTACTTGGCCACACATAGTGTGTCAGACAAGGAGAAATCACATTAAAAGAGATGGGATCACGTTAAAAAAAAAACACCCAGACACTGTTAGTTTGGATTAGGGCTGAATACAACCATTTGCTGGAATGGTTGTATTCAGTGGGAGACTGTAACACAAAATGTCTGCTCTTAGCTGTCCAGGGTATGGTTTAAAAACATAAAATTGAGAGGTCGCACAACACCAGGTTATAGTCCAACAGTTTTATTTTAAATCACAAGCTTTCGGAGTTAAAACTCCTTCGAAAGCTTGTGATTTAAAATAAAACTGTTGGACTATAACCTGGTGTTGTGCGACCTCTCAATTTTGTCCACCCCAGTCCAACACCGGCATCTCCGCATCATTAAAAACATAAAACATGGTACCAATAATACAGATATCTCCCTTGACAGCATATATGATTGTAGGTTTCAGAGCACTTGTGAACTATGGATATGATCGGGCAATAAGTACGAACTAGCTATCGACTCAAAAGTTTAGAAAATGTTGTTATCATAGCAGAAGCTTCCCCGACACCTCAGCTGGATAAGACAGTGAGTAATTGAGCCATGCAAATCAGAAAGGTACTAGGTTTGATCACCAGACTACGCTCACTTAGCTGAACTCAACCAGTGTGATAGTAGTGGGAACTACAATTGACTTCAGTGCCCTGAGCTAGGGAGGGGGAAAAAATCAACTCGTGTTCCTACTTCAGATTGCTATCGAGCAATCCTGGCTGGAGCTTGGGTGTGATGCCTGCAAACATCCATTGTCTAGGCTCACACATGAAAGATGGCCATTTGGGCAAAGTATTGGAGGGTAGCTGGTACCCATGCAACTATAACCCAACCAGGAGCAAATGTCTTCAGGACAGGAGGTGGGATAAAATTGGCAGGAAGATAGCCTGGTGGGCGAAAATTGCATCCCTTGACTGACCTAAGCTAATATTATATTGTAGTTAACAATAATGGATGAGCTATCGTATCCAAATGACAGTGACACATCGTTGAATTATGGTGTTCCATTTCATAGATTATACATAACTAAAAATAAAAAGCATTGAAATAATTATATTTCCAGAATTACATTTAAGGAACGATTTTAACCCTGCCCACCCAGCAGAAACTAAGTGGGCAGGTCATTAAAATCAGCTGGGAGAATTACCCGCTGACATCCTGCTCTGTTCCTGATGTCTGGAATTTTAACCTGCTCCTCTGAGCAGGCAGCAAGGACACCCGCCTGAAGTCAGCGGGGTTCTTCATAAAATATGCAGATCGCGACCCAATGGTATAATCAGGCGCTGACTGCTATTTTAACAGGTGGCCTGAGCGAAGAAGCTGTTGTGGCTTTTTCGCCAGGTGGAGATAGTGGGAAGAGGCCCAAAGAGGCATGGTTCTTTATTTTTTTCTCTACCTTCCTTGTGGGGCCAGGAGGAGCAGGATTGCTCTTCCAGGCCCCACAAGGAAAGTTTAGGCCTCTCATACCCCGGGCTCGGCCCCACATCCCGCCACCCCACTAATTGCCAGACTCTCCCGAAACCCCCCTCCCCGTGACGTGCCTGAGTGCCGGGGACTGTTTCTTTGGTCTCGGCCGGTGGCCTCCTGCCATCTAACATTCCGCTCCAGCCCGCCGGCCAGCTGCTGCTACCCACCGGTTTCGGGCGGGCAACTGACCGAGGCATGCACGTGAGGCCTGGGAGTTAAAATCTCCCAGGTCCTATGCTGTCGCGGTCAGGCGGGTTTGCCGCTCGCCTCGGCTCCCGCCCGCCCGAATCCCGCTCCGAGTTAAAATCGGGGCTTATTCTTTCACTCCAGCTAAGAGTTCAGGAACTGATTTTCTGTAACTCCAGACCATGAAGGGATTTAAGGCAGTGAAAGCGTAGCTTTTCAATTTGGTTCAATAAGAAAATACCACTGGGTGTGTTCTTAATAGCATCCCATTTCTTGCCTTCTCTTTCTTTATTTTCTTGCCTCTTTATCTCCTTTCACTGGTGCTCCTATTAAAGCTTATTTTTCTTGATATCTTTTGCTTTCCAGTGAAAGATATCATAGAGGCTTTTTTTTTGCTAATGTTCTCCTCTCCTTCTCTCCTGAATGTGTTGTCTGTTGTCTGGTTCCACAGACACCAGGGACCTAGACAGTGAGTTGTTGTCAGGCTTCACAACAGGGAGGGGGCAGCACAGTTGACCCCAGCCCAGTTCTCACCCAATGTCCACACACACACACACACACACACACACTTGAAACTTTCATCAAGCCTCTTACAGATGCTACTTTGTAACCAGCCACTAGGTGATGCAAAAGAGAAATCCAAGTGTACTGTCCTTCAATTACTCCTTCTCCCCTACTCCTTATTTTCACTCCGATCAGGAAGCCATGATGTGCAAAATCACAACAACAACAACTTAGATTTATATAGCACCATTAACGTAATAAAACGTCCCGAGGCAATTCACAGGAGCGCTATCAAAAATTTTTTTTTTTTAAAAAACGTTTGACACCGAGCCATATAAGGAGATATTAGGGCAGATGACCAAAAGCTTGGTCAAAGAGGTAGGTTTTAAGGAGTGTCTTAATGGAGGAAAGACAAGTAGAGAGGCAGAGAGGTTTAGGGAGGGAATTCCAGAGTTTAGGACCTAGGCAGCTGAAGGCACAACCGCCAATGGTGGAGCATTTAAAATCAGGGCTGTTCAGAAGTCCAGAATAGGTGGAGTGCAGAGGTCTAGGGGGATTATAGGGCTGGAGGAGATTACAGAGATAAGGAGGGGCTACAAGAACAGCGACTTGGACAAGGTACCAATGGAAACTGGTGCCAGTCAATGCCTTCAGAAGAGGAGGAAGAAAGCTGCTAGAAAAAGAAGAATGGCAAGAATTCCTTACCCAACATGATTGTGGGAGCACCATTACCACAAGGACTGCAACAGTTGAAGGGGCAGACTCACCTCCACGTTCTCATGGCTTCTAAGGATAGGCATTAAATGAGACCTTTTCAGCGTTACCACATCCCAAGAGCAAATAAAGAGATTATATAGAATCAGGAAAATATCAGCAGAGAAGGAGGCATTTGGCCCATCATGTCACACCACAGCAATTTTAATTACTTCTCCCTGCTTTTGTCTGGTACCCTTAACTCCCTGTCATATCATGTACACTATGTTAAGAATTGGAGCAAGATATCTTGCAAGATTGATATAGTTCCCTTTGAGTTAATGTTAATGGACTGCTGTGGTTTAAGTGCCAAATTGCTTTTATCATTGATTTGTAAAGTTGGATGCTCAAAGTTGGCCTTCCTAAAGTCATTTCATGATATCACCTGAGACCTTTCTAAAATGAGGATGGGCACTGACATGAATCTTGTCATTCATGTGGAAATGACTTATGAAATAATACTGGGCGGCCTGCTGGTGGCGCTGTCCAGGGAGAGTATAATACTCGGGCATGGGCCCAGCTTGCTCAGGACATTCTTTAACGGGAACTAGTGAAGGACACAACTAGATCTCCATGTTGAAAAACAGTTGATTAAAGCCTTGTTTAATACTCAGACCAAGTGCCTAGTAGTTTTCTTACATCAGGTGCATTATATGTATGTATTTTATCATTAATAAGGTGTTGGGTATGAGGCCACAAATCCTTTTCATTTTTCCACTTTTCTCCCCTCGGTCCAGAAGACACTGAATGTTACTGAGGAATGGGGTTCCATAGCCACTGGCTGCCCTCCAGTACCTTAGCTAAACAGCCATTCTTTATGTGACAGCCCAGACAGAGTTGGGTTTAATTCACTCATTATGTTATTTTTATCGCACTGGTTAATGTCTTTCGCATTAACTTCCTGTTTTCATTATTTCAACACAGTGTTTACTCATTTGTTTGAAAGGGTCTACAATTGGATTAAAATTGCAGAAATGGAAAGTTAATGCTACCCTGTTGACCAATGTGTTAAAAATACTACAAAGAGGAAATTAAATTTGTGAATACTGTCAGGCTATTGGACTGTGTAGGCATCACAGCTAATTTTGATTCTGTCCCTTACACAAGGTCTATTATTAATTACAGTATATTTGTTTATGGGTTGCTCAAAAAGAGTACACAAGGTCTAGCCTGGAGAGTCTGTTCCATCTTTATATGGAGTGTGAGAGGTTGCAGCCCCTCTTCCATTATTTGAAGGGGCTGCTCCTCGATTTTTGGCTGCACTTCAGTCCCATGCTCCTGATCTTTGGTCACCCGGTGGGGTGGCGGGGTGGGGGGGGAGGCGGACAGATCGGGGGACCTGCTCGTAGGATTGCTCCTGGGTCTGGCCAAAGTGGCCATTAACTGGTCCAGGCAGCGGGCGGTCAAGGGGGTTGTTCGGCCCGACTGCCTGACTCTCTTCTGCAGCCATATTCGCGCCCGGGTGGCCCTGGGGATGGAGCACCCGGTGTCCGCCGGCACGCTCGAGGCCTTCCGCGACCGGTGGGCACCGCAGGGACTGGAGTGCATTATCACCACCGGTAATGGAATTTTAATTTAATTTATTAAGTTTCCTTTAATGTTTGAAGTTAAGTTACAGTTTATTTGTTAGCACAAAAGAGTACACAAGGTCTACACTTCGGCATACACCCACTCAATCCAGCAAGGGTCACTGGATAGTGATCAAAAGTGGGAAGCCTGAGTAATTGTTTCCCTGACTTATTTCTGGGAAGCTGAATCCAATCATATCACCTCAGTGCTGTCCCACTGCTGGGACCTGTATGTCTTAGTCTCACATCATGTGGTGTATTTACATACTAACCCAGTGAGGGAGCTCCACCACATACACAGTATTACATAGTATTTACAGCACAGAAACAGGCCATTCGGCCCAACAGGTCCATGCTGGTGTTTATGCTCCACACAAGCCTCCTCTGTACTGAGGGTGATGAATTTTATACTGTTGAGTGTCAAACCAATAAGAACTTTTTGTGGTCTTGCACATTGATAGAGGTGTTTCTGTGCTAGTCAGAAGATCAGAATCCTCCTCCAACTGATCCCACCACGGACCTATATTACTATTTTCAAATCTTTCATTTGGTCCACTTGTGGAATATCTTGTGGATGCAGGGTTGAGGGGGCCGCATATCAGTGTTGCTGCATTTTGTGTTGTCCAGCTGTGTGCCCTTTACTGCAGATTTTCAAATATCGTAGACATAAACTGCAAGCATTACTATCCAGCGATGTTTGAGATGGAGAGCAGGTAAACGATGTGAGCTGCCCCAGTTTTTTCCACTTCTCTTCTGAAGATGTAGTTCCATAGTTGCCAAGAGACTTCAGGTACTTCATGTGTGAGCCTTGACAGTCAGTGTTGATCAGCTATTTGACTCAGGAGAACATTGAGGTAAAACCTAATCCTGATGGTCACACAAATTGACTTTCTAATACTAGATGGTAATCAGGAACAGGTATCCTGGGTGGGGCCATTTGTAGCACCCCAACTATTATCTCAGCTAAGATCACCTAATTTTACATACTTGGAAATTAAACCTAGAACATTCTGATTCATGTGGCTTTGTTCTACACCAGCAATGCTTTTACCCTCTAGGGCATTAGGAAAGTAAGATATTCTTGCTGACTCAGTAAGATATCCTCAGCCCAATTTAAATCAAATACTCTTCCTTGTTCTTTGTGATTATTCTTGCATAAGCTAGAACACTTCTGTAGCTCAGAACGGTAAGAATATTCTGCTTCCTTTCTTTTTATCTCTTTCTACGCAACTTCAGTGGACCCAACAGCCACTTGTCTGATTGTAGCCCTGTATGGTCCCACTGTCAATATGAACACTTGAGTAGAATACCCCTCCCTCCCGGAACCACGATAGAGTTCCCCTTGTCCTCACCTTTCATCCCACCAGCCTCCACATTCAACGGATCATCCTCCGCCATTTCCGCCACCTCCAGCGTGATCCCACCACCAAATGCATCTTCCCCTCACCTCCCCTTTCAGCATTCCGAAGGGACCGCTCCCTCCGCGACACCCTAGTCCACTCCTCTATCACCCCCAACACCCCTTCCCCTTCACCCGGCACCTTCCCGTGCAAGCGCAGGAGATGCAACACATGCCCTTATACCTCCCCCCTTCCCACTGTCCAGGGCCCCAAACACCCCTTCCAGGTGAAACAGCGATTTACTTGTACTTCTTGCAATTTAGTATACTGTAGTCGCTGCTCACGATGTGGTCTCCTCTACATTGGGGAGACCAAACGCAGATTGGGTGACCGCTTTGCGGAACACCTCCGTTCAGTCCGTAAGGGGGACCCTGAGCTTCTGGTCGCCTGTCACTTTAATTCACTGCTCCACTCCCACTCAGACCTCACCGTCCTCGGCCTCTTGCATTGTTCCACGGAAGCTCAGCGTAAGCTCGAGGAACAGCATCTCATCTTTCGATTAGGCACTTTACAGCCTTCTGGACTCAACATAGAGTTCAACAATTTCAGATCATAACCTCGGCCCCTATCATATATATATTTTTTATCCACACCTTTTGTTTGTGTCTTTTCTTCCCTCCCACATGGCAGCTGTCTTTCATTCTGCCAGCGCAATTTACACTTCATCTCGAGCCATCCTTTGTTTCTTAACCTGTCCCATTACCACCTCCTTTTGCCTTGAATATCTCTTAATGTCTCTTAACTTCTCCTGCCTTCTATCCTATCACAGACCTTCCCTTTTGTTCTTTCATCCCCTCCCCCATTTCCCAGCCCCTACACTTGCTTAAAAATCTGTTCCATTTCCTGCTTTTTTCCAGTTCTGACGCAAGGTCATCGACCTGAAACGTTAACTCTGTTTCTCTCTTCACAGATGCTGCCTGACCTGCTGAGTATCTCCAGCATTTTCTGTTTTTATTTCAGATTTCCAGCATCTGCAGTATTTTCTTTTTCCAATAAGAAGGGAGGTTGATTATCAGTGAAAGTCTAGAATACAATTATAGGGTATCCAACAGACTACATTTAGATCAATGAAGTACTATAACAACCAAATCTCCTAGGGTTCTTTGTTGAAAATCTGTTAAAAACATAATAACCCATTTAATTCAAATAATATTGGCACACCAGAGTGTCATGGTTGTGGGGAATAATGATTTTTATGTATTTTATGAGAAAAACCTAGTATCCTTTGCTATCTTCATCATAAATGCCATATTCTGTGAGGTTCTGCAATACGTGGCCCTGCTTTAACAAAGACACAACATCAAACAAACCAGTTCCTATCAACATTAGTTACTGATTTTTGTGGATATGCTACCGTCCAGTTTTTTAACCCCCTTTTCTGCCTTTTTGTTACTCCAATACTGCAAACCTCTTGAGAGAAGTCAATCTGCTCACAGGCTCCATACTCAGTCAGTCATGAGGAGGAGCAGGAGAGGGGCACAATGACGACTTTTCCTCCAATTTTTCTTTTATTTGTATCGGGAAGTACCTGCTCTCCTTTCAGTTCAGTAGATGGGGACGGAACTTGCGTACCATGAGGGAAAAATTTGGTCGTGCCCCCTTTGGGATGCTAATTTTGCCAGGGCGTTACTTTTAGCACCCCGAAAAAGTTAGCACTCCCGCACTGTAAATTGAATGGTAGCGCCCCAAGCAGGAGGTGGGGCTCTACCGGAAGTGCTCCCCCTCCCTCTTGGGGCGCTACCATTCAATATCGCGCGGGAGCGCACGTAGCGCCGCGGTATTACAGGGAGGTCTGATTAAAGGGGAGGGGCCCAGCGCAGCGCGCACCGGGGCCCTGCTGGACCACCGGGGAGTGGGGTGCCAGGGAAAACAGCCCGGCACTCAAGAGGAGTGTTGGGTTGAGCGATCGCGGCCAGCACCCCGCATGAAGAAGCGGGAGGGGGCAGGTGCTGGCAGGCGGCCCAAACAAAAATGGCCACTCGGCACCTGCCCTTTAATTAGTGTCGCTGCAGCTGCAAAAACACCACCATGACCCTGTTGGATATATCGTCCGGTGGTAGGTCAGGGGACGCGACCGAAGGTTGCGGCCGGGGCGCTGTGCATGGTGATGATGTCATCGCTAGGTGATTTGCGCCCCGTTTGCACCCCCACGGGATGCTAACGGGAGGCGCAAAGCAAACAAATTTTCCCCCCATGTTTCCATGCAGTACTTAGAATTACATAGAATCTACAGCACAGAAACAGGCCATTCTTCCACAACCGGAGGGCACCAGAAGGGACTGGAGTGTATTGTAGACATGGGTGGAAATATTCTTTTTTAACTTGATAAGTTTCCTCTGTTTTTTATGATTTAGTTTTCTATTCGTTGCACCCCTTTAAAAGGGGGCACTTTTGTTAGATTATTTTTATTTGGGTTGATTGGTGCAATTAAAAAAAGTAAAAACAGGCCATTCGGCCCAACTGGTCTATGCTGCACTTCATGCTCCACATGAGCCTCCTCCCACCCCTCTTCATCCAACCCTATCAACATATCCTTCTATTCCTTTCTCCCTCAGGTTATTATAATGATATCAATAGTGTTCCCACGCGCTAAGTTTCTATGCCACCCATCAATACTGTTTAAAAACAGAATTAAAAATATTCATTATCCTCTGAATATTGTGAATAATACTGGACGGTTATCAGTATTCTGTTCATGATGTGGAGATGCCGGTGTTGGACTGGGGTGGACAAATGTGAGAAGTCGCACAACACCAGGTTATAGTCCAACAGCTTTATTTGAAATCACTGATCATGTGATTTCAAATAAAGCTGTTGGACTATAACCTGGTGTTGTGCGACTTCTCAGTATTCTGGTCAGGTTGATGCCACCAGGTAAACCTCCAAGAATGGATTACTATTGTCCAACTGAGCAACAATCATCTAGGATCCTCTGTGCATTATTCAAACAACATTCATTGTTTAATTTAATGTAATAGTTTGCACTTCTGCTTTCAACCAGTTTTTAGATTTGAAAGCATTTTAATCTGCTGCTTCTGTTCAGCAATTGGACTTTTGATGCAAGGAATTAATAAATATCTTCGACTCACCGCTGACCTTTGCAAACTCAGAACTTTGCATCAATGGAAATCATAGAATCTTTCCCTTAAGAGAGATCAAAGAATGATCCTTTTCTTTTTATGGAGGGTTAAGTTGTGATGTAACACAGTGAAGCTGAACACAAATTAATTACAGGCCAACAAAGTAGAAAGAACAGCATCTGAATTCATAACCATCGATGTCTAAAGCGCCAACCAACTCTAGCAGGTGTGCGGTGAAACTGGAACAAAGCAATGATAAAAATTAAATAAGTAATGATGCAGATTAAGGGTTTTGTAAGGCTGGCTGATGATCCATTGTATTAACAGTGATAGAACATGGATTTCACTCCAGGCCGAGCACAACTCCTTCGGCTAGAAGTTCTGGCCAGGGTGTGGCGGGGGGGTGGGGGGGTGGGGGGGCGGGGGGGCGGGGGGGAGGGGGGCGGGCGCGGGGTGGAACTGTGGTGTAATCTTGGCACTTTGAGATAAAGTAAGATTTCTGCCCCTCTGTAGTTCCCTGTTAAATTGTACTGGAGGTGGGTGCTTCTCAGGCCCATCCCTGTTATGTTGCTGAGGAGGTGTGTCTGGGAGCGTCCCTCGGGTACTCTGGAAATTTTGCCCAGCTCACCAGCTGATAGGCCCAGCAGGATCTACTCCAAATGAGAACAAGTGTAGGTCTTATTCAGAGCCTTAAGAAGGCCCCAAAAATACTGGAAAGTAAGGGAATGGATCCCAGATGAATCAATTACCTTTAAAAGGCTGCCCTTTGCTCCTGTAGAGACATTCTGAAAAAAATGTTTGTGTATTTTTCTTCGACCCTTTATGGGCCTCGGGTGTGCCTTCTTGGAGTGGAAGGGTCCTTCACTGACTTCCATCCCCTCAGCAGGGCAAATGCCTTTCCACTGATCAACAACAACAACTTGTATTTATATAGCGCCTTTAAATGTCCCAAGGCGCTTCACAGGAGCATTATAAAACAAAATTTGACACTGAGCCACATAAGGGGATATTCGGGCAGGTGACCAAAGCTTGATCAAAGAGGTAGGTTTTAAGGAGCATCTTAAAGGAGGAAAGAGAGGTAGAGAGATTTAGGGAGAAAATACTAGAGCTTAGGGCCTTGGCAGCTGAAGGCACGGCTACCAATGGTGGAGCGATTAAAATCGCGGATGCTCAAGAGGCAAGAATTAGAGGAGCGCAGATATCGCGGAGGGTTGTGGGGCTGAAGGAGATTACAGAGATAGGGAGGGCCGAGGCCATGGAGGGATTTGAAAACATGGATGAGAATTTTAAAATCGAGGCGTTGCTTAACCGGGAGCCAATGTAGGTCAGCGAGCACAGGGGTGATGGGTAGACAGGACGTGGTGCGAGTTAGGACACGGGCAGCAGAGTTTTGGATGACCTCAAGTTTATGGAGGGTAGAACGTGGGAGGCTGGCCAGGTGTGCATTGGAGTCGTCACGTTTAGAGGTAATAAAGGCAATGGATGAGGGTTTCAGCAGCAGATGAGCTGAAACCCTCTGGGCGGAGTCAGGTGATATTCCGAGGTGGAACTAGGCGGTCTGAGTGATGGCGCAGACTCACTAGACTAATAGATCCAGGGCCCAATAAATGACAATGGTTGGAGGCAACCTAAATGACACTACCTTTTCTCAGGATAGAAGCACATGCCAGGCATTCAGCCTATTCCCTCAGAGCACCACATAAGTGCCACATAGCAGGTTGCCCATGCAGATACTCAACAGATGCTGACCATAGTGGGTCCTTGCAAGGGTCACCTTAGTCCCTAGAGCCAGTCGCAACTCAAGAGCAGTCAACTATTGCTTGAAATACTGCCTGCACATTGGACCCAAGAGAAGCACTAGGATAGGAGCAAGAAAGGCATTTTTAAACACCTGAGGGAGCATGGTGCGCAGAAGGAGTAGGATGGCTATTGAACACTCTGAAATTGGTTGCAATAAAAGAGAAAGTGCTCTTTCTCTTGCTCATGTAGTCACTGAGATGTAGTCATACAAGAGTGGAGGCACTTATCTTGTGAAGATTATAACACTTGTAAATTCTGTGAGAGGCAAACAGGTCTGAGGCCTTGAGAGGTTCTGGGATATATTCTGCATTTGAAGGAATTGTCATTGCTCTGAAGGTGAGGGAAATGGAGGAATAACAAAATGAGACTATTAAACAGTTGAGAACACTTCATTGATAAACTGATTTTGGATGCCCCTTGCAGCCACTGAGAAGTCCACTCAGTGAGGGTTCTCCTGATCCACTGTATGTTCCTCTGCCTTCCAAAGCAGCTATGACCACATTCCCTGGAATCTCCAGGCCTTTTTGAATGGCAAAGTTGTGCAGGGCAATGACTATGGGGGGACACATGCTTGGGAATATATCTTGATCTATCAATGCAGCTAAAGCTACCCTTTACAGCCCTCATAGTTCTCTCAATCATAACACTAGTGGGAAGCATATGCCTTGTTGTAGTGCTCCACAGTTGCTGTTCTTGCCAATCAGGGGGTCATTATCTAGAGATATGCAGATCAAGAGAAATGCTTTGTCACTCATAAGCCATCTGGTCATTTTACTGTCATCTGGAAGAGCTCAGGGAGGGCAGTATTCCTGAACATGAATGCATCATGACAAGTTCCAGGGAATCTGGCATTGATGTGGAGGATTCCTTGCATGTGGTCACACACAATCTGGACATTCAGCCAGTGGTACCTCTAGCTGCCTCAGGGCAAACCAATGTTGCAGCGGGGACCTGAAGCAGGCATTCAGCCCCTTATTTGCATATGCAAATGGCCCAACACCTGCTTCAGGCGTGGGTAAAAGACACCTTTTGTTTGAAGTGGGGCTTTAGAGCTCTACTATGATTAAAGGGTTAGGAATAGGTCTCAGGAACTAAATGAGCTAATAAGTCTTTTTGCAGAAGTACGCCTTTTGCAGAAGTAAGCTGTCTTAAGATGCTGAACTGAAAGTTGAGATAACGCTAAGAATGACATGTTGATTTCGCAGTAGTGTAAGAATGATTAACTGCGGCAAGCTGTGTAACTTGGAGATAATTGCAACTAGTCGAACTATTGAACCACAAGAGGCCTAGAGGGGCAGATAAGCAGAACAATGAGTCAGGAGTCTTCTTCTTAGAAGAATGTACAATGTTGGTGAAACCCCAGCTAGCATAAGCACAATGTTATAGTTGCAGCAACAGCTTGCGGTGATAATGGTCATATGCTTTTCCAGTAATGAAGGCGGTATCTTGACGTCACGCATTGGTAGGCAGCGTTAATGTATGCTCTGCTTTATTTTATATAACCAATCAGTAAATGTGCACCGGGGCGAAACCCAATCAAATTGCTAAGATGGATCATGCACGAGGCTAATCATGCACCTATATTTTGTATAAAAGACTGCTTAAAACTTCGTATCAGCGGAGGGAAGCCTGGCTAGACAGATAGCTACCGGTGCGAATAAAGACTGCTTGAATCTTCGAACGCAGACCTGGTGTCGAGTGTTTATTTCAAATACTCCACTTCATGTTTGTCCTTACCCAATATGGCGGCCGGCTCACTTCTGGTTGGAAGTGTGCGTGCACCCGCTTCCTGCCCGCCATTTTGGGGCCTTATGAGGCTGCGTGGCGCCTGAAAAACAGGTGCTACACGACTCAATTTCTAGGCCTAGGCCTCTATTTATAAAAGTGAGAAGTCGCACAACACCAGGTTATAGTCCAACAGTTTTATTTGAAATCACAAGCTTTCGGAGCGGCTGCTCCTTCGTCAGGTGAAGACGAAGGAGCAGCGCTCCTTTACCTGACGAAGGAGCAGCCGCTCCGAAAGCTTGTGATTTCAAATAAAACTGTTGGACTATAACCTGGTGTTGTGCGACTTCTCACTTTTGTCCACCCCAGTCCAACACTGGCATTTCCGCATCATGGCCTCTATTTATAAAGCCAAGGATCCCATGTGCTTTTCAAAACTGCTTTATTACCTTGTCCTGCCATCTTCAAAGGTGGCTACATTCATGTAACATGTGAAAATCGTAGAATATCTGATTAATATGGTACTTACCACTTGACCTGTTCTCTTTCCCAGTACCCACAGACTCAATGCTTTCCAAAATATTCCCTCCTATACAACTCAACCACATTTTGCTCATTTAGCTTCCAGATATTTGAAGCGTCACTTGTTGCCTTTTGTGCCCTCCTGTTATGTGTGAGTAAAAAGAAAATATGCAAATCATGGAAATCTGAAACAAAAACAGCAAATGCTGACAATACACAGCAGATCAGTCAGCATCTCTAAAGCGACAAGACAGTTAACGTTTTGCGAGGAACCCTTTATCAGAACAGCTTTTGTTATGTGAGTTATGTCTCTAAACATAAGAGCAGCAGTGATTGGGATATGCTGAGTTAGCCAAGGAAATTCCTTCCTGAAATATATTCATTCATCCATTATGGCATGTATAATCTAATTTGCTATTCTCACTTCTGGAGGCCAAACATCCACTGTACCTCCAGCAGGAATACGCTGAAAGGGGCACAAATGAGGCCAGGACCAAGGTACTTCGTATAGCGGCCTTGCATGGGAATTCCTGCTTGGCCTTATTGGGGACTGAGTGTCCGCCCACCTTAAGCAAGACAAGTGGCATAGGAGCGGGTGGTGCCAAAGCTTCCAATTTTGGGAGTTACTGCGCTCCTGCTTCTCAGAAGAGTGGCAGATCATTGGCAGTTGGGATGTCTGGTGACACCAGGTGTACTAGACTGATGAATGGTGGAAGTGGGGCCCACCTGCGGGTCCATGCCTAGATTGGGGCCTGGACTGCCAAAGAGTCAAAAGGTAAGATCTGCTTTTGTTTAGGTATTGGCCCCCTTAGGTAGGGAGCTGAGGATGCAAAAAAAAAAAGCTTCGTTGTCAGGAGTTTGTGGGGTGGGGCGGTAAACCCAGCACCCCTTCTCAGACCTGGCAGTAAGTGCCGCATTATGTGGCCGCTTCAATGGGCAGGTACTTCAGATGTACTCCTGGTGCCGTGGGCACCCACCATTTGGATACCCCGCAAACTTCTGCTGCAGGTCCCAGGCAGTTGCATCCCAGCACTTATGCAAGGATGCGTCCTCAGACCCCTAATGGTTTACATGCTACATTCTTGATGACGTTTCTTTGTATCAGTGCAAAGTTTTTTGCACATACCTTTTACAACTACAACGTTCATGTACATATAAGTCCTGTGCTTTTGCTTTACCATAGTATTCATGCTTTGTGCTTCTCGTTAAGTCGTGCATCTTCCGCCTCTATTGCAGGTCTTCTGAATCAGGAAGACAGAGTTTTTTTTTGAATGTGATGTACTGCCATGCTTCATGTCATTTTTGCATGGGGGACTAGCTTCACCCATCAAAAACATGCTTGCATTGCTTTCTGATGGTGTTTACCAGCACTTGCAGAGCCTTGTTGCTAAGGCTTGCTCTGTGTGGTGGCCACTGGGATTGTACATTCCACAGCTGGATTCTTGAACTTTTGCATCATGATTGACTGATACTTCTTTAGTGCTAACAGAATTGTATTTCTCAGTCCTTTGATGTTCCAAGATTTTGTTCATGTTTTGTTAAATGGTCGATAAACATTTTTTGTTTACTTTTTTTTTGTCCATCGGAGGAATGATGGCCCCTGAGCATTGGCATACTTTTGGACCATTAAAGTCTTCATAGCTGAGTCCTGTCATCACCTGATGTCCATACATACATAGTTAACAGCAGGGGTCATTGGATAATGGTCATTTTTCACTTCGCTATTCCAGGGCTGCTAAGGCCCCATCTGCTCCTCTAGCTGAGGTTAGTTAACTCACTGTTGACGAGGGATTGGACCGACAGGCCCTGTTTTAAGCATATTATATAAAGTGATGTCGTTGTCACTTTATAGAAATTACTTTATTCCAAATACTGTATTATGATGCTATTTCTATGAAATATCTTCATATTCTGTAGAGACGACATCACATTACATTCAAATTACTTCCAAAAACTTTTGAAGAGAATATTTAACGTTTATTCATTCTCATCCCATTTAACACAACAATAGCTGACATACCATTCGAAGAGTCTCCAGCTGCACTGGAAACAAACTACAAAAGAATGTGGTGAACGTCAAATCCATTTTCTTGTTTTTCCTCTGTACCCAATTCTTTACCAGATTAATTTTTAATATACGCACAACAGGAATACATTATGAAGACTCATGGAATATGATTTATACCACACTTGCAGCATTGACCTGGTAACCCACTTCCTGGGTCAGCCCTGTCAAAGGATATAAATCACATTCTACAGGTCTTCACAATTTAGCGTCCATCTCCTGTACTGAGAAAATGTTTTCAAAAATTATAAGTTTCAATAGGTAACTGCTAAATAATAGCTGCTGCCAAGTGTTCTGAACTACATCCTGCTGCATTATGGAGAAATCCAGCTTGGATTCATAGAATGATACCAACAGGAGGCCATTCGGCATATCTTGCTGTTTGAGGGACACAATCATATTTGGTTTTCATGCAACACATTGCAGGAATCTCTCTAGCAGCATATTCCAGAGAAATGTGGCACATAAGCAAATATAGATACATACATATATATAGATGTAGATATATAACAGAGCGTCCATGGTGTTGCTCATGGTGAGTTGGGCACTTGAGTTAGATTGAGGGGAACCAGAGTGTGGGAACACTCACTGGGGCTGAGAAACAGTGGGATCGTGGTAAGAGTGGTTGGTTGACACAAAAGTGTAACAGAAATCTGACAGCAGGAAGCAAGACAGAAAGCACACACAGTTGTAAGATTTTTAATATACTAGGCTATCTCCTGTGGTGTTGCTCACAGCAAGTTAGAGTATATGTTTGATTAGGATAGGAGGATTATATGGTATAATGAGGAATGTGTAATGTTGGTGTCCAACAGAAATTGTAATAAAGTGAATCTAAACAACTGGAAATGGAGATAAAGTAGTATATTAAAAGGCTTTTATATAATTGTAGAGGTTTGGGAAATATGACAGTCAGAATGAATGAATATAAAATATATGAAGTTGTACAGAAAAATGTATTTATATATGGAACGTATATTTGGTGTATATGTATAAATAAAGCACATTTTTCTATTATGTTTCAAGTAGTAAACGTCATTTGAAAGTAGTATCTTGCATATAAATCATACAGTAAAAGTATCTTGTGAATGTTAGATTTGTGACAGTTTGAGTTTCTTCATTGATTAAAGTGAAAGTGTGAAGTTCGAGATGGAGCAGTGGTTTGAGGAGTAATACGTCAGTGTTGGGGAGATATGAAACATTACAGAAGGAAAGAGGGGGAACAGTTGGGTTGTGCAGAGGTTTCTGATCGCGACTGCACTTGTGGTGGCAAGTGGGTGGTAAAAGTTGAATGATGGGAAGTGCTGAAAAGTTTGAGAAGGAAAGTTAGGGGTTCAGGAGAATTTGGTGTTGGCGAGTGGTGAGCACAAAGACATAGTGGAGTGAGGGAGTCAGGGTAGTCACAATGAAGAGCATTTTGAGAGAAAAGAGACAGAGATAAACTAAAACATTTATAAGTGGGGGAGGGGAGTCATGGGAGGTTTCACAGTGTATGGATTTTCTTTTAAAAAGCAGAAACCAGGAGCGCAACTAAAAAGGACAGGAGCAGTAATTTTAAAAAGTAACACCGATAATCGTTCTGGAAAATACAAACACCATGGGCTGGATTTTCAATGACCCATGGAGTCGGGTTTGGAGGCGTGTGGGGGGTTAAATTTGCGGGGTCGGGGGTCCCGACCCCATCCCGACTCCATCCTGCCTCCACGCAATTTTGACAAAATCGGTCGCGGGGTTCCGGACTCTGTCCCGCCTCCAAGAGGCGGGAGAGGCCATTAAAGCCCTTAACACGCCCTAAATTGGCTCTGTAATGCCATTTTGAAACGTTTTAGCTAGTTTAACCCTTTTCCGACGTGAAGTACGCCTGATGTGAAACACGCCAGAGAAACCTGGCGGGAGCACAAGTGGATAGCTGACTATCAGCTGCAGGTCCACTATTACAACGGAGATGTGATGAAGGTAGTAGTAGTATTAGGTCTGAAAGTCGCCTCTGATGCTGCTGCATTGAATGTCTTCAGAGACTGCCTGGGAGGACTTGGTTACAAAAAAAATTCTCTCTCTCTCTCTCTCTCTCTGAGATGCTGCTCATTTTGCATCCAGGTCCTCTCACAGCAAAGGCCAGGCAATCTCTGAGACCAGGCAGTCTCTGACCTGCAATGATGACATCATCAGAGGCGACTTTCAGACTGAAACCACTAATTGGTTCATGGGTTCCCACATGCTGGAATTCAACATCCAATTGCAGGCGGGTGGATAACACGAAATGCAGATGACACGACCCCAACCCGCCCCAGTATCAAAATCCAGCCCTAGGAGTGGAGTTGAGGTACAAACCGCCCATGATCTAATTCAATAGTGGAACAGGCTCAAGGGGCTGAATGGCCGGCAGCTGTTCATGTGAGTGCAAGTAAAAAAAAAACCACGGTGAAAGCAACACTGAAAGAAAGGGAAATACTGCGAGCAGTTCTTAAAAGAAACAGTACAACTATAGGTAAAATACAAATACTGTAAGTGGAATTAGAAATGGACAAGTAGCACTCAAAATAAGACAACTACCTGGATTGACACTCAAAAAAAACGTGAACACTAAAAGTGGGAGTGAAAACAAACAGCAGAGCTATACTTAAAAATGGAAGAGTGCAGGCAGGAGTTAAAAGGAATCGTGATGTGGAGTCAGCATTAAAAGGAATCAGCAGAGCGATAGTTAAAAACAAAAAAAAAAGTGGAAGTAATGCTAAAAAGTACATCAGTACCAGGTATATGAGTACAAAATTGAAAGATCAGGAGCAGAACTTAAAAACACAAACACCAGGAGTAAGACTGAATAAAACTTGTGAAATAAAAATGTGAGGAGCTGCACAAAAAGACACAAACACACACCAGCAGTGGGGCTTAAAAAAGGGAAACACCAAGAGCAAAAGGAAAACCGTAGGAGAGGAGCTCAGATAAAAATGCAAACAAAAGAAGCAGGTCTAAAAATAAAGCACAAACACAGGACGAAGACTACAGACAATCTAAATGCGCGGAGCAGCAATAAAACATTACAGGAACATTGGAAGCATGACTACAAAACTAGAGGTAGACGGCAGAAAAAACAAAATGTAGGAGTGGGCCTCAATGAATTGACATCCAGAATGAAAGTAAAAAGAGAGGGAATGTGGTGTGGCTGGCAGATCCAGTCAGGACTGCAGGGAGGATTTAGGGTCGTTGGTTGGGAGAGGGATATGACCAACGCTTGAGGGAAGTTTCAGGTCATAGCAGGACGGATGTGGTCAGGCCACAGACTTCTTATTTCACTGCCTGTTTTGAACCACCCCTTCATCCAATGTATCCGAACTGGTCACTCCCCCCCCCCGCTTCTAGCTCGTGGTTCCTGTGCTACGCTCCTTCCCCTGCACCTTCGCCCTTTCTTCTGCTTTTGCCTCACTTCCATATCACCCCTATGTCATAATGTTGCCCCAATCCAAAGATGTGCGGGTTAGGTTGATTTGGCTATGATAAATTGACCCTTAGTGTTAGGGGGGGATTAAATATGTGGGGTTATGGGGATAGGATGGGATAATGTTGGGGGAATTAAATACGTGGGGTTACGGGGGTAGGGAGGGATATGTGTACTGTGGGGATTAAAGCAGGGACAGGGTACTGGATTTGAATGATCAGCCATGATCGTATTGAATGGTGGAGCAGGCTCGACGGGCCGAATGGCCTACTCCTTTTCTCCTTTTGTCGTATTTTCTCAACTTTAAATTCTGTGTTGCACCTTAAACCACTTCTTCTCACCTCATATCAGCCAATATAAAACATTTATGACCCCTCCCAGAGCCTCTATCCCCGCATCTGCGTGATGCCTCTCACTGCTTTATACTCCCTATTTCCCCCTCTCCTACCTACCCTCTATCTGCTGCTCACTGGTTACCCATCTAATTCTCTTTCTGGCTGACCCTCATGATCCACCTTCACTCCTACTCACCTCTTGAGTTGTCCCACAACCCTCTATGCAGCAGCCCCCAATCCCCTTCTGTGACTGCCTCCCATTTCCCCCCTATGGCTGCCCCCGCTATCTCCCATCCTCCTGCAGGGGCTGCTCCCTCTATCTCCCTCTTAGCCCTTTTCTCTGAGTGAGCCCCATTCATCCTCTTCATCTACAATATATATATATATAAAAAACATCTTAAATCCGTGGCCTCTGTTTTCTTCCCTCAGTTTTCCAGCCATCCTAGATCCAGCCACCCCACTCCCCAGTCTGCTGTCAGGGTTTAATTCCGATCGTTTTTATTTCAAGTCTGGCCCCGAGCATTCCTCCTCCTCCTCACCCATATACACGATGCTGTTACGGGCATCAATCCAGGTTTTGGGAGTGGGGTGCGACACCAACAGGCTCGAGAGTAAGGGAAAAAACAGGAGGTCCTTTGTCTTTTGTCACAAAAACAGCAATATCAACCCTGTTCCTGGCCAATGTTTAAAATTAAGCCAATGTTTTTGACAAAAACTTGACACTTTCTCCAGCGGCTGCAAGTCCGACTGGACTGCTTCAGGCATAGTCTGGGAGGGGGAGGCTTGGATCTCAGGAACACACAGCTGCACAGAGAAATTTTTTTGGTTGTGGTGGGCCGGGGGGAGTTAAGGAAAAACATCTGCAGTGGCATTGCAACGCAGTGACCCCAGAGTGGGATGCGAAACAGGAAACCCTCGGTGTGAGGCAGCAGTGAGGTGAAAGGCCACAGGCTGGGAAGAAAGGAAGCCACAGAAGTGGCCAACGAGCAAAGCCTGCAAGGGTGGCGTCACACACAGATTGAGTGGACGATAGATGCGGGAAAGATTAGGCTCATAATTTATGGATGCATGGGAGCAGCAGGAGATCACCCAAAGGGCTTGACTTTTACAGAATTTTACTTTCCAATTTTCACACATACAGATAGTTGCTGGTCAAAAATCTTTACACATGCTGGCTGAATGTTTGCAAACCTCAACTTAGTAATGTGGTTCTGTCAGCATTCTTGCCTCTGGTCAGAAGGTTGTGTGTTCAAATCCCGCTCCAGAAACTTGAACACATAATCTAGGCTGACACTCCAGTGCAGTACTGACAGAGTACCGCACTGTCGGAGGTGCCACCTTTTGGATGAGATGTGAAACCACAGCCCCGTCTGTCCTTTCAGGGGTACGTAAATGATCTCATGACACAGAAGAGCAGGGGAGTTCTCCCCCGTGTCATGGCCAATAGTTATCCCTCAAACAACATCACTAAAATAGATTATCACACTGCTGTTTGTGGGACCTTGCTGTGCACAAATTGGCTGCCACGTTTCCTACTGATGTAATGTAGGAAATGTAGCGGTTGTGCAGTTGAACGTGAAAATCCGGAAGTTGCTGTCCGAGATGCGCTGCTCTGTCGTTATCGTTGCGAAAACACCATCTTGCTGTCTGGCTCACCATTCAAATGTATTGAACAGCGTGTACTTGCTTGGTAGATATGAACTAAACTCGCCACAGAAAGTTAGGGCTTGTCCATTTCAGTCTAAGTACCCTTTTTAACGGTGTGAGAATGTTAATTACTGCCAAACAAACATGAAAATGAACTATTACAAGTGTAAATTACAGCTTTTAATTGTTGGAAATTAAACATTTTTAAAAAACTTTTTCTCTCTCTCTTAATCCAATCTTTCTTTCCCTTTCTTTGTTTCTCTTTCTGTACCTGATTTGACATGGAATTCTCTATTCTAACTGACACTTCCTGGTTCAGACTGCGCTGTTCATTTCTCAATCCTTCAATCTGATTGATTAAGGAGATACACAGTTGCTTTCCCTGTTCACACAGATCCCAGATACCCTGTAGAGGCCACTCCCCCGACTCCTAGCTCGTGGTTCCTGTGTTATGCTCCTTCCCCTGCACCCTCTCCCTCTCAGCAACTTCCAGTGCAAGATCTCATGGAAATTAAACACGAAACACGAAAAGTCTAAACAGCGGTGGACGCCGTTCGTCGACCGGTCACAGCAAATTCTGGGCCAATATCTCAAAAATAGAGTAGAACCAGTCACTTAATTACACTGCAAATCCCTATCACAGCACTATCTACAGGGGCAACTGGTACTGCAATTAAATGTTGACACTTTTACAATGTGTTTTCCCATTGAGATAAGCCTGACAAAGAAATTGTCTTGTATTTTGAGATCTAATGTAGCGATCCAGTCAGTGTTGTTAATATACTAGTCAGTTTCCCATGGCATTGCAGACGGGTAGTCAAGAACAAGTGAAGCAGAGTTAGAGGGTGGGGATTATTAAATTGGACTAAGAAAGGGGAGGGGGTCAAAATAGGAGGCAGATGTACATATGGGGATGTTCCAGATATAGCACAAGAAGGAAAACCATGTGGCTTTGGAAAAAAATCGAGAAACAAGACCAGTTTCCCATGATGTGCTTTATACTATTGGATAGTTCACTTTACTCAGGGCATAACAAATGACGCAATTCTGTGTCTGCTCACTGCCTATCTTTCACTGCGATTTTTTATTTACAGTGTATTTTGTTTTAGATATTCAAATAATCCCAGCATGAGCTGGACTTGAAACAATGAAACATAGCTGCAGAAATTGTTGAACCTGTGTCATTAAAAATTATTGGAACGTATCAAAATAAAAGAATGTAATGGCTAAAGAACCTCACCACCACAACTATTTAAAAAAAATCAAACTAAAGTACAGAATTAAACAGTCTAGTGGCCAAGTTTAGAGGTTATGAGATGTATTTGCGAGCAGGTTTAGGGGCATGCTCCAACAGAAGATGCTGATCTTTGATATTTTATTGCCATTTTCCAGCATTTTGGAGTAGACCTATATATATACATATTGGCCCAAAAATTCGGCCTAATACGGGAGAGTACGCACTGTGTACTCACCCGTATTAGATCCCGAAGTGCCGGTTTCCTGCATGCACTGCGCATGCGCGGGAAACCGGCACTTCCGGTATGGCGAAGGGGGCGGTTTCTAGGTGAACCGCGTGCGCACTACAGGCTGTGCGCACGCAGCACACTTAGGTTTTTTTTCAGGTTTCAACGCGAGGGTAAGTATGGAAGATTTTAACCCCTTTTGAACAAGGTAAGTAGTTAATTAAGTATAATTTTTAATTTTTTTCAACAGGTTTATCTTTTTTAGAGACTTTAAAGAAAGGTAAGTTTATTTTTATAACTTTTAAAAAAATTTTTAATTTTTTAAAAAATTTAAATTTTTGTTTAAAGTGGTTAATTTATTTAACTATAGTTATTTTATTATTGTAATGGGTTTTTAAAAAATTTATTTGAGGTTTAGCTGTTCTTTTGGGGTCTCTTTCAATTCACAGATTTGACATGTCTCCTGTCAAATCTATGAATGAAAGATGGTCTGCTGCCATTGGCTCTCCATGGCCCACATGATCCCAGAGGTCGCATCGCACTAACTGCGCCCCTGGGACACGCACACACTGCGCGCCGGCACCAGGGAGAGGCCCAGGACCCGACGTTCCTGTGGGCCCAAAACACAACGGCCGGCGCGGAGTGTGATATCGCGCGCAATCCTTACCCCCGCGGCAAGCCTCCGAGTCAAATTTCTGGGCCATTAATATTTTCTGAAGTACATGCTACTTTATATTCCACTAAGTTGGATAGAAAATAACATGTAATGGCAAATTATGTATGTTGTGGTAATCTATTAGTATAATAATGTACTTTTTTGGCTCGTTTCAAATTGTTTCTTGTTGTACCACTATACTTTTTACTGTTGGCAATATTAGCAAACTAAAGTTTCACACATTTGTGTGATATTCCTTTGTTGACTATTTTAATGCAGGTATTAACCAATTTACTGTATTTTAAATAGGTCAACAACTCTGTTAAAATAATAGACAAATAATATACACATGTGAAATAAGAAGATTACGTGCTTATCTGCTAATACTAACAAATGGGGCTTGGTCTCAAAATGAATCACTAATAATTGACTAGTACAGAAGAACCTTGCCTTCGAAGGAAGGCTGATAGTTCAAGGACATTAATCAGGTGCCAGGTTTGAGCAATAGGTGGGGATAAATCAATTTCTGTAACATAAACGATGCCTAATCATCCATTTAATAATGGGTTGTGGCTATCTAATCAGACTGTATTAATAATAATTAAGTTTATGAAGGGGAAAGTTTAATGTCAGGAAAACATTCAATATATATTAATGAGGATTAAGTATCGTATGTAATGGTAATGGGGACTGTATATGATTGTGGATAATACATAGAATAGGTAATAATAACGGATACCAGGTATGAGTGATGTCTAAACAGTTATCAGTATGTGGGAGATTTGTTGATAAAGACTAAAGAGTGAGTGTAACACACTGCCTGGGGCTTTCCACTTCTGAGTTAGCCAGCTCATGCGTTTCCATTCACCTTAAAGGGCAGGAAATCGAGGCTGGCCAGAGCAGATGTGGGAAAACCCCAGACTTGAGAATGTTAAGTTCTCATCCATGTCTTAATCTCCAAAAATAAATTGAATGTGTGCTTGATTGACTTGTAGCCAAAAAGCAGGCAAGCTTCTCTTCCAAAAATAAAATAGTGAATGTACTCACTGTGCTCTACATGACACTAAAATATATATACATACATATACACAGTAGCCCACAACACTACACATAGATATATATGTAACACACATAGTAGCCCACAACACCCAATATACACACAGTACTCCACGACACCCAATATATACACAGTACCCCACAACTGGAACAACCACATAAATACTGTGGCAACAAGAGCAGGTCAGAGGCTGGGTATACTGCGGTGATTGACTCACCTCCTCACTCCCCAAAGCCTTTCCACCATCTACAAGGCACAAGTCAGGAGTGTGATGGAATACTCGCCACTTGCCTGGATGAGTGCAGCTCCAACAATACTCAAGAAGCTCGACACCGTCCAGGACAAAGCAGCCCGTTTGATTGGCACCCCATCCACCACCTTAAAGAACATAAGAAATAAGAGCAGGAGTAGGCCATACGGCCCCTCGAGCCTGCTCCGCCATTCAATAAGATCATGGCTGATCATCGACCTCAACTCCACTTTCCCGCCTGATCTCCATATCCCTTGATTCCCCTAGAGTCCAAGGGGGAGAAATTCGGTATCGCCCCGTTTGGGGCGCAATTAACAGCAGGGCGCAAAATTTAGCACCTGGCGCTAATTATCGCCTCCGACTGCAAACTTGGCTTCTATCGCCCCGGAGCGGATTGGAGCAATAAATCAGGCGCTACACACCTCTCTTAAGGCGCTAGCGCCGAGGAGCGAGGCACTACCTCAGAGTGCTGGCGAAGCTCAAGTGATGTCAGTCAGCAATGGAACACAGACACACTGGCGCCGGCCAGTTCTTAAAGGGGAGGGTCGATCTTGCTCTCCATCCACACCCTGCTCATTGCAGCCTTGAATCTCGGCCTGGAGAGACCTGTACATCAAATCTGCTGGAAAGAACAATGGAGAGGCCCAGGGAAAGAGCTCAGAGTGCAGCCCCCACAGTCTCTACTAAATCGATGCAAGGAAGGTCAAATCAAAATGAACCTGCAAAGTGCTGCTCAGTACCCAAAACTCCTTCACACAGCGTTGAATCTCTCAAGAAGTCTCTCTCTCTCACTCAGAATGCGTGGTGCAAAAATGTCGCCGACAAAAAAAGGCAGGAAGCGGTCGCCTTTAAATAACGCTCCCCTAGTCCCTTCCCAACTGCAAAACGTTCCCCTCTACCTGTCATTGCTAGCGGCAGGCGGAAAGGAAGGGGGCGCCACTCAATATCCGGTCCGGGGCGCTACCGGGGCGTTGCACGCCTCTTAGGGCGCAAACGGGAGGCGCTAATCAACCGAATTTCCCCCCTAAAATCTATCTATCTCAGCCTTGAAAATACTCAAAGACTCAGCATGCACAGCTCGCTAGGGCAGAGAATTCCAAAGATTCACAACCCTCTGAGTTAAGAAATTCCTCCTCATCTCAGTCTTAAATGGCCTACCCCTTATCCTGAGACTATGCCCCCTAGTTCTAGACACTCCAGCCAGGGGAAACAACCTCTCAGCATCTACCCTGTCAATCCCCTTCAGAATCTTGTATGTTTCAATGAGATCACCTCTCATTCTTCTAAACTCCAGAGAGTATAGGTCCATTCTACACAATCTCTCATCATAGGACAGCCCTCTCATCCCAGGAATCAATCTAGTGAACCTTCGTTGCACCGCCTCCAAGGCATGTATATCCTTCCTTAGATAAAGAGACCAAAACTGTGCACAGTACTCCAGGTGTGATCTCACCAAGGCCCTGTACAATTGTAGCAAGAGTTCCTTACTCTTATACTCCAACCCCCTTGCAATAAAGGCCAACATGCCATTTACCTTCCTTGTTGCTTGCTGTACCTGCATGCTAGTTTTCTGTGTTTCTTGCACGAGGACACCCAAATCTCTCTGAACACCAACATTTGAAAGTTTCTCACCATTTAAAAAATATTCTGTTTTTCTATTCTTCCTACCAAAGTGAATAACCTCACATTTCCCTACATTATACTCCATCTGCCACCTTACTGCCCACTCACTTAGTCTATCTATATCCCTTTGCAGACTCTCTGTGTTCCTCAAAAAACTCTAATAAATTTGTCAAACACGATTTCCCTTTCATAAAACCATGTTGACTCTGCCTAATCATATTATGATTTTCTAAGTGCCCTGATACCACTTCCTTAACAATAGATTCCAGCATTTTCCTGATGACTGATGTCAGGCTAACTAGCCTGTAGTTCCCTGTTTTTTCTCTCCCTCCTTTCTTGAATAGCGGTGTTACATTTGTGACCTTCAAATCCGGTGGGACTATTCTAGAATCCAGGGAATTTTGGAAGATCAAAACCAATGCATCCACTATCTCTTCAGCCACCTCTTTTAGAACCCTAGGATGTAGGCCGTCAGGTCCAGGGGATTTGTCGGCTTTTAGTCCTATTCGTTTCTCTAGTACTTTTTCTCTACTTATATTAATTACGTTAAGTTCCTCACCCTCATTAGACCCTTGGTTCCCCACCATTTTTGGTATGCTTTTTGTGTCTTCTATTGTGAAGACAGATACAAAATATTTGTTTAATGTTTCAGCCATTTCCTGATTCCCCATAATAATTTCTCCTGTCTCAGCCTCCAAAGGACCAATGTTTACTTTTGCTACTCTCTTCCTTTTTACATACTTGTAGAAGCTCTTACAATCTGCTTTTATATTTCTTGCTAGTTTTCTCTCATATTCTATTTTTTCCCTTTTTAGCAATTTTTTGGTCAACCTTTGCTGGTTTCTGAAACTCTCCCAATCCTCAGGCTTACTGTTATTCTTTGCAACTCCATCCCGCAGCATGCTACCCACCACCACCTCAGCACAACCCCAGCCCGGCATGAGGTTGAAAAGGCCATCCGACAACTGAAGAACAACAAGGCCTCAGGAGTAGATGGAATCCCCGCCGAGGCGCTAAAACATGGTGGAGAAGCACTATTGGCATGAAAACATGAACTTATTTGGAAGGAGGAGAGCATGCCAGGGGATCTCAGAGATGCCGTAATCGTGACCATCTTCAAGAAAGGTGACAATTCTGATTGCGGTAATTACAGAGGAGTCTCCCTGCTGTCTGCCACAGGGAAAGTCATCGCAAGAATCCTCCTCAATTGCCTTCTCCCAGTGGCTGAAGAGCTCCTCCCAAAGTTGCAATGCGGATTCCGCCCACTAAGGGGCACAATGGACATGATCTTCACCGCGCGTCAACTACAAGAGAAATGCAGGGAACAGCACCAACCGCTGTACATGGCCTTCTTTGACCTCACAAAGGCCTTCGACACTGTCAACCGTGAGGGATTATGGAGTGTTCTCCTCAAATTCAGCTGCCCTCAAAAGTTTGTCACCATCCTCCGCCTGCTTCATGATGACATGCAAGCCGTGATCCTGACCAACGGATCCACCACAGGCCCAATTCACGTATGGACCGGGGTCAAGCAAGGCTGTGTCATCGCACCAACGCAACATTATAAGCTTCTTCTTTCAGTCTAATGCTATCCTTAATTTCTTTAGTTAGCCACGGTTGGATCATTTTTCCCGTGGAGTTTTTGTTTCTCAATGGAATGTATTTTTGGTGATAATTATGAAGTATTTCTTTAAATGCTAGCCACTGCTTATCTACCGCCATACTTTTTAATCTATTTTTCCAATCTACCTTAGCCAACTCGCCCCTCATACCTCTGTAATTGCCTTTATTTAAGCTTAAGACTCTAGTTTAGGACTTAGGCAAGTCACTTTCAAAATTAACGTGAAATTCTATCATATTATGATCACTCTGCCCCAGAGGATCCTTTACTATGAGACTGCTGTCTCATTACACAGTACAAAATTTAAAATAGCTTGTTCCCTGGTTGGTTCCATGACATATTGTTCTAGGTAACTGTCCCGAATGCATTCCATGAACTCGTCCTCCAGACTACCTTTGCCAATTTGATTTGTCCAGTCTATATGAAGATTAAAGTCCCCCAAGATTATGCATTACCTTTGTTGCATGCTCCTACTATTTCTTGATTAATATTTTGTCCAACGGTACAGCTACTGTTAGGGGGCCTATATACTACTCCTACCAGTGTTTTCTGCCCCTTGTTATTCCTTATCTCCACCCATACTGATTCTACTTCCTGATCTTCCGAGCTGAGATCCTTTCTCGTTACTGTCCTTATGTCATCCTTTATTATCAGAGCCACTCCCCCTCCTTTTCCATTCTGCCTGTCTTTTCGAAACGTCAAGTACCCTGGAACATTTAGTTCCCAATCTTGGCCACCTTGCAACCATGTCTCTGTAAACATTCACTTCCTCCACCACTGGTGCACCGTGGCTGCAGTGTGTACCATCTACAAGATGCACTGCAGCAACTTGCCAAGGCTTCTTCGACAGCACCTCCCAAACCCGCGACTTCTACCACCTAGAAGGACAAAGACAGCAGGCACATGGGAACACCACAGGGGAATGCAGCAAGAGCCAAGTCCATGGCACTACGAGTAGCTCAACTGCACAGGAGGGGAGGAAAAAGAGTGGGAGAGCAATAGTGACAGGAGATTTTATCGTAAGGGGAACAGATAGACGTTTCTGTGGCCGCAGACGTGACTCCAGGATGGTATGTGGCCTCCCTGGTGCCAGGGTCAAGGATGTCACTGAACGGCTGCAGGGCATTCTGAAGGGGGAGGGCGAACAGTCAGAGGTCGTGGTTCACATTGGTACCAACGACATGGGTAGAAAGAGGGATGAGGTCCTGCAACAAGAATTTAGGGAGCTAGGTAGCAGATTAAAAAGCAGGACCTCAAAGGTTGTAATCTCTGGATTACTCCCGGCACCACGTGCTAGTGAGTATAGGAATAGGAGGATAGAGCAGATGAATGCGTGGCTAAAGAGTTGGTGCAGGAGGGAGGGCTTTAGTTTCCTGGATCACTGGGTCTGCTTCTGGGGAAGGTGGGACCTGTACAAGTCAGATGGGTTGCACCTGAACCGGAATGGGACCAACATCCTTGCGGGGAGGTTTGCTAGTACTGTTGGGGGGGGTTTAAACTAACTTGGCAGGGGGATGGGATACGGAGTGGAGCTATAGTAGGGGGTGATGCACAGCCAAATATAGAGGAAAAAACAAGTCAGCCTGGAAGGCAGAGCAAATATGTAATGGCACAAGGGAGTATGGCAAGGCTGGATGGCACTTATTTTAATGCAAGGAGTCTTGCGAGTAAGGCAGATGAATTGAAGGTGTTGATGAACACATGGGAGTATGATATTGTTGCTATCACAGAGACATGGTTGAGGGAGGGGCAGGACTGGCAGCTCAATATTCCGGGGTATAGAATCTTCAGGCGAGACAGAAGTGGGTGTAAAAGAGGAGGGGGTGTCGCAATATTAATCAAGGAGTCAATTACTGCTGTAAGGAGGGATGATATCTTAGCAGGTTCCTCTAATGAGGCCATATGGGTAGAACTTAAAAACAAAAAGGGGGCAAGCACTTTGCTGGGAGTGTACTATAGGCCCCCAAACAGTCAGGGGGAGATAGAGGAACAGATATGTAGGCAAATCTCAGAGAAGTGTAGAAATAATAGGGTAATAATAGTAGGGGATTTCAACTTCCCCAATATTAACTGGGATAGTCAGAGTGTGAAAGGCTTAGAGGGTACGGAATTCTTAAAGTGCATCCAGGAGAGCTTTTTGAGCCAGCATGTAGAAAGTCCTACAAGAGAGGGGGCGGTACTGGACCTAATTCTAGGGAATGTAGCCGGGAAAGTGGTAGAAGTGTTAGTAGGAGAGCATTTTGGTGACAATGGCCATAATTCGGTGAGATTTAAGGTAGTCATGGAAAAGGACAAAGATGGAACGGAAATAAAGGTTCTAAATTGGGGGAAGGCCGATTTTAATATGATAAGGCAGGATCTGGCCAAAGTGGACTGGGATCAGCTACTTGTAGGAAAATCCACATCAGAGCAGTGGGAGTCTTTCAGAAAGGAAATAGAGAGAGTACAACGGCAACATGTTCCCGTAAAGGTCAAGGGTGGGACCAACAAGTCCAGGGAACCCTGGATGTCAAGGGATATACAAGAATGGATTAGGAAAAAAAGGGAGGCTTTTGGCAGATACAAAGGACTAAAAACAGTGGAAGCCCGAGAGGAGTATAGAAAGTGCAGGGGGGTACTTAAAAAGGAAATTAGGAGAGCGAAGAGGGGGCATGAAATAACACTGGCGGGCAAAATAAAGGAAAATCCCAAGGTGTTTTATAAGTATATTAAGGGCAAGAGGATAACCAGGGAAAGAGTAGGGCCCATTCGGGACCAAAGTGGCAATCTGTGTGTAGAGCCAGAAGATGTAGGTGGGGTTTTAAATGAATATTTTGCATCTGTGTTCACTATGGAGAAGGACGATGTAGGCACAGAAATCAGGCAGTGGGATTGTGATATACTTGAACAAATTAGTATTGAGAGGGAGGAGGTACTAGCGGTTTTAGAGGGTTTAAAAGTGGATAAATCCCCAGGCCCAGACGAGATGTATCCCAGGCTGCTGTGTGAGGCAAGGGAGGAGATTGCAGGGGCTCTGACACAAATATTCAGAACCTCTCTGGCCACAGGGGAGGTGCCAGAGGATTGGAGAACAGCTAATGTAATACCATTATTCAAGAAGGGTAGTAGGGATAAACCAGGGAATTACAGGCCAGTGAGCCTAACATCAGTGGTAGGGAAATTATTGGAAAAAATTCTGAGGGACAGAATTAGTCTCCACTTGGAGAGGCAAGGATTAATCAAGGATAGTCAGCATGGCTTTGTCAGGGGGAGATCATGTCTGACCAATTTGATTGAATTTTGAGAGGGGGTGACTAGGTGTGTGGATGAGGGTAGTGCAGCTGATGTGGTCTACATGGACTTCAGTAAGGCTTTTGACAAAGTCCCGCATGGGAGACTGGTCAAGAAGGTAAGAGCCCATGGGATCCAGGGCAATTTGGCACATTGGATCCAAAATTGGCTTAGTGGCAGGAGGCAGAGGGTGATGGTCGAAGGTTGTTTTTGTGACTGGAAGCCTGTGTCCAGTGGTGTACCGCAGGGATCGGTGCTGGGTCCTTTGCTGTTTGTAGTGTACATTAATGATTTAGATATGAATGTAGGAGGTATGATCAGTAAGTTTGCAGATGACACGAAAATTGGTGGGGTGGTAAATAGCGAGGAGGGAAGCCTCAGGCTACAGGACGATATAGATGGGTTGGTCAGATGGGCAGAACAGTGGCAAATGGAATTTAACCCTGAAAAGTGTGAGGTGATGCATTTTGGGAGGACTAACAAGGCAAGGGAATACACAATGAATGGTAGGACCCTAGGAAGGACAGAGGATCAGGGGGACCTTGGTGTGCATGTACATAGATCCCTGAAGGCAGCAGGACAGGTAGATAAGGTGGTTAAAAAGGCATATGGTATACTTGCCTTCATTAGCCGAGGCATAGAATATAAGAGCAGGGAGGTTATGATGGAGCTGTACAAAACGCTAGTTAGGCCACAGCTGGAATACTGTGTGCAGTTCTGGTCGCCACACTATAGGAAGGATGTAATTGCATTGGAGAGGGTGCAGAGGAGATTCACCAGGATGTTACCTGGGCTGGAGCGCTTCAGCTATGAAGCGAGACTGGACAGGCTGGGGTTGTTTTCCTTAGAGCAGAGAAGGCTGAGGGGGGACCTGATTGAGGTGTACAAAATTATGGGGGGCATAGATAGGGTAGATAGAAAGGAACTTTTCCCCTTAGTAGAGGGGTCAATAACCAGGGGGCATAGTTTCAAGGTAAGGGGCAGGAGGTTTAGAGGGGATTTGAGGAAAAACTTTTTCACCCAGAGGGTGGTTGGAATCTGGAACTCACTGCCTGAAAGGGTGGTAGAGGCAGGAACCCTCACAACATTCAAGAAGCATTTAGATGAGCACTTGAAACGCCATAGCATACAAGGCTACGGACCAAGTGCTGGAAAATGGGATTAGAATAGACAGGGCTTGATGGCCGGTGCGGACACGATGGGCCAAAGGGCCTCTTTCTGTGCTGTATAACTCGATGACTCTATGACCACCACCTGCAAGTTCCCCTCCAAGTTACACACCATCCTGACTTGGAAATATATCACCGTTCCTTCATCATCACTGGGTCAAAATCCTGGAATTGTTGGGGAAGGGGAATGTTGGGGAATGGGAATGTTGGGGAATGGGTTTGTTGGGGATTGGGATTTTTGGGGAATGGGAATGTTTTTTTGGGAATGGGAATGGGGTTGTTGGGGAATGGGAATGGGTTTGTTGGGGAATTGGTTTGCTGGGGAATGGGAATGTTGGGGATTGGGAATGTTGGGTAATTGGTTTGCTGGGGAATGGGAATGTTGGGGAATGGGAATGGGTTTGTTGGGGAATGGGAATGGGAATGGGAATGTTGGGGAATGGGAATGTTGGGGAATGGGAATGGGTTTGTTGGGGAATGGGAATGTTGGGTAATTGGTTTGCTGGGGAATGGGAATGTTGGGGAATGGGAATGGGTTTGTTGGGGAATGGGAATGGGAATGGGAATGTTGGGGAATGGGAATGTTGGGGAATGGGAATGGGTTTGTTGGGGATTGGGAATGTTGGGTAATTGGTTTGCTGGGGAATGGGAATGTTGGGGAATGGGAATGGGTTTGTTGGGGAATGGGAATGGGAATGGGAATGTTGGGGAATGGGAATGTTGGGGAATGGGAATGGGTTTGTTGGGGATTGGGAATGTTGGGTAATTGGTTTGCTGGGGAATGGGAATGTTGGGGAATGGGAATGTTGGGGAATGGGAATGGGTTTGTTGGGGATTGGGAATGTTGGGTAATTGGTTTGCTGGGGAATGGGAATGTTGGGGAATGGGAATGGGTTTGTTGGGGAATGGGAATGGGAATGGGAATGTTGGGGAATGGGAATGTTGGGGAATGGGAATGGGTTTGTTGGGGATTGGGAATGTTGGGTAATTGGTTTGCTGGGGAATGGGAATGTTGGGGAATGGGAATGGGTTTGTTGGGGAATGGGAATGGGAATGGGAATGTTGGGGAATGGGAATGTTGGGGAATGGGAATGGGTTTGTTGGGGAATGGGAATGGGAATGGGAATGTTGGGGAATGGGAATGTTGGGGAATGGGAATGGGTTTCTTGGGGAATGGGAATGTTGGGTAATGGGAATGGGAATGTTGGGGAATGGGAATGTTGGGTAATTGGTTTGCTGGGGAATGGGAATGTTGGGGAATGGGTATTTTGGGGAAGGGAATGGGTTTGTTGGGGAATTGGAATAGGTTTGTTTGGGAATGGGAGTGGGAATGTTGGGGAATGGATTTGTTGGGAATGGGATTTTTTGCGGGGGGAATGGGAATGTTGGGGAATTGGTTTGTTGGGGAATGGGATTTGTTGGGAATGGGATTTGTTGGGGAATGGGAATGTTTGGAGATGGGTTTTTGGGGAATGGGAATGGGTTTGTTGAGGGACTGAGGCCCAGGAGAGGGAGCCTCAGACATTAACCGTGCTTCAGCAATCCTCATCGTCAATCAATCGCCAACTTCTCCAAACAATTTCCTCATTACACGCTGTTTTATGTAGAACGATTTTAAACATTTAAAAAAAAACTCGCCTCAAATAAATCTTATCCGGAAATATGAACAAAAATACAACTCTTGATATTGAAGACATACATTAATGCCGTAAATTAATGTTTCTCTTTTTCTTAAAGATGTTTGTTGCGGATTTTCCTTTCTACAGGTGTTGATATGTTTTTCTGAGTGACCGACCGCGCGATTATTTTCGAGCTAAATGCTCCAAGATTGTTTATTTTTTCCAGAATTCACGAAACAATGAAATGAAAGCAGGAGCGCGCGGGCCCTCCGCGTGCGCGGAGCAGAGAGGATTTTTTTTGAATGGTTCCGGTCCTGACACTGTCACCGCCCCCCATGCTTGTCAAACGGGCACAGCGAACCGCCTCCTAGCTGTCAATCAAACATTGTACCGCCCCCTCCCTCCCTCCCTACAGCCGTCAATCAAACACATGGCCCCGCCCACACTCCCTCGCCATAGATGTCAATCAAACTTATGGCCCCGCCCACTCCCTTTACCGTAACCGACAATTGAACACACAGCCCCGCCCCTCCCTCACCAAAGCTGTCAATCAAACGCATGACACCCCCCCGCCCCTCCCTCACTACAGCTGTCAATCAAACGCATGGCCCCCGCCCTCACCATAGCTGTCACTCAAACGGATGGTTAACTTTATCACACCTCGGCAGATAAACAGTCAGGATGATTTAATTTAGTGGTCTGCAACTGTAAGGTACACATGCATTGTTCTCTATCTATATCTGCTTTGGCGAATCTGTATCTTTTTACTTCACCCGACGAAGGAGTAGTAAGCTGCGAAAGCTTGTGATTTCAAATAAAACTGTTGGACTATAACCTGCTGTTGTGCGACCTCTCAATTTTTTCCCCGCCCTCACCATAGCTGTCAATCAAACGCAGGGCCCCCCGCGCCCTCACCATAGCTGTCACTCAAACGGATGGCCCCGCCCCTCCCTCCTTCCCCATTGCTGTCAATCAGACACTGTACCGCCCCCCTCAGCATCGCCGTCAATCACACCAGGCCCCGCCCCCTTCCCCCCTTGTCAATCAGACGGAGCGCCCAGTTTTTGCAGCGGTAGTTGGAAAGCGAGGTAACTGATCCGAGTGGAACGGCCGACTTCTGGAGCTGGGGTGCTGCTGATTATTTTTTTTTTGCAGCCGTGGCGCAGGTATTTCTGCACTTTTTTGTTATCAATTTATGTCATAAAACGGCCTGCAGGAATTAGAAATTCCCTTCTCCGTTTGCGTCATGAATGCCCAGTTGCGGCTGTAATCTGGGGATGGGGACTGATCCCCCTGGCTTGTTGTGTGTGTGTGTGTGGGGGTCTGTGTGTGTGTGAGCCTCACGCAGGATGGCTGAATGTAATAATGGCGGACTCGCGCAAAATCTGAGGGAAACAAAAAAAAAATCCGCGAGGTGTGCTCCGGTCGAAGCGAAAGAGAGAGAGAGGGGGTAAAAAAAAATCAGTTTAACGTCTTATTTTTAAATAATCCTGGGGATCCATCTGTACAAGCTGGGTTTTTTTTGTGCAACAAATGGCTCCTGTTTGGGAGTGGAAATAATATACTAACGTGTAAATGTGATGCATTTTGTGTGATTAGGTCCCGATAGTTTTTCTATGCCGTTTGTTTGGGTAGAATTTTTTTTTTTTAGGAGGAGAGTTGCATTCAAATGTTTTTTTTCTAAAAATCCAACCTGCTGGATAGTCAAGGGCATTCGGTGTGTGTATATTTTTATATTTGATATTTTTAATCCCTTCCAAGCCGTTGAATTGCAAACATTTTTTTGGGGGGGGTGGTGGGGGGAAAAAGAAAATTGTTTTATTGTACAAAAAACATCCAGGGCGACTTTTATTTATAATTTTTGTGTGAAATGTGAGGCGATGGTGGCGGTTGGAGACGTCTCGCCCAGTCAGTCAGACAGACGGACGGTAGTTTTTGGAAGAGGAGGAGGAGGGGGAGGAGGTGGTTGGAATTGGTGGGAGAGTGAGCTCGTGTTGAGAGGGAGGGAGAGAGAGGTTCAGACGGTCCGTTCCCTTCTGTGTGGCAGGCGGGGGAATCCGGTCCGGGATTGTGGAACGGCCCGCGCTTTCTTAACCCCCGGAGCGGAGCGTCTCGTGAGTCCTGGCGGCTGCTGCATTCCAGGCGGCGGCACCCAATCACAGCAGAGCCTGTGCAGCGAAGGCTCTCCTTGCCCAAAGCGTGGGGGGCGCCTGCTTAGTTGGTCCCGCAGCAAATCAAGCAGCAGCAGCAAGAAGCAAGCAAGCAGCAGCGGAGGGAGGCCGTACATGGAACTGCACAGCCCCAGGAGCAAATGCTGCAGGGTTTGCATTGTTGAGCAAATGCTTGCTTTTAAAAAAAAAAAATCACTTTTTTATTTTTGGTCGCTCCCAGCACCTTTTTAGACACTAACGTTTGATTGTACATTGTTCTACAGGTGCTAGCTGCTCTCTCATACTTACTTCGCCTTATTCTTTCTGCGTGAGCCCAGTGAGTTTGGGGAGGGAGGGTGGGGGGTGGAATTGTCGAGGAGAAATGCATTGCAGCCAAGCCCAATAATGTCCTCGCCTCTTGACATCTAGCCCAATCAGTATTTTGCAGCGGGTGAGGGTCAATCGTGGTTAGGAGCTTTTTGTACTGACTATTATTCTCTGGCAAAATAAAACCTGGACACACTGTTTGTGTGGCGAGTGCAAGCTGAGATCAACAACGAGGAGGGAACAGAGTTTGGACCTTCCTGATCAACATGGCTTGGTACCCCACACTCGGGTGTATTCACCCACAGCTAACCCAAAAAAGAATATTTAGAATGCTGTACTAGATTGGGAGAATTTTTTGTCTCCTATTCTCTGAATTTCTTCACATTATAAACTAGTGTATTGCACAGTCCTCATCTTACTATAATGACATTTATTTGCTCGGGCAGAGGGGCAGCTTGTTTGTACCATGTTGTTGTGGAGTGTGTATTTTGCTTGCCCATAGTTCATGATCCCGCCTTGGGAGGTTGAAAAATAAGGTGCTGTCCTTCAGTGCGCTCTGTCTTCTACTGGCTGGAAGAGTGATGGAAGTTGGTGAACTACTTGTACCCTTGACCAGCAGTGATGCAGTGGAGCGGTAGAAGGAAGACAGTTATAGAAAATTGTTAGTGTTTCTGATCCATGGTAAGGTGGCACGTTTGTCACAGTCACTGAACCTCAGTTAAGCACTTTAATGTGGCTTCTGAGGTATCCAGATATTTGTGTAATCTGATGACATTCCCATGTGTATGTGCAACCTCTGAATGGAAATCTTACCCAATTGGCAATTATTATTCGCTTTAACTTAAACATTCTGATTGAGGAATATTTGTCTTTACACCAACATTTAAAATATTGTCACATTGTCTGTGCTACATTGCAGGATTGTGCCTTTTTTGGCATAAGAGCAAATTTCTTCAGTTTTTTTTTAGTTGAGGCATGTTAATATTGGGAAATTGAACACTTTCCCATTTTAATCACCTGCAGTCAGTGTCAAGCATGTTCAAAAGCAGGGTTTGACTTGGTTGCAGCCTCGGAAAAGCACCTCGATTACAGGAGTGTGACACTTTTCACACTAGATATCCTATTGCCTGTTTGGTTGTCGCTCGAGCAGTTTAGTGGTGTGGGGCTCTGCCCACTGAGTTGCATTGAGACTGCCCAAACTCATTTCACATACTCTGCTCGATCAAGGACGGGTAATATTTGTGTTGTCAGCATTGGTTGGATTCAGATCTGCATCCAAGAAGTAAAAGGCCAGTATGCTGACCCATTCTGCCACCCTGTTCTCTCCAACTTAAAAAAAATAAATCTCAGTTTAGTGCTGAATTAAGTTGTTTTTGAATGTACTCAAAGTTCTGTCTCCTAATTTTGTTGTTGGAGGTTGAACTTCAGTTGTAATGACTGAGGCATTAATAGAAAAGTAGTCCCAGTCCCTGCAGTTGAATATTAACAATTTTTTTTGTTCCCAAGTTGTAGGTATTGCCTATCCCTTCGGGGAATAAGTGATTTTTCATCTTTTGGAACTTGGTTTTGAATCCGGCTCAGACTGACGTGAAGAAAGCAATCTCTTGACTTTTAAAGGCTCTATGTGAGTTAAGTTTGTGTAGTTTTTAATCTAGTTCTTAATGGCCTTGTTGGGGTAGAGTAGCGAGAATGTTGTTGACTGTTTAGCTATTTTGTATCTCCCCTGGGAGAGCTTGGTGCTGACATTTTGAGGGAGGAATGTCTGAAAGGGGGAAAATGTTCTATTTCCCATCACTAATGTTCCTCACTTGGAGACAGAAATATCAGTGGTTCTAAATCGATTGTATGTTTTTGCATTGTACTTTGGTTTTAGTTGCACTGTTAATTTTGTCTGCATGGTGAAAGTGGAATAATGAAAAGCTACATAATTTTTAGATCAGATTAGTACTTGGAAAACCAAGCTTATAAAAGTTAAGATTGCTGCAGTGGTGCAGCTCACTCGTCCACCACTGGGCTATTGCACGAGTGGTTAAGGATGGATTCACCCACGTACCTCCCAGATATTGAGTTTCTGATATTCTCTGTTTCCAATTTTTGCGGGCCAAATAAAAGTTTGCCGTTTACTCGGAGGGCGGAAAAATGAAAGGTCAGGTTCCATGTTGTGTACAGCCTAATGATAACGGTGATCTGGTTAGAGGTGTTTGGGAGCAGGTTACTTGCCTGCTTGTACGTGATGAGATTTGAGTACAAACACACAAAGCTTATTTGTTTGAGGCTGTCAAATGTTTGTTGAAAAATAATACCCAATATGCAGTGGTGTGGCTAGGTGCATTTAGTGTATTGCTATTCATCACCTCAAACTGATCTCATTGTACTAAACAATACTTCTCCCCATGTTGTATGACTTGAAATGTTCACACTCAGCACAATCCATGTTTGAGTCAACAAATTTTGCGTGGTGGATAAAGTCATAGTGGATTTGGAAATAAGGTGATTCAGTTGCTTCTGTTCTCTATAGTGTTGATCAATTGACGAGAATGAATCTGGTCACTTTATCTGATCTTGAACTCTTGGTTCAGTCCAGTAAATAGGTTGTCCTTACAGTCACTTTCATTCTATTGGTTGCTAGTTGGCAAAGATCTGGTTTACCCGGCCTTCTGGGAGTTATCAAGCAGCATGTCAAAAGTAGCACAACTGTTGTTTGGATTCTGAAATTTATGATGTGTTGCCAGTTTATACGGTAGGTGGTATTAAGGTCAAAAGCCTATAATATTGTAGTTAAGTATCAGAATTTCAGCAGCTGATAGTACAGCAGCACAAAAGTCTGGAAGGGCAAACACTAATTGTACTGGTGGGTGTTTTTCAAAGGTCCTAGTAAGAAAGTTCCGAACGCAATTTACGCTTTATTGAAATCTTAGTGATGGCAATGCTAGGAACATAGGAACAGGAGTAGGCCATTTAGCCCCTCGAGCCTGTTCCACCAATCAGCGAGATCATGACTGATCTGCGACCTAACTCAATATACCTGCCTTTGCCCATATCCCTTAATACTTTTAGTTAAAACAAATCTATCGATCTCAGATTTAAAATTAACAATTGGTCTAGCATCAATTGCAGTTTGCAGAAGAGAGTTCTAAACTTCTACCACCCTTTGTGTGTGGAAGTGTTTCCTAATTTCATTCCTAAAAGGTCTGGCTCAAATTTTAGACTAAGCCTCCTAGTCCAAGACTCCAGAACCAGCGGAAATAGTTTCTCTCTATCTACCCTATCTGTTCCCTTGAATATCTTGAAAACTTAGATCAAATCACCCCATAACCTTCTAAATTCTGGGGAATGCAACCCTAATTTGTGTAATATCTCCTCATAATTTAACCCTTGGAGTCTGGGTATCATTCTGGTAAACCAATGCTGCACTCCCTCCAAAACATGTATGTTTCCTAAGGTGTGGTGTCCAGGACTGCTTACAGTGCTCCAGGTGTGATCTAACCAGGGTTTTGTATAGCTGCAGCATAACTTCTACCCCCTTGTATTCTAGTCCTCTAGATATAAAGGCTAGCATTCCATTTGCCTTTTTGATTATTTCCTGCACCTGTTCATGACATTTGAATCTATGTACCTGGACCCCCAAGTCTCTCTCAACCTCCACTGTTTTTAGCTTTTCACTGTTTAGAAAGTGCCCTGCTCTATCCTTTTTAGGTCCAAAGTGGATGACCTCACATTTGCCTACATTTAGCTGCTAGATTTTCTGAGAAATGTTCTACATCTCTGGTGTACTGATTCTGAAAGTGAATGGATTTGTCATCCTTGTCGAAACTGGGTCAGACTAACGAGTTTCTTTATTTTTAGTGGGTAGAGCTAGATGGGAGTAATGGAGTTTAGAGCTCCCTTAGAATGTTCCTAGTATTGACATCACGAAGATGAATTTGTTGGGAGAGCAGAAGAATTTGGTTGTCTTGAGACTGGTAGATCCACATTATAGCTCAGTAGAGCAGAGCAAAATGTTTTCTAATATATTAAAGCTGAAACAAAGCTGCATTAGTGAAGCTATAATGTGGATCTTCCAGTGTCAAGATCACCAAATTCTTCTGCTCTCAAATTCATTCTAAAGGAGCTCTAAACTCCAGTACTCCCATCCAAACAACCCCTCTAGCTCTACCCGTTAAAAATAAAGGAACTCGTCAGTCTGACCCAGTTTCCACAATGATGGCAAATTTAAATAGGATTAAGAATCTGAAAATAGAGCTGCCAGGCCGGTGATGTTCACCCGAGGGTCCTCGGGGCAATGGGGCACGTGCTGTGTGAGCCCCTGGCCTGTATCTTTAATAACTCACTGCACTCTGGGACCGTTCCTGTAGACTGGGAAGAGGCTAATGTAGTCCACATCTTTAGAAAAGGTCACGAGACGGACCTGGGTAACTATAGGCCCATTAGTTTGACCTCCGCAATAGGAAAGATGCTTGAGGGAATCATTAGGGATGCATTATATGATTACTTGGATAGAGAGGGACATATTGGGGATACGCAACATGACTTCATAAAAAGGTCATGTCTTACAAATTTGATATTTTTTGAAGATGTCACCAAGATGGTGGATGGGGGAAGTCCAGTAGACATTGTCAACTTAGACTTCCAAAAAGCTTTTGATAAGTTACCACGTGAGACTTCTCTAAAAGAGTGAAGCCTCTGGTATTGATGGTAATATATTGAGCTGGAAGGATGTAGGCAGAAAGTAGTTATAGATGGATTTGGATCTGTTTGGCCATGTCACCAGTGGTGTCCTGCAGGGATTGGTGTTGGGACTGTTGCTCTTTACTACTTTAATTAATGATCTAGATGTAGGTGGTGGGGGCATGATCTGCAAATTTGCAGATGATGCTAAGATCTGTGCGGGTGTTAGGACTGTAGACAATGTTCTATTGCTTCAGGTGGATTTTGATGTGTTAGGGGATTGGGCTCATGACTGGCAAATGTTTAATTTGGAAAAGTGCAGTGTTATGCATGTTGGCAGGGCAAATGCTCAACATACATACACCCTTCACGCAAAAGCACTAAAGAAGGTGGAGAAGAGAGAGATCTGGGCCTTCTAGTGCATACATTTCTAAAGGTTCATGACCAATGCCACAATGCGATAGCTAAAGCGAATAGGGTGTTTGGGTGCATTCATAAGACAATTGATTATAAGACGAGGCATACTATTTTGTCCTTGTTTAAGACTTGGTCAGGCCTCACTTGGAATACTATGTCTAGTTTTGGTCTCCTCACACGGTGAGTGATATTGTGGCTTTGGAAAGGATGCAGAGGAGGGCTACTAGACTAATTCCCAGTTTAATGCATCTTAGTTATCAAGATAGGCTAAAAGAGTTGGGACTCTACACTTTAGAGAAGCGTAGACTTTAGGGGTAATTTGATCGAGGTTTATAAGATGACAAAGGGAATAGATTGTGTTCCAGTTGAGGTTTGTACCAATTAAATAGGTTAGGGAGGACCAGGGGTCACGATTTTAAGTTGTATAAGGCCAATCTAGGTTAGATGTCAGGAAGTGGTTCTTTTCCCAGGGAATAGTGGGTCTCTGGAACAGGCTGCCGGCTTGTGCGGTGGACGCCGATTCGCCGAGTTCCTTTCAGCGAGAGCTGAACCTGCCTGGGGTGGAGATCACCTCTTGCAAAAGCTAGGTACTGCAAGGAATTCCAGGCCAGAGTGATCTTGTAGACTCGTTTCAATCGCCGAGATGGGTCGGAGAGGAGTTGCCCAGATTTCCCCCCAAATTGGCCTGGGTTTTTAAGGTTTTTTTTTTGGCCTCTCCCAGGAGATCACATGACTTTTGGATGGAGTGGAGTGTATTACAATTGTGTGGGATAGGCTGGATGGACCAGAGGGTCTTTTCTTTTTTGTATATGTTTAACATTTAGAGTAATTTGAAATTGCATAGCATTTACAGCACAGAAACAGGCCATTCGGCACAACTGATCCATGCAGGTGTTCACGCTCCACAGGAACCTCCTCCCACCCTAGTTCATCTCACTCTATCAGCATAAACTTTGATTCCTTTCTCTCTCTCGTACTTGTCCAGCTTCCCCTTAAATCCATCTATGCTATTCGCCTCAACTACTGCATGTGGTAGATGCTGTTCTCTGCAGCTGTGACTGGGAGTCCCGAAGGCTGTGTTACCTGCCCAGTGCCAGGGTTAAGTGACGACATCTCGTGGCTGGAGAAGAACTTGGAATGGGAGAGGGGAGGATCCAGTTGTCGTGGTCCACGTATGAACCAACGACCTAGGTAGAACTAAGAATAAGGTTCCGCTGAGGGAGTTTGAGGAGCTAGGGTCTAAATTAGCAGAACCTCAAAGGTAATAATCTCTGGATTACTACCTGAGCCACGCGCACATTGGCATAGGGACAAGCAGATCAGGGAGTTAAATGCGTGGCTTAAAGAGTGGTGTGGGAGGAAGGGGTTTTGATTTATGGGGCACTGGCACCAGTACTGGGGAAAGAGGGAACTGTTCCGTTGGGATGGGCTCCGCTTAAACTGGGCTGGGACCAGTGTTCTGGCGAATCAAATAACTAGGGCTGTAGATGGGGCTTTAAACTAAAAGGTGGGGAGGGAAGGGGGCAGGTGACGAGAAATTTAGTAATCTAAAGAGAAAAGTCAAGGCAATAGAGCAGTGTATGGAATTGGGTAAAGATGAGCAGGGTGTGACAAGATGGGACAGACAGTTTAAAGGTAATGGTGCATCAGCATATAAGGTGAAAGCAGGGAATAATGGTAAAAAGTTAAAACTAAAGGCTCTTTACCTGAATGCACGAAGCATCTGTAACAAGATAGACAAATTAGTGGCACAAATAGAGATAAATGGGTATGATCTAATAGCCATAGAGTCATAACGGCACAGAAGGAGGCCATTTGGCCCATCGAGGCCATGCCGACTCTAGAGCAATCCAGTCAGTCCCATTCCCCCGCTCTATCCCCGTAGCCCTGCAAGTTTATTTCCCTCAAGTGCCTATCCAGTTTCCTTTTGAAATCATTGATCGTCTCCGCTTCCACCACCCTCGTCGGCAGTGTGTTCCAGGTCATTACCACTCGCTGCGTAAAAAAGTTCTTCCTCACATCCCCTCTGTATCTCTTGCCTAAAACCTTAAATCTGTGTTGACTAGTCCTTGTACCATCAGCTAATGGGAACAGCCTTTCTCTGTCTACCTTTTCCAAATCTGTCATAATCTTGTACACCTCTATCAAATCTCCCCTCAACCTCCTTTGCTCCAAGGAGAACAACCCCAGCTTCTCCAACCTAACCTTGTAGCTAAAATCCCTCATCCCTGGAACCATTCTGGTAAATGTCTTCTGCACCCTCTCAAGGACCTTCACATCCTTCCTAAAGTGTGGTGACCAGAACTGGACACATTACTCTAGTTGTGGCCTAACCAAAGCTTAAAAAGGTTCAGCATAACCTCCCTGCTTTTGTACTCAATACCTGTTTATGAAGCCCAAGATCCCTTATGCTTTGCTAACTACTCTCTCAATATGTTCTGCCACCTTCAAAGATCTTTGCACATGAACCCCCAAGTCCCTCTGTCCCTGCACGCTCTTTAGAACTGTGCTATTCAGTCTATATTGCCTATCCCTTCTGCCAAAATGTATCATCTCACATTTCTCTATTAAATTCCATCTGCCACTTGTCTGCCCATTCTGCTAGCCTATCTATATCCTGTTGCAGTCGATTGGTATCCTCCTCACTGTTTGCCACACCTCCAAGTTTGGTATCATGGGCAAATTTTGAAACTTACTCTGTATTTCAATATCCATGTCATTTTTATATATATCAATAAAAACAGTGGTCCTGGCACTGACCTTTGGGGAACACCACTGTCTATCATCCTCCAGTCTGAAAAACAACCATTTACCGCGACTCGCTGTTTTCTGTCCTTAAGCCAATTTCTTTTCCAAGCTGACATTGACCCTCCTATTCCATGAGCCTCAATTTTGTTAACCAGCCTTTTATGTGGTACTTTGTCAAATGCTTTCTTAAAATCCATATGACAACATCCACTGCATTCCCCTCATCAATCTTCTCTGTTACTTCATCAAAAAATTCAATTAGATTAGTCAAACACGATCTGCCTTTTACAAATCTGTGCTGGCTCTCCTTAATTAACTTAAACCTCTCCAAGTGCCTGTTAATTTTTTCCCCTGATTATTGTTTTTAAAACCTTACCCACCACTGATGTTAAACTGACCGGCCTGTAGTTACTAGTATTGTCCTTGCACCCTTTCTTGAACAAGGGAGTCACATTTGCTACTTTCCAATCCTCTGGCACCTCCCCCTCATCTGGGGAAGATTGGAAGATTATGGCAAGCCCTTCCGCTATCTCCACCCCCACTTCCCTTAGCAACCTGGGGTGCAAGCCATCCGGACCAGGTGACTTATCCACTCTAAGCATATCCAGCTTTTCCAGTACATTCTGCCTATCAATTTTCACCCCATCCATTACCTCTACCATCTCCGCGTCTACCGATATTTTGTCAGCATCCTCTTCCTTGGTAAACACCGATACAAAGTACTCATCAAGTATTCTAGCCTTGCCCTGCACCTCTAAGTATATATCATCATCTTTGTCCCAAAGAGGCCCCACCCCGACTCTTACTACTTGCATGCCGGTAGAAGATTTTTGGGTTCCATTTTATGTTAACTGCCATTCTATTCTCGTATTCTTTCTTTGTCAGTCTTATTTTCCTCTACCCCTCTCAACTTATTGTATTTGGCCTGGTTCTCACTTGAACAATTCACCTGACATGCATCATATACCCTCTTTTTTTTGTTTCATCATATTCTCTATCTCTCTTGTCATCCAAGGAGCCTTGGCTTTGGTTCCCCTACCTTTCCCTCTTGTTGGAATGTACCTAGCCTGTACTTGAAACAACATCTCAAAGATCACCCATTGTTCCGTTACAGTTTTTCCTGTCAATCTCTGGTTCTATTTTACCCTGGCTAGATCCCCTCTCATCCCATTGAAATTAGCCCTCTTCCAATTTAGAAGTTCTACTTTAGATTGTTTCTTGCTCTTCTCCATTACTAATCTAAACCTTATGATACGATGATCACTCTTGCCCAAGTATTCTCCCACAGACACTAGGTCCATTTGGCCCACCTCATTCCCCAGCACAAGATCCAGCAATGCCTCCTTCCTAGTTGGGCCAAGAACATACTGGTCAAGGAAGTTCTCCTGAGCACATTTCAGAAATTCCTCCCCTTCCTTTCCCTTTACTCTAACATTATCCCAGTCGATATTTGGGTAATTAAAGCCCCCCAATATCACCACTCTATAGTTCTTGCACATCTGTGATTTCCTTGCCGATTTGCTTATCAATCTCTCACTATTTGGAGGCCTATAGAATACCCCCAATAGTGTGATCATACCCTTTTTGCTTCTCAACTCTAACCAAATGGATTCTGTCCTTGCCCCCTCAAGGGCATCCTCTCTTTCCAACACTACAATGTCTTCCCAAATCAGTACTGCCACCCCACCTCCCTTTTTTCCTTCCCTATCTTTTCTGAACACCTTGTATCTGTGAATATTAAGCACCCAGTCATCACCATTTTTAAGCCACGTTTCCGTTCTTGCCACTACATCATATTCCCACACGGCTAATTGTGCTTGTACCTCACCAACCTTATTCACCACACTTTGTACGTTTATATACATGCATTCCAAACCTGTCTTTCTATTCCTCGTAGTCCTTAGTCTGTTCCTATCTAATATGGTACTACTTCCTTCTCCAGTACTATCCAACACTCTCCTTCCTTTATGCACCTTATTCCTCTTTTGTACTTCTATATGCTGGTGCCCACCCCCCTGCCAATTTAGTGTGAACCTCCCCATTACAGAGACATGATTACAAGGTGATCAGGGTTGGGAACTAAATATTCCAGGGTACTTGATGTTTCAAAAAGACAGGCAGACTGGAAGGGGGTTATGGGGGGGAGTTGCCATGGTAATTAAGGATGACATCAGGACAGTAGTGAGAAAGGATCTTGGCTCAGAAGATCAGGAAGCAGAATCAGTATGGGTGGAGATGAGAAATAACAAGGGGTATAAGTCAGTGGTGAGAGTAGTTTATAGGCCCCCTAACAGCTATACTATTGAACAGAGTATTAATGAAGAAATAATAGGAGCTTGTAACAAAGGTAATGCAATAATCGTGGGGGACTTTAATCTTCTAGTTTGGGCAAATCAAATTGGCAAGGGTAGTCTGTAGGACGAGTTCATGGAATGCATTCGAGACAGTTTCCTAGAACAATACGTCATGGAACCAACCAGGGAGCAGGCTATTTTAGATCTTGTTTTATGTAATGAGACAGGGTTAATTAGTAATCTTATAGGAAAGATCCTCTAGGGAAGAGTGGTCATAATATGATAGAATTTCACATTGAGTTTGAGAGTGACGCTCTTAAGTCCAAAACTAGAATTTAAACCTAAACAAAGCCAATTACATGGGTATGAGGGGTGAGTTGGCTAAGGGAGATTGGGAAATTTGATTAAAAGGTATGACGATAGATAAGCAGTGGCAAACATGTAAAGAAATATTCCAAAATTCTCAACGAATATATATTCCATTGAGAAATAAAAACTCCATGGGAAAAGTGATCTATCCGTGGCTAACTAAAGAAGTTAAGGCTAGTATTAGATTAAAAGGAGAGGCTTATAATGTTACAAAGGATAGTAGTAAGCCTCGAGAAGCGAACAAAGGATGACCAAAAATTGATAAGGGAGAAAATAGAAGGGGAGCAAATTAGCAAGAAATATAAACCGATTGCAAGAGCTTCTACAAGTATGTTAAAAGGAAGAGAGTAGCAAAAGTAATATCAGTTGCGAAACTAATGGGACTAAAAACCTAAAAATCCCCCGGACCTGATGGCCTACATTCTAGGGTTCTAAAAGAGGTGGATGCATTGGTTGTGATCTTCCAAAATTGCCTAGATTCAGGAACGGTCCCAGCGGATTGGAAGGTAACAAGTGTAGCCCCACTATTCCGACAAAGGAGGGAGAGAGAAAACAGGGAACTACAGGCCAATTAGCCTGACATCAGTTGTTGTTAAAATGCTGGAATCCATTATTAAGGAACTAGTAATAGGTCACTTAGAAAATCATATGGTTTTATGAAAGGGAAATAGTGTTTAACAAATGTATTAGTGTTTTTTGAGGATGTAACTAGCAGGGTAGCTAAAGGGATTCGATAAGGTGCCACATGAAAGATTGTTACGTAAGATAAGGGCACATGGGGTTCGGGATAATCTATTAGCATGGATAGAGGATTGGTTAACGGACAGAAAACAGTGTAGAGATAAATGGGTCATTTTCATTTTGGCAGGCTGTAACTAGTCGGGTGCCACAAGGAACAGTGCTTGGGCGTCAGCTATTTACAATCTATATTAATGACTTGGATACATTGCACTCGGTCCCTTCATCCAAGTTTGCTGACGATACAAAGCGAGGTGGGAAAGTAAGCTGTGAGGAGGACGTAAAGAGCCTGCAAAGGGATATAGACAGGTTAAGTGAGTGGACTATAAGGTTACAGATGGAGTATAATGTGGGGAAATGTGAGGTTATTCACTTTGGTACGAAGAATAGAAAAGCAGGATATTTTTTAAATGGTGAGAAACGATTAAATGTTGGTGTTCAGAGAGATTTAGGTGTTATAGCACAAGAAACACCGAGTTATCATGCAGGTACAGCAAGCAATTAAGAAGGTAAATGGCATGTTGGCCTTTATTGGTAGAGGGTTGGAGTAAAAGAGTAAGGAAGTCTTGCTACAATTATACAGGGCTTTGGTGAGGCCACACCTGGAGTACTGTGCACAGTTTTGGTCTCCTTATCTGAGGAAGGATATACTTGCCTTGGAGGCGGTACAATGAAGGTTCAGTAGATTGATCCCCGGGATGAGAGGGTTGTCCTATGAGGAGAGATTGAGTAGATTGGGTCTATACTCTCTGGAGTTGAGAAGAATGAGATGTGATCTCTTTGAAGATGAGATTCTGAGCAGGATTGACAGGATAAATGCTGAGAGATTGTTTCCCCTGTCTGGAGAGCCTAGAACTAGGGGGCATAGTCTCAGGATAAGGGATCAGCCTTTTAAGACTGAGATGAGGAGGAATTTCTTCATCTGAGGGTTGTGAATCTTTGGAATTTTCTGCCCCAAAGGGCTGTGGATGCTCAGTCATTGAGTATATTCAAGGCTGAGATAGATGTATTTTTTTTGGACTCTAGAGGAATCGAGGGATATGGAGTTGAGGTCCAAGATCAGCTATGATCTTATTGAATGGCGGAGCAGGCTCGAGGGCCCGTATGGCTGACTCTGGCTCCTTATTCTTAAGTTATCTTGTGTTGCAAGTTCCACATTCTAACTAAAGAAGTTGCTCCTGAATTCCTTATTGGATTCATTAGTGACTATCTTATATTTATGACCCCTAATTTTGGATTTAAAACCCCAAGTTTTAACTTTGTTTTCAAAAAAAAAGTTGCCCAACTAAATTGAAAGCAGTAAATGAGAATAGGAAGAGCTAGTTTGCCACGTTTATCAACATGTGCAGTTTATGTCATCTTACTCTTGCCATGGCACCAAGTTCCTATTCTAGTCTTGCTGAATTGGGAAGCTGTTCATTTCCTTTCTGAATACCACAACTGAATAAGCAATTTCTGTTGGGTGGGAGTTTAACTGTTCTCTTAAGTAAAAGTAGTTGCTTCTTGAGATGCAAGAGGAAAATATCATGATCGGGAATTAAGCATGCTCTTCTGAATTTGAAGCCATGGCACATTGTTTAGGTGGCTTTCAACCTAACCTGTGCATGATGAAACTTTGTGCCTGAAATGGAAGAGTGCTTCTTTCCCGATACTGACATGACAACAGTGACTACACTTCAAAAAGTACTGCATTGGTTGTAAAGCACTTTGGGACGACCTGAGGTAGTAAAAGGTGCTATAGAAATGCAAGTCTTTATTTATTTTTTTAACATCTCATGCTTCCGGACAAAAGCTTAGTTTGTGTCTCATGGCCTAATCTTTGAGCAGTTTGAACTTCTGCCGCTTTGTCTTCAGATCCCATTTATTTAATACCCAGTGATAGTGTTCCTGTCCTTGCTTGATCTCATTCTGGTGCTTCACTTTAAGTGTGATGATAAAAACTGGACCAGAAAAATGTTGTCAAATATTTTTAAATCCATCTTTAGGATCTGAATCTGCTGTAAATCCTAATGCATTTGTCACAGCAGTCTCTTCTATGTAATCTCTTAGCATTTGGTCAACCTACTCCTGTATGTTACTAATTTTTTCAGTATTAAAAGCTAGTTAATATGTTTAGTCTCAACATCCTTCTTTGCCGCATGATATCCTGTGCAGCCGTAGACATTCTACATGAGTATCTTTATGTAGGCCATTACTAAATAATATCATCAGAGGTTCTTGGACTAATCTTGGTGTCTCCATGGCTCACAGCTACCTTTTTGAGAATTATTATTAGTAACGATCCTGTTTTCTGTACCTGTAGTGCATTTGGAAAAAACAACAATTTGAAACTTCTACTTTGCTTCACCTGAACTTTCATTTCAACCATCTGTCTTTTTAGGGACCTTATCAGAAAACTATGACAAGTCAAAGGAATTGTGACTCTCTCAAAGAATTCCATTAAACCTGTTGGGAATATGCTGGCTTTGACTGGATTTAATGCTTTGATTGCCTATAGGTGTTTATGAATTGCTTCTTTATGGAAGAGTCTAGTGTTTCCCGTTACTGTATCACCAATATCTTCAGTGGTACTGAGAAATTCATGTCTTCCCCTATCCTTTCGCTCTTCTCTGTGACTGCTGTATTGATGTCATGGTTGAATTCTTTGTGTTCAGCGCATAACTTAACCATTAAAAGAAAGAACTTGCATTTATATAGTGCTATTCACATCTGTCCCGAAGCACTTTGCAGCCCATGAATTACTTCTGAAGTGTAGTCACCATTGTAATGTAGGAAAATGAGGCAGCCAATTTGTGCCCGGAAAGTTCCCACAAACAGCAATAAGATAAATGACCATTTCATCTTTTTTTGGTGGTTGAGGGATAAATGTGGGTATCCTGTGGTGAGTGGCTCACCTCCTCTAACAGTTTGATGCTGACATTGGAATAGAATATACAAAAAGAGAATAGTAGCCTCGTTTGAGCTACAGCTTAGAGTAATGGTGTGGAGCACTTGTGAACACTGGGCTTCAATAAGGGTGTATTAACTGAGCTTTTGAAGTATACTTTACAGATAATGGCACAAAATGTTAAGGTCCGAATGTGGAGTAGCTCAGAATGGTAGAATGTTGGATTTGTGCCTGTGATTTGCAATGTAGTAGATTTCTGGCATTCACCATGCAACTGAAAGACTGCTTCCCCACGGGCAAGATCCCAAAAATTGCACTGAGATGAATCCTCGTGAGGAGGCAGTCAATCTCTACATGGCACTTCCAAATTCATTAGGAATCACGCACACAAATCCACATCGTACCATTGCACATCATCTGGTGGCATTGGTTGAGAGAGGGATGTTGGTCAGGACACATGAAAATTCCCTGTTTTTCTTTGAAACAGTGCCATGGAATCTTTAATAGCCACTGGAATAGGTTGATGGGGTCTCCATTCAACATCTCATCTAAAGAATGGAAGCTCCAAAAGTGCAACTTTCTCTCTCTCTCTCTCTCTCTAGTGTTCTGGAGTGTCAGTTTAGGTTACATGCTCATATTCTGAAATAGGAATTGAGCCAAGAATCATTTAATTCAGAGTTGAAAGTGCTATCAACTGAGGCAAGCAGACCCTGAAGCTTGGGGGAAAGTTCAAAAGCCTTGTGAAATCTGAGAACTAACTTCCGTCTGGTTTGCCAGTGTGGTGATTGAGTACGGGCTGTATCTGTGGATTGGCTAGAGCGGCGTGGAAGAACACTGACCTTTGGGGTTTGAATCCAGTTCAGACTGATGAGATGAACGTCTCTGCTGGATGTGGAGCTTCTAAGTTATGTAGAATTGGCGGAGCCTGAACTCTGTCTCCAGTTGGCAAGTGTCCACAGTGCACCAAATTGGTCATTTTATTCAGAGTGCATTTAAGGTGACTGGTGTAGGAAATAGAAGAATTTGCATTGGTCCAGTAGGTTGCAGTTAAGACACTTGTTGGGCAGATTTACAGGGAACTTTTGAGTTTGGCCATATTGTACCTGACACTGATTGATAAGTTCCATTTCTCAGCTAGACATCTATCACGGGTTAAAGTGTTGACTCATTTTGAGATACAGATATTAGCAGCTGTCCAATATTTTCTTCAAGGGGCATAATGTATGCACCTGGACAGCAGGCTGGCTTACTGTGGGGGCCATCCTTGTTGAGCTTCGTCTTTACGTCCACGTGCATTTTCCAGTACAGAGTCACTGCACAGTAATTTGGTATATTTTTGCTATATTAGTGTAGGGTCTGGTCCTGGCAAATAGGATTACCACATTTAAGTTTTAAACTTCCCTTTGTTCTACTATTTATGTAGTGTCAATTTACCCGATCATTCTGTGAAGTGCAAATTTATCCAGATGTGCTTATATTATGCTCTGAGAGAAATGTTCTCTGAGCAGAGAAATGTTTTTTGCTATTGAATATAATGAATTAAGTCTAACTCATTGAAATTAATTGTGTCAACATGTTGGTAGCCTTCACTTGTGTGAAATTTTTTGTGTGCTACCAAATCCTGATTTACAGTTTCCCCTCAACCTTCCTCCTTGCTGGAGATACTGCGACCAGTTCACAGCAAATTCAGCCAAACCAGGGATTGAACTGCGGGCCATTTTGCTCAGTCACACACGATTCAGTGCACTAACCCACGGAATCATCAGAATTCCTCAGAGCAAACTTGTTTTTCATCTGTATATGTATCTGATGTGTGTTTCTATTTCCTGAGTGGTTTGCTTCAGGGAATGGTTTAGCCAGATCTGGCTGGACCACATTTAATCACTATCGGGTCTCGCTGTCCTCTGCCAAAACAACCTACTGTTCCAAGATCAGACTGGAGAGCAAAGATAACTCCCCATTTTCTCTTCTCCGCTACTAACCATCTCCTTAAACCATTCTCCCCAGTCCCTTCCAACAAGATGTGCAAGGGTTTCATGGACTTCTTCGCTGCTAAGACTTAGACCATCCATCCAGTTGTCTTTGCTCCTCACCCCCCCCCTGCCATTTCCCAATATCTCCCTCCTGCCCTAGCCCTGAACATGCTCTTCTCTCATTTTCCCTCCTGCTCCCTTGAGCCCATTCCCACAAAACTAATCATCTAACTTTCCTTCCTGGCCCCATGCGAGCTGACCTTGTAAATGGTTCCCTCTCCTCAGGTACTGTCTCCCTTTTCAAAACCCTCTGCTTGCAAGCTACTGCCTCATCTCTCATCTCCAACGTTCCTTTCCTGTCCAATATCCTTGAGATATGCTGCCTCCCAAATCTGTGCCCATCTTTTCCTGCAACTGTGAAAAGGTTTGTGCCCCCGCCACAACACTCAAATGGCCCTAACCAAAGTCACAAATGACATTCTCTGACTGCCTGTAATGCATTATCCCTCCTTCACCTCCATGTAGCCTTTGACTCTATGAACCACACCATCCTCTTCCATTACCTTGTCCAACTCGGTGAGACTGCCTTTGCTTTGTTCCACTCTTGACAATCCAATCGTACCCAGAGCATCTCCAGCAATGGCTTCCCTTCCTCACCCACGCCATTACCTCTGGAGTCCCATAAGGATCTGTCCTGGCCCTTTCTCCTCTTCAACTAAATGCTGCCCCTTGGTGACGAGCATCATCAACGGGTTCAACTTGCGCATGTACGCTGGCACCCAGTCATACCTCTCCACTTATTTTGACCTGCTCAATTGCCTCTGTGTTGTCTGATTTTGGTTGAGCTGCAGTTTCTTCCAGTTAAAGTGGATTAATCTTCAGCCCCTGCTACAAGCTATGTGCCTTGCCACTGATTCCATCCCCCTCCTGCCGCCCGTCTCAGGATAAACCAGACTGTTAGCAACCTTGGTGGTATATTCATATCTAAGCTGAGCTTTTGACCCAATGTCCTCTCTGTTACTAAGACTGACTACTTCCACCACTACCTCTTTCCATCAACTGCTGAACCTCTCATACATACCTCAAACTTGAATTTCTCAATGCTTTTCTGGCTGACCTCCCATCCTCCACCTTTCTGTAAAGTTAAACTAAGTCACACTCGCACATTATTCCTCTCCTTGCTGACTTGCATTGGTTTCTGGTCCCCTACCGCCTCATTTAAAACTTTCATCCTCATAGTTAAATCCTTTCACGGCCTTGACCCTCCCTCTCTCTAACCTCCTCCAGCCCTACAACCACCTTTCCTCTCCCCCAAGCTCTCGTTCTCTGATTTTGGCCTCTTGTACATCCCTCCCTCCCTCCTTCCCTCCCTTTGCCCAGCACTGGTGGCCATGCCTTCAGCTGCCTAGGTCACGTGCTCTGGAATTCCCTGCCTAAGTCCCTCTGCATCTCCATCTCTCTCTCTCCCAATTCATTTCAGTGAATTGAGGAGGGATCTGGCCCGAGTAAATTGGAGTCAAAGACTGGCAGGCAAAAATGTAATGGAGTAATAGGCGGCCTTTAAAGAGGAGACGGTTCGGTTACAGTCTTCGTACATTCCTACAAGGGGGAAAAGGAAGGCAACCAAAACCAGAACTTCCTGGATGACGAAGGAGTTGGAGAGTAGGATGAAGCAGAAAAAGGGGGCGTATGACAGATGTCAGCTTGATAATACAAGGGAGAATCAGGCTGAATATGAAAAGTACAGAGGAGAAATGAGGGGCAAAGAGACAGTAATGTCTCCTCCTTTCACTCAACATCCATTTATTCTTGATTATGCCTCTGAAGTGCTTTGGAATGTTTTTCTATGTTAAAGATGCTGTATAACTACAAGTTGTTGTAATGGTGCCTCTATAACATATTGATTTAAAAAAAACAATCTGAACCAATTGCAGCATTACAAAAACCTTCAGACTCTTCAGTAGAGTTATACTGTAATGATGCAGTACAGAGATTTAGCCTCCAGAGGCTATCAATGAACTGTTAGGTACAGTAATTTACTAATTTTCCACAGGAAAATGTGTTTTACACCAATAACTTGTGTAGACCCTGTTGTTGCCTGTTGTATTTTATAGACAGCAACTTTCTATCGTGTTCAATGCAACCTCAGTAACTTGAGAGAGGCTGTCCTACCAGTTTTCATGATTATGGAGAATGTAGTTTTTCCTTTTTTCTGTAGAATTCAATTTTGGACTTTATTTGCTGCTGTATATTCACAAGTTTCCATATTTGTTCATCTCTACTTGCACATCAATTCTCCATATGTGTCTGTCATTTCCTATTCTGTGTAAGACTGGAGTGCCCAACCTGTGTGTTTGTGGGGTGCTTAGATATGGATCACAAAGTCCTGCGGGCCACGTATAAAGTTTAAATTTATGTTCCATTGATGTATCTTGAGGTGCTTGTTCAGAATCAGGATTTTTCTATTGATAAGAGAACAGTATATATAAACAGCCCTTTTATAAATAAAAAAAATTCCCAGACCCACAAAATTCAAACAAGAGAAATCCGGGGAGTAAGAAATAATAAGTGTAATTTGAAACTGAGTTGTGAAGGCTGGGTAACCAAGGCTCATGGGCTGCTTGTGGGCCATGTGCGAGTTTGGACTATGATCAGGAAAAACTGCCATGGTAACAGAAAATGCTGGAGAGACGCTAGGTCTAAAGACATCTGATAGGTTAATGATTTGTGTCGGGACCCTTTGGAACAATTCTGTGGAAGGATCTCTTTCTTTGCACCTCCCCCCAAATTAATCTTTTTTACGGATGGTCACAGACGTACTGTGTATTTCCAACTTTTTTTTGTTAATTCATTGGGGAGCTGAGTTATCCTCTGCAGAATGTGCAGTGTTAGCCCCTTACAAACCGCTAACCATCTCTACCACAATGAAGATGATTTAGTTGGAGGGTGAGTCACATTGGGTTGCTCTTGAAGGGTTATTGATTAGATTTCTAATATGAGGGTCATTGACTTTACTCTCTTTTTCTTGTTTAGTTTCTATTGTTTGCCTCTCACTTCCTGCCCCCCCCCCCCCCCCTTCAGATGATAAAGGCATAAGAACATAAGAAATAGGAGCAGGAATAGGCCATTTGGCCCCTTGAGCCTGCTCCGCCATTCAATAAGATTATGGCTGATCTAGGATTCAAAGCCACTTCCCAGCCCACTCCCCATAACCCTTCACTCCCTTATCTTGCAAAAATTTGTCTATCTCCACTTTAAATGTAATTAATGACCCAGCCTCCACAGCTCTCTGGGGCAGAGAATTCCACAAATTTACGACCCTCTGAGAGAAGAAGTTCCTCCTAATCTCCGTTCTAAAAGGACGACCCTTTATTCTGAGACTGTGCCCCCGAGTTCTAGATTTCCCCATGAGGGGAAACATCCTCTCTGCATCTACCCTGTCGAGCCCCCTCAGTATCTTATATGTTTCGATAAGATCACCTCTCATTCTTCTAAATTCCAATGAGTATAGGCCCAGCCTGCTCAACCTTTCCTCATAAGTCAAACCCCTCCTCTTTGGAATTAACCGAGTGAATCGTCTCTGAACTGCCTCCAATCCAAGTATCTCCTTCCTTTAAATAAGGAGACCAAAACTGTACACAGTACTCAAGGTGTGGTCTCACCAATACCTTGTACAGTTGTAGCAGGACTTCCCTGCTTTTATACTCCAACCCCATTGAAATAAAGGCCAACATTCCATTTGCCTTTTTGATTACTTGCTGTACCTGCATGCTAACTTTTTGTGTTTCATGCACAAGGACCCCCAGGTCCTTCTGAACTGTAGCATTTTGTAATCTCTCTCCATTCAAATAATAGTTTGCTTTTTTATTTTTCCTGCCAAAGTGGATAACCTTGCACTTTCCCACATTATACTCCATCTGCCAAATGTTTGCCCACTCACTTAGCCTGTCTATATCCCTTTGCAGATTCTTTGAGTCCTCTGCGCAACTTGCTTTCCCACCCATCTTTGTATCATCCGCAAACTTGGCTACATTACACGCGATCCCTTCATCCAAGTCATTAATGTAGATTGTAAATAGTTGGGGCCCCAGCACCGATCCTTGTGGCACCCCACTAGTTACCGTTTGCCAACCAGAAAATGACCCATTTATCCCGACTTTCTGTTAGTTAGCCAATTCTCTATCCATGCTAATAGATTACCCCCAACTCCGTGAGCTCTTATCTTATGCAGTAACCTTTTATGTGGCACCTTATCGAATGCCTTCTGGAAATCCAAATACACCACATCCACTGGCTCACCCTTATCCACCCTGCTTGTTGCATCCTCAAAGAACTCCAGCAAATTTGTTAAAACATGATTTCCCTTTCCTAAAACCATGCTGTGTTTGACTGCAGTATGTTTTTCTAAATGCCCTGCTACTGCTTCCTTAATGAAGGACTCCAGCATTTTCCCAACAACAGATGTTAGGCTAACTGGTCTATAGTTTCCTGCTTTCTGTCTCCCTCCTTTCTTAAATAGGGGTGTTACATTAGCGGTTTTCCAATCCACTGGGACCTCTCCAGAGTCTAGGGAATTTTGGTGTATTACAACCAATGCATCCACTATCTCTGCAGCCACTTCTTTTAAGACCCTGGGATGCAGGCCATCTGGTCCCGGGACTTGTCGCCTTTTAGTCCCATTATTTTACCGAGTACTATTTCCTTAGTGCTAGTGATTGTCTTTAGTTCCCCACTCCATGTGGCCCCTTGATTATCCATTATTGGGATGTTGTTAGTGTCTTCTACAGTGAAGACAGATGCAAAATATTTGTTCAGAGTCTCTGCCATTTTCCCGTTCCCCATTATTAATTCCCCAGTCTCATCCTCTAAGGGACCAACGTTTACTTTAGCTACCCTCTTCCTTTTTATATACCTGTAGAAGCTCTTACTATCTGTTTTAATGTTTCTTGCCAGCTTACTCTCATAATTCATCTCTCTTTATATTTTTTTAGTCATCCTTTGCTGGTTTTTAAAAATTTCCCAATCCTCTGGTCTCCCACCAATCTTGGCACCATTGATATGCCTTCGTTCTCAATTTGATACCACCCTTTACTTCCTTAGTTAGCCACGGATGGTGCTCCCTTCGCTTAAAATCTATCTTTCTTTCTCACTGGAATATATTTTTGTTGAGAGTTATGAAATATCTCCTTAAATGTCTGCCAGCTGCATTTCAACTTTCTTACCCTTTAATTTGTTTTTCCAGTCCACTTTAGCCAGTTCTGCCCTCATGCCATTATAATTGCCTTTGTTTAAGATCAGGACACTGGTTTGGGATACAACTTTATCGCCCTCCAACTGAATTTGAAATTCAACCATGCTATGATCACTCTTTCCTAGAGGATCCTTTACTATGAGATCATTTATTAATTCTGTCTCATTACATAGCACCAGATCCAAGATAGCCTGCTCCCTGGTTGGTTCAATTACATATTGTTCTAGGAAAACATCCCGGGTGCACTCTATGAACTCCTCCTCCAGGCTACCATGGCCAATTTGATTTGTCCAATCAATATGGAGTTTAAAATCACCCATGATTACTACCGTGGCTTTTTCACAGGCCTCCATTATTTGTTGATTTATACTCTGTCCAACAGCATTGTTACTGTTCGGGAGGCCTGTAGTCTACACCCACCAGAGACTTTTTCCCCTTATTTTTATCTCCACCCAAACCGATTCTACATCTTGATCTTCTGAGCCAATATCACTTCTCACCACTGCACTGATCCCATCTTTACCAACAAAGCCACCCCAGCTCCCTTTCCTTTCTTTCTATCCTTCCGAATTATCATATACCCTGGAATATTCAGTTCCCAGCCCTGGTTGCCTTGCAACCACATTTCTGTAATGGTGATCAGATCATACCTATTTGTATCCATTTGTGCTGTCAACTCATTTATCTTGTTACGAATGCTGCGTGCATTCAGATGTAGAGTTTTTAACTGTCTTTTTACCATTTTTCCTTGTTTTGGCCTTTTTTTCTGTTACACTCTTATTTTTAAACATTCTGTCCCTTCATGTCACACTCTGGTTATTATTTCCCCCATCTCTAGCCTGCTCTATTACTTTCTCATTGACTTTTTATTTTCCCGCTCACCTGGATCCTCCTCCCCACCCCTACTGTTTAGTTTAAAGCCCTCTCTACAGCCCTAGTTATTCGATTTGCCAGGACTCTAGCCCCAGCATGGTTCAAGTGAAGTCCGTCCAAACGGAACAGCTCCCTCTAATCCCAGTACTGGTGCCAGTGCCCCACAAATCGAAACCCATTTCTCCCACACCAGTCTTTGAGCCACTCATTCATTTCTCTGATCTTATTTACCCTATGCAAATTTGCTCGTGGCTCAGGTAGTAATCCAGAGATTATTACCTTTGTGGTTCTGCTTTTTAATTTAGCCCCTAGCTGCTCATACTCTCTCAGCAGAACCTCTTTCTTTGTCCTACCAATGTCATTGGTACCTACGTGGACCATGACAACTGGATCTTCCCCCTCCCACTCCAAGTTTCTCACTCTTGGCTGCAGAGAGCAGTATCTATCCCCCTCACTATACTGTCCCCAATCACTACATTTCTTTTTGCTCCCCCCACTTGAATGGGTCCCTGTACCATGGTGTTGTGGTCAGTTTGCTCATCCTCCCTGCAGTCCCTGGCCTCGTCCACACAGGGAGCAAGAATCTCGTACCTGTTGGACAAGGCCAAGGGCTGAGGCTCCTCCACCACTACCTCCTGGATCCCAATACCTGCCTCGAACCCTCCTGTCCTTGACCATGGGCCAAATTGGAAGTAATTATTTTAGTGGGTGTGACTGCCTCCTGGAACATAGTGTCCAGGTAACGCTCCCCTCCCTAATGTGTCGCAGTGTCTGAAGCTCGGACTCCAGCTCATCAACTCTGAGCCGAAGTTCCTCGAGCAGCCAACATTTGCTGCAGATGTGGTCGCCCTGGACCTCAATGGTGTCCACGAGCTCCCACATGCAACAACAACAACACATTGCCTGGTCTCCCATCTCAAAAAGTTCTAAAAATAAACTTACCTGTCTTTAACGTCTCTAAAAAAAGATATACCTGTTAAAAAAAATTCAAAATAATACTTAATTCACTACTTACCTTGTTAAAAGTGGGTCTTACTCCTCCTTTTTTTAATGTGTAAAATCTTCCGTACTTACCTGCGCGTTGAAACCACTAAGTGCACTGCATGCGCGCAGCCTGTAGCGCGCACGCGGTTCACTTAGGAACCGCCCCCTTTTCCATTCACCAAGTGCCGGTTTTCAGCGCATGCGCAGTGCATGCAGAAAACCGGCAATTGGAGACAGAATACGCGAGAGTGCACAGTGCGTACTCTCGCGTATCAACACAAATTTTTGGGCCATAAATTATTTTATTTTGGCACACCAATAAAATTAAAGAACTTAAAAGGAATTTATCCAATTGTGCTTTTGTACTCGTTTATTTTTGAACTATTAAAATGTCAATAGATTACAGTCTTTGATCAATCCTCACCCTGGGGATACTACTTGTAGTATTGTTTCTGTACCTGATAGATACACTGATATTTTCAGGGGGAGAGGTTAATGGATTGAAGTGTTGATTTGTCAGGCCAGTTACCATTATTTTGCTCTTGTCTACTTTCCTGCTCTGGTTTTGGGGGAGTGATGCTGAACTGACTTCCCAGCGCCATTTTCCCAGCTGGAGCTGCTCTCCAAAAGATGCAGTTGGGTCCATGGAGAACTGTTTTCTGCAAATGGACGCAACATTTTAATGGGTCTCCACTTTATTGAGCAGCTTTGACACTATTGATGTCCAATGCATGAAACTGGCTCTTCATATTGAATGAGCCAGAAAGGGGAGCTGGCTGATCTGGTGGTAGATCACCAGACTCATGGGAAAGTGGGTGACTGCTGCTGGTACAAGGTAGGTGGAGTTATATATATTTCCAAAGGCAACTAACAGTTGGGTTACTGGCTGTTTGCCATCAGCTGCACTTCAGCAATGTAAAAGTGCCTTTTGAAAATATATAAATGTCTTATAGGCAGCCAGCATATGGTAAACTTTTCATTGTTATATATTTAATGTAATTTGGATTTTTAATATGAATACATCGGTACCTTTAATGTAGTGAACAATTGAACAAAATGGGGGTGGGGGAACAGAGTACTTGCTGTAATGAACGCCAAGGAGAAAGTGGGGAAAAAAGGTTAGGGGGGGGCCATCAAAAATGGGTTTGAAGAGGCTTTTGAGGTGGGGAAAGATATAATAGCATGGGAAGGGTTAAAGACAGAATTCCATAGTGTAGGGGCTTGATGGCTAATAATACAGTACATAATCTTCTCTCCCATTACTGAGTGTATGAGTCAGCTTCATACTACACAATGCACAGCTTACACTTGCTGCTCAACAAGAACAAAATGGCTGTATAACCTAAAATGATTGATCGAGCAGGTCCAATCCTGCTAAAAGCTGTTGGTAACTGAACCTTTAGTAACGGGCAACTGATTCTTGACTTCGAAGTCGCAGAAGAGACACAGAAAAGCGAAACAAAGGGAAAGCAAGTACTTTATACACTAGGTGGTGACACCCTGCTGGTAAAGTTCGCAGATGTCCCAGTGCCAACTCTTGCCTGCATAAACAATTACAGATCGAGCTGCAGTGTCAAAGGAGACAGAGAAAGTTTACTTCAGTGAGGAGGAATCGTAAGAATTCATCATGACCCACACTACCGTATCCGTTCGTGGCTCGTCATAAAGCAGCAGAAACCAGAGAGCAAGCTGCCTGCCTGCTCTTTTTGCTGTGGGTGGTGTGTGACAACTGTAGCACTGGTTTTACTGATCTATTTGCAATAATAGAGTCCAGATCAGCTTTCCCTGGCTTGTGTTGAGCGAGGTATTATCAGCTGGGTCCAAATGATGGTGTTACAATTGGCCTGAGTTCCTGGGCTGGAGGAAGGGATGGGGGAAATCGGCCTGGATTACCGTGCCTGATTACCATCTGTGACTCCTGGTAAGTGTGGAAATCAGAAAACCCACAGGATCAGGTTTGGTATGTTGGTCCTTTTGGATGGATGGCTGTGGAACCAGAGAAGCCTCAGAGCTTTCAGTAGAGAAGGGAAGAAAACGTGGGATATTTAAAAACTACAATTTTAGATATTGCCAAGTGTGTCATGTCATATGGAAAGTGGTCACTCTTCGTGGTTGGACCATGACTTGAGTTGTCTGTAGGCCATTTTCCTACAGGAAGGACATCATAATTAAAAATAAAGAAACACTGTACTTTGGGGGGGGGGGGGGGCATTAGACTACTCTCATTGAAAAGACAGACTGATTTTAGTTAGATGGTGACCTGGCTCATTGATGTGTGTGTTTTCATAAGGGAGTGATTACATGATTGCTCATTAGTCATACATTTCATTGCTGGGCAATGGTTTTCAAATGGCCATTAATAATTGCATGGAATTCAATTCCTGATTCAAACTCAGTTTGAAAATACTGAAATGTGTGCAGTGTGGCTTACTAAGGAGTTACATAGAGTCTACAACGCAGAAACATCTACATCTGGCCCAACTGGTCTTTGCTGGCGTTTATGCTCCACACAAGCCTCCTCCCACCCCTTTTCATCTAACCCTATAGTACTCAAGTGTGGTCCAATCAAGGTTCTGTGCAGGTTTAACACAACCTCTTTGCTTTCCAATTCTATCCTGCGAGAAATGAACCCCAGTGCTTGGTTTGAATTTTTTATGGCATTATTAACCTGTGTCGCTACTTTGTGATTTGTGTATCTGTACTCCATTTAGACTCTCATTATCAAAGCATTATGTGGTCTCCTTATTCTTCCTACAAAAATGCAGCACCTCACGCTTATCTATATTGACATTCATTTGTCAATTACGCACCCATTCTGCAAGTTTATTAATGTTATATTTTGTCGCATTCTTCCTCAGTATTAGCTATACCCCACAATTTGGTGGTGTCTGCAAATTTTGAAATTGCACTTTCAATTCCCGAGGCCAAATTGTTTATGTAAATTGTGAAGTGGTCCCAGCACTGATCCCTGTGGAACACCATTTCCCACCTTTTGCCAGTCTGAATAGCTACCCTTAACACCCACTCTTTGTAGCCAGCTTGTTATCTATTCTGCTACTTGTGCCCTGACTCCACACGGTCTGAGCTTAGTCATGAGTCTACTTGCGATACCTTATTGAAGGCCTTCAGAAAATCTGAATTTCCTACATTATAACAGTGACCACACTTCAAAAAAAAAAAGTACTTCATTGCTATAAAGTGCTTTGGGACATCCTGAAGTCATGAAAGGCACTATATAAATGCATTTTCTTTCTTGAGTGTTGACCTTGAGCAGGTTTTCACAATAAATAATCGTAGTATAGGAACAGGAGTAGGTCATTCAGCCCATCAAGCCCATTCTGCCATTCAACCAGATCATGGCTGATCTCTACCTCAACTCCATCTACCCGCCTCTGGTCCATATCCCTTGATACTATTATCCAACAAAAATCTATTGATCTCCGTCAAAAAAATTCCAATTGAGCCGCTATCCACAGCCTTTGGGGGAGTGAGTTCTAGATTTCCACGAGCCTTTGTGGAAAAAAGTGCTTCCTGATTTCACTCCTAAATGGCCTAGCTCCAATTTTAAGACTATACCCTGTTGTTCTGGATTCCACCACCAGAGGAAATAGTTTCTCTATAGTTACCCCATTGAATCCCTTAATCATTTTAAATACCTTGATTAGATCAACTGTCAACCTTTTAAACTCAAGGTAATACAAGCCAAGTTTATGCAACCTGTCCTCAATTTGACCCTAATGAGCCCTGGTAATCTGCACTGTACCCCCTCCATGGGCAATATATCTTTCTTGAGGTTCCGTGCCCAAAACTGAACACACTACTCCAGATGGAGTGAGACTAAGGGCTGGATTTTCATTGACCCGTGGAGGCGGGTTTGGAGGCGTGTGGGGGGTTAAAATTGTGAAAACTGGCGGGCGGGCACAAGTCCCCCTCCATCCCGCCTCCACGCAATTTTGATTAAATCGTGTCTGCTGGTCCCGACTCTGTCCTGCCTTTAAGAGACGGGATAGGCTGTTAAGAAACATAGAAACATACATAGAATCTAGGAGCAGGAGTAGGCCATTCGGCCCGTCGAGCCTGCTCCACCATTCAATACGATCATGGCTGATCATCCAAATCCAGTACCCTGTCCCTGCTTTAATCCCCACAGTACACATATCCCACCCTACCCCCGTAACCCCACGTATTTAATTCCCCCTAACATATCCCATCCTATCCCCATAACCCCACATATTTAATACCCCCCTAACACTAAGGGTCAATTTATCATAGCCAAATCAACCTAACCCGCACATTTTTGGACTGTGGGAGGAAACCGGAGCACCCGGAGGAAACCCACGCAGACACGGGGAGAATGTGCAAACTCCACACAGACAGTCACCCGAGGTCAGATTTGAACCCGGGTCCCTGGCGCTGTGAGGCACCAGTGCTAACCACTATGCCACCGTGTTGCCCTTAACAAGCACTAAATTGGCTCTATAATGCCATTTTGAAAGGCCTTTGTGATTTTAACCCTTGTTCTACGTGAAGCACGCCTGTTCTGAACCACGATTGTGAAACCTGGCGGGAGCACATTTGGTTGGCTGGCTGGCTATGGGGATGCATATATGGATGGATAGAGAGGAGACATATCTGGGAGTGGTGGTGTAAAAATATCTGGGTGCAGACTTAGGGCTGCTGCTTATTTTGCAGGTCCTCTCACAGCAAAGGCCAGGCAGTCTTTGCAGACCTTCAATGCAGCAGCAATGATGACATCATCAGAGGCGACTTTCAGACTGAAAACACTAATTGGTTCATGGGTTCCCACATGCTGGAACTCAATTGCCCAATTAGGTGAAAATTGCATCAATCTCCCACATCCAATTGCAGTCGGGTGGATAACACGAAAAGTGGATGACACGACCCCAACCCGCCCCAGTATCAAAATCCAGCCCTATGGCTCTACAACTGAAGCATAACTTTCTCACTTTTTGAATTCCAAACACCTTGAGATAAAGGACAACTTTCATTTAGTCTTTTTGCTTACTTTTTACACATGTGCACCAGCTTTCAGTGATTTTTTTTTTGTGTACATGGACACCTAAATCCCTTGGTTCCTCCATAGTCCCCAGTCTACTACCATTATGAAAACATTCTGATTTGTCTTTTCTCAGTTTCAAAGTGAATAACCTCACACTTCCCCGCATTGGAACTCCATCTGCCATAGTTTTGCCCACTAACTTAGTCTGTCTGTCTCTTTGCAACTTCCTGCTTCCATCCACACAACCTACTCTGCCTCTTAACTACTCTGCCTCCTAATTAGTGTCATCTCCAAACTTGGATATGCAACACTCTATTTCTTTATCCAGATCATCTATATTAATGGTGAAAAGCTGAGGTCCCAGTACAGATCCCTGTGGAACACCACTTGTAACATTCTGCCATTCAGGGAACAAACCCGTTGCCTCTACTCTCTGTCTCCGACTTACCAACCTTTGTCACAGGTTACCTCCAAATCCGTGCACTCTAATTTTAATCCACTAAGTTTCTTCCTTGACTTATTTTTATGTTCCCTCATCCTGCTGGTGTTTTGTACAAAGCGAATAGGAAATAATTTAAGTGTTGGTTTTCTCATGAAGATGAGGATGTCTGGATTGCGAATTTGAATTTTTTAACCCCAGTGTTGGGTGTAGCACAAGGTTAGATACAGAGAAACCGTGTTTGACTTGTCTTTTTCTAAATTTGTGTGGGAATGTGTTGCAATCTGAGTCTACACCATTTAGGTCTGTTTCTTTCTACCTGGTTTTTAAACCTCATTCACCAGAAAAAACTAACTATTGCATAACAACCTGCAGCAAAAAAAAAAGCTGAGTGCAAAAATTGATGGCTAAAGAGATGCTGAGTATTATCCTAGGTTGTTTTCCAAGTACTTGTCCTCATCTTCAAGGGTGTTTGGAATGGTCATGTTCATATTTTATTGGGGAGCTTGTTCATTCCTTTTGAGCAGATGTTACCTATGAAGGCAGATACTTGTCCTGATTTTGGTTTTTGTAATTGTATGTTCTTCCCAAAGAGAGAGATCCTCCCTTCAGCCCTATATGTTTCAGGGACCCTGTTAAAATACAAAATGTGCAATTATTGTGTTATCATGTCATTGCATTTACCTCACATGTTTGATGGTTGGCATGCTCAATGGTGAGCCTAGATACCAAAAATAGACTAATGAACAAACCCTCACCACTGACATCTCTTGACTTTGAGCACAAAAAAATGAGTGAATTCTTAAATTAACAGTACTTGTACCTTTACTTGCGGGTGGGAGAGGAAAGGCAATTTAAGTTTTGGTTCATTGTGCGCTGACTGGCAGAAAATGCACCCTTTTTCAAGTTGTTGATGTGAGAATTTGCTGCTGAAGAATTAACAGTTGTTCCATCCCTGCTGTAAGTTTATTGGGAAATGATTTGTAGTTATGAGTGGGGCTTTTGTATTTGCTCAGTTGGTAAGTGCACCACTTGGGGTAGTACTGAGATGCATGGATTGGGAAGGTCTGGTTTCAATCCCTGGACCGTCCCGAGTAATCTGAGTTACCTGATTTCGGGTTGGATGATAAAATTGGCATTAATGGCCTTGGACTAAGCCCAAGGTTCCTGCTGTTGAAGGTCCAGAGACCCTTGCTGGAAATTACACGTTTGTGGGTGTTGGATAAGGATAGTGTCTCGTTTGGTAGTGATGCCTTGTACAGTTGAACAGCCTACTCTCCAAGAATTCTCACTTGGGTGAGGTATTGAGACAGGCTGCAGAGCAGTGCCCTGCCCTCTCCCCAGCATAAACCAGTGTGTTCAGAAGAAATTAGGATAAAATAATTCAGCTGTTTCACCTGTTCTGACATAATTGATAAAACATTGTTATTTAGCACTCCAACTGCAGCAGAGTTGTCATCACTGTTTGCTGTGATGTAATGACTGTATAGCCACCTATTTTGCTACTTTTTTTTTGTTTTTACAAAGAGTTTGCTGTTAACCAGCTATTTCTTTCTGCATTTCCCCATAGTTTATGTGCTCTGTCTAAACATGGATGCTAGCAATGTTGCAGAATCTACAAACTGTCTTCCCAACGAAAATGCCCCAAATAACAGCAGTGATCTGTCTACTTCTGTGAATATGGATATTTCACTTGATGCATCAGAGCCATGTTCAGAAAGGGGACAGAATTCCACGACTGAGGAAGTGGGTTCCCTTAAGACACCTCCCATTAATGAGCAAGTCACAGTCAAGCTGAATACCGACGGAGGCAATGAGGTGTGGATTAAACCAAAAAATTTCATTGAAGGAAATGGTGAAAGAAGGGAATTGGAAGCATTTTATAATGACTCTCCTTCAGGGGAAGGACACACTGGTCCTTCAGCGTACAGACTGAATGATCCTTGCAGAGCAGATGAAGAGGGGAGCACTATGGACTACATGTTACAGTCGGTGGAGCCGACATCCAACAAAGAGGCAGTTGATATGAAAGTGGATCCTGAGAATGACCTTGCCTTGGATTCTCCTGATAACCAGCCTGAGTGTGTGGATACGATGGAAAAAACAGAAGTCACAGAATCAGCACAGCAAACTGACAGGCCTGTGGATGTTGCAGCCCTAGAAGGAAATGTGGAAATGGGGTCCAATGTGCAGGAGATTGACGTTAAGGTTGATAGCAGTCAACAGCTACCCACTGACGATAAAGGTGGCAGGTCACCATTGCCACGGGAGGAAGAAGCGGAAGAGATGTGTGATGTAAAGACTGTGGAGGATCCTGAGGCCACAGAAATGATCCAAGAAGAAGGTGGTGCACAAGACGATGAGCTGGAGAGAGAAGAAAGTGACACTTGTGAGACACTGCCAAAAAGAACTTCCAATGCGGGGACTTCAACAGCAACTATTGAAGGTGAGCACCTTTCATTTTCTGAATTGGTATTCACAGCTTCCAGTGGGTAAACATACTACCTAGTATAAGGTTTTGGTATCTCCCTGACCTGCCCCCCCCTACCCCCGATCCCAATAAAAGCTTGGTTGTGCAGCTATAAATTGAAGAACATAAAACATGAAATTATTCTGGTGAACATAGCAGTTCACGGAAACAGAAAAAATGCATTTTGGTCCACATGGCTGGCCTAGGTTCGAAACAGGTTTAGCATAATTTCCCTACTTTTAAATTCTATCCCTCTAGAGGTAAACCCTAGCGCGTGGTTTGCTTTTTTTTTAATGGCCTTGCTAACCTGTGGTGCAACTTTTAGTGATTTGTGTATTTGTACTCTGAGATCCCTTTGTTCCTCCACCCCACCTAGACTCTCGCCCTTCAAGTGATAAGTGACATCCCTATTCTTCCTACCAAAATGTAATACCTCACATTTATGTGTTGAACTTCATTTGCCAATTATTTGCCCATTCTGCAAGTTTAATGTCCTCCTGTAATTTGTTGCAGTCCTCCTCAGTATTGACTATCTCCCTCCCCCCCCCCCCCCCCCCCCAAATTTGGTATCATCTGCAAATTTTGAAATTGGGTAATAACAGAAAATGCTGGAAGCACTCAACAGGCCAGGCAGCATCCGTGGAGAGAGAAAAACAGAGTTAACGTTTCAGGTCTGTGACCCTTCATCAGAACTGGAAAAGGTTAGAGATGTAACAGGTTTTAAGCAAGTGCAGAGGGAGGGGAGGAAGGACCTGAAGGAGCAGTCTGTGCTAGGGTAGGAGGCAGGAGAGATTAAATGTTGCAAATGGGGATGGCAGAATCATCAACAGCCGCCTGAAAAATGGGGGAAGGGGTTATCGTCTGAAATTGTTGAACTCAATGTTGAGTCCAGAAGGCTGTAAAGGCACTCCCACTCTGACCTCTATCCTCTGCCCTGCCTCTTACACTGTTCCAATGAAGCTCAACGTAAGTGCGAGGAACAGCACCTCATCTTTCGATTGGGCACTTTACAGCCTTCTGGACTCAACATTCTCTCCCTGGCTCAGCTTCCAGCATTTTCTGTTATTTCAGATTTCCAGCATCTGCAGTATTTTGCTATTGTTTTAGAAATTGTGTGTTTGATTCCAAAGTCTAAATCGTTAATGTAAATTGTGAACAGCAGTGGTCCCAGCACTGATCCTTGTGGAACACCACTGCTGCCACTCTGAATAGCTATCCTTTACTCCCACTCTCTGCTTTCTGTCTTGAAGCCAGCTAGCAATCCATTCTGCTACTTGTCCCCTGACTCCGCATTCTCTGACCTTATTCATTAGTCTATTATGGGGTACCTTTTCGAAGGCCTTTTGAAAATCTAGATAAATTACAACTACTTCTCTTCTTAGGCAGTCCCTTGGAACCGAGGATGACTTGCTTCCACATTAAAAATGAGTCCTCAGGTGACTGATGAGTCCAATGCGGGACCTACAGTCTCTGTCACAGGTGGGGCAGACGGTGGTTGAAGGAGCAGGTGGGTGGGGTGCTTGGTTGACGTGCGCCCCTTGCGCTGCCTGCGAGTGTTTGTTACATCTACTGCATTACCATTGTCTACTGTTACCTCTTCAAAAAATTCAGTAAGGTTGGTCAAGCAAGATTTTCCCTTTTGAAATCCATGCTGACTTTTCATTATTATACTTTTCATTTCTAGATATTTTCTCCTTTAGTAGGGATTCCATTATTTTTCCTACCACCGATGTTAAGCTGACTGGTTTATAATTCCCTGGACATGTTCTATCCCTCTTATTAAATATAGGTATTATGTTAGCTGTCCGCCAGTCCTCTGGCACTACACCTTTTTCTAACAAATTATTAAATATGTGAGTAATGCCTCTGCTATCTCTTCCCTAGATTCTTTTAAAATTTCAGTCCTCCTTCCTCCCAAAATTACCAATGTTATCAGCTTCAAACACCACCCTGGGAAGTCCAATCGAGACATTTACCCTCAGTTTCAAGTAGTTATATCTAATCAATCCATTCACCTTTTCTCTTCTAAGCTTCATTCCGCATCTCTCGTAGTTCTCAGGTCTGTGGTAAGCACTTCAAGGTTCAACTTGTCTATCTAATACATCAGTAAGGTCCCTTTTTAAGTCTTCAGTTTAAAACAAAACTCTCCAGTTCTTAGTATCTTCCTGTAGCTAAGTTGTCTGATGCCAGGTATGAGATTGGTAGTGCTTTGCTGCACCTTTTCCATTGCCATGATGTGCTTCCTGTAATATGGAGATCAGAACTGCCTGTAGGACTCTAATGCCCTGTATAGGGTTCTTATCACATCCTGTGATGTGTTCTATTCCATATGCCAGCAATAGGTGAACTGCTTTGTCAAACTGAGAATGTTATGCACGGAAGCTGTCTGTCAATCTCACAACATAAGTTTGGATGAAGAAGACCCTTCGGCAGCCCAGAGTACCAATTCTACTTTCTTTCCAGTAGAACATCTGACTATTACATCAGTCAAATGTCCTGGCCTGAACTGCCTTTCCTGGAAACCTGTACTGTTGCTCACCCTCAATGTTTATATAAAGCTTACTGATGTTTGTTCTAGCATTTCTGTTTGCAAGTATGATCCTGTGCTCTCTCTTTTGTGCTGCCTTTGAATACCTGAAATAATTGTTCTGGCCTTACTTTCTCTCCCTGGCTCAGTATCTTGCATACCTCTTATAGGATCTCTTCCGAGAGAGGTTTTTTTTGGACTGGAAGAGCCCTAGCTTAAGCAAGGGGAGTAGAGAAGGAGATTGTGGTCTGGAGTCAGGGAAGGAGGGTGTTCCGGTGGGTGATTTTCTCCCCCTTTAATGGGGGTTTATTCAGTCAGTCGGGGGTGAAGAGAGGGATCCAAAGGGCCGTGTGCTAATTTTGACTCAATGGACAAGGGGTTGGCAGATTTGGCTGCTGCCTTCGGGGTTGGGTGTGCTGGGTTGATAGCAGAGTTTTTCATTCAGCTAGGGGCCATGAGGGTTTTAATCTTGGAGTGTTGTTTGCTGGTGGGGGCGTTTCATTCAACTTGTGGTGCACTTGCTGCTGCTTTGCATGGCAGTACGATATTCATGCTTTGGGACATCCTGGGGTTATGAAAAACGCTATGTAAGTGCAGGTTTGTTTGTCCTTTACTGGTGTGGGGGGGGTCGCAATTCGTCTCAGTTTCTGGGCTTAGGTCCTGAGGGATACTCTTCCTGATAAATCTTACCAGAATGTCTAATTGGCTGATCTGTCAGCAGGTGAAGAGTTTTTGTGGGTCACGGCTAGCCTTGATAGCCAATTAAGCGATTGTTATCTTACCCTTTTATTGATTTTGGTAGTCAAGCATCTTGTTAATTAAAAAAAAAATGTGATCTGTTTTACATTTACAACCTTTACTATATAAAATATTTTCTTCATGCATACTTTCGAATGTTGGTCTTTTGGGTTTTTGGTACTATCACGTAAAGTTATACCTCATTTCTAATCTGCCTCCCACCCATGAATATGGAAATATTAAGAGATTGCTATAAACTTAATAAATTCTACTTCGGAGGCGCTACTGTCTGCCTGGTTGTGCACGAAGTTTATTAAGGGGTAGAACATTTTTCACTTTTTTTTCTTTTTAAAAAGTTAGTTGATGGCAAGGCTGAGATCCTTTTTTTTGTAGTATTTTTATTTGACGAGAGTGTTGATGTCTTCATTTAGGAAATGGTTTGAGGAGTTACTGAGCCTAATGGTATGAGACAGCATGCACATTCAACAAGTACTGATACTTCTGTTAATACATCAGTTCATGTTTGAATCGTAGAATCTTACAGGACAGAAGGGGGCCATTCCAAGAGCTGCCCAGTTTAGTCCCACACCCCAGCTTTCTCCCCCCATGACCCTGCAAATTAGTCCTTTTCAAGTACATGTCCAACTACCTTTTGAAATCTATAGAATCTGATTATCTGATTCTACCACTCTTTCAGGTAGTGCGTTCCAGGTCACAGCCCTCTGGGTGGGAGGCGGGGGGGGGGGGGGGCGGGAATCTCCTCATTTCCCCTCTAGTTCTTTTGCCAATTATTTTAAATCTATGACCTCTGGTTACCGACCCACTTGCTCTGTCAAAACCCCTCATAATTTTCTGTACTTCTATTAGCTCATCCCTTAACATTCTCTGCTCTAAGGAGAACAATTCCAATCTCTCCACATAACTGAACTCTCTTATCCCTGTTATCCAAGTAAACCTCCTCTGTACCCTCTCCAAGGCCTTGACATCCTTCTGAAGTGTGGTTCCCAGAATTGTGTACAGTATTCCAGCTGAGGCCTGACTAGTGTTTTATAAAGATTGAGCATGACTTCCTTGATGTAAATAGGGGCATTGAATATAAAAGCAAGTATCGTATATGCTTTCTTAACGTCCTCATCAACTTACCCTGGTACCTTCAAAGATTTGTGAATATGCACCCCCGGTGTTGCGCCCTCCTCAAAATAGTACCATTTAGAGTGTACTGCCTTTCCATGTTGTTCCCCTCAAAGTGCATCACTTCACACTTATCTGCATTAAAAATTGCATCTGCCATGTGTCTGCCCATTTCACCAGCCTGTCTATCTGCTCCTGAAGTCTGCAACTATGCTGCTCACAATTTACTAAAATGAGAAGTCGCACCACACCAAGTTATAGTCCAACAGTTTTATTTAAAATTACGAGCTTTCGGAGCTCCGCTCCTTCAGGTACAGTGAGGGAACACAAATCGATTACACCGTATATAAACACAGAGAACAATGTGTCTGCAGAGATACAATCTGTTAGGGAGGCACAATTTACTAGGTTGCCAAGTTTTGTATCATCTGCAAACTTCAAAGTTGTATTCCCTATACCCGAGTCCAGATCATTTATATATAACAAGGAAAGAAATGGTAATACCGACCCCTGGGGGACCCCACTGCATACTTCCCTCCAGTCAGAAAAAACATTTGTTAACCACTACTCTTGGCCTCCTATCCCTTCGTCAATTACATACCCAAGTTACCACCATCACTTTAATGCCATGTGTTTATATTTTCTGAATAAGTCTGTTACGTGTTACTTTATCAAATGCCTTTTGTAAGTCCATATACTGTATACAACATTTTAAAAACCAGCAAAGGACGACTAAAAAAATAATAGAGAGAAGATGGATTATGAGAGTAAACTAGCAAGAAATATAAAAACAGATAGTAAGAGCTTCTACAGGTATATAAAAAGGAAGAGAGTAGCTAAAGTAAATGTTGATCCCTTAGAGGGTGAGACTGGGGAATTAATAATGGGGAACAGGGAAATGGCAGAGACTTTGAACAAATATTTTGTATCAGTCTTCACGGTAGAAGACACTAAAACCATCCCAATAACACATAATCAAGGGGCTATAGGGAGGGGGGAACTTAAAACTATCACTAAAGAAAAAGTACTCGGTAAAATAATGGGACTAAAGGTGGACAAGTCCCCTGGACCTGATGGCCTGCATCCTAGGGTCTTAAAAGAAGTGGCTGCAGAGATAGTGGATGCATTGGTTGCAATCTACCAAAATTCCCTGGATTCTGGAGAGGTCCCAGCAGATTGGAAAAGCGCAAATGTAACGCCCTTATTCAAGAAGAGAGGGAGACAGAAAGCAGGAAACTATATAGACCAGTTAGCCTAACATCTGTCATTGAGAAAATGCTGGAGTCCATTATTAAGGAAGCAGCAGCAGGACATTTAGAAAATCATAATATAGTCAAACAGAGTCAGCATGGTTTTATGAAAGGGAAATCATGTTTGACAAATTTGCTGGAGTTCTTTGAGGATGTAACGAGCAGGGTGGATAAAGGGGGACCAGTGGATGTGGTGTATTTGGATTTCCAGAAGGTATTCGCTAAGGTGCCACATAAAAGGTTACTGCACAAGATAAGGTCTCAGGGGTTGGGGGTAATATATTAGCATGGATAGAGGATTGGCTAACTGACAGAAAACAGAGTCGGGATAAATAGGTCATTTTCTAGTTGGCAAACGGTAATTAGTGGGGTGCCACAGGGATCAGTGCTGGGGCCTCAACGATTTACAATCTACATTAATGACTTGGATGAAGGGACCGAGTGTAATGTAGCCAAATTTGCTGCTGATACAAAGATAGGTGGGAAAGCAAGTTGTGAAGAGGACACACAGAATCTGCAAAGGGATATAGACAGGCTGAGTGAGTGGGCAAACATTTGGCAGATGGAGTATAATGTGGGAAAGTGAGGTTATCCACTTTGGTAAGAAAAATAAAAAAGCAAATTATTATTTAAATAGAGAGAGATTACAAAATGCTGCAGTACAGAGGGACCTGGGTGGAATGTTGGCCTTTATTGCAAGGGGGTTGGAGTATAAAAGCAGGGAAGACCTGCTACAACTGTACAGGGTATTTGTGAGACCACACCTGGAGTACTGCGTACAGTTTTGGTCTCCTTATTTAAGGAGGGATATACTTGTATTGGAGGCAGCTCAGAGAAGGTTCATGAGGTTGATTCCTGAGATGAAGGGGTTGACTTATGAAGGAAAGTTGAGCAGGTTGGGCCTATACTCATTGGAGTTTCGAAGAATGAGAGGGGATCTTATTGAAGCATATAAGATACTGAGGGGGTTTGACAAGGTAGATGCAGAAAAGATGTTTCCCCTCATGGGGGAGTCTAGAACTAGGGGGCATAGTTTCAGAATAAGGGGTTGCTGATTTAAAACTGAGATGAGGAGGAATTTCCTCTGAGGGTCGTAAATCTTTGGAATTCTCTTCCCCAGAGAGCTGTGGAGGCTGGGTCATTGAATATATTTAAGATGGAGATGGACAGATTTTTGAACAATAAGGGAGTGAATGGTTATGGGGAGCGGGCAGGGAAATGGAGCTGAGCCCAAGATCAGATCAGCCATGATCTCATTAAATGATGGAGCAGGCTCGAGGGGCCAAATGGCCGCCTCCTGCTCCTATTTCTTATGTTCTTATCTACTGCACTACCTTCATCAACCCTCTCTGTTACTTCAAAGAACTCAATCTGGTTAGTCAGACACGATTTACCTTTAAGAAATCTGTGCTAGCTGTCCCTTATTAACCCATGCTTCTCCAAGTGAGAATTAATTTTTGTCCTCGACAATGGTCTCCAGTAGTCTTCCCATTTGCAATCCTCCAGTCCTTTGGCACCATTCCCATATCCAAGGAGGATTGAAAGTTTGATCAGAGCTTTTGGTATCTCCACCTGAGCTGCTTCTCAACAACCTAGGATGCATCCCATCTGGACCGGGGACTTGAGTGATGCCAACCAAGCTATCTATTTTTATCCTATCCGATATCTCTACGTCCCCCCCCCAACTGCAGCATTAACTTAATCCTCTTTTGTGAAGACCGATGCAAAGTACTCATTCAGTACCTCAGTCATGCTCGCTGCCTTCACAAGATTTCATTTGTTGTCTCGCATCAGCCCCACCATTCCTTTAACTATCCTTTTACCTTTTATGTTTATAAAAGATTTTTGGCTTCCCTTTTATGTTACCCGCCACTCTTTTCTCATCTCTCTCTCTGACCTCCTTGTATCCTTTCTCAAATTCCCCCTTGGACTCCTCTGTATTTGCCTGGTTTTCGACTGTATTCTGTACCTAACATTTGTCATAAACCTCTTTTTTTTCTGTTTTATTTTAACCTCAATTTCCTTTGTCATCCAGGGACCTCTAGCTCTGGATACCCCATCTTTCCACCTTCTGGGAATATGCTTGGTTTGTACCTGAACTATCTCTGCCTTGAAGGCCTGCTATTGCTTATTTACTGCTTTCGTGGCCAATCTTTGTTTCCTGCCCACCTGTGCTAAATCCATTCTCGAATCACTGAAATTGGCTCCCTTCCAGTTGGGTATTTTCACTGTTGATTTTTCTTTGTCCCTTTCCATAACTACTTTAAACCTAATTATATTATGATCACTATTACCCAGATGTTCTCCTATAGCAACACACTTCACTTGACCTACTTCATTCCCAAGAACTAGATCTGTTATGTCCACTTTTGTTGAAGGGGCTGCATCCATTTCAAACAAAGCGTTAATACTGGGTGACACCATGCCACTAATGTGCTGAGACGGATTTGATTTTCTTCTTTCAAGAGTAGTTGTATGGCATGGAATCTGGTGATGATAGATAGAGGGTCTAGTTTAAAATTGCATGGCCTCCAATACCCAAGAAAAGGACTAGGAGGTTTTTTTTTAACACTTTATTTAATTTCCTCTCTGCCTTCCCACATTCCCCTCACCCATCAATTTTTTCCCCTCCCCCCTCTTCTCTGCTGAAGGTGCAGTCTCATCCCCTGGTATAGTTCCATTGGTGGTAACAGCTCTTTAGTACTTTGTCCAGTAGGCCATTGTTCATGCATGAGCCTAAATAATGAGGATTGGTGACCTATTTCACCCTGCAGGACTACGAAGGCAAGTCTGCTATTGTCGCTTTTAGCAGGGGTGTTTGAATTGAAATCGGGACTGGAAAACCTAGTTCACTCTTCGTTCCCAAGTTCAGGGGTCTGAAGACAATTGTAGTGCCTCTACTGCCATTCAGTTGAAATTAGATTAACCTGACACAAACCAGGGATCTTCTAGCCAGTATGGCTAATTGTGCGTGGCCGGCAGTAATGGGAAAGGTCCAGCCCAGGCCGTGCACCGGTTTCTCCATTGTAAATATTGCGCATGTGCGGACATTTAAAGGGACCACGCACTGGGGGGGGGGGGGGAAAGGCCACGCAGAACAAAGCGCAGTTCATGGAACATTTGCTTAGTACTATGTTGAATGGTGCCGTTTAAAAATTATGACAATGGGAGGAGCTGCTAGCTTGTTTTACATTAATAAAACAAAACTACCCGTTGGTTGAATAACTCTGTTCTACCCTCATCCCATCTGATGCGCCTCAGCAGATTTATGTCCTTGATTGTCATGTAGGAGCCCGTTCCATGCAGAGTGAGGAGGGTCATCAGCTGACTGTTGTGTAATTTCTGCAAACTGATTAAAAGCACTGCTGTTTTGGCATTGGGGAGCAAATTGCAAGCCCTACCCCTCCTACATTGGTGTATTTCCTGGAAAGCTAGTGAGTGTTAGAATTTCAGTGAAGTAAAATGGTGGCTGAAATTTCCAAACACCGTTTAAACTGTGAACCATATTGGCATAACAGCACCTCATCTTTCGTTTAGGCACTTTACAGCCTTCCGGACTCAATATCGAGTTCAACAATTTCAGATCATAACCCCGGCCCCTACCACATATATATACATTTTATCCACCCTTTTGGTCCGTGCCTTTTTCCTTTTTTTTTCTCTCTCTCTCTCTCTCTCTCTCTCTCTCTCTCTCTCTCTCTCTCTCTCTCTCTCTCTCTCTTCCCCCCCCCCCCCCAACGGCAGCTGTGTCTCATTCTGCCAGCATTTCACACCTCACCTTTTGTTTCTTAACCTGTCCCATTACCATCTCGTCTTGCCTTGAGCATCTCTTAATGTCTCTACTTACCATAGAACCCCCCCCCCTTTTGTTCTTTCATTCCTCCCCCCAGCCTCCCCCTTGCATTTTTATCTGTTTAATTTCCTGCTCTTCTCTCCGTTCCGACGAAGGGTTTCGACCTGAGTCGTTAACTCTGTTTCTCTCTCCACGGATGTTGCCTGGCCTGCTGAGCTTTTCCAGCGCTTTCTGTTGTTATTTGGCATAATATTTGGTGCTTTTTAGTATGAATGTGCTAAATGACAATGACACAGCACTGAGAAAATAAAGAGGGAAGGGAAAACAAAAAAAAAAAGAAATGATTAAGAACTAAGGGCTTAATCCATGATCTGCTCAGGAGTTGATCTTAATATGTGTTTGCTGTCATCCTACTGCGTGACGAGCAGTCGACACTTCCCTGCTGCTGTTACGAGCCGTGTCAGTAATTTTAGCCAACTTCAAATGGATCCTGAAAGTGAGGCTGTGATTGTTTAGTAACAGTGGCGATGTCTCTGGTCGAGGACAACAAACGGGTTGGCACACTCGAGCTGTGGTTGCATCCTTCAAATTGACCTGATTCTCCTCAGTTTCCTGGTACTGTGCAACCAGTCGTCCATTATTGATGATTGCAGTGAATGAATCAGTAGCATCACTCATGCTGAAAGGCAGCAGCTTGAAAGGAGCTCACACTTCATGCCCACTGTTATGTTCCGATGAGGAAAATGTCATTACAAGGCAAACTGGGTCAGATCCACTTCAAAACAGGCACACCTGGCAGTCTAACTCCCGATTACAGGTAAATTTCATGCAGGATTGCAGTTTGTATCTGGCCATACACCACTTTTCTCTCCTCCATCTCATTTCTCTTTTTTGCCAACCCCCTCCCTCCTCCCCAGCTACCAAGAAAAAACACATGCTCAAAACAGGCTTCCAAAATTTTTTGCTACAAGTGAGTTTTACTATTTTAATTGACTTAAAAATGCCTTTTGCTCAGAGAGTTAGGGTGGGGATGCTTTCAGTATAAAGTCATTCCCCCTTTTTTTCCCCCCTCTCCCTTCCCTCGCACCACCCAAATATATACTCCATCTGAAACTGCATTTTTCCGGTTTTGACACTGATGAGCATCCAAGAGAGGAAAGTACCAATTAGTGGAATCTCTGGCAGCATCACGAGCTGACGTTCCTGTAGTTGGTCAGCTGAGCGCCTCCTTGGCAAGTATGGATATCTGTAAAGAACCGGTCTCTGCAGAACTGGAAAATAAAACAAAATATCTCAACCGGGTAGACTTTTTTCTTGATGGTTTTAATGAAATTGCATTTTTATCTTTTTCCCCTATACCCTCACTTAACCTCATTTCACCAGTCTATATTACAGAAAATTACTCCAAATGGAAGTGGTTCTGCATGTATGGAGATATTTTGGATATCTGACCAACTACAGGAGTGCCAGCTAGTGATGCCACCAGAGATTCCACTAATTGGCACTTTCCTCTTGCATGCTGAAGTGATATTGGAGCATCCATCACTTCTTGCTGATCTGGAATCTGTCATGTTTACATTGCAGGATGAATTTTACAGCACTGGGACAACACAAAATTACCTGATGTGCGCAATTGTTTGAAAAGCATCGGTGCGATTTTACTTTTTCAGGCCTATGCTCTAAAATCAATGTTCGGCCCTGCGTGTAGCAAGAAGAATAGCAACTTGTGGCGGCTTGTATTTGAGATGTATAATATAAGGCTAGAGAGGCATTCTTGACTTTTGCTTGATTTACCTTTTGGGAGCAGGGAGAGATTTTTCAGTCGAACGGTCATCGACCTGAAACGCTAACTCTTGTTTCTCTCTCCAGAGATGCTGCCTGACCTGCTGAGTATTATATAAACATCAAATGCTGGAAATAGAGGCTTTTCAGAGCCTTGGTAGATCAGTTAGGTTGGATATGGGAAGAACTAGCTTGATGGGTCAAATGACCCCTTTCTCATTCCGTGTTTTCTTGTGTGTTATGACAGCTGTGGTTTATTTGCCAGTGGAGGAATTTGCGGCAGATCCTCTCTATAATGCATCAGTGCTGTTGCTGAAACCAAGGCTGCCGCCGGCAGCAGTAGTTTCTCTTGTAGCTCATTGGACTCCAAAATATAAGCATGACGTTCTCTCCATGGATGGTAGGATTATAAAGGAATTGGGCGCAGTACTGTGCTAGAAAATGTTCCAAGCTGAAGCTGTACAGCCACCACCTTAGCAAATAAGACTTTGTTGTTGGAATGCTTTGAGCTGAGATGGAACAAATGGTTGAGATTGTGGCTTATTTAGATGATGTGTTTATTGAGATGATGGATGTCGTTATGTAGAATTGAATGCTTTTCTATTTTTGGTCAAGTATCAGCATGAAGAGCATTCGCAGATAAGAGGTAGCATGTCAGTTGCAAAGTAAACCCACCTTTAATCTGCCCAACACTCTAGATCTTGCTTTCAAATGAAAACGCCAGGGCACCGGTATAAACTGCTGCATTTCTCAGATCAGTTAGCATTGCACCTGTTTTGTCAATTGAGTGCTAATTTGTTATTTTTTGTTGCCAAAGCAGTAGGAAGTTGGTTGTGTGTTGAAAATGATTTTCGTAGGGCACTGGGGACTGGCAGTGAGAAAAGACCTTCATTCCCTCGGGCTGGACTAGATCACAGGTAAAATAATTGTTGCCCAACTCCTACAGATTATTTTCAAATTTGTATGTGCTCCCCTGAACATGATCGGTATGGCTCAGTACCATACCAAGCAGTATATCTTTGAGAGGAGTCACATATTTAATTCATTACCTGTGCTTAGCACGGTTGGGGTGATAGTCGAGGCATATCATTGGTTTAGTGAAGAGGAAAGTCAGCCAGAATTACAGATCTTGATTGCTGTTCATTGGATCCTTTTTAGTACGTCTGCATGTGTGGATGCTTGGGCAAAGTACCATAACTCTTCCATGTATATGCTACCATACCCCAGCAAGATCTGTGATCTTGCATGGAAGATCTCCAGCTGCTACCTCTGTGGCTTTGTAATCAGCTAGTTCAGCACAATTGAATCTGGGACCTTGCTGGCCTGTGTGGCTCAGTACCACAATGCGTATTGTATGGAATGAAGCTTGCAGATGTGATAGGTAACTAATGGTATGAAAGTGGTACAGGTGCGAATGTTGTGGTGGCCAGTACTTATTAATAGGGTTTTTGAGACCAGTTGCTCATTTAGGAATTTCTTTTGCCAGTGTTGTTTTCAATAACAGGAGCTAGTCACAGGTCACAAGATAAATACGGATGAGGAAGGCTGTTTGGACCAAGTGTCTTACCTGTCCATAAAAACGTACACTTTTATATGATTTACGGTTTATGTGTGCATTACTCTACCCAACAGTCGGTCACAACTGTTCTTTACTCTGAAGGTCATCCCAAATTCAGACCTAAATTTGCCTTTCACCAGTTTGAACCTGTACCCCCTTGTACTTGTGTTATGGTCTACCTTGACGTAGTGCTCTTGATTTACATTTTCTTCAACAGTAGCAACTTGCAATTAATGTAGAAAAATGCCCCAGTGCTTCACTGAGGCGTAATCAAAAAAAGTGTATGTTGAGCCAAAGGAGGAGATGCTGGGAAGGTTCAAAGTGGGGTTAAGGAAGGCCTTGAGGGGGAGAAATTCGCTATCGCCCATTTTGGGGTGCTAATATCGGCCGGGCGCAAAGTTTAGCGCCTGGCGCTAATTATTGCCTCCGACTGCAAAATTCGCCTCTATCGCCCCTTGGAGGTGATTTGAGCGCTAAATCAGGCGCTACACACCTCAAGGCGCAAACGTCAGGGAGCGAGGCGGTACCTGAGAATGCTACTGAAGCTCAGGCGATGCCACTTACCATGGAAACCAGACACACTGGCGCCATCTAGTTCTTAAAGGGGAGGGGCCATCTTGCTGGCCAGCCACACCCTGCTCATTGCAACCTTGAATCTCGGCCTGGAGTGACCTCAAAAGCAATTGTGTTGGAAGCACTAATGGGTAGGCCCAGGGAAAGAGCTCGGCACTTTGGAACCTCAAAAGTGGTGCTGAGGGCCAAAACTCCTTAGAATAGCGTTACAACCAAAAATTTTGCCGACAAGAAAAGGCAGGAAGCACCCGCCTTTAAATAGCGCTTCCCCAGCCCCTTCCCGACTTGAAAACGTTCCCCATTACCTGTAGCTCCTAGCGGCAGGCGCTAAGGAAGGGGGCACGACTCAATGTCCGGGGTGCTACCGGGGCGTTGCACGCTCGAATGATGTCATGATCTGCGGGCGCAGGAGATTGTGGCGATAGTGTTTAACGCTGCAGCAAAATGTCTGGTCAATTTCGCGAGCAGCGCAAACATCGCCACGCTCGGGCGCTAGTTGCTTTGCGTCCTGTTGGCGCTAATCAAGCAAATTTTTGCCCCTAAAGGTCTTAAATTGAAGCCCATGGGATTAAAGGGGCAGTGGCAGCATGGGCACGATTGTTTTTCAGACTGGAGGGAAGTATACAGTTTTGTCGTCTCGAGGTCGGTATTGGAACACTGCTCTCTTAAATATTGATGACCTGGACTTGGGTGTACAGGGCATAATTTCAAAATTTGCAGATGAGAGAAAACTCAAAAATGTAGTAAATAGTGATGAGGATAGTAACAGACTTCAGGAGCACATACAAGACTGGTGAAATAGGCAGACACATAGCAGATGCAATTTAATGCAGAGAAGTGTGAAGTGATTCATTTTGGTAGGAAGAATGAAGAATATAAACTAAATGGTACAATTTTAAAGGGGGTGCAGGAACAGAGAAACCTGGGGGTGTACGTGCACGTATCTTTGAAAGTGGCAAGACAAGTTGAGAAGACTGTTGAAACAGCATAAGCGATCCTTGGCTTTGTAAATGAGTACATAGAGTACAAAAGCAAGGACATTATGCTAAACCTTTATAAATCACTAGTTCGGCCCCAGCTGGAATAGTGTGTCCAATTCTGGGCATCACAATTTAGGAAGGATATCAATGCCTTAGAGAGGGTGCAGAGGAGGTTTACTAGAATGGTACCAGGGATGCAGGACTTCAGTTGCATGGAAGTTACACTAGAGAAGTTGCGGTTGTTCTCCTTAGAGCAGAGAAGGTTAAGGGGAGATTTAATAGAGGTGTTCAAAATCGTGAAGGGTTTTGATACAGTAAATAAGGAGAAACTGTTTCCAGTGGCAGAAGGGTCGGTAACCAGAGGACACAGATTTAAGGTAATTGGCGAAAGAACCAGAGGCAAGATGAGGAGAATTTCTTTTGCGCAGTGAGTTGTGATCTGGAATGCACTGCCTAAATCTGTGGTAGAAGCAGATTCAATTAACTTTCAAAAGGGATTAGATGAATACTTGAAGTGGAAAAAAATTGCAGGGCTTTTGGGGAAAGGGCAGGGGAATGGGCCTAATTGGATAGCTCTTTCAAAGAGCCGGCACAGGCATGATGGGCCGAATAGCTTCCTGTGCTGTATCATTCTATGATTCTACATCCGCTTACTCTGTTGGTCTGGGTTATGGTGTGTGGCCCAGGGACCTCAGCAGGAGGTGAAACAAGGACGCAGTGTAAAATAACTGAGAAGCCAATCCAGAAAGCTTGGCAACATCAGCACCATTTGATGTTTGACACCGTAAGATTTCAGCCACTGACTGAAGAGGAAATGTTGTAATTCTTCACAACAATGAAAGTGCACAAAAGGAGAGAGGCACACGCAAAGTCTGCAGTGCCGTAGTATTTCCTGGAGACTGCTTTGAAAGACATCTGGTACTGAGCCGAAACCTCAAACAAAAACACATTTTCAATTCCTGCTGTCTGTAAGAATTTGAGAACAGACAGCAATCTGATCCGGCTCGTTGAGAGATGTTCTCTCCTTCAGTTGAATAATATTGAAGAGCAGGTGGAAGAAGAGTACAATCAGATGACCAGGAATTTACCCAAGTTAACTTTTTTTTTCCTTTTATGGTCAATTTTTAAGTTATTTTCTCCCCTTGTCCTTTGTTGAGTGACTCCACAGGACACGTACTGTTTCAAAGAGTAGGTGGTGCCCTGCTCCCTGGCCTCCATTAATGCTGTTTACATAAGAATATAAGAAATAGGAGCAGGAGTAGGCCATTTGGCCCTTTGAGCCTGCTCCGCGATTCAATAAGATCATGGCTGATCATCTAACTCGACTCCACTTTCCTGCACTATCCCCATATCCCTTGATTCCCTTAATATCCAAAAATCTATCGCTCTCTGCCTTGAATACACTCAACAACTGAGCCTCCACAGCCCTCTGGGTTAGTGAATGCCAAAGATTCACCACCCTGAGACAAGAAATTTCTCCTCATCTCAGTCCTAAATGGCCGACCCCTTATTCTGATTATTGTTACATAGGATATACGGCACCGAAACAGGCCATTTGGCCCAACCAGTTCATGCCGGCGTTTATGCTCCACACGAGCCCTGGTTCTCGACTCCCCAGCCAGGGAAAAACATCCTCCCTGCAGCTACTCTGTCACGCCCTGTAAGAATTTTGTATGTTTCAATGAGATCACCTCTCCTCTCATTCTTCTAAACTCTAGAGAATATAGGCCGACAGCTCGTTTAGGTTTGTATTAAGGTAGCTCGGGGACTATTTTTGCCGCCTCTATGAGGCAAAGCATCTAGCTTTTGATTGAGATCTCATCTAAGAACATAAGAAATAGGAGCAGGAGTAGGCCAAACGGTCCCTCGAGCCTGCTCTGCCATTCAATAAGATCATGGCTGATGAGGAACTGTGGCTGTGAATTCACACCATTTCATAAACCCTGCAAAGTATATTCTTAAAAGAACAAGACTTTAACTTTGTGCTCATCAAGGTAGGAGAATTTAGTGTCACAATCAGGCATTTCTGAGATTGAGACTGCCCAGCAGGTCAGAGGCTGGGCATTCTGAAGTGAGTGGCTCACCTTCTGACTCCTCAAAGCCTCTCTGCCACCTACAAGGCACAAGTCAGGAGTGTGATGGAATACTCTCCACTTGCCTGCATTGGTGCAGCTTAGCACCATCCAGGACAAAGCAGCCGCTTGATCGGTATCTCGTCCACCAGCTTAAACATCCACTCTTTTCACCAGGGGTGTACCCTGGCTGCAGTATGTACTATCTACAGGATATATTGCAGCAAGTCATGAAGGCTTCTTTGGCAGCACCTCCCGAACCCATGATCTCCACCACCTAGAAGAAAAAGGGCAGCAGGTGTATGGGAACACCATCAGTTCCAAGTTCCCCGTCAAGTCACACCATCTCGACTTGGACATATATCTGCGTTACTTCATCGTCACTGGGCCAAAATCCTGGAGGTCCCTACCTAACAGTATTGTGGGAGTACTTTCACCACATGAACAGTGGCAGTTCAAGAAGGTGGCACAGCACCACCTTTTCCAGGGCAACAACTGCTAGGCTTTGGCAGCGATGCCCATATTACAAATCAAATGATTAAAAAAAAAAAATTCAGACGATCCTTGCTGCTAGCAGAGGACACATTCATTCTATCTGCCTGGGTTGGATTTGAATCTGGTTTCCAGAGATGAGAGCCTCAACATTTAACCTGCTGCAACCACCCAGAGGTAAGACTATATTAAAGTGGTGCACAATGTTCCCTTTAATATTTGTTTTTGGGTGTGCGGCCCATTCAAAATAACCTGCGTGCTCTGTTTTTCCCATTTGAAAAGCCGGTGAGCCGGCTGCGTGGGAATTCCAGAGCGCTGCGCAGCTAAACAGCTTATAGGAAACATTGGTGGTGCAGTATAGTTGGATCATCTGGTTGGTGCAATAGTGTAACTGGATGTAGATTTGCCCTACAGTTCCACACACAGCAACTTGTAGGTCTCTGTAGATAGTGTGTGGGGGAACACAAAGCAGAAGCTGGTTCTTCCTCACAAGGTTACAGGAAAAATGGGGCGTGGGGTGTGGCAAGAGCCCTACCCAGGCCAGGTGCATGCTGCTTATATTGCCCGATGCAGGAACGGTATTTCCAGAAGCCTGCAAATAGGCCCTGCTGGGAAGAATGTGTTGCCCAGGACATAGGATATACAGCAGAGAAACAGGCCATTTGGCCCAACCAGTCTATGCCATTGTTTATGCTTTTTTTATGGCCTTGTTAACCTGTGTTGATACTTTGTGATTTGTGTATTTGTACTTCTAGATTCCTTTGTTCCTCTACCCCATTTAGATTCTTATTTTCCAAGTAATATGTGACCTCCCTATTTTTCTTACCAGAATGTAATACCTCACATTTATCTGTGTTGAATTTCATTTGCCAATTATATGCACATTCTGCAAGTTTATTAATGTCGTCTTGTAATTTGTTGCAGTCCTCCTCAGTATTGGCTATCCCCCACAATTTGGTGTCGTCTGCAAATTTAGAAATTGTGTTTTTGATTCCAAGGTCTAAGTCGTTGATATAAATTGTGAACCACAGTGGTCCCAGCACTGATCCTTGTGGAACACCACTTCCCACCTTCTGCCACTCTGAATAGCTACCCTTTACCCATGCTTTCTGTCTTGAAGCCAGCTAGCTATCCATTCTGCTACTTGTCCCTGACTCCACATTCCCTGACCTTATTCATTAGCCTATTATGTGTTACTGTAAGATTTGGATCACAGGTCACACACAGTTTACCCAAAGGGTCTTGGGAGTCATAGGTCGCTTTATTAAGGAGCGGCAGTTTAAGTTAAGTACAACACGCAATCATAGTAGACATACGACCGTGACGAGCATCTAGTATCAGTCTCGATTGGACAGACGGCTGGCGTGCGCGAACAGCTCTTCTCTTCCCTTCACCATATGTGTTAAAGGCTCTTTAGATATCTCTTTTTTATTCTCTTTTTAGGGGTGGGCCTAGAGTAGATTATCGACAGGACTATCTAACCTGTAAGGGCTCTTCCTAAACCAAGGTGCACAATGGTATGTCGAGTTCTTTGTCTCAACTTTCGGATGAAAACCCTCTCCTTCACTGGTCTTTCCTGTTTTATACTTTCAAACGATTTCCTACTATCCTTCCAAATTTGGAGTCAGACATGCCATTCCCTGCCCTCAGATATTCGTAGCTGCTTGTTACCAGTTATTTATGTTCACGCTGTTCATCAGACTATTGTACTATGGAATGAATCATTAAATTCCCAAAGACATCTTCTATTCTATGTCCTTATACTTAATTAACTTACGCATTTTAAAGCAGCTTTGTTAAACAAAGTCAAAATACTAACTAAGCATTATAATATGGTTATTAGCAATAATGGAAGAAACATAGGCGTTGGTCCTCGGTTGGCCAAATCAAATATACAGTCAACAACCTTTCTAGCACACAAACAGCAGACAGCTAGTCTGGAAACAAGGTCACCGCTGTGGTGTAGAATGCTATAACATCCGCAGGGAACCAAGAACAAAAGCAAATTCTAAGCGTCTATCCAGTTATCCTAACACCAGTCAATCATTGCTGCAGGAGTTCCTCAGGGCAGTGTCCTCGGCCCAACCATCTTCAGCTGCTTCAGCAATGACCTTCCCTCCATCATATTGGCAGACGTGGGGATGTTCGCTGATGACTGCACAGTGTTCAGTACCATTCGCAACTCCTCAGATAATGAAGTAGTCCATGCCCGCATGCAGCAAGACCTGGACAACATTCAGGCTTGGGCTAATAAGTGGCAGGTAATATAAGTGCCAGGCAATGACCATCTCCAAAAAGCGAGCGTCTAGCCACCGCCCCTTGATGTTCAACGGCATTACCATTGCCGAATCCCTGACCATCAATATCCTGGGGGGGGGGGGGGGTCACCATTGACCAGAAACTTAACTAGACCGGCCACATAAATACTGTGGCAACAAGAGCAGGTCAGAGGCTGGGTATTCTGTGGCGAGTGTCTCACCACCCGACTCCCTAAAGCCTTTCCACTATCTGTCTTCAAGACACAAGTCAGGAGTGTGATGGAATACTCTCCACTTGCCTGGATGAGTGCAGCTCCAACAACATTCAAGCTTAACACCATCCAAGACAAAGCAGCTGCTTGATTGGTACCCCATCCACCACTTTAAACATTCACTCCCTCCACCACCGGTGTACCGTGGCTGCAGTGTGTACCATCTACAAGATGCACTGCACCAACTCGCCAAGGCTTCTTCGGCAGCATCTCCCAAACCTGCGACCTCTACCACCTAGAAGGACAAGGGCAGCAGGCGCATGGGAACACCACCACCTCCCAACTTCTCCTCCAAGTCACACACCATCCTGACTTGGAAGTATATCGCCGTTCCTTCATTGTTGCTGGGTCAAAATCCTGGAACTTACTCCCTAACAGCACTGTGGGAGTACCTTCACCACACAGACTGCTGTGGTTCAAGAAGGCAGCTCATCACCACCTTCTCAAGGGCAACTAGGAATGGGCGATAAATGCTGGCCTTGCCAGTGACGCCCACATCCCATGAATGAATAAAAAAAAAGTCTGAAGAGACTTTTTTGTCTTGTTATTTCTTACAGTAACTTAACGAAGGCCTTTTGAAAAATCTAGATAAATTACATTTGCTGCATTACCCTTGTCTACTCGCTCTGTTACCTCTTCAAAAAATTCAATTAGGTTTGCCAAGTAAGACTTTCCCTTTTGAAATCCATGCTGACTATTTATTATATTTTTCGTTTCTAGATGTTCTTCTTCTATTTTCTCCTTTAGTAGGGATTCCATTATTTTTCCTACCGCCGATGTTAAGCTGACTGGTCTATAGTTCCCTGGACATGTTCTATCTCCCTTATTAAATATAGGTATTACGTTAGCTATCCACCAATCCTCTGGCACTACACCTTTTTTTAACGAATTACTAAATATGTGTAGTAAAGCCTCTGCTATCTCTTCCCTAGATTCTTTTAAAATGCGCAGATGTAATCCATCCAGATCAGGGGTTTTATCTAAACTCTGAGTTTCATTAGTTTATTTAGTACATCTCCTCGTTTTATTTTAAATGCAGTTAACTCCTTAATAATCTCATCATCCGATGTCATCTCCACCGGTTCTATCTCCCTGGTAAATACTGAAGCAAAGTAATTATTTAATATCTCTGCCATCTCTCTATTGCTGCCTGTGGTATTATCTCCATCCCTTCGTGGCCCTATTCCCAGATCCGACAAAGTGAAGCAAATATGATCTGTCTGGTAAATGGGGAAAGAATACAGACAAATTAGAGTGTGGGAAATTAATATTTAAAGTACAAATGAGCTTGTAACCCCCTCGGCTTAAAATGGCTCAGCTGTTAATAGCGATATTCAAGGTGTAAACCGGAAATGTGAGGGAATCTGAACGTGTTCACAGATTCAACATGTGCCTTTGGTTCATTGCAGCACACCCCTGACAGCAGAAGGGTTTAAGAAAGCTTATTGTAAACGGCATCCGCGACTCTTCCGATGCCCTCCGCCATTTTAACAGTTTCCAGTTTCCCGGCCCCAACCGTCTCCTCTTCACTATGGACGTACAATCCCTCTACACCTCCATTCCCCACCAGGATGGCCTGAGGGCGCTCCGCTTCTTCCTTGAACAGAGGCCCAACCAGTCCCCATCCACCACCACCCTCCTCCGCCTGGCTGAACTTGTTCTCACATTGAACAACTTCTCCTTTGACTCTACCCATTTCCTCCAAATTAAAGGTGTTGCTATGGGTACCCGCATGGGTCCTACCTATGCCTGCCTTTTCGTGGGATATGTGGAACACTCTTTGTTCCAGTCCTACTCGGGTCCCCTCCCTCACCTCTTTTTCCGGTACATTGATGACTGTATCGGTGCCGTCTCCTGCTCTCGCCCTGAACTAGAACATTTCATTCACTATGCTTCCAATTTCCACCCTTCCCTCACCTTCACATGGTCCATCTCCGACTCTTCCCTTCCCTTCCTCGACTTCTCCATCTCCATCTCTGGGGATAGGTTATTGACTAACATTCACTACAAGCCCACCGACTCCCACAGCTACCTGGACTACACTTCCTCCCACCCCGCCTCCTGTAAGGACTCTATTCCATTCTCCCAGTTTCTCCGTCTCCGCCGCATCTGCTCTGATGATGCCACCTTCCATACCAGTGCTTCCGACATGTCTTCCTTTTTCCTCAACCGAGGATTCCCCTCTACCGTGGTCGACACGGCCCTCGACCGTGTCCGTTCTATCTCCCGCACATCTGCCCTCACCCCTACCCCTCCCTCCCGGAACCACGATAGGGTTCCCCTTGTCCTCACCTTTCACCCCACCAGCCTCCACATTCAACGGATCATCCTCCGCCATTTCCGCCACCTCCAGCGTGATCCCACCACCAAACACATCTTCCCCTCACCTCCCCTTTCAGCATTCCGCAGGGACCGCTCCCTCCGCGACACCCTAGTCCACTCCTCTACCACCCCCAGCACCCCTTCCCCTTCGCCCGGCACCTTCCCGTGCACGCGCAGGAGATGCAACACATGCCCTTATACCTCCCCTCTTCCCACTGTCCAGGGCCCCAAACACCCCTTCCAGGTGAAACAGCGATTTACTTGTACTTCCTGCAATTTAGTATACTGTATTCGCTGCTCACGATGTGGACTCCTCTACATTGGGGAGACCAAACGCAGATTGGGTGACCGCTTTGCGGAACACCTCCGTTCAGTCCGTAAGGGGGACCCCGAGCTCCCGGTGGCCTGTCACTTTAATTCACCGCTTCACTCCCACTCTGACCTCACCGTCCTCGGCCTAATACACTGTTCCACGGAAGCTCAGCGTAAGCTCGAGGAACAGCACCTCATCTTTCGTTTAGGCACGCTACAGCCCTCTGGACTCAATATCGAGTTCAACAATTTTAGATCATAACCTCAGCTCCAATCACATTTATATTTTATTTTATCCACCCTTTTATTTGTCCCCCCCACCTTTTTTTTCCTCCTAGAAGCTGGCAGCTGTCCTTCATTCTGCCAGTAGATTTCACACTTCATTCAGCCTTAATCTGTCACATTAACACCACCTCTAGCCTTGCATATCTCTTAATGTCTCTTAATGTCTCTTCATCTCCTCCTTTGTTCCTTTATCCCCTCCCCCTTTTCCCAGCTTTACCCTGGCCTTAAATCTATTTGATTTCCAGCTCTTCCCAGTTCTGATGAAAGGTCATCGACCTGAAACGTCAACTCTCTTTCTCTCTCCACGGATGCTGCCTGGCCTGCTGAGTTTTTCCAGCGTTTTCTGTTGTTATTCCAGAAAACACTATGTTTATATATGTATGCCCCTATTAATTGCGTTTGTGTAATTATAATTTTTAAAAAAACATCCTAAGGTGCTTCACAGATAAGCAAATGGACGTTATGCAGTAGCGGAAGAATTGGGTGAGGTAATTAAAATCTGTGGTTGAAAGGATAGGTATTCTGGAGGCTTTACGAGGTGGGGAGAGATATAGTGAGGTTAGAAGAGTATAGGGATGGAGTTCCAGAGAGTTGGGCCGAGGTGGCTGGAAGCTTTGCCGGTGAAGGTGGAGATTGGGGGGATGCGCAGGAGGTTGGATTTGTGGCTAGAGGGCATGGCATGGCTGAAGGAAGTTCCACTGCTTGGGAGTGGTTTGGCCATGGAGAGATTTATAGATGGGGATTCGGATTTTGAATTGAATGTGTTTCTAGGACAGGGAGCGAATGAGGAGTGGAAGACCAGGACGATATGTATGCAGCACAGAGCGCAGGCTGTAGAGTTTTGGGTGAGTTGGAGTTTGTGGAGAGTGGTGCCCAAAAGGCTAGCTAAGAGGGCAATGAAGACAAATGGCATTACAGTGCTCTTCTGAGGTTGGGTTGAGGCACATTGGAGTAGGCTGGATGAAGCTATATTCTGCACATAATCATGCTGTAAGTGTTTGGTAGTGTGTCTATGAAATGGAAAATGGTCCATTCTGATCACTAACATCCATAACTTTAATGAGTACAAAATTTATATAAACAAATCTTTTACATAAGACAGCCCTTGAAGACACTGACTTGTACTGTGTACAGTACCACAGGCATTATCAGCCTTATAGTATCATCCAAATAATGATCCAGTGTAAGCCTTGCTGGTGAGCTTTGGCAGGCCCTTTGACCATGGAGAATAGTACAACTGAGCCTGAGCCTTATCCTGTCCTCCCTGACAGAATAACCGCAGGTGTTTATGGGATCAGGCTGCACAAGTTGGCCCTTATTGATTGCTCTTAACCCCGTCTCCCTGCCCTCTGACCATATCCTTCAATTCCCTTGTTTGTGATACATACATCTCTATCATGAATTTGTACTGTTTGCTTCAATGGCTTTTCCCTGATGATTTCAAATATGTCTTACAACTATTGCTCGTTAATGAATTGAAATAGGCTGCTGAGGGGAAGAATAACCTTTTTGTGTATACATTTATAATTTTTGAACAGTTAAATTTAATATAAAAAAAATTAATTAAGCTTGCCAAAAACCTATGTGTTGAAAGTTAAAATTAAAGGAAATAGTTCTTCACCTATTCTCCCTTGTGTGAAATATTTCTGCATGTTTCCTAGTTTCTGAACTCTTAATCAATTTCACTGGATGGAATCCAAACCAGAACTCTGGCCATTTCTGCCGGCCCCTTTGCCATCACACTAAGCTATCATGGGAACATCTGTCCTGTAAGCTTTTTTCCAGAGAGCAAGAGCCTTTGGGTTCCTTCTTTTATATCTTTTTTTTAAGTCCATTGTCTCTCGTTTAAATTGCTAAGATCCCAGGATTGGGTCTTAGTTTCATGGCAGTTCTTGATTGGCTTTCTTTTGAATATGTGTCTGTCTGCAGCGGCTGGTGCCATTTCTTGATTAAGTTAATTGTTTGTTAACACCTTTTAATGGCTCTTGAGTTTCGATGGGTTTTCGATGCTGTCTCTGTGGGGGTTATCTTGTTATGCAGGTTTCTTTTGTTAAATTTCGCGCTGTTGCTCCCAGGGAGAGCCATATACATCAAATTCATCTTTATCACATACATCTTATATTAATGAGAAGTCGCACAACACCAGGTTATAGTCCAACAGTTTTATTTAAAATTACGAGCTTTCGGAGCTGCTGCCCCTTCGTCAGGTAGAGGCATCAGGGAAGGGGCAGCAGCTCCGAAAGCTCGTAATTTTAAATAAAACTGTTGGACTATAACCTGGTGTTGTGCGACTTCTCATTTTTGTCCACCCCAGTCCAACACCGGCATCTCCGCATCGTGATCTTATATTAATAGTCTTGAGTTCATCACACGTACAAAACATATATTTTTATTCTTACAGTCCCCAGTTCTATGCTGCAAGGTGTAAACCTAGTGTTTTTGTTTCTGCTTCATCAGTTAAAGTGGACAAATCGTCGTCTTGTGGGACTGATGCAGTTAGTGAAGATGCTGAAAAAACAGATAAAGATACGGTATTTGTGTTTTATTTTCTTCTTTCCTCACCAACACTCTGCAGTTAAAACATTTCTTACCTATTCAGTAACATTATGCGTGGTAATAATGATGCAAGATGCTGTGATTATGTTGCAGGAAAGTAAGGAAGGAGCCCAAAAGTCCCCCAAAACAGAATATTGTTCATCCGCTAACAAAACAAAAGGTAAGAGAAGCAATTTGCGTTCTTGTATTGCTCCATATGTAAAGAACATGTCCGAGCATTTTATGAGGGAAACACAAGCATCAAGTTAAGGAAATTGTGGCCAGAGGCCTAGTGGAAGAAGGATATTTTTAAGGAGGCGTTTGAAGACGGCAAGAGGGGTAGTAAACCGACGTGGGTCTAGAAGAGAATTTGAAAAGTTCAAGTCTTAATGACTGGAAGATCAGCCTCTTGTGTATTTGGGGGAGTGGCAAACGAACAGTTCTGGTGAGTCCATGGAACGGCTGCTACGTGGGATTTGAGAAGCTTATCCACAAGTTGAAAATGGAGACGAGGATCTTAAAAAGTTGATCTGCTAAGGCATAGGGAGCTGCTGGGCTGGACGGACACGCAGAAATTTGAACGGGAGAGTAATCAGTCTGTAGTTATGAAATAATTGAATTATGTGAGACAAAAGAGGCCTGTCGTAAGAGCATTTGATGAGTTGACCCTTGAAACGATGATGGCATGGATGTGGAGTGGGAAAGTGAAGCATGGGTATTGGTCCAGAGGTGGTCTTGTCAATAACCCAGATGACGTAATAAAGTTCATCTCTGTTTGCTTGGCCTGAATGAGAGGACAGGGAGTTGATTGAAGCGTTGCTGGTGGAATGTAGGTGTTGGTAAGAAACAAGTCAGATTTCGGTGTACATTGTAGGGCAGATACTCTCTTGAGCACTTGGGCGAAAAGGATTGCCTGTGCAAAGTGGATAGAGGAAAACTAGGTGCAAGGTCGCACATCTGTAATAGCCAGGCTGATTTTTTTTTAATGGTAGACAATCAGGTGGCTTGTTACGGGGGTGTTATCCTCCCTACCCAAATTTCCTCTATGCTCTGCCCAAGTAATTTTGTGCACCCAAATGCAAAAAGAGGAAATGTTTTGTTATAGTTTTATTTTTTTGTTTTGCTTTCTTTCCTCTTCCTTCAGTAAAGGATAATTCCACCACGACAGCTGATATTAAGGAGGAAGACTATGTTTCACGGCGGCCAAGGCGTACCACCAGATTGTCTCTACAAGCAGCTCAAGCCCAGGCTCAAGCTCAAGCCGAAGCCCAAGCCCAAACCCAAACCCAATCTCCTCGTTCACAAAGGTCTTCGCGATCCTTGGTAAAAGTAACGTGTGCTAATTGCAAAAAGCCCCTGCAAAAGGGACAAACTGCGTACCAGAGAAAAGGGGCGCCTCAGCTCTTCTGCTCCTCCACATGCCTCACAACCTATTCTCAGAAACCATCGTCTACCAAGATATGCACATTCTGCAACAAGTAAGCATTTTCTCTTTTTGCATAAACGTTGACCTCGGCATACAAGGGTCATAGAAACATAGAAGATAGGAGCAGGAGTAGGCCATTCGGCCCCTCGAGCCTGCTCCGCCATTCGATGAGATCATGGCTGATCATCTAAACTCAGTACCCTGTACCTGCCTTCTCCCCATATCCCTTGATACCTTTAGCTTTAAGAAATATATCTAACTCATCCTTGAATATATTTAATGACTTCGCCTCAACTACCTTCTGTAGTAGAGAATTCCACAGGTTCACCACTCTCTGGGTGAAGAAATTCTTCCTCATTTCTGTCCTAAATGGTTTACCCGTTATCCGTAGATTATGACCCCTGGTTCTGGACTCTCCGACCATCGGGAACATTCTTCCTGCATCTAGTTTGTCCAGACCTGTCAGAATTTTATATGTTTCGATGAGATCCCCTCTCATTCTTCTATACTCCAGTGAGTATAAGCCCAATCGACCCAATCTCTCCTCATATGTCATTCCTGCCATCCCAGGTATCAGCCTTGTGAATCTTCGCTGAACTCCTTCCATGGCAAGAACATCCTTCCTCAGATAAGGCGACCAAAACTGCACACAGTACTCAAGGTGTGGTCTCACCAAGGCCCTGTACAACTGCAGCAGGACATCCCTGCTCCTATACTCAAACCCTTTCGCTATGAAGGCCAACATACCATTTGCCGCCTTCACCGCCTGCTGCACCTGCATGCTTACTTTCAGCGACTGGTGCACAAGGACACCCAGGTCTCGTTGCACTTCCCCTTCTCCCAATCTATTGCCATTCAGATAATAGTCTGCCTTTCTGTTTTTGACACCAAAGTGGATAACCGTGCACTTATCCACGTTATATTGCATCTGCCACGCTTCTGCCCACTCACCCAACCTGTCCAGATCATCCTGGAGCTCCTCGCTGCACACACTCCCACCCAGCTTTGTGTCATCTGCAAACTTGGAGATATTACATTTAATTCCCTTATCTAGATCATTAATGTATATTGTGAATAGCTGGGGTCCAAGGACCGATCCCTGCGGTACCCCACTAGTCACTGCTTGCCACTCGGAAAAAGACCCATTAATTCCTACTCTCTGCTTTCTGTCCGCCAACCAAATCTATCCAAGTCAATACCTTGCCCCCAATCCCATGTGCCTTAACTTTACCCGCTAATCTCTTATGCGGGACCTTATCGAAAGCCTTTTGAAAGTCCAAATACACCACATCTACTGGTTCTCCCTTATCTATTTTCCCAGTTACATCCTTGCAAGCAAGTGTAGGTTTTTCCATCAAGTCTTCATATCATCCTTCGACTCAAAGACGATTGACTTGTACTGCAGTCTGTTTTTTTTCCATCTTTGGCCACAAAAGTGAACAGTAAGGAGGGAGAAACCCTGACTGGTTTCACCTCTCACAGTTGAGGGATTCTGAAGTTAACTAATTTAGTACAAATGGGGATCAGATTTAGAGATCTCTGCTTTCTGGTCTATGTGGCTCAGGTGGAAGCTAAAGTACCAATGGAAAGGTACACTGGGAAATTAAAATATTTAATCTGAATACTGAATCTGGATTGTAACTTGTTCCTGCAATGTATTGTGCATGTGAGAAGTGTTTCTTTTAGCTTGTTTTGGGAGAAGGAAGGGAATGAAAGTACGTGTGTAGTCTGACTTTATTGTGCTACTAATTCACACCTGTGGAGCTGTCCTTTCAGCAAAAAAGGACCAAGAGATTGATTAAGAGGGGAAAAATAGAGTATGAGAGTAAACTTGCAAGGAACATAAAAGCGGACTGTAAAAGCTTCTACAAGTATGTAAAAAGAAAAGATTAGTGAAGACAAATGTACGTCCCTTACAGTCAAACAGGAGAATTTATAATGGGGAACAAGGAAATGGTAGAGCAATTAAACAAATACTTTGGTTCTGTCTTCACGGAAGAGGACACAAATAATTTCCCAGAAATGCTAAGGAACCAAGGGTCTAGTGAGAAGGAGGAATTAAAGGAAATTAGTAGTAGTAAAAAAAATAGTGCTGGAGAAATTAATGGGACTGAAAGCCGATTAGTCCCCAGGGCCTGATAATCTGCATCCCAGAGTACTAAAAGAGTTAGCTATGGAAATAGTGGATGCATTGGTTGTCATCTTCCAAAATTCTCTAGATTATGGAACAGTTCCTGCAGATTGGAGGGTGGCAAATGTAACCCCACTATTTAAAAAAGGAGGGAGAGAGAAAACAGGGAACTACAGACCGGTTAGCCTAACATCAGTAGTAGGGAAAGTGCTAGAGTCTATTATAAAGGATGTGATAACAGGACACATAGAAAATATCAACGGGATTAGACAAAGTCAACATGGATTTATGAAAGGGAAATCGTGTTTGACAAGCCTACTGGAGTTTTTTGAGGATGTAACTGGTAGAATAGATAAAGGAGAACCAGTGGATGCGGTGTATTTGGATTTTCAGAAGGCCTTTGATAAAGTCCCACATAAGAGGTTAGTGTGCAAAATTAAAGCACATGGGATTGGGGGTAATATACTGGCATGGATTGAAAATTGGTTAACAGACAGGAAACAAAGTAGGAATAAATGGGTCTTTTTTGGGGTGGCAGGCGGTGACTAGTGGGGTACCGCAGGGATCAGTGCTTGGGCCCCAGCTATTCACTAAATATCAACGATTTGAATGAGAACCAAATGTAATATTTCCAAGTTTGCTGACGACACGAAACTAGGTGGGATTGTGAGGAGGATGCAAAGAGGCTTCAAGGCGATTTAAACAAGTTGAGTGAGTGAGCAAATACATGGCAGTTGCAGTATAACGTTGGTAAATGTGAAGTTATCCACTTCGGTAGGAAAAACAGAAAGGCAGAATATTGTTTAAATGGTGATAGATTGGGAAATGTTGATGTACAAAGGGACCTGGGTGTCCTTGTACACCAGTCACTGAAAGCAAACATGCAGGTACAGCAAGCAGTTAGGAAGGCAAATGGTATGTTGGCCTTCATTGCAAGAGGATTTGAGTACATGAGCAAGGATGTCTTACTACAGTTATGCAGGGCCTTGGTGAGACCACACCTGGAGTAGTGTGTGCAGTTTTGGTCTCCTTACCCAAGGAAGGATATACTTGCCACAGAAGGAGTGCAGCGAAGGTTCACCAGACTGATTCCTGGGATGGCAGGACTGTCGTATGAGGAGAGATTGGGTCGACTAGGCCTGTATTCACTAGAGTTTAGAAGAATGAGTGGGGATCTCATTGAAACGTATAAAATTCTGACAGGGCTAGACAGACTGGATGCAGGGAGGATGTTTCCCCTGGCTGGGGGCTCTAGAACGAGGGGTCACAGTCTCAGGATACGGGGTAGGACATTTAAGACTGAGCTGAGGAGAAATTTCTTCACTCAGGGTGGTGAACCTGTGGCATTCTCTACCACAGAAGGCTGTGGAGGCCAAGTTACTGAATATATTTAAGAAGGAGATCGATAGATTTCTTGACACAAAAGGCATCAAGGGGTATGGGGAGAGAGCGGGAATATGGTATTGAGATAGAGGATCAGCCATGATCATATTGAATGGCGGAGTAGGCTTGAAGGGCCGAATGGCCTACTCCTGCTCCTATTTTTCTATCTTCTATGTTTCTATGAGAATGCCATTATATGGTTTCTTTCTGGAAGTTAGAAAATTCCTCAAAAGATCTATTTTAAATCTAACACAGCACAGCAGAAGGGGGTAGACCCTTGCCTGACCAGACCATCTACCTTGACTTTTTTTGCAAAATTGGCATGTCAAGTGGATGTCTCAAAATCTTGGTAGTCTACCCAGACTTCCAGAAACCCTCAAGTTCCACATGAAAGGCTGTTACATAAGCTTAAAGCAATAGGCAACCTAAGTACAAGCTGGAAGTGAATAAAGAATTGGCTGAATGAGAGGAAGCAGCAGATACTAGTTAGGGGAGTGATGTTGAGTTGGGCAGGTGTACTCGGTGGATCCCCCAGGGATTGGTGCTGCGACCCCTAAATGACCTGGATTCAGAAAATCAATGTAAGCTGGTCAAGTTCACAGATGATACTAAACTAGGAGGGGGAGTCACAGTGGAATCTGATGTTGCTACCAGTGAATTACAGAAGGACCTGGGCAATATTTGCAATAGGCAGAACTATGTGACAGATTAAATTCCATTAGATAAGTGCAAGGTCTTGCACATTGGAAGATAAAAATGGGGAATGTAATGACAGTAGTTTAACTAGGGAGAGGCTGAAAAAGACCTGTAAGTGATGGTTGATTCTACACTGACCATGTCTAGTCACTGCAGAGCAGCAACTAACAAAGCAAACAAAATGCTGAACTATATGACCACATTGATGGGGTTTAAGTCTAAGCCACCATGATGAAGTTGTACAGTGCTTTGAGCAGGATGTACCTTAAACGCTGCTTTCAGTTTTAGTCGCTGAGTGGGAACCATTCAAGCCATGCAACTAGTCCAGAAATGGGTGATGAGATTGATCCCTAGTGTTAAAGGACTGAGTTATGAGGACTCTTCAACCTTGAAATGATCATCTCTAGTATTGTTAGCCCTATCCTTATCATATACCTCCTTTTTTAAATTTCAGTTGAGTTTTAATCTCTTTATCCATGGAACTCTTTTTCGTCCTGTTTTTGCCCTATAGAATATATTTATTTTGTATTCTATAAATTTCCTTTTTGAAGATTTCCCACTGCTGATCTGTTGACTTTGCTAGCTTTTCTGTCCAATTAATTTGGATCAAATTCCTTCTTATCTTGCTGAGTTTTGCTTTTTTCAGTCCAGTGTCCTTATTTTTTTTACTTTATTTTTATTTTCCTTTTCCAATCTTGCATGGAACCTAACCATATTGTCGCCAATATTTCCCAATTGTTCCCCTATATTTGCTTCAATTTTTTTTGCCCTATTTCATTTCTCATAATTTAATTAATGCTTTTCTTGTTGGATGAGAAACATACTGATCTAGGAAGCGGTCCTGAATGCAGTCTTAAAGAAACATTTTGACTACATGCATTACCTTTATTCCAGTTTATCGTGGGATAGTTAAAATCATCCTATATTATTGCCCCGTTGTTGTTGCACATCTCTGAACTGTCAGCAGATCTCTTCTTCTTACTCATGGTGGCTTGTAATTGCACACTGAAAATTGTATTGATTTCCTTTTTAATTTTAAACTTTGTTTATATGGATTTTGCCTTAACGTAACCCACATGATGTCCTTCAGTTCTTGCGCTGTGATAACATTCTCTACTAACACTGCCACCTCACCCCCTTTTTTCCCCTTCTCTCTCTATCATGAAAATGATATAACCAGGAATATTAATTCCTGTTCCTGTCCAAATCTATAATGTTGCAGTTATAGCTGGTATATTATCTCTCCATGGCCATTAATAGTTCTATCTCTCCAGTTTTGTTTTGAATGCTTTGTGCGTTTACATACATACCACTCAATCTTGACTCCAATATTTGTAATGTTCATCCTTTATTATTTTTCATAGCTTTCTAGCTTGATATCCGTTGCCCCTTCTACAGTGTTTTTATCTCATATTAGCTTTTTTCTTTCTTTCCTTCTTTGGTATAATATTTTCTCGCTTTGTTTCAGCCAAGCCTTCTGCTTTATTAATCATGCTGTTGCTCTCAAGTCTCAAACCTAGACTTTCCCAGCCAAATAACAACACTGAAATAGTACTCCACTCTGATCTAATGTAGTCCTCTTGCAGTCTTGATCAATTAATTATGTTCCTCCCCCCATACCCCCACCCCTCAAAAAAAAATAGAAAAAACTTTTAGAATGCATTGTTCTTTTTTTTTCCAGGGATATTTTGAATACAAAGGAATTGGTTGTGGCACAGGCTGGATCAAGTCAGTCCTTCCAGGAATTTTGCAATGCTACTTGTCTATCACTTTATGAGGCTAAGCTGCTTAAACCAACTTCATCAGATGATTCCTCAAGATGCAGTATCTGCAATAAAAAAGGAAAGGTGAGAGTGACCAGGTGGAAAATTTCCCAATTGTGCAAGTGTGTTTTTTAAATAATATTTCTGATGCATGAGGTCACAGCACAAGAGCAGATTCTTACTTCTTTTAAAGCACAAATATTTTCCTTTCTACCATCTCAAGTTACACATCCTAATTTCTAATGAAGGTGGAGAATTAATCTTAAGACGAGGAATCTTCAGAAGGAATTGGTGCTGTTTATGGTTGCTTTGCATTTGTGCAGGCATGTATACTAATATTTTCAAGCAAATCATTTTTACACATGCATACAAGTGGAATCTCAACAGTAGCTTGGCTGAGGAAATGTTACTTTTCTGCAGCAGAGTCTTTATTTCAATTTCTCCTTCCAGTTTATTGCGTATAAATCCCTGGAATCCTGAGTAGTTAAGGTGCTACAGTTGACCTGGGCATAGTGAGTGTGGAGGAATATCCAGGATTCCTGTTCTTGATGGTTACATGGGATATTTTAATGCTCTAACTTTATACCAGCTGTTGCCCTTAGTATTGGGCTATGATGTGAATGTTGTTCATGGTCCAGTAGCCTGTTGACATTTGTGGTCTAGGCTAATATGGCCACTTGAGTAAGGGATGCAAGACTGCTGGTACCAGTGTAATACTATCCCAGCAAAGGTTGCATGTTCGGGAGAACATTTTTGGAGGCAAAGTACAATGTGAAGCTGTATGCAACATCCCAGCACCAGGGTTTAAATTCCTGTTAGTGATGAAATCTTTGCTGAGCAGCGCCACCAGCAGGAGCTAAGTTTTCTGTACATGTATTATTATGCAAGGATGCTAAACTGGGCTTGGATCAAAACGTGCTCATTATGGCTGTATTCTCTTGGTCTCTTCCCTGCCCCCCACCCATTCATCCTCCTCTTCTGTGCCTCCAGTCTACAGAATGTATGCTAAATGTTACTGCATATGTTGGCTTCATTTAACACTGCAGAAGGCATTGTACAATATTACTGTCCCCCCCACTCCCAAAGTCATTGTTACGTTTTTGGTTTTTGCACATTATGCCTGGATTCAGCATCATTGACCACTCCTATAAATTGGTCTCTTATGGTTCGGAGTGTTCCTTTACCTGCCTGATACTTAGGTTAGTGATAGCAAGACTCGGGATTGAACAAAAGAACAGTTGCCACTGCACCCCTGCTTACTGGACTATATCACGTACCGCCACTTGATTCTGCTCTCTTCAGTAGGCAGATTGATTACAGATGGAGGTTCAGGCTATAAACCTCAGACAATGTATTTCAATATAAATGGAGCAGGCAAATTAGCAGCATTCAGTGACAATTTGTATTTTACAGAAATGTACAGACTTTGTGAAATTTCACAAAAATATCCAAGACAATGAAATCTCCCCTCCCAGGGCACATTGAACCTTAAATGATGTTCACTTCTTGCATGGCAAAACACTACTACTGAGTCACAAATTTCTGAGGCAAATCGTGTACAGAAGTATCATTCCAAATTCTTTTGAAATTGTACTGAAACTTTCTTATTCACAAAAACCTGCATTTCCCTTAATTATATCAGATGGTTAGCCATCCTTTGTCACTTATAAAAGACGTTTATTCCCCAGCTTGAAATATCTGATCGTTCGAACTTAACGCTTCGTCCATGCAGTCATCAAAGAAAGAAAATCTTGCATTTATATAGCAGCCTTTCACAACACCAGGGATGTCTCAAAAGTGCTTTACAACTAATCAAGTACTTTTGAAGTGTAGTCACTGTTGTAATGTAGGAAACGTGGCAATCAATTTGCACACAACAAGCTCCCACAAACAGCAATGAGATAATGACCAGATAATTTGTTTTGGTGATGCTGGTTGAGGGATAAATATTGGAAAGGACGCGAGGACTCCCCTGCTCCTCTTCGAATAATGTCGTGGGATCTTTAACTTCTACCTGAGATGGCAGATGCCTTTGGTTAGACAGAAATCAAGCTCATTAATTGACTTTGCCTGCCACACTGAAATATGTATTTTCTGTATCTTGCAGAAATGGCCCCCCCATAAGCATAATTAATCCTGTGTGTACTGTTATTAAGGAATTCAAATCAATTTCTTAGATCTTTGTAGTGTGAAAGAAACTTATTTGTGGAATGTTAATTTAACTTGGAACTATTATGAGCCTGCTGCTTGATTGTTCCCACCCAATCTAGTAAATTTAAGCTCATCAATGACAATTTTGTTCTCACTTTTTACCATTTATTGGTAACACTGGTGGAGATGGGGTGTGTGTGTTGCAGCAACGCAACATGTTTGGATGCCTGCCATTTGAGTTCTTCAGCATTGCCAGTACGATTCTCTAAGGCAAAATCCTCTCTGGAATCTTGAGTTAATGCCAGAGTGGTCCCGGATGAGTTGGCAATGTAGAGGTCCTGAGGCACGTGAATGGCAAGTGCTGCTAGAGACTGCAGGTAATGAAGAGGTGGGCTACAACTGCTTCCCTCCCCCAAGTTGTATTACATATTCACATAATGTTGCATAAAACTGTTATACTATTCCCTCTAGATTCTACATGAAGTCAGTAATGGAAATGTGGTCCATCGGCTGTGCAGCAACGCCTGTTTCAGCAAGTTCAGAGCAAGTAATGGCCTGAAGACCAACTGTTGTGATAATTGCGGGGTTTATTTTTACAACCGAGGGTTTATGCTTCAGTACCTGTATCATGAAGGGCAACAAAGGAGGTTCTGCAACACAGGCTGTTTGAATATGTATAAAAAGGTAAACTTATTTCTTATGTTTATTTTTTTCCACTCCCCACATCCCTCATTTAAAAAAAAAACTTATTTTCCTGTGTCTCTTTCTGTACCAAATTCTTTTTCTCACTTGGGCAGCAGGCAGGCAAGTGACTGCTCCCAGGCTTCAATGGAGGTCAGCAACCAACAACTTGGCGTTGCAGAAGGGAAGACTTGCATTTATGTAGTACTTTTTCATATGAACGTTTCAAAACATTTCACACAGTAAGTTACTTTCGGGGTGAACAAAATCCCACAAACGGCAATGAATTAAATTCCCAGTTAATCTGTTTTGGTGGTGTTGCTTGAGACGGGAAGCCAAGACATCGTGAAATTCCTGCTCTTCAAATACGACAACGGAAACATGAATAATAGATGGCATCTCCGTTTAAGATCTCATCCAATGCACTCTGATGCAGGGCTCCTACGGTGCTGCACTGTTGTGTTAGCCTAGGTTATGCACTCAAGTGTTGGTGTGGGGCTTGAACCCGCAACATTTTGACCCATGCTGACTCTTGAACATTCTGGGCATGACTTGCCCAGATTTTGTTCGTCTTCCACTCCTCCCTTACTGAGCTTAATGTAACTGGTCGAAGTGTCACCTGTAATAATGGAAAAAGAAAGGCCAGTCAGCATTTGAAGAGGGAAAAAGTAAGCACCTATAATTTGGATTATAGGGTTTTAGTAAAGGTTAATGGTGGGCATTACCGCGAGGTTGTAAAATACAGTAAAACCTCACCCTATCAAATTATTCAAACCAGGACCAATCAGCAACTGCACTGCTTGGCTGGTGGTGCTGTTGTATATTGAGCCCTCGGTATCAGGTGATGGGCTCGGTCTTGAATACTTGCAGCCTTTTCCTCACAAATTAGTAAGTTTTATTTTCATTTGTGGTGACGTCCCAAATCATGGAAATTTTTTGAGAGGAGGCAGAGGCACCAAAAAACAAGAGTGGGGTTCAAACTTCCTGTGGTTCTAAAATGTGTATTTTATTTCTGGGGCTTGATTGCATGCAAATTGCTCTCATACTTCCTCTTGACCTCTGTAGGGGGGGGGGGTGTCAATTTCACACTAATGTGGCCAGATTGCTGTAGGTTTTTTCACCTCCATGAGTATAAAACTGACTCTTTCTCAACTTGTAGCAAGAACCTGTCGTTTGCACACTACCTTATGCACAACATGGTTAGGCCAGTATGCTTTGAGCCTAGTGAATTGTGCACAACTTGCAAGGGTTGGTGCCCCACTGTCTTTTCATTTGGTTGCATATTAATGTGATCAGGTTGCTTTAGTTTGTCTTGACTGAATTTTTAAAAATACTTCTTAACCCCCTAATCCTCTGCCATCCTACTATGCTGCTGTCCCAGGCTTGAATCTCCCGTGAATAAGTGCAGGGCTTGCCCTCTGCTTGGCATTTTTCCAAAGGGCCCATCGAGGCACCAATGTGAATGCTTTACAAGCAGCAATCCCAGTTACCTGGTCCTCTTTTGTTAACCTTTCCGTCCAGTGTAGCTGCTAAGGGCGAAGCTTATCCATCCACCTGCCACTGCCCCCTTCGACTCTACACGCTGCCCTTCGGTGATGTCATCGAAGACACGACGTCAAGTTGCACATGTACACCGGTGGCACCCAGCTTCACCTCACCACCACCTTTTGACCCCCTCCACTGGCTGTGTTGTCAGACTGCTCGTCCAACATCCAGTCTTGGCTGAGCCGCAATTTCTTCCAATTAAACATTGGGCAGACCGAAGTCATTGTCTTCAGGCCCTGCCACAAACTCCGTTCCCTTGCCACTGATTCCAACCCCTCCCTGGCCGCTGCCTCAGGTTGAACTAGACTGTTGTGACCTCGGCTTCCTATTTGCCCCCGAGCTGAGCTTCAGAACCCATATCCTCTCCATCACAAAGACTGCTTACTCCCACCTCCATAATACTGCCCGTCTCCATCCCTGCCTCAGCCCATCTGCTGCTGATAAGCTCGTCTGCGCTTTTGTTACCTCCAGACTTTACTATTCCAGTGATCTCCTAGTAGGCCTTCAATCCTGCACCCTCCATAAACTTAAGCTTATCCAAAACTCTTCTGTCTGTATCCTAACTCACTCCATATCCATTTCACTCATCACCCCTGTGCTCGATAACCTACACTGGGTTCCGGTCCACCATCACCTTGATTTTAAAATTCTTATCCTAGTGTTCAAATCCTTTCATGGCCATGCCCCTCTCCCTATTTCTTTAACCTCCTGCAGCCCAACAACTCCGTGCACCACCCCCCCCCCCCCCCCAAAAAAAGCAAACTCTCATTTCCACTGACTCTATTTTTGTGCATTGACCTCCTCCCTTCATCCTACTATGGTTGGCCATGCCTTCAGTCACCTGGGCTCCATGCTGCAGAGTGTTCTCCCTAAACCTCTGTGCCGCCTCTTCTTTCAGACCCTCCTTCATCCCTACGTCTCTGACCAATCTTTTGGTCACCCTTCCTAATATTTCCCCCTTTGGCTCGGTGTGCACTTTTTTCCTTGCACCTGTGAAGTGCCTTGGAATGTATTTTTGTGTTGAAGTCACCATATAAATGCACGCTGTTGATCATTTTTATTCCTGTTTTCTGTGTCTATAGAAACCATGATCTATTTCCATGTAGTGTAGATATTTCAATTCCATATATAAAACCTATTTGAAAGGGGAAATAAAATATTCTTTTGCTTTGGGTCTCCCTGTGTCATGCATTGAATCCGGTTAATATGGTGAGCAGGCAATCTGTAGCCAGGTCAGCTCAAATGCCATGTTGACATTGACTACTAGGAGCTGAGTGAGAATAGTCTAGTTTCTTTTTCCCTCTGGTTTTTGCCTCTGTTCTCTTGTGTAGATGGTCAGCTGTTGCCCAGTGTAGAGGCAATCCCATCAGTAATTAGAAGGACACTGTTATGGACCTCCCAACCTGCAACTGGGTGCCCCGCACTTTTTTATTATATTGTTGGTTAAGATTATGTCTTCAATGCATGTATAAATTCTTCCAGGCATATTTATTTTGCTTATTTTTTCACTTTGTTTTCTGAAAGTGCTCATTTTTCATTTGTGAGGCTAATTGAGAGTGGGGGTGGGAGGGAGAAGAAGGGGATTATGGAATGATACAGTACAGAAGGAAGCCATTCTGCCCATTGTGCCTGTGCAGGCTCTTTGAGCTATCCAATTAGTCCCACTCCCCTAACCTTTTCCCCATAGCCCTGCAAATTTTTCCCCTTCAAGTATTTATCCAATTCCCTTTTGAAAGTTATTATTAAATCTGCTTCCGTCCCAATCCTGTCCATGCTCGACATCCACATTTTACAACAGGAGGTCACTACAGAATAGTAACACAGGCGCTCTCTTCTTTTCAACTATAGCCCAGAGTTGCGCTTGCCAACTGCAGTGTGCCTAATTTGTTGTACCAGGCTAGGCACAGCACTTAACCTGAACCATTGGGGGACCAGCACATTTATTTTTATGCAGTTGTACAACAAAGTAATATTGACATATATCCCAATTCATTGTTATGTAATTATTTGTGAATAACCAATAATTTGACATCAATTTTTTTTCTCTCCTTCCCTCAGAAAAACACTAAAGTGCTTCCTTGTGCTTGGTGCAAAACTTTGGGTAAGAACTTCGACATGATAGCAAATGTGGATACCACTGGGAAGATGGGCTTCTTCTGTTCACTGTGTTGCATCACTTCGTATAAAGTAAAACAATCTGGAACAATAGGTACTATTGCTTTTTTTTCTTCTGGCCTGTGTGTTTTATATGTTGATTTGAGCAAAGATGTTGCTGTTAAATGAAACACTTTTCTTAGGTATCTATTGTTGTAATGAATATTCTAGGATGTGTGAAAGGACACAAAGCTCTTTTTACTGAGAGGCAAAGGCTAGACGAAGACCACTGTGATAAAAGAACAGTAGTTAATGTGATGTGGAGGCTCTTGGTCTTGGCTAGTTTAGAGAGCGAAAGGAGTGAGCAGATCAGAATCCCTTGATTTTAGACAGGAAGGCCAAGATCAAAATCCTCAGCCCCAAGTTTGGAGAGATGCACCAAAAATGTATTGAGGCACCTTTCACCTATAGACTGCCAGAGGGCCGATCGTGTTATCCAGTTGAGTGATGAAGGCATTGACCTGGTGTTTTAGATTAACTTGTGACTTCGGTTTCTCTGCAACGCTCCCACCACACACAGTCCTCATTCTGGTAAACGTGCATACTGTTGGGAATGAGATGAGATGAGCTTGGTTTAACCAGGGTATTGTTATTTGGAGGGAAGGGTGGCTGGCTATTATTTTAGGTGGTTTATTTTTAAACTTGTTGAAGGATAAGTCTGGTTGTGAACAAATGGCTTTTGTATCCTTTTACTGTCGGTGAGATGGGCAATGGCGTAACACAAGTATGATGTATAGTTGTGCTTGTAAGTTGCAGCACACAATGATTGCAAACCTATTGCAATTAAAAAGAGGTATTCCTTAAATATTGGTTCATATTACCAATTTGATTACTGTCCAGTGTCCTCCATTGGAAAGTGCACATATATATGGACGTTGGGCGAGGACAAGATCAGACTTCATGTAACTGTTTTGAGTCCAAAGTTGAAGGAGAGTAAGGCAGGAAAAAGAACTGCTGGGTGGAAGCATGTTCTTGTCTTGCACTTTCCTCTTGTGTGACACCATGGATAGGACTGGTGGGCCCAGGGTGGCTTCCCCACTTCCATCCTGGAGTAGAGCTTCATGATGCAATTCTAAATTTCTGGCCCTAGACCGGCTCGAGTCACCACTTCAACTTGGGCAGCATTTCCACTTAATGCTAAGGGAGTGACTGAAAGACAGTATAAAGATATTTCCCTTTGCACCACTGAGTGGTTCTGGGGTAGTTGAGTAGAATATACTTGTCACACATGCACCACTTTTAAATGAGCTGAACAGTATTGCCTTTCTGTACCTGCAGAAGTGAGTGATTTGAATGTGTCTTTTTATTACAGCACCCAAATCTAAATGCAGGTTTTGTAAAAAGAATCTTTCGGAGCGGGTTTATTACAACATGACTGACCGAGTTGTGCATCAGTTCTGCAGCCCCAACTGCTGGACTAATTTTCAGGTAAATTAAAGCTTTGTTTAAACCTATTTTTAGTGTGATTTTTATTAAGGATGAGCAGGTAGAAAGTAGTTTGATTGTGAATGGTATTTCACTCAGATTGAACTTTTCCTTGCAAGTGGCATATGTGTGAAATAGACCCTTTTTAATTTTAATTCTGGAGATCTTTGCTTATCTTTGCTTATCTCACTCTGCACGGTCTCGGGTAGTGGCCAGGCTATCAAATTCAGTTTCTTAAAAAGTTCATTACAGGCAAGGGCACAAATGTCTCCAAGAGAAAGCTGTCAATTTACTATTCTTAACTACACTTTCCTGACTTTCACTATAATGCTAGGAAAATTCTCCATTTGGTGGTGTAATTTTCCTGTTTCAGTCTTGCATCTTAAGTGGGGGCTTCCCATTAATTACTATTCATATATCATTCATGAGCCCTTGGGGAACTTTACTGTCCAATATAATAAAGATAGAAAACATAGATCAAGCGTTCCCACTTGGTCCAAGTTATAACACATTTTTAAAATTCTTTATAACCCGCTATATTGTGCCGGAGTCCACTTTATCATTTCAAACTTATCCCAAATCCAAACTCCAAACAGCAGTATTGTTGGACTGATGGGTTTTGTCAATGTTGAATTTTATTTCCCCCAAAACTTTCTTGCTTCATACACAACAATTGGCAGGACCACCTAGACTGCTTTTCACCAGTTTCTTTTAATGAAAATTTGACGATCCCCTTAAACTTCAGTTAGATTTTCCCTTCTCCCGTGCTTGAAACAGCAACTCATATCAATTTTATTTTTGTCAATTTATCTTAGCAATTCCAATTTCAGAAACAAGTGATTCCCAGGCTTGGCGGTTTACATGGTGTTTTAACATTAGAGACAGAAGTGCTCGCACTTAGTTTACAAAGTAACTTCCATATAACTAAAGAAAGCAGAGAACCCATTGTGGCTCTGCTTAAGAGCCCAAGAGGTTAATTTGTCAAATCATAATTTTCCTTCTGTCACCGTGGGGAAATATTCACTTAAAATTAAGAAACTTAAATTTAATAATGTCCAGTATCTCTAAATTACATTCAGCAATAGAAAAGTTGTTGCTTGGTGAACTTACAAAAAAAAGCTGTCAGCAGAAAGGGTTAACTCCTTTGCAGGTTTATAAGAAGGTGGAGCAAATATTATCAGATGCACGCAATTGCGTCACTTCACGTAAATTTAAAAAAAAAACTTTCCCGATCAAAAAAGACAGTAGATTGGCGCTTGGTTCTTTATTTTTTTGGAGTCTTCGTACCTTCAAAACTTCCTTAGGAATTAAAAATCCGTTAAAACAGAAATCATTAGTAAAGCTATCATTATTCACTTTAAATAAAACATTCCATCAGGGAAGACAGCATTTTAGATTAAACTCCAATTGTATTCAAACTTTTTTACATATTTTAAGTGGTTTCCAGCCCCAATATTTTCTAGTACAACCAAGATGTTCAAGAAGAATCACCTCAAATGTCCCAAAATTGCAATTCAAATCATGAAACATTTAAGAAATTCAAAACTACCAATTTTAAGAGAGACTTTTGCACAATTTACAACAACCAGAGTTTCACTGTGGCCACAATGTAAATCGGGTTTTTACAATTTAATAGGTTAGTTTACTTCAATAGTTCCAATTTAATTCAGACCACTATCTTATTAACTAAACAGAACAGATAAAATAAAACAAAATAGCACATGCTTACAAAAACCCAGTAAATTGCATCATATTTCTTTGTTCTTTCTTCAGGTGCCTTTCCAAATGATTGTAAAAATACTGAATATAACTGGAGAAAAATTAGTTTACACATTTAAACAAAAATCATAAACATTCTACACAAAAGGAAAAAAGAGGGCGGAGCTTCCCTCGGCTTGTAGCTTCGAAACATTCATACAGGCTTTTTTTTAAAAGAGAGATACTACACAAAGTAGAAAAGGAACAGAATCTTTTCCTTTCTCCTTTACTTATTTCATAAACGAATTTATCCTTTCTCTTTCAACCTAATTTATAATTACTGATTACTTCTTGTCAAAAACTTAGAGAGTGGGAGTCTCAGACTTGCAGTAACCAAATTAAGACAGTGCTTTGTAAATGTTCAAATTGATTTAAAATGAGACCACACATTTTTAATTTAAACTATATAAGACAATAGCAATTTTCTTTACTGTAAGGCACCATGGCAACCGTAACTTAAGGCTGAAACTTATCTTTTGTAAAAGAAACTGCCTCTGATTTACAGCTGCTGTACAAGCCGTCCCAGTCAAAACACATCCATACCAGCATTTTTAACTTAAAATGTAAATCACCAAGTTTTCCCCACTTCTGGATGCACCATCTTAAATTGAAATGAACATACTTAACATATTCACACTTTCTTAAAATTTCCAACATCCAAGACAAGACTACAAAGGCTGAAACAGCTTTTAGCTCTAGGCACAGAAAAATGGGTGAGCTAAAACAAACATAACAGACACTTTCTTTTAAAGACGGACTTTCAGACAAAAGGAATACTGTAACTTTTTAAACGTTCACTCTCACCTCACCTCTGGAATTCAGCTCTCTTGTCCATGTTTAGACCCAGGCTGTAATGAGGTCTGGAGCTGAGTGGTCCCGGCGGAATCCAAACTGAGCATCGGTGAGCAGGTTATGTGCTGCTTGATAGCACTGTCGATGACACCTTCCATCACTTTGCTGATGATTGAGAGTAGACTGATTGGGCGGTAATTGGCTGAATTGGATTTTTGTGGACAGAACATACCTGGGCGGTTTTCCACATTGTCTGGTAGATGCCAGTGTTGTAGCTGTACTGGAACAGCTTGGTTAGAGGCGCAGCTAGTTCTGGAGCATCCACTCGGCATTTCTGGCTGAAGATGGTTGCAAATGCTTCAGCCTTGTCTTTTGCACTTGCGTGCTGGGCTCTGCCATTATTGAGGATGGGGCTATTCATGGAGCCTCCTCCTCCCATTAGTTTAATTGTCCACCACCATTCGCGACTGGATGTGGCAGGACTGCAGAGCTTTAATCTAATCCTTTGGCTAAATAATGGCCTGGATTATGCGGTTAACGGTGAGACTATCAGCACTCACCATTATTAACAATAACAACTACTTGTATTTATATAGCGCCTTTAACGTAGTAAAACTTCCTAAGGCGCTTCACAGGAGTGTTAGACAACATTTTTTACTAAGAGTAAATTGGACAGCAGCTTCCAACGATGCACATGCGCAGTTAAACACGTAAATCAGGAAATTATCAGAGTTGCTCCGCGCCTCCAGAAGCTTCACTATAACAGTATCGCGCCGAGACTCAGCATTCAAATACATGGAACGGCGTGAAATTGGGGTACTTCCGTGATTGATGCATACTAAAAATGCCAGAAAAAGTTACGGCTTGTCCATTCAAGTGTAAGTGAATTTTTAATAGCTTAATTACTCCCAAATAACCTCTCTGGCACTGAAAATTAACTTTAACAATTGTGCCGGCTCATTCCTTCAGATTTTAATTAATGTTGGAAATTTAAAAAAATTGAAAAATTAATTTTTTACTTTTTCTCGTTTATCTCTCCATCCTAACCCCATCTTTCCTTCCCTCTTTATTTTGCTTCTGTACATGATTTGGCATTGAATTAACTATTCTAACTTATTCTTCCTGGTTCAGACTCTGGGCTGGATTTTGATACTGGGGCGGGTTGGGGTCGTGTCATCCACTTTTCGTGTTATCCACCCGACTGCAATTGGATGTGGGAGATTGATGCAATTTTCACCTAATTGGGCAATTGAGTTCCAGCATGTGGGAACCCATGAACCAATTAGTGTTTTCAGTCTGAAAGTCGCCTCTGATGTCGTCTTTGCTGCTGCATTGAAGGTCTTCAGAGACTGCCTGGCCTTTGCTGTGAGAGGACCTGGATGCAAAATGAGCAGCAGCAGTCCTAAGTCTGCTCCCAGATATTTTTACACCACCACTCCCAGATATGTCTCCTCTCCATCCATATATACGTCCATCCACATAGCTATCCATATATGCATCCCCATAGCCAACCAGCCAGTGTCAGCTATCCAAAATGTGCTCCCGCCAAGTTTCACATTCGTGGTTCAGAATAGGCGTGCTTCACGTAGAAAAAGGGTTAAAATCACAAAGGTATTTCAAAATGGCATTATAGAGGCAATTTAGTGCTTGTTAAGGGCCTTAACAGCCTATCCCGTCTCTTAGAGGCGGGACGGAGTCGGGACCAGCAGACACGATTTAATGAAAATTGCGTGGAGCCGGACTTGTGCCCGCCCGCCAGTTTTTGCAATTTTAACCCCCCATACGCCTCCAAACCCGCCTCCAAGGGTCAATGAAAATCCAGCCCTCTGTCTGTCAGAATTCTTCAATCTGATTGGTTAAGGGGATACACAGTTGCTGAAATAAAAATAGAAAATGGTGGAAATACTCAAGTCAGACAGCATCTGTGGAGAGAGAAACAGAGTTAACGTTTCAGGTCGATGATCTTTCATCAGAACTGATCTGGGGTAAAGCCCTTCTGCATTGCAGGAGTTGCTCAGATACATTTACTTGCCCTGTTCACCCAGATCCCTTTAGAGGACACCACGCGGTTTTGGATTTCTAATCACTGCAAGTTCCGGTGCAAAAGCCCATAGAAAGTCTGGGCAAGTGTAAGTGTAATGAACAGCTAGCGCCGTTTGTTTGCCGCTGACTGTAAAATCTGGGCCAATGTGTTTTGGATTAGTTGCAGTTGGCTTTAGATGAGAAGCAATCCCATGTTGGGTGGTGTGATGTGCTGTACACACTTGGCTGTTAAGCTGGTGAAGGAATGGAAAAGGAAGAACACTTCTGATCTTGCAGGCCTAGTCTTGGCTGCATTGCTGGCCTCTGGCAGAGAAGAAGCTAAATTCTGTTGCTTGGGATGTGTCGAGTATGGTAGAGCATCACTCTTGACTGACCAAGAGGAACGAGGGAGAAGGAGGAAGTGTGAGGGAAGAAGGGGTGATGAAGTAGACTGCAGGTTTCAGGGAGGTAGTTAGCAGCAATGTTCTCTCAGCTGCGTGGCCACGCAGCAGTCTGGAGCTCCCGCACAGCTGGCTCACCAGCCTTTAAATGCAAAAAAACGCGCATGCTTGGATTTTTCAATGGGCCAAAAAAAATTAGCTGGAACATTGGTTAGCAGCAAAACATATCAAATGTCACATTGGTAGTTTGGGTTTTGAGGTTTCTTGCATGGTATGCTTGTGCTGGTTTGGATTGAAGTAGGTGTCCCAGCATGCTAGGTTTGAAACTTGCAACCCTCTGTCTGTATACAGTTTCTCTTTCTGGTTCTTGAACTTTGACCATGCCCAGCTAAAGGAACCGCAGTAAGCAAATGTTAGCTTGGGTGTCAAACTAATTTTATATGGTGGGCTTGATCCGACATCCTGGCAGTTGGTGTGGGCCACATTTAGCAAAAGTTAATTGGGCATGCTGGTGTAAAAACTGGTATGCGTTTCGTCTTTTTTTAGGGCATAAAAGGGGAGCAATGTAAACCAATTTCAGGGCGACGGCAGGAACGCAGCCATATTGGTCATCACTGTTTTTAGGTGTTGCTGCTGGCTGCTTGAAATCAGCATTGCGGCATGAAATTTAAAAGGTGCAGTTCTTCCGGACAGTTAGAAGCAGAGCCTGGGGGCTTTGTTTCCTATTCTGATAGACTCGGCAACCTTAAGTGCAGGACAGTGGACTAAACTGTTCCGCGGGCTGGATACGCACCGCAGGTGATGTGTTTGATACCCCAATTCCAGGTCATGGTGTTGATTTAGTGGTTGTGTCAAACTCCAGTCAGAACTTCTTACAAAGAATGCTGGATCTTTGGACTGTTTTTAAAAAAAACAACTCAATGTAACCATCACCCCCACAGTTTATCTAACAGCTTGCTGGAAATGCTGACTTGGTTGTCTTCTGTTAAAGTTGCAAATTATGTAATTTCTTGTGATTACTATTGACTTTTAAAAAAAAATATATATATATATATATATATATTGTTTTATAAAACTCCACAATTTTAAAAAGTTCTGAGCTGCATAGAACCGTGGCAGAATCACCAGTTTATTTTCTGAAGGGAAATGGGCCAGTTTTGGATGAAGTGAAGTGTAAATTTACTGCTTGCTGTGGTGGCAGTACAATTCAGAGCAATGTTTGTTTTGACTGATATTTGGAGGTGGGGTGCATTGATTGACTAGGCATTTGGTGCTTTCATGTCATTCCCTTCTATTGTCGTGTACATTTGACAATGTTAAAATAAGAGCATTATTGTTTCAATGGCCATGATCATTGAAATTCAGAGGGCCATGTGATGCTTGCTTAAGAGATGAATTTCAGGTTTGTTTAAATCCTTAATGTTTGACTCAAAGCTGCCATGTACCAGACATATGGTTCATAAATACCATCCCTCAGAGTATTCATTCCTGGTCACTTTTATTTTTCTGTTAATTTTGAAAAATTGTCCTTGCAGCAATCCAGCCCTGAAGGCAGCATACAACTTAACTGCACGTACTGCCACAATATCTTCAATGGGAAACCGGAAATACTGGACTGGCAGGTAAGAGTATTGATGATTTGTTCATGCACTCCATATGTGCTTAGTGCTGGAGGAGTGAATGAAGTTTGGAAATTTAGGTGGTAATTGCTCCCTCTCTAACGCGTTTATTATTGTTTTTTTGGGAGTTGTATTCTGATGGGCCAAGTTTCATCTTGCCAAATGTTCATTCATAGAGTCATGGTGGAAAGGCTTTCATTTTTACTACAAAAGAGAGAGATTAAAATTAAGTGTTCTGGTGAAGGTAGGTAAAACATGAAACGGGGAGGGGAAGGGTGGCAGAATAGCCTGCAAAGAAATTGAGAACTAAATAAGTAAGTATGGGCCTCCATGATAAGAGTGGCCATCAAAATAGTACAAATAGGTACAGTGCAAACATGCTATGACAAACGTTATTACGTTAACTTGCATTCTGTATTTCCAATTAATGTCCCAAACTGCTCTTGCAATACTGTGGCTCTGTATTTAGTTCCCACTCACTCTTGTGAAATCCCCACTCACTGCTTGCTTGTGATATCCTCCAACCTTTTCATTAAAGCAAGGGTAAAATGCAGCAGTTTTTTGGCTTCCATTTATATAATTTGTAAAATAAAATCAATTGGGAGGCCTATTTAAATTCACGAAAGCTTTTAAAAAATAAATAAATTCGCGTTTAGGTTTTTTCCCCTCTTTCTCGGCTTCTAGTTTAATTCTGATTTTCTCCCCATACTCCATCTCTGCTAAAAACAGAAGTTTGTGTGGGGAACAGTTCCACAGTCCTCCAGTGGCTGAAATCGCCAGTCTTCAAGTGTGAGCTTAGTGAGTGTTGGCTTGTTATTTGCTGTGGTGCATCACAGCTAATCTGATTTTATTGTTACCTGCCTTAGATGTGTGTGTGCTCTTCCAGTAGAAGTCACTGCAGAACAGTTAGGAGCAGGGACCATTCCTTCCTCGACCTGCCCAAGATCAGATCAGATCAGGCAGAGGAATACCAAGGCCAGTTGCAGCATTATTCTGCTAAGCAAGGGTAAAATGCAGCAGTTTTTTGGCTTCCGTTTATATAATTTTAAAAATAAAATCAATTGGGAGGCCTATTTAAATTCGCAAAAGCTTTTAAAAAAAAATAAATAAATAATAAATTAGCGTGTGAGTGGGAACTAAATACAGAGCCACAGTCTTGCAAGAGCAGTTTGGGACATTAATTGGAAATATAGAATGCAAGTTAACGTAATAACGTTTGTCATAGCATGTTTGCACTGTACCTATTTGTACTATTTTGATGGCCACTCTTATCACGGAGGCCCATACTTACTTATTTAGTTCTCAATTTCTTTGCAGGCTATTCTGCCACCCTTCTTCCACCCACCCACCGCCCCCATTTCATGGCACAGGCCAGAGATCGAACTTGGGACTTGCTGTCCAGTTTAGCATCACCCATTAAGTCATTAGGCCGGGTTACTTGTTTCACATGAACTTTGTTCAGCTGATCTGGTTTTGTGTTTCTTGCTGCCAGTACTGTGAAGACTAGTCTGATCCTGGAAAGAGAACCATTGCTAGTGTCTGTCTCCTACTGGCCAGCAAAAAAAAGAAGAGGCATTGGTAAAGGACCTGGTAGTATGTCCCCTGCAGATAAAGCGTAGCCAGAGAAACATGCAGGAGGAAAAGAAGTCTGTGTGTGTGTGGCCTTTCATATCCTCAGGACATTCCAAATCGCTCTGCACCCGTTGAATTATTTTCTAGCATATTTGCTGTTGTTTTTGTAGGCAAATGCAGCAGTCAATTTGTAAACAGCAAAGACCCACAGACAGCAGATAAACAACCAATTAATCTGTTTTGACAGTATTGGCCGAGGGATAAATGTTGGGTAGAATAAGGGGAGAGCATTTTTGCTCTTCAAAATGTGCCATGGGATCTTTTATATCCACTTGACCAGGCGGAGACTGCCTCAGTTTAACATCCATCTGAAAGAGAGCACCTCTGAAATGGCAGCACTCCCTTAGTACTGCACATGTGTGTCAGCCCAGGATATCTGTTGAAGTCCTGGAGTGGGATTTGAAGCATGAACTTCTGACTCAGGAAAGAGAATTACCACTGAGCCAAACTGAATCTACACAAAGGGTGTTCTTGGGGTGGAAAATGAATCGTAGCTAAATACAGGGCACTTTTTTTATATTTAAAAAAAGTCAGCAATGGGTTGTCTATTCTGATGCTATTGTCACTTTTTCTTGTTGCAGCAGGTGAGTTTCAGAGCAGGCAATGAATTTACATGGATTTTTCCATTTTTGGCTAAGTGGAAATTGATTTGAATACTTTGTTTTTTGTTTAAAAAAAACTTGTATGTTCATATTCTAAACAGCAAAGAAAGTAACTAAGTCACTCCTAAGTCAACAATGGGTGAAATGACGACATTTAAAATTAATGGGAGAAGAGGGCAGTTTTTTTGTTTGAGCTTGGATATTTACTTTTTTAAATTCTATTTTTTAGGGCAGTGTTCGGCAGTTTTGTTGCAAAGTATGCTGTGAAGATTATAAGAGGCTGCACGGTGTTGTGTCGATCTGTGAATATTGCAAACAGGAGAAGATACTACATGAGAAGATTAAGTTTTCGGGAGTAGAAAAGAATTTCTGTAGTGAAGGTATGATCTCAAACTAATTGAGCAACCCCATGCAGAAAAAAAATGGTTAGAATTTTGGCATTATGACACAAAGGGTGAAGGATCCCAAACCCATACCAAAGATAACTATCTTTAAATGATCTAATTGCCGGTTCCCTCGTTTCTGATTTCAATGTCCTCATTCCCACCAAATCTCTCTCCCACCCCTGCCGTTCCACTGGCGGTGATCATTTTTGCTCCCTCAAGTTAGTTTACTAAACTTGAATGTACCAGATCTGGCATAACCATGTGGAGCATTACAGTGCCTTGTTCTTGTCAGCCAAAACCATCTACTACTCTAGAATCTTCTTGGAGGGCATGGACAGCCCAAGAGACGACTCTTCTACATGGCTGATCACCACCTCTCACCCGCACCTCCAATACAAAGTGTGAAGGGCTCATTGATTTCTTTTATTTTCAAGATTGAGAACATCCACACAGTTGCTTCTGCCTCTAGCTTCTCTTCTCACCCTCTGCTTCTGACCTCCTGTCAACTGCCCATTACACTATCGTTTCCTGCCATCTTGCCCTCTGCCCGTTTCAAGCTCATCCCTTCCATGAAACCCATCTCCTGTTCCCTTGACCCCTCCACGCTCAACTCTTAACTACTCAACAACTCCTCTTGAGCCCCATGCTAGCTGACATTGTTAATGGCTCACTTTCCTCAGCCACTGACCCTCTCCCATTTCAAAACTGCTGTCATCAACTCTCTCCAAAAACCCATCATTCCCAACTATCAATCCACCTGCAGCCTCCTTTTTCTTAAGTCCTCAAACGTGACATTGCCTCCCAGTTATGACCCTCTTTCTGAAAACTCAATATTCTAACATTAATTTCGTCCAGCTTTTGTCCTGCTTCAGGTACTGAGACTGCCCTGGTCAAAGTCACAAATGCTACCCTGTTTGACTGTAATTGCAGTGCATATCCCTCTTTTGTCCTCTACAGCATTTGACATTGTTGACCATGTCATCTTCCCCCATTACCTCTCCAAGCTGCTCTTGCTTGATTCTACACTTACTTGTCCAAAAGCAGCAATACTTTTCTGTGTTCCTGCACTGTCATCTCTGGAGCCTCCCAAGGATCTGTGCTTGGGTCCACTTCCTCCTCATCTGCATGCTGCTCCTGGATAATCTCGTATATAAGCTGATAACACCGAGCTGTACTTCTCTACTACTTCTCTCAACCTCACAACAACCTTTGTGCTGCCAGGCTGCCATTTGGAACCTAGTCTAGGATGTCAGCACTTTCCAACTGAACATCAAAAAGGCTAAAAGCATTGTTTTTGGTCCCCGCTACAAACTATTCCCTTGCTACTGACGGACTCCAACCCCCGTCTCTGGTCACTCATTGAGACTGAATCAGACCATGCAAAGCCTTGGGGTCCTGTTTAACCGTGAACTTAGCTTCAAACCCTATGTCCTGTACCAACACTGAATTTTTCTGTCTCTGTAGCATTGCCCGAATCATAGAATGATACAGCACGAGGCCATTTGGCCCATCATGCTCTTTGAAAGAGCTTTCCAATTAGTCCCATTTCCCTGTTCTTTCCCCATAGCCCTGCAATTTTTTCTACTTCAACTATTTATCTAATTCCCTTTTGAAAGTTATTATTGATTCTTCCAGATTATAACAATTTACTGCGTTTAAAAAAAAAAAGTCTTACTACAGCCCTTCCTTCGCTGAAACCCTTTCCCATGATTTTGTCACGTGTAAACATGATTTCCCTAAAGTCCTCTTCACTGCCCTCCCATTCTCCACTCCTCAAACTCCATCTGGTCCAAAACTCAACTGTCTGCATCTTGTCCTGCTCACCTGTCACTCCCATCCTTGCAGACCTACGTTGGCTTTTTAAGTCCCCCAACACATTAAATTTAAAATCCTCATCCTTGCCTTCAACCCTATCTGTGACCTTGCTGCACCCTATCTCTGTGAATTCCTCAACTCCTGTACCCTCCCAGGCCTTTCAATCCTCTGACTCTGGCCTTTCATGCATCGCATCCCCTCCCCCTGCCCCACCCCCACCCCCTCACTCCACGATTGGCAAAGTCTCGAGTTACCTCAGCCCTACTCTCAGAAGACCTCTCCCTAAACCCATTGGCCTCCTCTCTCTACATTATTGGAAAAAAAACTTGGCAAACCCATTTTGTTGCACCTCCATAGCTTGTTGTCTGTTCCTTTATTGTTTTCTCCATCCCCACACCTCCCTCTGCCCTTCAAACCTCCTATTGACACTTTCTACATTAAAGGTGCTATACAAAGGGTTGTTCCTATAATAGAATGATTTATTAAGTGTTTCCTTCAGTTTATTTTTTTTCATTTTTAGAAAAATCTTTACACAGTAATACAATTTCTGCTAAGTGTGTTGCAAACAGGTTTGATGGTGTTGCAGTTGGATAACTTAATTAGCCACAGAGGAAAAGAACTGCAGTAAAGAATTTTCTTTTAATGCGGTTGTGTTTTGGACTGGTCTGCTACTGAGCTGAAACCTCCCAGGTTCAGAAGAAACCTTAATGGCTGAGTAGGCAGCAGTATCAATCCAGTACTGTTTTTTCCAGGTTGTGTTGCTTCTAGGCTAACTTTTGAAATTCACTCAAAACTTCAACTAAACTTTAGTCTACTTAATCACTCACCCCTCTGTTTTCTCCCTCACCCTATTCATTTAAAATAAAGCTTGTGTAGACTGGAGTTCTGATTTCTGTTGGTGAGTGAGTGTTAGCCAATTATTCAACTGTGTGGGAGGAGGAAGTGTTGGTCGTCTTTCAACTGTATGTGGGGGTAAATTCACCAACTGAACGTGATCCTTTACTCACTCAATGTTGGCACATGAGCCTTTTTCCAGTACAGATCATTAACTAGCATTCAGGGTCAGGAAGATTCTTCCTCCCCGCCCCCCGCATTTCGTAATCCCAGAGTGGAGGCCCATTCTTGCATCTCTACTATTACTCCTGGATGAGATCAGCTAACTCGGCACAAATGAAATCTGGTGCCTTTTGATTCCGTTGTACACCTTCATTCATTGAGCCATTTGGGCAACCGTCCACACATTGCACCTGACTTAAATGCTGCACTAAAAAGACCAAAATTGGTTCAAACATGTGGGGTGTTTAGATTTGCCCAAGTTAAAAGGGCAGTACCACATTATTCCAAGGTGAACCCTAGATGGGCCACTTTGGTTAGCTATGAATCTTTCTGCTCATCTTAGAGGCAGCAGGTTAATCTTATGCAGTAATTGTTGAACTAGAATACAGAAGTATGGTAGCTGTAATGCATGATATGAAGTTATTAGTTAAATTTAAACTGTTAAAGTGAGGTGCTCTACCTTCGTCTACAAGAAAATTATCATTACATTTTTAAATTGTCTCATTAAATCATCAGCATCCTTCACACCCACAGTATAACTATTTTGGTAGGTTTTGGGAAACCACGTGCTACCATTTATTTGAAAGTGCCATCATGATGATGTAAGTAGGCAGTGCTGTACGTAGTTTCCTTGTCCATGCCGTATGAAGTCCCAGGGCCTATGTTAAATCATGTATGGCACTGGCTACTAGTGTCAAAATGTACAAATATGTATGGTCATTGCATGGTTTTGACAAACTATTTTGCTAGAATACACTTTTTTATAGTATGTGGTAGATGCTTATCAATTTGACAAATGGAAGCAAGTCTGCCAAGTAGGTAGATCTGTCTTTGCTCTCTCAAACGGAGGCGCTTCCCATCCCAACCGCCATGTTTGCTTGTCTTGTCTTGTTTGCAGACTGCTCTGGTGATGTCACTGATCTGAAAGAACACCATGTGTTCTGGAGCTGATGCATTGATTGGGGGCGGGGGTGGGGGGCGGTGGGTGCGTCGCTTTGGAGCCGACCTGTAGTGACCCAACCATTGACTGGGTTCACTCCATCCTTTGCCACTGCTGTGTTTTCCTCTTGTTCGCATCCTAATTGTCAGTTCTGTGTAGTGCTGTTGAAAGCTTGGGAGCAGGCTACCTACCCTCTGTGCAAGGATGTTGGAAGGAGAATCTAATTGGGGAAAAGATAACTTAAAAGGAGCATTACCCTTACAAAACCTAGGTGTTTGGTTCCCTCCGTGCCAGTGGGTGTCATTGATTTGCTGCAGTATTCTTGACGTACTTTAATTTTCTTTCTTCGTGTGCATTGTCTGCAGGTTGTGTGCTTCTTTATAAGCAGGACTTTACCAAAAACCTGGGCTTGTGCTGCATCACGTGTGCTTACTGTTCCCAGACCTGTCAGAGGGCAGTGACCAAAGAGCTGGATGGAAATACATGGGATTTCTGTGGAGAGGAATGTAAAAGCAAATACTTACTGTGGTACTTCAAGGTCAGTAGGAAGTTGCATATCATTAGTTTTCTGGCTCTTGCATTCACCCTCACATCTTACTTTTTTTTCTCCTCTTCTTTCACCCCTGGGCAAAAGAATTGAAAGTTTTACACCTGTAGACTAGAGGTGTGTGATCAATATTTCAGTGAGTGTACAGATTGTAGTGGGTGACTTTATTTCCCCCTTCCTAGCCCAGGGGTGCCATGTCCAAGTGTAGTACCCCTATAACTGCCCTGAAAAAAATCGGCTAACTTACCTCGGACTGTAGGTTGAAAGTGGCACCTTCATCTTTTGTGTGGCTCGTACCACACCAGGCATCGTTAACTGCTGAGTCTTCAGAGGAGCTAATAAGGTATGGCGTTTGAAGAATGAATAAAAATAATTGTGATGCAGTGGGTTTGAAATTAAGCTGCCAGCATTGTTCTAATCTTTTGTGATCTGCACTTTTTTTGAAGAGCCTTTTCATCTATCCAAGCATTCAAGTTATCGCAGCTGTTTCCTGAGTGATTTGTAAAGTTAAGTTAGCTGTATGTACTTTTCACTAGAAAATAAAGTGTTGAGAGTTTTGCATAGCTAAGGTATGCAAGACTGTATCCCCCCCCTTTATTATTCTTGAAGATATAAATTTATTTGCACCTTCTTAGTTCCTCTTCCCACCCCAACCTCCTGGACATACACTGATAAGGATAGTTAAAGATAAAAGTACATGACTGGTTTATAAAGTAAATTTCAACAATATAGTAAGGAATAAGTCCAGATAAATTGGAGGGAAAATTGGAAGATCAGGTGCTGGACAATGGGGAAACTCCCCAACAGGAGGTTATTGGGTACAATCTAGATATAATCCCACGAGCAGGCAAGGAATTGGAGCAATAGCTGAAGTTCCTTGGATGAATAGAGAAATTAAAATTAAAATCAAGCAGAGTGTAGAAATTACAACAGGTAAACAAAAGGATTAGAAAGGCTGGCCAGTAACGCAAGAAATAGTAAGGGATTTTATAAACACAAGTTTAAAAAAAAAAAAGTTACAGAATAGGCGGATGAAGGAATGGTGCAGATACTAAATTAGTACTTTGCCTTGACTTTCACAGAAATGAAAAGGTACCAGTGGAGGAGTTGGAGCAATTAGATTGGATAAATGTAGACAGTGAAGTTTTTTTTAAAAAGTTGATCGAACCCAAAAGTGCGAATAGAAGTGGACCCTGCTCGCTTGCATCCTAGAATGCTGAGGGAAGTCTGAGAGGAAATAGCAGCTCGGACCAGTGTTTCAAAGCTTTTGGATATAGAGTTTGTGCCAAAGAACTGGATAAAATGATAAAAGTTAAGGTTCACAGTGTTAAAAGAAAATGTGTCAGCATGGATAATTTAAAATATAGAAAGTAGAGAGTAGTTACTAATGTATTATTTTGTATATAGTGATGTCTCCCACAGGTCAGTGTTCTTAAAATTATATAAGATGCATATATTATTTATATATAACATTTGAGCTCTGGACTTGAGTATAGGGGCCACAATATCAAAAGCTGTAGGTGACACATTAGGGAGCTTGGCTAAATTGTTTAGAAGACTCCAGGAAGGTATAGTTAGGCCAATAGATTTGGCAGATAATGAGAGATCTTACATTTTGCAAGGAAGCATAATAGGAAATATACATTAAAATGTAGAACTTTAAAAGGTGTACATGAGCAGCGAGACTTGGGAATTCAGATATACAAATCTTTATAAGTAGAAGGACAAGTTGATTTGAGCTTTAAAAAAAAAGCATGCAAAATCCTAGGTTTTGTAAGTGGAGGCACAAGAGTATAAACTTGCACAAATCATTGGTTAAGCTGCAATTAGAACATTGTGTCCAGTTTTGGGTGCTCTACTTGAGGAAGGATGCCAAATCCTTGGAGGGGATACAGAAGTGATTCACTGAGATGATGTCGGTGATGAGAGGCTTTAGTTATGAGGATGGACTAATGAAACAGGAGATGTGATAAGTGTACTCAGAATTAAGGGGTTCGATAAGGTAAGCAGGGGAAATAAAAATGATACGATTGGTTGGTGAATTGATAACGGGGTGGGGGGAAAACATTTAAAATCACAAAAAAAGCAATAAGAGCAAAGGTTTTTTTAAACTGAGGGTTTCAATTGTGGAAGGCTTTTAAAAAGGAAGTCCATAAATAAGTGAAAAAGAAAAATTTAGAAAGGTACGGGGTAAGGGCAGGGAAATAGGACTAAGTAAATAGCTCTTTCAGAAAACCGGCACAGGAACATTGGGCCGAATGGCCTCCTGTGCTGTAAAATTATTTGGTTTAATGGTTGAGCAGGTGAGTTCCTTCTAGGCCACTTCTAATGCCAGTGTATCAGTGAAGATGCAAGTGGCCTGGGGGATAGCTCTGGGAGCTTCTGCTTGACTGAAGAGCTCAAAGGACAAACTTGTGAGTAGGTAATGGTCAACCTCGAGCCATGTTTTTTGCACCATGTGGTGGGCCATGATGTAATGCTGCGATACATATTTTAAAACCTTTTTTATGTTGTCAAAAAAGGAAGAAAAATTTGAAAAAAAATACTCATTGTGCTATAGTCCAAGAAAATCTGTTCTATTGTAATGTTACATGTCCTGACATTAGCTACCTTGGCGGTTTAAAAAAAATCTATCTTCCGCTGTTTCTCCACAGGCGTATTGTGAACCTGGATTACGCAGCCAGCCTTAAACAGAGGCACGGATATTTTCTTACAGATGATAGTGTTGTAATTAGGACATTGAATTTCACCATCTTGTCATTCAGACTTGGCAACAAATCTTACCTTTTTCCCCCTTCCTCACAGAGTAATGGATCTGTGGAACAGACTCCTGGCAAAAGCAGTTAATGGTGTCGATTAACTCCATCAGAATAAAAGGCTGGATAAGTATCTGGCTAGGAATGCGATTTAAGGTTATAGAGATAGGTACAGACAGAGATCATCAAATGCTCCATGGAACACGGTGGTTCCTGTGCTGCTGGGACCATGAAAATGTCATCTGCGGAGAGCAACTGGCCAGGTTTGAGTGACTGTGGATAGATATTGTGGAGGCATGTTCAACCTTCTTGGGGGTGGGGAGAAATTTTGCAGAACTTTCCCTCAGGTCATTAAATAAACGTGGTAGAGCCCGTGATAGGGCAGGTTGTACATGGTCTGTGGAAGGAGCAGGCTTGATGGACTGAATGGCCTTTTTCTCGTTCCATGCTTTGTGTTAACAGCTGTGACCTGCCTTGTGCAACATGTTTGTTTGGGTGCGGAAGGTGACTGCTTCCTAATTGTTCACTGTGTCCTTCAGGTAGCCAGATGCCATGCCTGCAAACGTCAGGGCAAGCTTCTGGAAACGGTACACTGGCGCGGGGAAATTAAACACTTCTGCAACCAGCAATGCCTCTTGCGCTTCTACAGTCAGCAAAACCAGCCCAATCTAGCGACGCAGAAGGGACCTGAAAGTCTGCTCAACAGTAAGTGGGTAGAGAAAGCCGCATGTTGTAGGCAGTGGACGTAATAAACTAGTAGAGAAATTACACCACAGTACCAAATGGTGCTTTGCTAACTACGGAATTAATAGTTGTTGATCTGTTAGCCATTTCACAGCAACCATTGGGACGTGATCGCTTGACTATTCTTAGCTGATGTTTGCGAGTTCTAATCTTCGCTGTATCAGCTGTTACCTGTGCATCTCTGTAAACTTGCAGTAATTGTGTCATTATAGGTAATTCTTCATTCACTCTGTGCGTAATTGCACATCAGTGATCTAGTGCTTTGCCACCCAGTGTTCTCACTATTGGGCGCTGGATGAAAGCAGACTCTAAACTGAATAAAATTATGTGATAAACTTGGCAGTATATGTTTGTTTTGAAGAAGAGGCAAATGCAAGAATGATAACAGCCAATAATTCAACGTCCCTCTTCAGATAAATACGTAAACTGCAACAGCTTTGCTTTTGCTGTTCTGAACTTCTCAGATTATTGCCTTTATAATTGCACTCTCCCACGTATTTTCTCACGGATACATTTTCTTCTTCTGGGGAAGGGGCAGCATGACCTCCACTTGCGCAAAAGAATTAAATCCATGTGTGCTGTTTGCACATCCACTTGTATGAAATTATTTTTTCTTTGTCATTAGTTTTTTTTTAAAAAGCTGCTGTTTCTTCCATTACTTAGTTGGGAAGTCTCACACTCATTGATTGGGGGTGGGGAGAGGGCGATGGTGCCTGACTAGATCTATCATCCTGACTGCAGAGGTGCTCGAGTGGTTCAGTGATGGCCAATGTTCCCTTAATTTTTTTAACGGGCTGCGCGGCTCATTCAAATTACAGCGCATATGCGGTTTTTCGATTGATAACTCGGCTGTGGGGGAACCCTGGAGCGCTGCTCGGCCGTGCAGCTTACAGGGGACATTGGTCTGCAGAGGATGCTAATTTTCCACCTCAAATGTGAATCTCCTGACCTCCGTGTAAAAGAAATTTATTTATGCAGGACTTTTCACAACCTAAGGATGTCCGAAAGCACTTCATAGCCGAGCAATTAGTTTTTGAAATGTAGTTGTTAAACAGCAGTCAATTTGACCATAGCAAGGTCCCACAAGTGCAATGAGATAAATGACCAGTTAATCTGTGTTTGTCAGTGCTGGTTGGTGGCTAAATGTTGACCAGGACAGCAGAAGAATTTGTCTGTACTTCAAATAGTGCCATGATATCTTTTACGTGAATAGGCAGGGCCTCTGTTTAATGTTTCATCCAAAACACAGCACCTCTGACAATGCAGCATTCCTTCACTGGAGTGTTGGCCCTGATTATGTGCTCAAATCTGAAGTGGGATTTGAACTCGCAATCTTGTGGCTCGGAGGTGAGAATGCTACCACTGAGCCAAGCTGGCATCTGTAGTTTATGTAGTGTCTCAGTACACTTTGTGACCTCATGTAAGTTGAAATTGCAGTGAGATACTAACGTACAAGCTTATCTGAAATTCCTCTCTGTTTCAGCAGAGGCGTTAACCCATTTATTTTAAACTGGTTAATTCCGCCGCTAAAATAGTGGAGAGAGATGTTTTGTGCATTTGCGTTGTGTTTGTTATTATACCACACTATAATTTCAGCGCCTTGGGTTTTAACATTTCACACTTCAGAAGTAGGACTCGTTTAAATATTTTTATTTAATAATTAGAACTTTCCATCAAGTGTGTGCACAATTGCTGGTTCAACTCCCTAATCACTGCACAAAAGTCATAGCATTAGTACAAGTAGAGAGCTTTTGAAAAGGCATGCAGCTGTTAAAGTAAGCAGCTTCTTTTCTGGGGGGGGCATCCCTTAATCAGATCTCAGTGTGACTGGTTAAAACAAAAATTGGGCTATTTAGTTTAGCGACTTTTTAACACTTATAAATGATTTTCACATTTTTGTCCTGTCTTCCTTATTTACTCATTTTTCTTTGCTGAAGATGGCGACTCATGCTGGAGTTTGGTTCCTCAGATGACAGCAGCCCTCCATTAACTTGTGAACATTGGCAAGATGTTCTGATTGTTGGTGGGGCAATAATAGAGCTTTGCCTAACTTCCACTCTGTCATCACAGATGAGCATTTCTAGCAGGGTTTGCTAGATTGTGGTGCAGCATTTACGGAATAATGGCTGTTTTTCAGCTGTTTCTTTCCCCTTGCCCTAAAGCTGGGAATCTATATTTAGTACCTCTACTTTTGTCCTGGCTCCGATTGCAAAGAATAGGAACTCACGGCTGGTACCATACCACATCGTACTTTTCCTAAAAATTTACTGAGGACTTTGCCTCTTATTGTTTGTCTCTGCAGTTGAGAGAGTAATGAATAAATATCTTGTAATGCTGTATGTGTGTCTAGAAATAAAGAAAAATCTATAAATGCTGGAAATACAGCTGGGCTGTCAATGTCTGTAAAGTGAAAAGATAAATTTATGTTTCAGATACAAACCCTCCATCAGAACTTTTCTAATGAAAGGTCCACAAAATGTTAACATATATCTTTTCTATTTACAAATGCTGATGGACATGCTATTTATGATTTTATTTTGTGCTTCATTATATTCACATAATATACAGAATTATGGATAGTAGGAGTGAGAAAGCTGCCATTTGCTCCAGGGGTTCAGATAACCACTTTGTCTGAACTCTCGGAACAAATGAGAGCTACACCCCAACTTTGAAAACAAATTAATAATGTTAAAAAGGAGGTCTGAAATGACATTGAATTAAGACTGACACTGATATCAGTCCTGCCGAACAGTACAGTACATCATCCCATTACAGGAAACTCTTTATTAACCGGGACGGTGCCGGTTAATCAAAAAGTCCGGATAATGGAGAGTTATATCTCCCAACGTACGAGAGCCCCGTACACATTGACATGCGCCTGCGTTCGGAGCTCCGTCTCCCCGGGGACCGCCAGCTGACCATCTGTCGTGTCCGCTGCCTACCCGGGCTGCACATTCCCCTCCCAATCTGCACGCTCCGATACAAGGCAAACGCTTCGGGGTTTTTTTAAAGTTAATTTTAAACGAGAGATGAAGGAAAACCCCGGTTACCTACTCAAGAATTTTGCCGGTTAGAGAGATTTCTGGATATTTGGGTGCCGGTTAATAAAGAGTTTCCTGTATTAGGGCTTTGTGTATGTTAGTGGTGTTAACTAGAATTTCAGGGAAGTATAGTACAGGGCATTTGTATAATGCCCACTTCAGTTGTGAAAAATAACCAGTGCCATTTTGGATTTTATCCTTCCGAAGTTGGGTGGTGTCTAGAGAGAACATTTTGAGCAGTGAAGTACTGATGGTTACAGGCATGACACTGGTGGTAGTCATGGGAACAATTTGAGATGATGAATTTGGAGTAACAAACGAGTAATGTACAGCACAGCAGTGAAGTATATTGGCTTAAGTGCAATTTTCTTTTTACACTTCCTTTCATCCTAGTGTATTAGTACCAACATACTAAATGAGTGTAGTGACAACACTGTCAAATCCATGGTAGATTCTCCAAATCCAGATGCATTGGATTAGGATCAATTAGTGAAGGCTGTGAAATAAAATACTTTGGCAATCGGAAGAAAAAATGATTGCAGTTCTTCGTATAAAATTTGCTCCTTTTAAAGAAACTTAAGTTAATGCAGATGTGATATGTTAGATAAACAGTACATAGGCCAGGAATTTGCGGTGGGTAATAACAGCAAACGAACAGTGTTCGCTGTATTACTCCTTTGAAACTGACCGCAACTTCAGGATTTAGCGCATGCACATCCTAGCGCGGAAATCCTGAAGTTGCGGTCAGTCATTCACTGCTCCGACACTGGCTGTGCTGTGTGGCCCTTTCCCCATAGCCAGCAATCCGTGTAATCAGGGAAATTGACAAACTTTGGCTCTTCCGCGGTAATACCCTCCAAGTCACACACCATCCTGACTTAGATGTATATCGCCGATCCTTCATCGTCGCTGGGTCAAAATCCTGGAACTCCCTACCTAACAGCACTGTAGGAGTACCTTCACCACACGGACTACAGCGGTTCAAGGCGGCTCACCACCACCTTCTCGAGGGCAATTAGGGATGGGCAATAAATGCTGGCTTTGCCAGCGATGCCCACATCCCATAAACTAATAAAAAAAAAAATACCCCATTAAAAGTTAGACCCTTTTGGATTAGGTGTAACTGGGGTTTTAACAGCAGATTGACTGCTAAACAAACATTATGACGCTGAAAAACTAATTTTAATCTTGTGGCGTGTGAAATTTATTCATTTTAATTTAAAAAAAAAAAAATTTTTAAGGAACTTTAAACAAAAAAAAATATATTTTTAAAAAGTTTGTTCATCTTTATTTCAGGTTTACCTTTTCCCCATGTGAGAGCTCAAACCTTTGTTTTAAACATTTTTTTAAAGTTAGATTCAAAGGCGCTTACTCACTTGGTTCTCCGGTCTGTGAGAATTCTGCACTGTGATTGGCTGCATAGACAGCTTGTTGACATCACAGCAGCTCACGCTATGGGATTCCCACTAAACTACGCTAATTTCCATTGCACATTGGAAAAGCCAAAATTCTCGCCACAGAGATGGAAATCTTTGTGGGTAGCTTGCTTCGGGGCCAGCAGCGAACGCCTTTGCTTCGCCGCTGACTGCGAATTATGGGCCTTTGTTGAAGATTGCCTTTGAATCGCCACACAATCGGTTTCTCTATGGAGGGTTGTGTCCAAAGGACTGCTTGCTCCTAGGAAATGCTCTGCAATGATCTTACACCCTAAATTTGTAGAACTCCGGTTTAAAGCTGTATTTGGAAGCCCAGCAACAGTTTGGTTGTAGTGAAGAGATGTCTTCTAATCTGTGCTCCTTTGTTGATACTGGCACTAAAATATACACACTGCAAATGGTACAGCATCTGTATTTGAAATCTGTAGCCAATTCTGCATTCCATCCAAGATTTTAATTGTAAATGAAAGAATATGTTGCAGTCAAGACTGAGATGCGATTAAGTAGCTCCACGTTGGGTTGACTGAACAACTATCGAATGACTGTCAACGCCAGCATAACTAAAAAGAACGACTTGCATTTATATAGCGTCTTTCACAACCACCGTCTCAAAGCGCTTTACAGCCAATGAAGTACTTTTGAAGTGTAGTCACTGTTGTAATGTGGGAAACGCGGCAGCCAATTTGTGCTCAGCAAGGTCCCACAAACAGCAACGTGGTAATGACCAGATAATCTGTTTAGTGGATATTTAGCATTTCCCTACTGCTAGTGACTTGAATGTTATTTAAATGAGTGAATGCAATTTTCCTGTAATGGGCAGTAAAATAAAACCCAATATCACTTTAGTTTAAATTACGTGGCTTGCATGTGGAAGCAGATTTATTTAGTCAGTCACATGACGCACTGGCGTCAGGAGACCCCCATGAATTCCATTTGCACATGTCAATGTGAGCAACAGTGTGTTGGAGTATGGATCAAGAATACAATTTATCTGGGTTCAGGTGACATTGTAATTCTGCAGAGCTTCACTTTCATGGTTTAGGATAGCACCTGAACCTCTTAAGGTATTCCCGCCTTGTAGCACACCACAACCTATGTTTACTCATGAGTAAAGTAAATATTGTAGTGGGGGTACTGTACAGCAATGTAAGATTTTTATGGCATTTGTCTTGCATGGTCCATGACTCAAGTGTTGATACTAGATGGACAAAATCGGGGGTGGGATGGGGGGAAATGGGTCTCCCATTCTTCAATGACTGACACCCAGAGGAGCAAAAAAATTACAAAAATATTTGGAGCGGTGAGGAATGGGATATAGCGGACAAAAATTATGTTTCTATAACCAGGCAAATATGAAAGGATGTTTCTCCTGCCCTCGATACATTGCGCATCTCCTGATTTATCAATGAGGATCATGTTTCATTCGTGCCAGCTGCTATTGGCCTGATGTTGCAGGCAAAGCTCTCGGCTGCTCTCGTTAATTGCCTTGCTTGGAGCATTACCGCCAGGAGGTTGCATGTAATATTGGGAGTTGGGAACCAGTGCAAGTGACTGAGGATCATCCTTTGAGCCATGTAAGGCATACAAGCGTTGTGTAAAGAGGATAGGGTAGAAAAGCCTTTAATTTACCTTGTGACTGCTAGTGTAACAACACTTTAATAGGGTAACCTCTTTATTAAAATAGGACAATGGAATATATTAATATCCACAGTTGGTTTTTGAGTCGGCTGTCCTTGAATTTCTAAAATATTAACTAGGCACAAAAGAGCTTTTTCCACTTACCTCTGTGCTTCATTAATTAGAGACAGTTTTTTTCAGTTTTTGATGAATTGTCATTGGCGAAGCAAACCCCACTTTTGGACTCCCAATTTTGGACTTGGGAAAAGGTTTGCAGCCATACCTCCAGGCCACTGACCCAGCACAATAAGAGGTGAATGATACACTGACAAGTTTACAGGTGCCTCCCTTTTTATAATTGGGAGCAGTTTATTTATCTTTAACAAGTGTTCCTGCAGAATGACTTTGACACTGCAGTGTATGTCCCCATTTCCAGAGTGTTACCCATCCCCAATGATTGTGATGACTTTTAGCTCTGCCCAAGTTTGAAATGGATATATAATATTTTGGTTAAATGTGTTTTTATTGAATTTGTGCTTGCAGTCTGTGTAAGTGGTAAAATTAAGTTTCTTTTGTTGTGTTGTTCAGGTTTTTGCATGCAATCTCTATTGAGTAGGTTTAGCAATACCTAGTTCCAATTTAAATCTTCTTCCACTTTGCCCCAATTAAATCTCAGTTTACAGCTAACGTGGGTTGAATTGTAGTTTTATGCAGTGGGCTCATGCCTGGTAGGTACTTGGTTGAACTGCACCAGACTCATTTTACTTAACTTGTTTCAGGTGGCACAGAGTCGTGACCTTTTACTCCCATTGGTCTGAGCTGAATTCAAATCCAAATCCCAGATGTTAGAGTGTGCGCCCCACGGTCCTCTTGAACCTGTTCATTCAGCTACCAACATTTAAAAAATATTTTTTTAATGGTTTCATTTAGTTACGCTAACAAAATGTATTGAACATTTATAATTATATTTCAAAAATGAGAAATAATTAGCATATTTGTGTTTTGTCCCAGAAACTGTGTTTGGTCGTACGCCATGCACATGTTGCACAACTCGCGCAGACTAGTGCAAGTACAGAGATGTGCAGTAGTGACCTCAAACGACTTCCACATTATTATGTGGATGATTTTTGAAAAAAAAATAACAACTTATTGAGGTTTTGTAAACATGCACACCCACAAATGTGCACACTCTCAAACGTGCACAGTCACAAACATCGGCTCAGTTTGTTTCAAACAATCTGTGTCTTTTGTTTGCAGATGAGGCGCAGGAGTCTAAGAATGCGACGTCTCCGACTCCCTCTCCGACTCCCTCTCCCACGAAATTTGAAGTAAGTAAAGTTTTTTTTGTTTTGAATGATCTTCCACCTACCACAAGAGTGGATTGAAGTGTGTTTTTTTTTGTTACCATTTTAACTCCACATTCAGTGTGCTTCCTCCCATGCTCCGGGTGCTAGCTGAACAGTTGAGAGATTGAACTCTGAATGCCTGAGGTAAGTGCATCCATATTCCATTCATAACTTTACAAAAAAAAAATGGTTCCAGAATTAGAGAAAAGTTGCCATGGAAATTGGATGCACTCTGTACACTCCAGGCATATTGAGCATGTTATCAAAGGTCAAGAAATCAAATTTTATCATTTTTAAATCACCTAAGTCTTAATCCTTTATTTTTGTTTTTGCTTTGTGTTACTCTACAGAATGTGAAATTTTGTTTCTGGTTTTGTGTAACAGCTACCTAAACATACTGGATACAAACAAATGTAAGAAAGCATTGAACAAGAAAAGACTATATGGCTTATCAAGCTCACTTCCTCCACAGACCGTGTACAATCTGTCCTGTGATGGATTCCATGCCAGCAGTGTAATCATAAGAGGGAAAGTTCTGCAAAATATCGTATGGTCTCCAATGATAGTTGAATAAAACTCCACAGTTTCTGCCTTGTATTTGTATTACTCGTTCAAAAGTAGTCAGCTGCCCTCCACAGTCCCAGCACTGCAAGAACCACTCTGTTCCATGGAGCATTTGATTTATCTTTGTGCTTATCCTATCGTCAAACCCATTATTAACCATTTATTTTATATAACTTTTATTTATTAAGGAGTTAATCAGCAAAGCATTGGTAAAAAGCAGTGTGAATGCTGAATATCTGAAATAAAAACAAAAAAATGCTGGAAACGTACAGCAGGCCATTCAACATCTGAAAGAGAAAAATAGGTAAAGTTTCAGATTTGACTCTTCATCAGAACTGTGTATTTAAGCATATTTTGTTTGTATTTCAGTTTGTAAAGCATTAACTGCTTTTATTGGGAGTCTCTTGCACATATTCACTGCCCTGGGAAGAGGGAAATGACATTGAGCTGAAAATCTTAGTCCTCATAGTGTATTTCTTAGTTTTATTTATACCCAGAAATATTCCTTTTAAATGGGATGGAAGGTAATTCTGTGAGTAAATAGAAATATTCACAGGTACTTAATCAGAGTTCCTTCCTTACCTGCAGTTGTTTGAGGTTTACATTCTGAGTCCTTTTTTTAAACAATTCCTTCTAAACAATTGTTTGGTGCCCTGTGGAAGCGAAGAACTGGAGTGATAACAGACGGGGGAGGGGGTTTCTGGTCCTCTTCTGTCTGCTGTGTCGAATGGGGTCATTGTTTACTGGTCTTGTGGAAAGGATTGTAGCTGGATTTTGAGAGTGTTTGGGGTCCTTCACATTAAGGAGATAAAATCAGCAAGGGGAGAAGCCCAGTAACAGTTTAATATTTCACCCATACAGCTGTAGGGTGGTTATAGATAAAATCGGTGCATGCCCCAATTATGAAATTGGGCTACCTTCAGACCATGATTGACTGTAAAATAATCGTTGATGTTCAGCCCAGTAAAGAGGAACAGTACTTTGTTGGGGGGGCTGGGCAGGAAAAGAGATACAGCATGTTGCTTATTGCAAAGATTTGAAATTATGGGTTGTTGTGTTCAAAGAACAACGAAATCTAATTTTGTGTTTAAAAGGTTGGAAGAATTCTAGAGTGGGATTCAGAATGTTGTGTGTGTTTTCAGTCATCACCTTGTGATTTTGTTCATATAACTTCCAGTGACATTCCATATATTCTTTGGAGACTGGCAATGTCTTTTATCAATGTATTTTTTCCCCCCATTTTATCCCTCTTAACCCATTCTGGGGTTCAGTTTTGTGATTGTGAGCAGCTCTCTGGTACCTCACGCAGTGGCCATTCTTCATGTGCAAGCTTGGGCAGTGAATGTGAGGGGGACAGCACAGCACAACCAGATTCTGTCGTCTCTTCCGATGACCCCACAGGTACACTTGAGCAGGCGTCACTAGATAGTAATTCGGAACAGAACCGTGGCTGTGATTTACGAGGGGGTGAGGGAGGCTTCTTCTTCTTGTGGCCCCACTGCCACACTGGCTGAGATTAGCTGACTCAACACAGACCAAGAATTCAACCTGGAAACTTTCTTGTCTGTATGATCAGTTTCACATGTGATCTATTAATCCACTTGGGGTAAAGTAGTTCATTGTTCAGAATTAATTCTTCCAGTAATGTGGTAACTGCTGTATATTTCTAATTTTAAAATGTTCCTTATTAGGCATCTGTACAGACTCGGTCATCAAAACAACCACCACCTCCGCCGCCGCCACCACCTTCACCGCCATCTCCACCTCCTGTGACACTGAAGAATAAGGCTATACTGTGTAAACCCTTGACTCAGAATAAGGGCATCTCCTGTAAACCCGAAATGAAGTCCAAAGGATGTCAAACAGGTAAATGGTTAAGATGAAGAGAAAACCGTTGATGCTAGAAATACATAGCCAATTTGGTTATTATTGGAAAAAGATGAATTAAACTTTCAGGTGTGCCCTTTCGTTGGTTCTGAAACATTAATCCTGCTTTATTTTTAAGATGCTGATCAATCCGCTGTGCATTTCTTGTTCTTATTTGTTGAATTTATTTTAAAAAACTGCAGAGAAACTGAGCTTTTAATCAACACTTAAATTGCTCCATCATATTGAGGATGTTTAGTACACATGTTGTTGTCGTCAGCTCCCCCTTCCCCCTTGCTTGTATGCTACTATTGCTGATAGCTGGTGAAGGCAGATGTGAGGGAACTTTATAGAAGTATCCTAGATACTAAGTAGAATTCAGAAAGTTAATCTTGAGTACTTACTCAAATAAAACCACAAGGACAGGGGATGTATATAAAACTGATTTAAAAAAAAAACAATTGAGTAGTGATTCATACCTGGATCTGTAGTCTGAGTAGGCTCTTCCTGCTTGTTCCCTTTTGTTATGGCCCCCATCTTTGCGCTCTCAAGTCCAAGAGGCACAGGCTAGAGCATAGCTGCCACACAACTGGTTTAACCATCAATCACCAAATCTGGCGAGACCACATCGAAGGTACGATAGTGTATTGGTGATACCAGACTAGTAATCCAGATGCTAGGACTAATAATCCAGAGAATGAGAGTTCAAATCCCACCATGGCAGATTTAGAATATGAATTCGTTTTTTTAAAATCTTTAAATAAAAAGCTGGAACCAGTAAAAGTGACCATATAACTGTCGATTGTCATAAAAGCCCACTGGTTAACTAATAATATCCTATCAGGATGGTGTGTGACTTTGAGGTGGGGAGAATGGTGTTCCCATGCGCCTGCTGCCCTTGTCCTTCTAGGCAGTAGAGGTTGCGGGTTTAGGAGGTGCTTAAAAAAATAATGGCATATATCTGAATATTGGGGAAATTAGTTTATAAAGGTTTGAGAGGGGGCAAGGATTGCATTATATGTGGCTCTTAACTGCTTGTGGATTGCTTCAGTTAGAAAATAGCTTGTGATTTCAAGTTTTAAAAAGCAATTAAAACATTTCCCAGTAATTCTAAGAAATCAGGGATTTTATAAATCGGCAATAAAATTATAACTCTTGAACCCTTTTATAAAAAAAAAAAAAAAAAAATCTTGTTTAATTTTCTGTTTCAGAGGAGGAATGGAAGCCACAGCTAATTGTGGTACCCATCCCTGTGCCAGTCTTCATACCAGTGCCTTTGCATATGTATTGTCAAAACACACCAGTGCCTTTATCTATGCCAATCCCGGTAAGTTTTATGGCTTTTGTAGCTCATACTTAGCAAGAATCTTTGAGTCAAATGTGGCAATTTACTGGGTAGATATCATAAACGACCAGGTTCATGTTCATTTTTTTTAGGGCTGCATATTTAAGCTTGTGAATATGGTATAGAAAACATGCAAATGATCATGTTATCAAATTTCTTGTTGGTTTACATTAGTTCTGATTGGCAAGTTGTTTTAATTTTGCAAGCTTTTTTGTCCGTGGAAGATTACTTTTCAGCTGCCAAAATTTATAAAAGTGGGGGGGGGGGGGGGAAGGAGATGGAGATACTGCAGTAGATGGGGTGCTAGTGTTTATTTTACCTCCAATTTTCTCCCCTCCCTTAGTATTGACTGTTTCTCTTGTAACCTTTGCCAAGTGCCATTCTTCACTGGAGAGACTCGACAGTAAGTGTTGACAGGATGGGAGTGGGGGAGAAGGGAAGGAAGTTAATCGGGGTTCCTGCTCCTGAACCCTATCCGGGAATCTCAAATTGAAAGTATGCGTGTGTGGATGTTCGGTGAGAACAGGGATCAGGCTTGCTTGTGATACCTCCTATGATGGAATTGTTTGTTGACACTCCAAAATCATCTGTCTGTTGTGTGCATTTATTTAATTCTTATAATTTTCAGTGGTAGGTGATGGCACCTTCAGGACATATTCCATGACAGAAATCTTCATATTTTGAATTTTAAAAAAAATCAATACTCAGAAGGTTAAGCACTGTAGCAAAACTCATTACTAGCAGAGAAATTCTGATAAAGGTGAGAGGACATGTAAGTTAAGTTGGAAAAAGAGAAAGGTTACAGCAGTTGCTTTATGTGAGTTTTGATAGAGGGGGAGGTTTGACCCCTTAGTTTCTGGCAGGGTTTTCAAGGAGGATCGGGATGATGAGATATCTAACTGGGTTTTAGATAGAGGGGGGGTTGGAGGATATAGCATGTAGCTGGATTTTTGAGGAGCACAATCTGGGAACATGCCATCTAGCTGGACTTTGGAGAAAAGTGGGATTTAGGGCTATGACATCTAACTATTTTGGAGGAGGGGGAGGATTGGGAGACATGAGGTATAGCTGTGGTTTGTAGGAAGAGGAGAATTATAAGGTTGGTAGATGTGGGAATCTGGATAAGTTTTCAGATGTGGGGGATGAGTTTTGCAGCATTCAAGAGTAAAGAAAGGTAAAACAAATATTTCTAAGTTATTAGCATGTACAGAAATGTTTGTTTTGTTTGTGAGTCTTGAAATTACATTTTTTACCGTTGTAACACTCTGTCGTGTGGTTTGTAAAATAGGTCCCTATTCCGATGTTCCTTCCTACCACTTTAGACAGTGCTGATAAGATAGTAGAGACGATAGAGGAACTTAAGGTCAAAATCCCTTCAAACCCATTTGAAGCTGATATACTCGCCATGGCGGAGATGATAGCAGAGGCTGAGGAAATGGAGAAAGCTTCATCAGATCTTTGTGGCAAGTTTCATTTTGATTTTTTTTTGTTCATTTCTCCTCCAACATTGTTCTTAAACCTGTTCTGATGAGGCATGAATCCTTCAATAAGCCATATTCAAAATATTAACTAATACACTAACCATACTGTAGAACGTTCTCGTATAATGTGACTTCTGATATAATGTACACCTGCCCTGTAACCTGGTCATAATTTTTCTTGTGATTTCAAAAGACTATTCCAAAGCTTGTCCTCGTGTATGTAACCAATTGTTTATCAGATTTACAAGTCTCCTGCTGCTCATTGAACCTCTGCACTGGTCTGTGACTCTTACTGGTTTAATAGACTTTTGAGCAGCATGATGGATGTTGATCGTGGTTCTAGTTGAGAAAATAATTGGAAAAGCAAAGCAGCAGGAATGATTATTACATAGCAAATTATATCCAATTTTGTTTTCTATTCATTTTTCTTTTCAGCATTGCATTTGTTGTTGCCTTCTGATGACCAGGAGAAGTCCCTGCTTCTCTTTAAATCATGCCATGAGATCTTTAGCTTCCACCTTAGTTAAATATCTCATTGAAAATTTGGTACTTCCAGCAATGCAGTAGTCCCTCAATACAGCACTGAAGTGTCAGTCTAAATTATGCACTCTACTCCGGAAGTGTAGCTTGAACCCAAACCTTCTGACTCAGATGAATGTGCTAACAACTGAGTCAAGCTGACATTTAACATTAGTTTTCCTTTTTAAGTAAATATATATTTACTAGCCAAATGTGTTGTCAGTGTTGGATTCTCTCTTTTTTCTATACCCCACCCAGCTGGCCTTTTAAAGTTAGTTATATATTTTTTCATAGTCAATAAGACCCAGTTATTTCTTCCTCGTCTGAAACAGATCTTGCTAGCAATCAGAGTGCTGATGGCCTCCTGGAAGACTGTGACTTATTTGGACCTGCCAGAGATGATGTGTTGGCCATGGCAGTTAAAATGGCTAATGTCTTGGATGAACCGGGACAGGATTTGGAAGCGGACTTCCCCAAAAGTAAGTATAAGTGGCTGCTGGTGTATTCTCGCTGCTTTGAAGCTATACTAAACAATGACGTTGAGAAGTACAGTATGTTGCAAACTTGCTTTAACTTTTTTTTTAAATTGCAAACCTTGAAAATATTTTCCCAATGCAAATATAAAATGCAAATTTGAAAATATTGCTGATCTGACATTCAAAGTTGAACAGAGTTGGAGTCCCTTGAGCATCTCTGCAGCTTGCTTTCTTTTTATGTACCATAAAATAATATTTGACAGGGACTGGAAGTGACTTGCTGGCCTAAATACAGTAGTGAGGTATAGCATTTCTTCCCATGGTAGGTAATGGGAGAAGAAAAGCTGGCCTACAATGTGAACATCTGTCTTCCATATAAACCAAAAGGAATGGTTCTGCTGACATTTCCTGGTTCAGGTTGTTCATGTTAAGGTAGACTTGACCCTAAACAAAAAGGAGCACGGTTAAGCAGCCCCCGCACCCCCACCTCCTTCCCCAGTGATTTGATGTGAGGTCTACAGTTGTGCATATATTTATGTTGCTTGGAGGAAAGATTGTAGACCAGTGTAAAACATATTTGGCACAGTAGAAGCCATTTAAGTGTGATGTGAATAAGCTGGCACATCCATTTTATAGGGATCACCCAGTGGGTTCCAATGTTTTTTTGATGTTCTTGGGATGTAAGCAACACTGGCAAGGCCACAGTTATTAACACCCTGTGCGCCCCCCCACCCCCCCAATTAATTTCACTGAGAAGATGGTGGGTTGCCTTCTGCTGTAGTCCTTGTGCTAGTGATATTTCCCCCAATGGGAATTCCAGGATTTTGACCCAGTGACAATGAATGAATGCTGATATATATCCCATTCAGAATGACGTGAGATTTGGAAGGGAGCTTGACGTTCCTGTGGTCTTCCTGCTTTTTTTTTTTGGTAGCTAATATTTGTGTGCCTTCTTAACTCTGCGATCTCCCCAGCGTAGCATTTGTCTTTCAGTTGACTGAAATCCCAGTTGGCTGGGTTAATTGCTGAGTCATATGCATGCAAATTCAACAATCAGCTGAGAAATTTGGCTATTCTAATAGCATGCAAACAGTGGGGCAGTCAGTTCATCGGGAAAATTAGTTTCCACGGCAGCAACCTAATGGCTCTTACTAGATTGCAGTAATTCTTGCAATCTAAAGGTTTATTTTTTCCATAGGAGGCCAAAAAAACATATTATTTTCATATTTTTTCCACAACTTTGCTGTAAAAACTTTTTTGGAATTTCATGTAAATTATTAAATTTTTAATTTTTTTTAAAGTACATTTCATTTCTTTTATTTTCCAGCCCCGTTGGAACTTAATTCGGGTGTTGATTTCCTGTTTGACTGTGGGCTTGTGACAACAGATGAAGAACAGCCAGAATCTGAAATCCCACGAGCTGTCAGAAGGGTACGATTTATTTGAGAGTTTGTATGTGTGTTCAGCAGAGCCATGTGACTGCCGCGACAGTCAGTGGGTTCAAGTTGTGGCATTTTGGTCCTTTTTAAAAATAAATACAAAATAGTTGAGCTTTAACTCGGCAATCTTGCCATCAGTATCGCATGTGTTTTTTTTTAAAAAGCCCCACTCCCACCAGTGCTTGGTTGATAAATGCACTGCCAACTCAGAACTGAGCCACAGAAATTGGGAATGTTTGATCTCTGGTCTGTGGTGAGTTAGCTGATAGTTGAGGTGGTGATGGGACTACAATTACTTCAGTGTTCTGGGCCAGGGAGAGAGAAAATGGGCGAATGTGGCTGCTCCTGATTTCTAAACGTTGGCCCCTACTGGATAGTGGATGTGTGTAAAAGTAGTGCTTGAGGACCAAATCAAACTTGACCTGGACTTCCTTCACAGTTGAATACAGGAAACTCTTTGGTATCCGGCACCTACGGGACTGGGATGGTGCCGGTTTATTAAAAATTCCGGATAACGGAGATGTATACCTACCAAGGTACGAGAGCCCCGGTTACACGGCCGCTTGTGCAGGAGCCCCGGTTACACGGCCGCTTGTGCAGGAGCCCCGGTTACACGGCCACTTGTGCAGGAGCCCCGGTTACACGGCCACTTGTGCAGGAGTCCCGGTTACACGGCCACAGATCCAGGAGCCCCGGTTACACGGCCACTTGTGCAGGAGTCCCGGTTACACGACCACTTGTGCAGGAGTCCCGGTTACACGGCCACTTATGCAGGAGCCCCGGTTACACGGCCACTTGTGCAGGAGCCCCGGTTACACGGCCACTTGTGCAGGAGTCCCGGTTACACGGCCACAGATCCAGGAGCCCCGGTTACACGGCCACTTGTGCAGGAGTCCCGGTTACACGGCCACTTGTGCAGGAGTCCCGGTTACACGGCCACTTGTGCAGGAGCCCCGGTTACACGGCCACTTGTGCAGGAGCCCCGGTTACACGGCCACTAATATACAGTAAAACTTACCTGAACCTACTCCTGAATTTTGCTGGTTAATAGAGAATTCCGGATATTTAGGTGCCGTTTAAACGAGAGTTTCCTGTTGATCAAAGCCACTCACTGCTTTGTTTCACACGTGAAGAATGACCACTTGGATCAGATACTGAAGGGGGCTGAAACTTGTGAAACTGTACCCCAGTGTGAGTAATTGCTTTTGTGTGGAAAATGTGTTAAATTAGAGCCATTTAAAAAAAAAAAGAGATTTTTCATTCTCTGAATTAAGTGGGGAAAAGAGAAGGGGGACAATTCGAAGACACGAAGAGGTTTTCAGGAGAAGGGAGCAAATTCGCTTTGCCATAAAGAAAGACTTGATTTTGGTGTTTTTATTTTTGTTTTTCCCCTTGTAGGGTCAGAAGCGGATAATGCTTTCAGAAAGCTGTTCACGTGATTCTCTTGCTAGTCAACAGTGCTGTACTGGATTAAATTACTCATATGGAGTGAATGCCTGGAAGTCCTGGGTCCAGGCTAAATATGCCAGTGGCGATACCAGTAAAAGTGAAGAGCTCAGGTTTGGACGTAAGTGTGTGGTTTTGTTTTATTTCCTTTTGATCGTGATGGTGTGTACCTTTTTATTTATTTTTTTCCTCCTTTAGTAGTCTGTTTGGGCAAGACCACTGGCCAAATCGCTCTGTCCACAGCTCTGCCAGTTCTGGAGAGTTATCCATTACAGCTGCAGGAAAGCAGTCCTGGACTAACTAGCACTCTTTTTGATCCGTTTCCAAGTGAATGTGGGCCACAGTGCAAAAACTGCCCCATATATGACGTTAGTTGGCATTGGATTGGAAATCTCACTTGGATTGCCATAGAATTGGAAATCTCACTTGGATTGCCATAGGACAGCTTAAGTGTTAAATGGAGAAATGTCACGGGTACAGTAGGGAATAATTGCCTGAGGTTGGGGTGTTCACTTTTACACTTGACCTGGGAGTGATTGCTGATGTTAGGTGCCAAGAATGAGGACACAACAGCTATTGCCGTGACAAGTTTAAAAAAAAAAAAAAAATCAACAAAAAATAAAGTTTTTTTAAATACATTACTTTGTTTGGAAAAGCATCCACTATTAACCTGGATTGAGTTTAAAAAAAAATCAATAAATGATTGATTGTTGTATACATTCTTTGCAGCAGTCTCCGCTTTGTGGCTGTGATGTCCTGTACAGTTGAACTGCTTGTTGACACTCCCTGTCCAGGTTCATAAATTAAGACTGGACAGTTAAGGTAGCAGCAGGCTCCCATCACCTGTGGCAGCCATGGTCACTGCCTTGAGAGGAGAAAATTGGGGAGAACAAGATAGACAGCTACCAAAACATTTGGGCTGCTGCAACATTTTTTGAAGAATAGAAGTTTATTGATTTGTAATCTTTTTTTTTAAATTTTCAGGTACTTGGTATATCTTGAGTGAAATACACATCCACAATATTAACCTTCCAGTGCATTTTGCAGTGGGGAGGGAAAGTACATGTGTGAAGTATTTTGTGAATTGCTCCCCCAGGCCACAGTTTTAAAAAAACAACTTATTTCTCCAAATGTGGGTGATGGCAAGGTGGCATTTATTGCCCATCCCTAGTCTCTGAGAAGGTGGTGGTGAGCCACAGCATTCCTTATATTGATGATGCTCCCACAATGGTGTTTAGTAGAGATTTCCAGGATATTGGTCCAGCGATAATGGAGCAATGGTGATGTATGTCCAAGTTAGGATAGTGTCCCACAACATTGCTGCTCTTGATCTCCGTGGTAGAGGTCATAAGGGAGGGAGATATTGTCAAAATAAACTTGATGTTGTTGCAGTGCATCGTCGGAGCTTCTTTAGTGTTGTGGTTGCACCCATCTAGGCAGCTGGTGTATGTTCCATCATACTCCTGACTTGAGCCTTCTAGATGGTGGAGAAGCTTTGTGGGGACAGGAAGTGAGCCAATTGTTGCAGAGTGCCCAGCCTCTGCCCTGCTCTTGTAGCTACCATTTATATATGGCTGGCTTTTAATTTGGGGCTGCGGTAAATATCTTTTCAGACTCGAGGGTGTCAGTCACTCCCTTAAGCCACCTAATCCCCTTCAGATGGTTCAAGTTAACACTGGGTGAGGTTTGGTTGAATTGTCAGCTGCTTTATTCGAAAGTAGGTAAAACCCACAAAACAATGAGATTTATGAGAGTTGCTTAATACAATTGCCATAACAGATTGAGATTCGGCTGGGGTGCCTGTGGGCACTTGGTGGTGGTGTTTTTGTACAGAGCCATTGCTTTATGCTGACTGAAGAAGTCTGACTCCCTTTTTATTATGTGTAATTCTGGGATTTTTAACTGATGTTTTGGGGTTGGGGAGGGGTGGGGGCGGAAGGGTGCAGAGTGGGGCTTGAATTCTGCAAATCCATCTATTTTTCCTGTTCTTCCCCTATCAGCTAAACCTGTGGCTCCTGTGGAGCAGTAGCCCAGTAAGGAGTCAGTACCTTCATGGGGAGAGAAGACAGTGGGGGGAGCGCAGATGTCAGATCTTTTGGCATTGCAACCTTGGAACCACTTGTTTGCTCCATTTTATAAAATTTTTATTTCTGTTCTTCCCCTATCAGCTAAACCGATGAGGATTAAAGAGGATATTTTATCCTGCACTGCTGCAGAACTAAACTACGGGCTGGCCCAATTTGTTAAAGAAATACAGAGGCCCAACGGAGAGCGTTACGAGCCGGATAGCGTTTACTACTTGTGTCTCGGAATTCAACAGGTTTGTTTAAGTTCAGATTTGGATGAGCTGAGTCAGCATGTTACTTTTGCTGTACAGTATATCTAGGAATGGCAGAATGCCAGCATTTTGCCGACGCACCATTGTATAGTGAGTTGCTGATCTAGGTCGCATGCTGTCGGGTGAGTCCACAAAGGGACTTGAGGTTCATCTTCCACTGGGAAGGAGGGAGTTACTGAAGCTATTTCTCTCTCCCTCCCCCCCCCCATAGCAAAATTTTGCTGATTTCATGTTGAATATTGCGATTGTTATTGGTCTGCTTTTAAAAGCAGAGAATAAGATGTAAATGTGAATGATTTTGAGGCATACTGGTTCGGACGTCCTAGCATTGAGCATCTTCTGCTGACGGCTTGCTCCCTTACCACCGCTAATGTTGCTCTCTGCTAGCCACTCTGGAGTGGATGAGAGCAGCCCAATGAAGTCAATGAATTTTCTCTCCAGTCTCTTACTCAGGCTTTTGTGGGAGACTTGGCCAGATGCATTAATGCTGATCAACTTGCAGTCAAGTGTAAAAATAAAACTCAACCCTAATTGATAGTATATTGCTTATACACATCACTCTGTCAAAATCAGAAGAATTCTGGTTGAAATATTAAGATCACTTTGGTGTTACCTAGGTTTTCGAATTGAACTGATTGCAAGATGGGTTCAGGCGAAGAAGGCTGTTCAGGTCATTCACTGTCATCCTGCCACAATAAAGACCCTGCAGTCTTTCCATTGTAGCACTTAGCCTTTTCTTAAGAGTCTATTGTCATGGCCGTAACCACTGGAGTTACATCAAGTTAGTTACCACAAGTGGCTGTTAAGGCAGAAGCTGTCCCTTCATTTAAAAAAAAAGGAATTGGATAAAGAGTAAGAATGAATTTAGAGTAGATGGCACCAATTTTTATGTAGCACATAAGGTTAAGGGTTGGGATTGTACCACTAGCTCTGAGTGCTCTAAAAGTAACTGAAATGACCATCAGTCCTTTTATAAATCCTCTGTCGTAAAAAAATCTCTCTTGCATCTTTGTTTCAGTTATTCATTGTAAGACATTAGTATCTTTTTGTTTCCCAGTTGCTTGAGAATTAAAATAACGAATATGCTTTGAAATAGAGTATGGCTATACTCTACACAAGCTTTTATGGGAGCAATATTAGCAGGCTGAGAAGCACTTGGGGGTATAGCTCAGTGGTAGAGCATTTGACTGCAGATCAAGAGGTCCCTGGTTCAAATCCGGGTGCCCCCTCAAAAAGTTTTTTTTGTTTAAAAACAAATTCAATTATTCAGTTAATTTATCTTCAGTAATTTTCAATGTTTTCATCTTGAAAATTAAGGTCATGTTCTTTAATTTATCATGGTTTCTACTAATTTTTTTGAAACTTTTTCGCATTGACTTTTGTTTTTGCTTTTGTCATTCTGCCTTTTTGGTGCCCCTCCACTAGAGGGAGCAGTGACCTAAGAAATCTGAGTGCTTTCAACTGGAGATTCATCTATTTGCTGGTATAAACATAATCAGATGTAGTTTTAGATTGGGAACCGTCATAGCTTTTTAACTCAAGCTGAGCCGAGAAGCGAAGTTAATTTAATTTGAACCTCAATGAAAGGTGACCTCTGTTACAAATGTGAACATGGGTGTATTGCTTGTTTTATTTAAAAAATATCAGTGATTTTCACACAATTTACTTCTTTGCAGTGAAACATGATATTATATAGATGCTGCCACAACCCTGCCTTTGATTGCAGGAGTCTCTTTGACTGGTACTCCAGTAATTTAGTAGTTTGAAAACTCGGAGCTGTGTATGTAGTACAAATGAAACCAATTTACTGGCAGTTTCTCTCCTCTCGGATGACGGTGAATCCTTGCTTGGGGTCCAATTCTATCTGTGCACAAATGGCAGTTCTTCATGTATAACTCTAGACAGTAAGCATTGCGGGGGGTTGATGGAACATTTCTGACATCAACTGATTCCACACTTGACCAGTGGAATTGGGCTTCAATAAGGAGTCAATGATGAGGAGGTGAGAAACTTGGCAAGAAAATGGGCTGAAAAAAGTACATTTGGCATTTAAAAAAAAAATATATATAAAGAAAAGCTGTAGAATTCAGCTGCAGTTTTTCTCACTACCCTCAAATTTCTTGATTCCCCTCTTCATTATCATTGACTTCTGTCCCCACCCATTACCGTTTTTGTTACGGAATATTCTCGTGTGTGTGTATATAAATCACTGGTTAGGCCTCAGCTGGAGTATTGTGTCCAATTCTGGGCACCGCACTTTAGGAAGGATGTCCAGCCCTTGGAGAGTATGCAAATGGTACCAGGGATGAGGGACTTCAGTTATGTAGAGAGACTAGAGAAGCTGGGATTGTTCCCCTTCGAGCAGAGAAGTTTATGGGGGGGATTTGATCGAGGTGCTCAAAATTGAGTGGTTTTGATAGAGGAGGTAGGGAGAAACATTTTCCACTGGCAGAAGGGTCAGCAACCAGAGGAGACCGAGTTAAGATAATCGGCAAAATATCCAAGGGGGGAAATGAGGAGGATTTTTTTTTTTTACGCAGCGAGTTATAATCTGAAAATATGGTGGAAGCAGAAATTCTGAATCGGAACCAAGTGCTGTTATACTGTACAAAACTATTTTCCTCTCCAAGTTCCCTCCAGGCCATGTATTAGAATATAACATCCACATTTTCCACTCTCCCCACCCCCTAGTCACTGCAACTGTGGAAAGTGCTTGGAATCACCAGCTTTCAAGCTTTTGCCAGTGCCACTTATAGATCAAATATTAGGTGATTCTCAAGAGTGCCACTAAGAAGACTGTCAGTACTACACACTCATCCTCCACCTCCTTGCATCTGCACTCTGTTGAAATAGACTCGTCGCACTGTCTCCTACTGTAACTGATTCTTTCCCAGGACCTCTTGTCCAATTCCAGTCTGAAGTCAATGTTTTGCTTTTATTGGAATAATATTCATGGATTAATATTGGCGTTTATTACACAGGAAAGTAGTGTACATGCTCCGTGCATCCTTTCTAATGGAGTCTATTGCTACTTTGCTGGAACTTTGGTGTAAAGCCAGAGGCAATGAAGCAGCAGTGAAATTTTAAAAATGGCGATATGAGCACAGTAATATCAGATGTTGATATTTTAAGACTGAGATTGACGGCTGGGTAAACCATTAGGACACTTGAGTCAAGGTAAACGCATGTCTGATCCAATCATAGACTTTCAGCATTCCCGTCTGTGCCCCAGTTACTCCCATTGGGCAGAATTCCTGATCCAAGCATATTTAAATAATGAATCTCGATTCAAGCACAATGTTCCCGAATCGGCTCAGTCTGCAGTTTTTCAGCGCTAGATTTTTGGAGACAGCATAAAAATCTAATCCCTTTTTTTGGGGAGAGGTTAAGAACGGGTTCAAGGAGAAGGGCCACTACTTTCTCAGGGCAACTGGTAAACATAAACTTTAAAAAAATGTTTGAAGTATGCAGAATAAATGGGCTGTCGTATAAAGATTTGCCAACCAGCTAATTATTATCTGCAGATTGGTAAATTTATGATCCAAGAATAATATTTCCTGACAGTGGTTATGCATTTATCAGGATTCAGTCTGTGTTTGTGATGTGAACTGTGATCGCAGATGTATTTGACCGTAGATCGGTCTGTATCTTGATTGTGTTTGTGTACAATAAAACTGTTACCCAAGCTTGAATTTACAAGCCTATAAATTGTAGGAGGAAGACTGAGGGTGGGAAGCAGTCCTAGGAGAGAACGAGTTGAGTAGGAAGCAATGTGACAAGTCTGTATCTCACTACAGTGAGGGTGCAGGAGGTGCGTGCAATACTGCCAGTCCTCTTAGTGTCACTTTCAAGCACCACTTAACATCTAGTCTGTAAGCAGCACTGGCAGAGGCCTGAAAGCTGGCTACCAAGCACTTTCCTGAGCTGCAGACCTGAGGGGGAGGTCTAGGAAGAATGTGAAGAGGTGGTGTTCTAATGCAAGGCCTGTAGAGATCTCCGAGAGGAAATGCAGAAAATAGATTTTAAAAGGAAATGCATAAAAAATCCCAAAAAAAATCACACTGGCACAACAAAGTAGGAAATAAAACTGCAAATGCTGGAAATTCACAGCAGTCCGTCAGCATCTGTAAACTGCCTTTTTCACTTTTTGGATGCTGGCAGACCTGCAGTTTACTTCCTGCATTTGTTGTTTTTTTCCGTCCGTCCGTCTCTCTCTCTCTCTCTCTCTCTCTCTCTCAGAAACTAGGCGGTGCTCATGATCTGCTTTTTCTCTGGCTTTAAGTATGCTCTGCTATTAATGTATGCAGAACATATGACGGCATCTGCCTTCACATCTACTTTCTTGTGGGAAGCAGTTTCTGATTCTCACCAAAGGAAAACGTTGCTAGCTCTGGGTCAGGTGAGGTCAAGCACTGGCGTATAAATGTTTTCCTCTTCTGAATGCAGCTGTTATTTAGGAATTAGAAGCAATTTTATTCAGAAAAAGGGAAATAAAGCTTTTAAAAGCAATACAGAGTACTGACCAATGGAGCTTGTACAGATAAACATTTGACGAGTACATTAATATTGCACTAAAATCAAAAATCAGTTTCAATTGTAATTTTTAATATGATCAACACGTCTGTATTTCCCATCAAAAGCATCTTCAATCTACAATCAGTGAAAATATTTTTTGCTAGGTGTTTGTATGGAAGCAAATGTGTATCTGCAGTTTGTTCATTTTTACTTTTAAAACCCAGAAGTGTGCTTTGGGGCTAGTGTTCTAACAAGCTACAGTCAGAGACTCGCCAATAGCTTAATGCAGGGTTATAGTGAAGGGTATACTATTGTAACAGTGTTCAACCTTAAGCCGCTGAGCCCAGGGAACTCGGTCCTATTTGGCCTTGTATTTCTTGGTCTCTTTTTTTAATTTTGGAGGTTTGGAAAGGGCTTTCCTTCGAGCTACTTGATGGGTAATCCCTAAATTTAGATCTGTTAATGACAGCAATCGGAGATATATGCAAATGATACTTGGATTTAAACTTTATTTGTGGCCCTTAAGGCTCCATGATATGTACCTACACAGCTCACAGACTAATGCTTGGAAACCTTTGCCGCAATTTCCTCCAGTTAAATTGGGAAGACTGAAGTCGTTGTCTTCGGCCCCATCAGAAACTCCATACCCTCGCCACCAATTCCAGCCCCCTGCCCAGCCATTGTCACAGGCTGAACTAGACTGTTCGCAATCTCGGCATTCTCTTTGGCCCCAAGCTGATCTTCCAACCCCATATACCCATCATCACAAAAACGGCATACCTCCACCTCCGCCCCTGCATCAACTCATCTGCTAAATCCAATAGCCAGTTTGCCCCTACAACACTGGTTCACTGGGTCAATGCACTGTGTAGTATGGCACTGAACCATTTGGACAAGCAAGATCCCAGGTTCCATTTATCAATCTCTGTTGAGTTGGCTGACCCACAGCCAAGGTATCAGTTTTTATTTTGGTCAATCGGATGTCTTGTACGTTTGGGAAAAACAATCATTGTGCTCAAGCGACTCAAAACCAAACTGCTCAGTGTTTCCATTTGCCTGGGGTGGAGTGCACACTTTATAACTCTGTAGAGACTCAACTCCCTTATCAAAGCAAGTTATCGAAGTGTCTGAATAGGCACTGCTGAAGTCTAACCTTCCAAATCCGTGCAGATCACTGGTAAATTTCCCACTGATTGTCAAGTTAGGACTGCCCTGCCTGGTTACATTATTGACTTGCAAGGTTATCTGGAGTAGAATAGGAATAATCTCAGCTGCCAGTGATCGATCGACCCTCCATGTTACAATGAACCAGTGTGGCCAGTTGTCAACAACAGTTCTAGAAAACGTTACATGTTCCTATTCAATTACTAAGACTAATACACAAGAATGATTTCTAATCTCCCATTTTCAAGACTGCCATCTTGAAGCCAATTCAACTCTTAAGAGGGCCTGTTTATCTCACTCTTCTTTTCTCTATCATCTTGCACCCCCCCCCCCCCATACAATTAGTTTTTGCACCCAAAGCAAGGAAAGGATAAAATCATCATTTTTTTTCTTTAGCTCATTAGCTTTCAAAAGCTGCAATAGCCTCGGATCAAACGGTGGGAAAACTGTCTTGACCAACATTTTTATGGACAACCATTTAGAAAGTTCTGTCATTGGGAACTGATTAGAATGGGAAACCAATGATCATCCCACTTTAACATTGGGTATTACTGTTGCAGTATGCGGTGCCACTGTCCTGTCCAGGATCTGCTATCGTTAAGAGTTTGAACTTTAAAAATGTAGGCGGCCCTGGACACTATTTCCATACACTGACACAAATCAACTGTCTTATTTTTGTGGTTCATAGATTTTGGATATATACTTTAAAAAGAAAACTTTGCAGGACTATAGGAAAAGAGCAGAGGGTGGGACTAATTGAATAGCTCTTCCAAAGAGCCGGCGCAGGCACGATGGGCCGAATAGCCTCCTGTGCTGTATGATTCTATGATTGAGGGATAAAGTAACTTAAGTGAAGGCATAATATAACACATTTCCTCATCACCATGTTCTCTGAGGACTGGAGACAACTATCTCTCTTTCCCTTCCCCTCCACCGGCATCCCCCCTCCCCACCTCGAGCAGAATTGCCTGCTCTCTCTCTCTTTCGTGCTTCTCCCACAGCAGTGCAGCATTGGAGACTCTGCTCCATGGGGGAATTAAATGTGCGGTGCCTCTCTAACCTTCAGTACCTAGCTATCTAATCTAGTTATCTGCTCACTAATGTCTAGTAATGAGAGTGTTTACAATCAAAATGAGCTGCCAAGCTAAAATGGAAATAAATACAAGGGGAAAAGGTACAGATAGCTCTTCAAATTAGAATAGATTTAATCAGAGTGCCCATAGCAAAAGGTAAGTTTAAAATTATCTTTTTTTTTGTGTGGACAATAAGCAGGTGTTTACGTCATTTAACATTTTGCTGTTTTTGATCTGTTTTATTACAGTTTTTGCTTGAAAACAACCGAATGGTGAATATATTCACTGATCTTTATTACCTTACCTTTGTCCAAGAGTTGAATAAAATGTTACAAGGCTGGCAACCAAGTTTGCTTCCAAACGGTAAGTTCTTCAGATTTCCTACCATTTAAAAAATAATACACACGTCCACCCACATGCATTTATATCTGTGTTGGTGGAGAATAACTGATCACCAGAGGTTGTCTACAAGGTAGAAATTGAAAATACATAGTTTCTGATGAGTCCTAGCCAAAACATTAGGCTCTCTTCTTTTAGATGCTGCATTACCTGCTGTGTGTTTCCAACATTTTCTGTTTTTATTTGAATTCTGGCATTTGAAGTTTTTTTTGTGTTAATGAAGGTGTGAATAATATGTTCTACTCTCTGTTTCTGGGTGTTTTTATTGTTTTGTTTCTATGTACTTTTACATTCATATTTCCATTTTGAGCTGGTACTGGATTGTGAAGTACCTAATGTATTCCTTAGTTTTTCCCCAATGCAAGACTGTGATCAGCTAACGATGGTGGAGAGAGATTAAGCTGATGTGTCTTATCTGTACCCACGAAAGATACAGCTTTCTATCACTTCTGTTTCCCCCTCTCTTTCTCCTCCCCCCCCCCCCCCCCCCCCCCCCCCCAAACCATGTCCTGCTGTTTTATTGCATTATAAACTGTAGTGAGAAATTGGCTTGACTGCCCATACTCATTTTATATAAATCACTTACAGATTGTGGTCCCACAGTTACTTCCACTCCTCCACCCACAAAGTTGTAGCGTGCTGGGGGCAATGCTAACTGCCCAACAATCTAGTACTTTCTAATTTTATTGCAGAATATTCTACAATGCAAATTAAAAAGCAGCATAAAAATACCTGTGTGGATTTGATGAGTGTTTTCATTTAATATTGTGAAATTGTTTTCTCTTAGGTTTAATATTCTCCCGGGTAGAAGAAGAGCATCTTTGGGAATGTAAGCAACTGGGAGTATACTCCCCCTTTGTTCTACTAAACACACTCATGTTCTTTAACACAAAGTACTTTGGACTGAAGTGTGTAGAAGAGCACATGCGACTATCCTTCACCAATGTTGTTCGCCAGTCCAGGAAGTGCACAACACCCAGAGGAACCACAAAGCTGGTCAGCATCCGCTATTTCATGCCTGCTCATTACAAAAAGGGAAGGGATCAAAGTAAGTGTTGTATATCCAGTGATCTATCTGGGAGGGGTAGGCGAAAAGAGGAACAAAGCAAAGAATAATTTGCTGGAAGTTTGGGGGGCCTTGCATTCGTCTAGGACATGTGAAGTAATGAACACCAATCTAGCTCCCAGCTATTGTCTAAATATTTATTATTGCTGAGGATAGGTTTGGGTTTGCTTGTCGTGGCCCCCCATAATCCAATAACCACTGACACTCGTCAATGCTCCGGCACGAAGAGTGATGACCAGAGCAAGTGTGATTTCTCCCTGTGGAACCATACCAGAGTCAAATCCTTTAGAAAGGTATGGGAGAAAATCTCCATGTGGATGCTGGTTGTCCATGTATTCTCTTGCTGTGGATAAATATGACAGGGACTCGGGCCTGTACCTGTGAATCTCTTGACTTTTTCAACCAGATGTAAGAAAATAAACAACAAAGGGCTTTATTTCTGATCAAGGTCCATATTAGCAAATCTGGGATAATCTGGAGTGATTTATATGGAATGTACAGCACAGAAACCGGCCATTCGGCTCAACTAGTCCATGCTGAAGTTCATGCTCCACACAAGCCTCCTCCCACTCTTCTTCATCTAACCCCATCAACATATCCTTATTCCCCTGTCTCCCTCAAGTGTTTTTCTAGCTTTCCCTTAAATGCATCTAAGCTATTCATCTCAACATTCCCTGTGGTAGCGAATTCCACATTCTAACCACTCTGGGTAAAGAAGTTCCATCTGAATTTCCTTTTGGATTTATATCTTATATTTATGACCCCTAGTTTTAGACCCCCCCCCCCCCCCCCCCTCCTAACAAGTGGAAACATTCTTCTTTACGTCTACCCTATTGAACCCCTTCATAATTTTAAAGATCTCTGTGAGGTCACCCCTCAGCCTTCTCTTTTCTCGAGAAAAGAGCCCTAGCCTGTTCAATCTTTCCTTATATGTATAACCTCTTTAGTCCTGGTATCCTCCTTGTAAATCCTTTTTGCACATTCTCCAGTGTCTCTATATATAAATTTTGTAATATGGAGACCAGAACTGTGCACAGTACTCTTAACTGTGGTATAACCAAGGTTCTATATAAATTTAGCATAACTTCTCTCTTTCTTTCAATTCTAACCCTATAGAAATGAACCCTTTGCTTTGTTTGCTTTTTTTTAATGGCCTTATTAACCTGTGTCGCTACTTTGTGATTTGTGTATCCATGCCCCTAGATCCCTTTGCTCCTCCACCCCATTTAGACTCTTGTTTTCCAAGGAGTATGTGGCCCCATTTTTCCTACGAAAATGAACCTTTGCTGATTAGTTTGATCCTCTTTCCCTGTCTCCCCTCCCCCCCCCCCCTTCATTTCCTCTCCCCTGTGGAGGAGCTGCTAAGTTTGCGCCACTTTCACGTTGAACTTGTTTCGTGATTCCTTTCCCCGTCCCTCACTCTGCTATGCTCCTATTTTTAAATCTGTTTCTTTTCTATTTATAACCAGCATGTACTGAAAGACTCTGAAATGTTTTCTCAGCGGGGAAAACTAGTCATGTTTATGCGGGAGACCACAAGTATCTGCGGTATTAACCTTTTCACTCGCAGTAGGTTCTGTTTTGGATTATAAAAGACTCTTTCTTTCGCCCCCCCCGCCAAAGGGTTATTGATGCAGTAAAATAGAAGACCAGAAGCTCCCAGGTTTGATTCCTGGACTGCGCTGGCTTAACTGATCTCAGCCATGCTAGTAATTGGAATGCTACAATTGATCTCCGCTCCCCAGGTCAGGAAGGAAAAAATGAGCCAGGATTCCTACTTAGTGACCCTAAGGCGGTTAACCCTATGTGGGTGTCAAGTGAGAATAAGATTGGACTCCACTGTGATGGCCTTTCCATAGTTCAGTTGCTTGCTAAATGGCCTGCCAAAAATATCTGCCAGGACAATAGTTCAAGTGCTACAATTGACCTTGGCACCATGGGCTCGATAGGGGAAGTCCCTAACGCTGTGTACCATCCAGTGTCTTCTGCTGGAAAGTGTGCATGTGTTGACATCTGGTGAGTACAGGATTGAGCTCAGCTGAAAGACAACCCCCCGTATAGGAAGAGCACATCAATGCTCATTGTCCAGATTCAAACATAAAGAATGTCCATTTGGAAGAGGCACCAGATGGCTCCTGGTGCCCATGGGAACTGTATGCACCAAGAGTTGATGCCTTGAGGATAGGAAGGGACCAAAGAGATGGGGGGAATTTTTTTTTTTATTGAGTTTATATAAATAGTGTTATTTTACTAAAATTGAAATTCTGAGCATCCTCCCAGCACAAAGGTTGAAACAGATTGTTGAGCTTTTGTTTCTGTACAGGGTGTCTAATTACTTAAAATAATATGGCCTGAAGCACTAAGTTGTAAATATTGTTTTCTCAGGAAAGTCTCTGAATTAAAATTTTATGAAAATCATTTGTATTGCTGCACGTGGCTCAGTTTTGTTCTCTTGCTGTTTTTTTGTTTAAAGGCAGCACTGTGGGAAAGAGGAAACGTGAAGAGGAAGTTGCTGTTTTGGAGCAGAGAGAAAACAGAATGAATCCATTAAGATGCCCTGTGAAATTTTATGAGTTCTACCTCTCGAAATGGTGAGGCCACCAGTTCTTTCCTGCTAGCATTTTAAACGTGCTGTCTTTACACGTTAGAAAAATTAAGCATTTTGGGGTAGATTTTTGTGATCAAGCTGAAGACTATCCGTGCTTGGAATGGAATATTTTCTATTTCGGGCACCCAGTGTTAATATCACAGTTACTGGTCAAGTATACATATAGATGCAGATTGAAGAGATTTTTCCTTTTTCTTGGGGGGGGGACAAATCTACTCTTGTGCATAGGGAAGTGGAGTTGAGGCCAAGATCAGATCAGCCATGATCTTATTGAATGGTGGAGCAGGCTCGAGGGGCCAAATGACCTACTTCTGCTCCGACATCTTATTTTCTTGTGACCTATCCACTGGTCTTTATTCAAAACATTTCTAAGTTCCATTGATTTTTTTTTTTTAAAAACCATATATTTGAACTTTTTGCCTGATCATGTGGGGAGTGCGCATGTTATGTTGGCATAGGAGTTGTTTTGGAAGTATTGATTCTACTTGCACAAATGCTGAAATGATTTTAATTCGTTCAGGGAATGTGGGCATTGCTGGCAAGGCCAGCATTTATTTGCCTATCCCTAATTGCCCTCGAACAACTGAGGACTGTGGGTCTGGAGTCACATAGGCCAGACCAGGGCGACAAATTTCCTTCCCTAAAGGACATTAGTGAACCAGATGGGTTTTTATGACAATCCGGTAGTTTCATGGTTACCATTACTGACGCTAGCTCATGTATTCCAGATTTATTTAATTAACTGAATTTAAATTTCCCCAGCTGCCACGGTGGGGATTTAAACTCACGTCTCCGGATCATTAGTCCAGGCCGCTGGATTACTAGTCAGTAACATAACCACTATGCTACCGTCCCCCCTATTGTGCCACAAGTAGTATTTGTATCCCAGCATTTGTGTAATATTTTAGCCTTTTTTTTTAAAGGGAGAACAAAGACCAGGCCTGTTTATATCTTTTTTTAAAAAAGGAACATTTCAGTATTTCATCCACACGCAAAACAGTATTATGGAGACATTGAGGAGACTGACGAATGTTGCATGCATTGCTGATTTGGCAAAGTGGCTAAGGACAGAGAATGAGCTGTGCTTCTTTTGTCAGACAAAGTGGACGACCGTTTTGGTGCGGTTTGTTGCAGAGCTTGTTGGATTAGTGCGAATCACTCAAAACAGATTCCAATCATTTGCGAGTCATCGATTTAAGAAGCTTCTGTTCACTTCTTTATGGAACATCTTGCAAAAGCTTATTTTTAAAATCTCCACATAAACCATTTTACCATGTATTTATAAGATTCAGAGCAGGTCATGTAAAGCAAAGCTTCCAGCTTTAGATGTCTTGCATTTAGCAACAGTCCTCTCAAATAGACCAACCAACATCACATACACATCACTTGGCACCAAAAGGCTGCTAAACCTACCTTTCCACCGTGATCAATGATTGCCATCAAATAGAATTGATCCGTTTCTTTTAATTCATATGTTACAGTACAACGGCACATGCTTATTAGCAAGGTGACATTTTTATTCCGTATTAAAGGTCAGCAGGTCTTATGAAAAAGTATTTGGCACACATTGTTTCCATCTTATGTTGGTGTTTATAAAGCTACAAGCTGCTTGTGCATGACATTGTGACAAAAATAATGCACGTCCCTCTGGCCTTTCTCCTCTGTTGCCCCTGCCACTCCAAAGATTCAAAAGAATTGTCTTCATGAAGACTGTGCCACTTTGAAGGAACAGTGTTCTCTTCCCCCTCTACTGAGAGAGCTGATTTAATCTGGTATAGTTCCATTGCATCTCCGTACGTCACCTTTTTTCATAGAATGTGTGTCAGCCGGCTATTTGACCAGAGGGGCCATCAAAACCAATCCGTTAACCGGAGTGTCTATTGACACCACTGTGTCAGCCAATGAGTTGGAGGTGGGGCAGGACTTATAACAAATAAGTGTATTTTACAGTGAAATTTATTTACACAACAAGCGAAGTCTATTTACAGAGTCTCTTTAAAAAGAGTCTCTACGAACTGCAGCAAACAGAATTCATGGCCGAAACTACTCCCAATAAAAGCAGTGATTTCTCCGGCAAACTGCAGTGAGTGGAGGATAGTTACATACAAATTACATGTGTAAAACCAACCTCAGTCACTTACAACCGGGAATACTGGTGTCTCTATATTCAGCCACTTGTTTGCGTGCAAATTCCCATCAGTGACCCATGGCTGCAGTGGCCAATGGCAGTGACTCAGTTGCTCTTTGGCAGAAGTTAACTAACTCAGGAGTCAAACCTCCAGCTATGATGCTTTCGTATGACTTTGTACCGCACTAGGGAATTAATTTCCCAATTGAGTCATCAGGCGAAAGGGGAAGTGGAGCCAAAGGTGAGGTATTCTTAGCTGCTACAAGACTTGACTGAAAAAATTCTTAGGATGTATTTGACAGCAGAGTGGAACTCTGGAGGAGGCGAAAACAACAAAAACTAGTAGTATTTTGTGAATTATATTTTTCTAAGTCATTTTTTGTTTTTGTTTTGCTCTAGCCCTGAGAGTATGAAGAGCAGGAACGATGTTTTCTACTTGCAGCCTGAGCGTTCCTGTGTGGCGGAGAGCCCCCTGTGGTACTCTGTTATTCCCATGGATCGGAGTATGTTGGAGAGCATGCTGAACAGAATCATGGCTGTGAAGGAAATCTATGATGACTATTCGAAGGATTCACTAGAAGACGATGACGTTGAAGGATGATGTGTAGTAGATGTTGTACAGAGTTCTGTTACTTTTTTTTAGAAAAGCAATGGGTCATTATAGGCTGACCTACTTGGTGCTGCAGAAAAAAATTACTACACACGTACTTGCAGAGTCATGTGGCCTATTTGTGAGAGCAGAGACGGTTAGACTATCGCCATTGTTTAGAGACAGTATCCCTTTTAGCTTGAGTGCACTTGCTGACAATCGGGTGTACAGAACATTCTCTAGAGACCAAAAAAAAATACTTTGAACCTAAAACTCCTGCAGTCAATAAGCAAGCAGCTTTGCACTTGCTCTGAATGGAACAGCTGAGATGGTTAGCAGTGTGCACACTGATGCAATGGGAGAGTCCTTCATTTAATTGCAATGCTTGGGATTTTAGAATTGCTTAACTGGTCAGCAAAGTGGAATGATAAATGCTACAAAATAGCCTGCCTTCCAGAACATTCCACCTCTCACGCCCATGTTATTTTTTAGAAAAAGAGGAATGGTGTGGGGTTGGGGGTGTGGTGGTGGTCAGTCTTTGGCTGTTTGAGGTTAAATATCACCAGAAACTGTTGCCATGTAGCCTTGTTCTAAGTTACTGCATTGCTCACAGATGGTCAGGAGAAAAATGTGAAGGCAAGTGGTGTCAAACAACTGAGGCACATCTGGAATATGCACTCTGAAATAGCCTTGCATTCAGCTATTGCATTAAAAATGTATTCTCAGCTGTCTCCCTGAGGAAGATGGGGGGGGGGGGGGGGGAAGGAATGGGCATGGAGAAATGTTTCCAATTGCATGATTAGCATTTAAAAAAAATATTTTTTTATAATTGATTTGAAGGGTGAAAAAAGTAATACCACCAGTGTGCAGCACATGTCTGCCTTGAGGGTATTTTCTGGTGCAGTCTGCTGGGTCTTATTCAGATTTAATGGTTTGAAGTTCTAGTGAATATTTGCTGGAGAAAATGCTCTCAGAACAGAAGAGAAGAAACAAGACGAGCTTGAGCATCACAAATTAACCCTTCTCCGCACTCCTTGCCTGCCCCGCTGATATGTTTGCTGATTTCTGAATCTGTAAAAATATTTGATTGTATTTTGTGTATTTTTTATTATAACCAAAAAGGCTGTGAAGATTTATATGTGCTAGTTGATATCATAAATGCTAGTACAGAGGACCTTGAAATATGGGGCGGGGGAGAGGAAGGTTATATGGAGAGTTTTTTTTCTGTTCCCTGCAATTTCTTAATCTGAATTTTAATTTCTGTTGAAATAATCCTTTGTAATTCCCTCATCTCATCCTAAGTGCTCCTACAGTGAGGAACATTAACCAGGGTAGTGATGCTCTCACGACTACGAACACAACTGGTGGATTATAATTCGAAGCAAAGCTCAAAAAAAGCTCTGCAGCTCATACAGATAGCTAATGGACTGAAATATTTGCCTCAGTTTTGATGATTAAGGGTTGGGGTTAAGGCAAGAGAAGTGTTGAGCAGCAACACTTGCTGTATCCTTGTGCTGCCAGGTGGTTCAACTGAACTGTTGAGAAATTCAGTATTTGAAGTAACCCAGGAGAGAAGGGGATCAAAAAGGGGATACTGTCTCTTGTGTGTTTTTCTGTAGTATATATGAATCTGTTTCAGTGAGCTAGATCAGTGTAAAACCAATCTGTTTTAAAATGGTAAATATCTGCACAGTATTCAATTGGTAACCTGAAGGTTTGCCAAGTTCACACACAGTTTAAATTTAATTTTTTAAAGAGAAATTTAAAAGGTGCTTATGCAAACTGGATGGACCTGATATTGCGAGGAATTTAAAAACTGCTGTACCACAATCACCAATAGTTAAAACTCCTATCTAGAAGAAAGCAGTTGAGTTTCACTCGATCATTTCAGAAAGTGTACTTTTTTTTTGGATGTGATGTAAAATTTAGGAAAAAAGTATTTACATGTCCGCAGTGAAGCATTTTTAGGGTATTTAGTGTAGGGACACTATAATGACCCTTTTTATATCTTCCTTATGTTGAACTGTAATCTGTGAAGAACTATGTCTTCTCCACTTAGAGTAAAAGAAATTCTTGGTAGATGGGTCAGTTGAAACAATAAGAATCTTGAGACCTGATTACATAGAGTGATGTAATGCTTCCAAAATACTCTGTTGCCTTGGAAAAGGGAGTAGAAGAAAGAGGGTGGCCTGAGTTTGTTCCAAATGGACCCTGTTAAATGGTATCTGCTTGTGGAAATGCAATCGTGTATTTATTAGATTCTTTCTAATAAGTAATATATCAATAATGATTGCATTGTACTGGGATTCAATTTGGGTGTGTTAAAATGCACCCCCACCCATCCATTAACAGGCATTGGTTGTTTTACTGTCTCTAAGATTAACCACACTGGTATGTGTCATTGTATAAATTGTTGACCAAAGCTGAACTATGATGTCATCTTATTTTATTGGAAAAGATTGTAGAAAAGTGGCTGAAAACATAAAGATTAATCGTGTTCTCCCAGTTGCATTTTTTGTGTTTTGTGCATTCATTGGTCCTTTATAACTTAACAGTTGTGCAGAATTCCCAAACTTGATGCTCGACTTGGTTGTGATAAATGATTTTCTAAAAAGGATGCATCTTCTGGTTTATGGCTGAAGCCATCAGAACAATGAGGGAGAATCTGTAAGACTGTTTTTTTGTTTTCTGTTTCTTCACCACATCAAAGTTTGAAGTATTACTGAATCATTGCAAAATGCAGTGTGGGAAATTTCCCAGATCTGTTGTCAACCTCTTCTCTTACCCCTCCCCCCCTCCCGACCCCACCCTCCACTCTAATCTACACTGACAAAACAATTCATCAAAGTATTTGTTGTACTAACTGTATGAGGTGATTTGTTTCAGAAAGAGTAACGGCTGGCGATGTCTGTGCTGAATTATCTGTAAATATAGTTGCCAGTTTAGGCTTGCTCTACAGAGATGGACCTCTAACATCTTTGTTTACATAATGGTTGATTAGCTCTTACAAAATTTTAAAAATGATCACTTCCTTCCTCCCCTCACCTCACCCCCAGCCTACCCAGCAGAAAAATTGAAAAGAAAAATAACATTGCATTTCCTGTTGAATGTTTGAGGTTCATTGCAATTCTTGCGATGGCCAATAAACCAAGAAAGGAGAATCAAGTAAAGTGAGGTCTCCAAAGAAGGACAAATGTGATAAATATATTTCAGATCTCCCATTTTTTTGACGGATGTTTTCTCCCCTCCATGCTTGAGCTCGCTGACTCATGTTCGGTACATTTCCACAGTCCTCACCCAAGTGGTCACTTTTTGCATATGAGCATTGACGGTGAATATTGGGAGGTTATTTGACCGGGAGGGTGGGAGCAGTGGTATAGCGACTAAGCCTGGTCCTGTTTTCCCCCTGACATCCAAATACATGCACTTTCCAGCATGGGTGACTGGATAGTTTTGGAACTCTTGCTGATTTTTCTTTTTTTTTTTGCTGAAGGGAGTTCAGGCAAATTGTAGCAACCCTATCCTTACCCCAGGTGAGATCACTTAATGCAGCACAGATTGGGCATCAAACGGGACTTTCTTGGTCTATATGACCCCATTCCAAGCTGGGTGTACATTTACCAATTGAGCCATTGGGAGAGCTAATCTTGTGAATAAAGATAACAAAGTAGAAGTCCAGCCCACACTAGAATATTGGCTATGTGGACCCTCTTTCCATAGCTTTTCAGTTTAATACATACAAATGTACACGACATCATGACACACATGAAATTCTGCTTAATGCAAACCTGCAGTAAAAGATTTCAACCCCTTTTCCAATTGAAAAATATTCAGCATAGCCAGAGTTCAGAGTGATTATATTTTAAGTGCGCTTTTACCTTTTCAATACATTTCTGAAATAGTTTAAGTATTTTATTGAACTGCGCTGGTTTCACCTTTTTATATCAAATATACTTTCAACAAAAAAAATGTACTAGCTACCCCCCTTTTTGTAGATTACCCACTATTTCCTCTCATTGCTATGCTTCCTTCTCCAGACAGGACAGTGTGCTCGCAGAGTACCTCTCAGCTGTTCCATCCTCCATTGGCATGAAGTGAGCTGTTGGGGAGAGAGAGAGAGAGAGAGGAGGCAAATCTGGTCAGCTTTTCTTCCCTTCTCTCACCCTTTTGCAGTCTTCTCTTGCTCTCTTTCCTGTTCCCAGTGAATTGCTTTGGTGTTTGAGCTGGTTTGTGTGGCTGAGAACCAGCGGATGCAGCTATGTTCCGATGTCATTGGAACTCAAACCTAATGTCTTTTGGGTTGGCAGTCTGAATATTGTATTGGAGGTACTGTGCTGCCATTTTATTTTTTCTACTTTATGTGGAATGCTGTATAGATGCAGAACCTAACTACATTCTTACTGTTCTCCCCCTCCACCCCCCCCACCCCGCACCACCGAATGCAAACTGAACACACATGCCAAACATCATCAGTCTCACTCCACGTCCTCGCTGAGAATTCTTGTCCCCTCAGGAACTTGGTGGCAAATTTGTTTTACTGATTATGTTTATGGGGGAGGGGTGACCAGGCAGATGTGCAGGGCGTGCCTGTGAACACAAGTGAAACTTTTATTTGTCTTGTTTCTGCTGTGTTCTTGACCTCAAATGTTGTTGTGAAGTACTGCATTTTAAAATAGAGTTTGATGCCAAAGAGATTTACTCTTTGATTTGGTTGATCCTCTAATACAATAAGCTGCTATAGGAGAATACATGTTTTAGAGTATTTACCCCTGAGCACCTCGCAAATTTGTTATTGCAAGTAACTATTTAACTTGGTGACATTTTACTTGGTACAAATTTAATTACCTGCAAATAAATGGAGTTAGGCTATTAATTAAATATAGCTGCCAGAGAGTTGGAAATTCCACCTCTGCTGAGTGCCAACTCACTCGAGCAATTCAAGACTATTAAAGTAGAAAGTTGGTTGCGATTAGTTTTCTATTAATGTGTTAATTTTATGTTGTGTGCTGGTAATGTATCTGCAATATGTCACAAGATAGATATGTATGAGAGGATGTTTTGTGCAACTCAGCTCATCCATCCAGAAAGACAGTTTTCTCCCCCACCTAAGTGATGTTACAGGTATTTACAGATATGGAAAAAAACTAGCATGATATAAATACAGTGGATACCAACAATATATTGTGTTGAATAACCTTGTAGCTCATGCTAAGTTTACTTGTACTGACCCCAACAGTGTTCAGTTTCAGAAGGTTCTCTCCTGTATATCCCATGGAGCAGCGTCATAGAGCTGTTAGTGGGTAAACAGGACCCAGTAGTGTTCCCCGAACACTTGGGAGTGGGAGGAGAGCAGAGAAGCAATCAGTATTCAAGTACAGCCTACGTGAGGTAAAAAAAAAATACAATCTGCTAATTCCAGAGCTGTAACTGCATTCCTTTGTGCTATTGATTCACTTGTCCAGGCACTTGGATAAAAAGTAGGTTGAAGATGAGGAGGTTGCATTATTGAGGATAACTGCAAATGTAGCTTTGTGCCTACTGTGTCTCTGCACCTACCATTCAAAATGAATACCAATAAAAGAAAAAAAATGCAAATGTTGAAAATTTTAAATTGTGGGAAATACAGGCCACTCTGCATCTGTAAACAGTAAGGGTAAGTTAATGTCTTGGGTGTATACCCATCATCAGAACGTAAAACTAAACGAATGCAATCATTTTCACAAGTTTGGGGTGGAAAAAGGGATGAATGGAAGAAATGTCCAATCACAGAGTGAAAACACCATTTCCATGCGAGGTAGCAATTTGAGTATTTACTCCAATCTAGTACACTGTATTTGCTGGTCTGATGTGGCCTCTGCATCGGGAGGTTAAACTCAAATTAGGTGACTGCATCTCCGTTCTGTCTGCAAGTGTTGTCTCCTAATCGCCCTGTTGCTCGCCACTTTAAGTCTTCCCTTCCCACTTAACTGCATCTTTGGCCTTCTACTCTGTTCCAGTCCAGCTCAATTTCTTTCTCCTAGGCACTGCAGTCTTCTGCTCTAAACATTGATATCCGTACCATCAGACCTTAACAGTATCCTCCATTTTCTTTGCAGCAGGGCATGCTGGTGATGTGGGATGGATATGTTGGTGTCCAGCGGGAGACGAGACAAGACGAGTTGACATTTTGGGTTTAGATACTTTGTCAGAACATAATGCGATGAAGGGCAATGTCTGTACTCATGGTGCTGACCTGATTTTGTTTCTCCCTTTGGGACTGTCAATTCTGTTTTACTAACATTTTCTATTTTAATTTGGATGTCCTGCATTTGCAGGGTTTTTCTCTTCCTTGGAAGACAGTCTTTATGAAGGAACATTTGGCAATCTACTTGGTTTGGGGAGTGAAAAGAGCCATGTGTTATTTTAATCTTGTGGAAGTCATGCAATGATGTATGTTTGTAGAATGAAAGGAGATAGAATATTTGTCAAATGGCTTTTTAGCATGAGTTCTACAAATGACAATTCAAATCAAGACAGGCCCAACCCCAAACATACATATTTAAGCGCATCTCTTCAAGATTTGGGATTATGTTAGTCATCTTTCCATGCCACTGCCCATTTTCCTCACCACCCCCCCCCCCCCATATGCCCTCTTCTTGCCCTGAACATCTGTATTCAACCACTGCTGCAATCTTCAGCTTCCACAAGCAAACCTGAGTTTTCTGTGAACTGAAACTTGATCTTGTATGAAAAATATCTGGGACAGCAAGTCCATTAGGTGAACAACAAAGCCGTACATCATTGGTGTCTACACCAGAAATAATGGCCCAAAAATTCGGCCTAATACGGGAGAGTACGCACTGTGTACTCACCCGTATTAGATCCCGAAGTGCCGGTTTCCTGCATGCACTGCGCATGTGCGGGAAACCGGCGAAGGGGGCGGTTCCTAGGTGAACCGCGTGCGCACTACAGGCTGTGCGCACGCAGCACACTTAGGTTTTTTTTCAGGTTTCAACGCGAGGGTAAGTATGGAAGATTATACACAAGTAAAAAGGAGGCGTAAGACCCCTTTTGAACAAGGTAAGTTAATTAAGTATAATTTTTAATTTTTTTCAACAGGTTTATCTTTTTTAGAGACTAAAGAAAGGTAAATTTATTTTTATAACTTTAAAAAAAATTTAATTTTTTAATTTTTTAATTTTTGTTTAAAGTTAATTTATCTAACTAGTTTTTTTTTTTTTTAATTTATTTGAGATTTAGCTGTTCTTTTGGGGTCTCTTTCAATTCACAGATTTGACATGTCTCCTGTCAAATCTATGAATGAAAGATAGTCTGCTGCCATTGGCTCTCCATGACCCACGTGATCCCAGAGGTCGCATCGCACTAACTGCGCCCCTGGGACACGCACACACTGCGCGCCGGCACTAGGGAGAGGCCCAGGACCCGAAGTTCCTGTGGGCCCAAAACACAACGGCCGGCGCGGAGTGTGATATCGTGCGCGATCCTTACCCCCGCGGCAAGCCTCCGAGTCAAATTTCTGGGCCAATATGCGGTAGCGCTGCATACTTAAGATCTTCTGCATTAACAGAAAAACATCACACTGACAGTTCCACATAGTTCAGGCTAAGCTAATTCAAATTATATGTATTCAACTATCGCAAGTACATAATCGGTGTATAATATAACAAATTGTTTTGACATACTTCAAGTCTGTTTTAATACATTATTATGCCATACACAGGGTCTAGTCACCATTGAGTAACTTGGCCAAAGTGACTCCGACCTGCAACAGAAGTGTCTAAACTGACTTAAAGAACCAGCTAAATCTTATCAGTTAACTCCAAGTTCAGGCAGCATCTGGTTACAGAATTGCCAATTGGAATCAGAATTGCCAATTGGAATCGGAACAAGTACACGGCGGCAGCATTACGGGTTAATTTTTTTTTCATTTATGGGATGTGGGCGTCGCTGGCAAGGGCCAACATTTATTGCCCATCCCTAATTGCCCTTGAGAAGGTGGTGGTGAGCCGCCGCCTTGAACCGCTGCAGTCTGTGTGGTGAAGGTACTCCCACAGGTTAATGAGCAACATTATCCATTGTCTGTGGTACCAAGAAATGCTAATACTGACTCAATGAGCATCTGTCCTGTCCTACAAAAATGGCATCTGGTTATTACCAGGTCAAACAATGTGGTCTGCTTTTCTCTCATCATCTGATCCTGTTTTAACTGGTAGTATGGAGAGGAAAAAATAGCTTTCATTTTAACATTAGCCAGTGTTAAAATCACTTGGCTATTCTCTGTAAAGGTAATTAATGACTAAAGGAAGAAGTATATATCATGATCTTATGATTCAAAATAGGATTGGCCCCCTTGCTCTGTCACTTGATAGACAGGTGGCTTGCTCACTGGCTTCCACTACAGGTGGTCAGCTGGCCACTGAGAGGCATGCAACAATAGCCTAAAGAGACATTTTTCATTCACCACCGCTATTGTAGGGAGGCATCTGGCTTCTGTTCAGCATCTCCTGATAACATAAGAAATAGGAGCAGGAGTAGGCCATTTGGCCCTTCGAGCCTGCTCCGCCATTCAATAAGATCATGGCTGATCTTCTACCTCATTTCACTTTCCTGCACCATCCCCATATCCCTTGATTCCCTTAATATTCAAAAATCTATCCATCTCTGACTTGAATATACTCAACAACTGAGCCTCCACAGCCCTCTGGGGTAGAGAATTCCAAAGATTCACCACCCTCTGTGAAGAAATTTCTCATCTCAGTCCTAAATGGACAACCCTTTATTCTGAGACTGTGACCCCTGGTTCTGGACTCCCCAGTCAGGGGAAACATCCTCCCTGCATCTACCCTGTCAAGCCCTGTAAGAGTTTTGTGTGTTTCAATGAGATCCCCTCTCATTCTTCCAAACTAGGCCTAGTCTACTCAATCTATCCTCATAGGACAATCCCTCCATTCCAGGAACCAGTATGGTGAACCTTCGATGCACTCCCTCTATGGCAAGTATATCCTTCCTTAGGTAAGGAGACCAAAACTGTACACAGTACTCCAGGTGTTGTCTCACCAGGGCCCTATATAATTGCAGTAAGACATCATTACTCTTATACTCTCATCCTTTTGTAATAAAGGCCAACATACAATTTTTCCTAATTGCTTGCTGTACCTGCATGTTAACTTTCAGTGATTCGTGTACAAGGACACCCAGGTCCCTCTGAACACCAACATTTCCCAATCTCTCACCATTTAAAAAATACACTGCTTTTCTATTTTTCCTACCAAAGTGGATGACTTCACATTTCTCCACATTATATTCCATTTGCCATTTTCTTGCCCACTCACTTAGCCTGTCTATATCCCCCTGAAGCTTCCTTGCATCCTCCTTGCAACTTATATTGCCACCCACCTTTGTATCATCAGCAAACTTGGATATATTACATTTGGTCCCCTCATCCAAATCATTGACATAGATTGTGAATAGCTGAGGCCCAAGCACTGATCCTTGCGGTACCCCAATAGTTACAGCCTGCCAACCTGAAAATGACCCGTTTATTCCTACTCTCTGTTTTCTGTCCACTAACCAATCCTCAATCCATGCTAGTATATTACCCGCAATCCCATGAGCCCTAATTTTGTTTAATAACCTCTTGTGTGGCACCTTATCGAATGCCTTCTGAAAATCCAAATACACCACATCCACTGGTTCCCCCTTATCTATTCTGCTAGTTACAACCTCAAAAAACTCAACAGATTTGTCAAACATGTTTTCCCCTTCATAAATCATGTTGACTGCCCAATCCTATTATTTTCTAAGTGCCCTGTTACCATGTCCTTAATAATTCTAGCATTTTCCCCTACTGCTGATGTCAGGCTAACTGGTCTGTAGTTCCCTGTTTTCTCTCTCTTTTCTTAAATAATGGAGTTACATTTGCTACCTTCCAATCCCCAGGAACCGTTCTAGAATCAATGGAATTTTGGAAAATGACAACCAATTCATCCACTATCTCTATAGCCACCGCTTTCAAAACCCTAGGATGTAGGCCATCAGGTCCAGGGATTTATCAGCTTTCAGTCCCATTAGTTTCTCCAGTACTATATTTTTTTTACTAATTTCTTTCAGTTCCTTATTCTCACTAGACCCTTGGTTCTCCACTATTTCCAGGAAGTTTTTTGCGTCTTTTTCCATGAAGACAGACACAAAGTATTTGTTTGATTTCTCTGCCATTTTCTTATTCCCCATTATAATTTCTCCTTTGTCAGCCTGTAAGGGACCCACATTTACTTTCACTAATCTTTTCCTTTTTACATACCTATAGAAGCTTTTACAGTCTGTTTTTATGTCTCTTGCTAGTTTACTCTCATTCTATTTTCCCTTTATCAATTTCTTGGTCATCCTTTGCTGAATTTTAAAATCCTCCCAATCCTCAGGCTTACTACTCTTTTTGGCAGCATTATAAGCCTCTTCCTTTGATCTAATACTATCTTTAACTTCTCTTGTTAGCCACGGTTGGACCACTTTTCCTGTGGGGTTTTTGTGCATTAAAGGAATGTATATTTGTTGTAAATTATTTATTAATTCTTTAAATGCTTGCGTACCATCATACCTTTTAATGTCGTTTCCCAATCTACCTTAGCCAACTCACCCCTCATACCTACGTAGTTTGCTTTGTTTAGATTTAAGATCCCAGTTTTGGATTTAACTTAAATCACTTTCAAACTCTATAAAATTCTATCATATCGTCACTCTTCCCTAAAGGCCCCTTTACTACAAGGTTATTAATTAACCCTTTCTCGTTGCACAATACTAGATCTAAAATAGCCTGTTTCCTAGTTGGTTCTTCAACATACTGATCTAGAAAACTATCTTGCATACATTCCATGAATTCGTCCTCCACACTATTACTGCAAATAGTGGGGAGGATGAATTCCTGGCAACACAACTGAGGTAACGCTACAGATTTGAAGAGTAGGAAAAAAATGCCGATGCAGCCCACTATGTCATGGCACTGTATGTTGATTTTCCTATAACCTGTACAACTCCAAGCATTTATAATTTTCTTTGCTTTTAAAGAGATCCTCGCTGAAAGACCTTCCTTTTTAAAATGTTTTTGTCTCCCATTAACCCAACTTCAGTTGTTCGAAAGAAAGCACAAAACCTAACACTAATAAAACCAGCTTGAGTTTCCACAGCACACTAGTTTGTGGCACAGCACAGTGTTAGGAAATGATTTGACAAGTGGCTCTGCAGCCAGCATACAGTGCGATGTCATCAGATGTTTACACTGACCTCGCTATTAATAGCAACAGAATGATTCAAATTTCACCATGATTTTGGGTACAACCAATTCATTTGTCAATCCAGTTAGTTTAACTGAAATAAATTGTGGAAATGATCTCATAAATGAAATACATCAATGTGAACCTAATTGTGACACTGACTTACTTGAGGATTTTATTCCTCTCTTTGTTAGTATTCTTATTTTCTTGGTTGTTGATGTGTGGAGAAAGATGATATGTAATTGTATGGAGGTTTCGGTGCCTCCTCCAATGGAGTGTTTTTATTCTTTCCTGAAGGTGGTGATTTATGCTGAGGTCCAGATCCTTGGAAGCCAGCCTCTTGACAACTGTCCATTCTTCATGTGTGAGCCCAGATAGTGAATAACAGCAATCTCTTCTACTGGGGAGATGTCGCCGTCAATCCCAAACATATCTTCATCCATATCTACATGTACACTTTCCTGCAAGGGCGTAACACAAAAATGAGGAGCAGGGACCTTGGCTCACGTTTTCATCCTAACTCAGGCATGCTGAGGCCAGTGACAGTGTCTGCCATTGGAGTGGCTGCGATCAGCTAACTGAATAGAAACCAGTGATTGAGCCAGAGATTGCTAGTCTGTGTGGCTTAGTACCACCCTGCGTGGTGCACTAACACACTAAGCCAGCAGGAGATAGGAGGGGTGATTTCTGACCAGAAACTCTTAATTAAGAATTGTGGTACTCTATTACATTAATTTGGCTCAGTTAGTTGGAGTTTCTTCTATTTTCACCTGCTTGCTAATTTGAAGAGAGAGAGGGGTTTATTAAGGGATAAGGTAACGGGAGAAAACTAACTTGTCCATCTGGTGATGCATCATGCCATCTGCTTGTGGCTCCTCTCCTATCATAGTTGGAAGGAAGATTTTTGGTGGATGTACAATCTATATTGAAAGAAAATATGGGAAGGCTGAGGAAAGCATAAATAAAATAATTTTAAATGATTAAACACTACCACATACCTGCATCCCAGAATTCCTGTACTTCTGGCTGAAGAAGGTATTAAATCCTACTGATGACTTGCTTGGGGTATTAGCTCAATCCATTGTGTACCATTGACCTTTGGTGATGTGCACCTTGTTAATCAGCAACTTTCAGTATGTGGGTCAATGTGTATTTATATCGGAGGTGTAGACTGATAAGTAAATCTTCAGGCAATAAACTTTTGTTTTTGTTTATATAATGTGATTAGAAGAAAGGTTTGTAATGTGTTACTTAGTCCACATTAAAAAGGAGCGCACTAATGTTAACTATGTATAAAAATTGTGAAATGCATAACATCAGTGATTTGTATTTAGTTTTCCATCTGCTAAAGATTTGAATATTAATTATTTTGCTAAAATCATCCCGTTGAAACTGTCTCATCTCAACCTTGGGTTTAACATTGTTTTGAAATTTATATTGCTGGTATATAACCACCAATGACTTTTTATAGATATATATTTAAAAAAAACTAGACTCTTGACATATGGAATGAATATATGTTCATTTAAAAAAAAATCTTGATGTTTGTTGGAATAAATGGCTCCTGTGTGGGTGGCATTGTGGTATCTGAACCGGAGTAGCAGTGTCTTTGGATATTGTTTTAAAACCAAAATAAAATTACATTTAGTTGAACACGTTGGGAAACATTGGGTTTGATTTTAACACCTCACCCAGCAGTTTTCTAAGTAATCTAACTCCATCTCTCCAACAGTTCAGGAAGCAGCATTTTTTTAAAATAGCAATGCACGACAGGTTGATCAGCACCCGAAAGATAAAAGGTAGATTAACATTTCAGGTGCAACCTTTCACCTTTTTTGGATTCGTGAATAATTCAGTTAAGAGTTTTAATTTCATATCACTGACTCCGTTCGTTGTTGTCTCATCATGGAAATTGCTGTATCGTATGATAAAATAACTTTAAATGCCAGGCTGTCCAGCTGGGTTGGTTAACTGGGCAATTCGGATAAGTACTGTATAGATGGATACTAGTAGGCTCGCATAATTTCTGATTATGGGGAACCGGACTGGATGAAGGTTTCCCTCTCTCCTTGGAGGGCTAGCTCAGAAGAATATCAAAAATCTGAGGAAAAATTACCTCCAGTGGACATATTTGGGAGCCACAGGGAAAGTTGCTGGGATTATTACCGTCTGGAAAAGCTGCTGGAAATAGGGCAAGAGTAGGCAAAGAATGTGGCTCGACGATGCTCTGGAATGGGCAGGGGTAACGTTGGGGGCCGATGCAATTGACGTGAGCAAGATTGGAATGTACTAATTGTCAACCTGCAGAGCAGAGATGGCACACCTGAAGCTATTGAGAATGTTGATATTTCGAATTACCTCCTTTTTCTCTTTTAGAGGTTCCCCGCGCCTTCTCTGGTTGTCAGGCTGGCTGAATATAACCTGCCTGTTGGCCTCTGCCGAAATTCTTGGTCTCTGTTCTACCCTTTTGACACAGCTGGCATTGGAAACTCATAGGGAATTGCAGACGAGAATCCCTAACTGACCACCATGTGTGGCATTGGAACTTCTGTTATCACCCTTCACTGCTATAGATAACATCTGATCTGGTTCATTAAAGGTTCTCTTGCATTCAATATACTGCGATGTGCACAGAATGTTGTGTGAAATAAGCGTAATAGTCCGGCAATGCAGTCCATATATTAATAAAAGCATTAGAATAAATTCCAAACAGAAGGGAGATGAGTTCCATCTCCTTTACACAATGAGGGATAGGGGTTTATTGGAACAAAGGCCCATCAAGACTGTGCTACCATTGTATTATCTGTACAGCTCTATTTCTTTAATCCTCATTTTCTGACCTTGGTACATTGAAAATAAACTTTTTCTCTGTTGAGAGATGTGTGTTTTTATTTTAAAATCCCTTTTTACTTTCTTAAGTTCCTCCAAATTCCCCACCCTGTTTGGCTCAGCAGGTGGAGGCAAGATTTGCTCCAGGCTCCTGTCCATTCTGACGAAGGGTCATCGACCTGAAACGTAAACTCTGTTTCTCTCTCCACAGATGCTGCCTGACCTGCTGAGTGTTTCCAGCATTTTCTGTTTTTATTTCAGATTTCCAGCATCCGCAGTATTTTGCTTTTGTTCTGTCCATCCCAGTCTGAAACTGGTTCAAGAAGCCATGTGCGACCCTCCCTCTATAACCGCGTTAAATAATGCGCCTGCATATACTTAGGGGTAAAAATTCAGTTGGTTGCGCCTCCCGTTAGCGCCTTAAGAGGGCGCTAATGGGGCGCAAAGCCGCTAACGCCCGGGTGCAGCGATGTTTGCGCCGTTCGGGAACTTAACTAGAGATTGTGCGGCGGCGCTAAACTTTACCGCTGCGACCACCTGCACGTGCAGATTGTGACGTCATTCCATGGTGCAACGCCCTTGTGGCGCCCCGGAGCGGAAATTGAGTGGCGCCCCCTGCCTTACCGCCTGGCGCATCCAACGACCAGAAGACTGGAACGCTATCAATCGCTGTGGGGCTGGGGGGGGCGCTATTTAAAGGGGGCCTCTTCCTGTCTTTTATTGTTGGTGGCATTTTTGAACTACGCATTCTGAGAGAGAGAGGGAGAGACTTCTGGAGAGATTCAACATTGTGTGAAGGAGTTTTGGGTACTGAGCAGCACTTTGCAGGTTCATTTTGATTTGCCATTCCTTGTATCGATTTAGCAGAGACTGTGGGAGCTGCACTCTGAGCTCTTTGCCTGGTACTCTCCATTGTTCTTTCCAGCACATTTGATGTGCAAGTCTCTCCAGGCCGAGATTCAAGGCTGCAATGAACAGGATGTGGATGGAAAGCAAGATTAACCATCCCCTTTAAGAACTGGCCCGTGCCATTGTGTGTGTGTTCCATTGCTGACTGACATTACATGAGCTTCGCCAGCGCTCTGAGTTAGCGCCTCACTCCTTGGCCTTTGCGCCTTAAGACAGGTGTGCAGCGCCTGATTTAGCGCTCCACTCACCTCCCGGGGCGGTAAAAGTGAAGTTTCCAGTCAGTGGCGATAATTAGCGCCAGGCGCTAATATTTGCGTCCAGACGATATTTGCGCCCCAAATGGGGCGCGACCTAATTTTTCCCCCTTAGTATTCTAACAAATGCATTCTGAAACCTACTACAATTTGTGACAGACACCATATTGAGTTTGATTTTTCCATTCTCTCTTTATTTCTTATTTCCGTTCAAGTAAATAGGTAACAGTAACATGACAAAAATGGAAGCAATTTCAGTGCATTAAACCTGTTGGATTCTGACAAGTATTTCTTCTTATTCTGGAATTAACTCGCAACATGATTTTGTTTTACCAAAAACAAAATGTAAATCAGATGTGAAGTATGCAAAATCTCCTCGTGTACTTTTGTAAAACTAATATGCTGCTGCTAAGCATCAACCCCTTCTAATCTGTCAGGGTAGCAGTGCTGTGCTGTGCTTTTATACGTAACACTGTTCAGAAAATACTAAGAATCTTATAGAAAGCTGAGCCTGTTTTGTACTTGGCACTTAGACCTAGCCATTGCAATTCTGTATCACAGCATTCTACTGGAAATATCGAGCCCTTTTCATTATAATAGTACAATGTTTTACAGAACTTTGGACGGATCCTTGTAACAGTTTCACAATTGTCTAGCAGTTAAATTCACCGATCCGCTGGAACATTAGACCAGATGGACCAGAAGAGCCCAGATTCCATCCTTGGTCTGTGCTGAAGTAGGTGGTCTCGGCTGCAGAGGCAGTTGGGCTGTTATAATGAGGGCTCACCTGGTCTGATGACCAAAGTGGAAAAAATAGCCAGGATTCCCACACAGTGATCTCTGCTGGAGAGTGCGTGGGTGTGGGTGAGAGGTGAGGACATGATCAAGCGCGGGTGTGGTTTTCATCTGCCCCGATCCCACAGTTGAATAGTCCGCCAACACTCGCTGCTTTGGTCTCCACACTTAAAGAATGGCCAGAAGAACTGCCAGAGCCTGTGAAACTCACCTGGAGTTTTCAGCAAAGGGGGAAAATACTTTTACAGGAAATGCTCATATATGTTTCTCAGCAATATTACGTTACTATATGAAATAAGAACATTTTAAAATTCAAATTACAGCCCAGAGTTCAAAATGCCAAAAGACAAAATGCTGGAAATACACAAAAGGTCTGAAAGAGAAAAATAACCTGCAAGTTTTGATGAAGTTTCTCCACCGGAAACCTATGTTTTCTCTTTCAGAGTCTGACCGACCTGTTGTCTATTTCCAGCATTTTCTGCTTTTTTTTTGTTGAGATTTCTAGCATTTGCAGTTTTTTTTGCCCCTCACCGAAAACGTTAAACTTTTAATGTCATTAATTTGTGAAGTTGTGATCTGATCACTGCAGGTTCATTGAGAGACAATCTGCAACTAATCACCAAGGAGCCTTGTGGCCAATATATTTTATATGCTGTCCATTTCATATTCCCGCTCCCATCTGTTTGACGCAGAACTTCTATAAGGATCTTATAAGTCCGTCAAAAGGAGTGCTAGTTTTCAAATAAACCACTCTCTTCCTGTCAGCTGACAACTGTTTTCAATCAGTTCTGATGTTCTATCAACAAACATAAATGTGTTTTAAAAAAAACTCTCAATGAAAAGCAAAAAAACCCGAATGGCCATATTGACATTGATTAGAGAAAAGTTGGTGGCTGTAATGGAAAATATAAAAAGAAACAGCAAAAGCTCACTAAAAGGGCATATACACATGTTTAAGGTTTAATACACTCAGTTTATATTATCTAAACTGCTGGGAGTGTCTTGTAACCTTATAACACACTCCTAGCCAACTATTATTCTCTACGTTATTGTTAAAAGTAGCAAGCAAAAGCGAATAATTGAATAATGAAAATGTTGAGCTATCTGCATAGTGCATTTGTGGGTATTAAAGAACACCATTGCTATTTTATTTAACCTGCAAATGTTTTCAACTTTATTTTTAGGGGTGTGTAAGTTTCCCCTTTTTTCCTGTATTTCTATGTTTCGTTGCCTGTAGGCGAGGGCAGAGAAAGGGTCTTCTCACAGGCTGCCATCATTGTAGCCAGCCACCAGGAGCCGCCAAAGGCTGCCCAGACATGAGCCCCCTCCTCTGATTTTCTTTCCATCTTCTCTCTCTTACACACCCACTACCCACTGTGATATGCTGCAGCCTTTGCTTATCACCTCCATGCTTTCTGTGGCTCAGCTGGGGAACTAAGAGGTGCAGAACTTACATTTGTCCCTACTCTGGTGCATAGGAACAGGAGCAGACCATTCAGCCCCTTGAGTCTGTTCAGCCATTCAATTAGATCATGGCTGATCTCTACCTCAACTCCATTCGGCTCCTTTGATACATATCTCTTACCTAACAAAAATCTATCAATCTCAGTCTTGAAAATTTCAATTGACCCAGCATCTACAGCTTTTTGGGAGCGAGAGCTTGGGATTTCCACCTCCCCTTGTGTGAAAAAAGTGCTTCCTGACTGCACTCCTAAATGGCCTACCTCTAATTTTAAGATTATGGACTTTCAAGAGACATTTGATAATGTGCCACATAATAGACTTGTTAGCAAAATTGAAGTCCATGGGATTAAAGGAGCAGTGGCAGCATGGATAAGAAATTGGCTGAGAGACAGAAAGCAGAGAGTAGCGGTGAACGATTGATTATCAGACTGGAGAGAAGTATAGAGTGGTGTCCCCCAGGGGTCGGTATTAGGACCACTGCTCTTTTTGACATATATGAGTGACCTGGACCTGGGCATAGGCGGCATAATTTCAAAGTTTGCAGATGACACAAAACTTGGAAATGCAGTAAGCAGTGAGGAGGATAGTAACAGACTTCAGGAGAACATCGACAGACTGGTGAAATGGGCAGACACATGCAGATGAAATTTAACGCAGAGGAGTGTGAAATGATAGATTTTGGAGGCAAGAATGAGGAGAGGCAATATAAACTAAATGGAACAATTTTAAAGGGGATGCTGGAACAGAGGGACCTGGGAGTTCACATACACAAATCTTTGAAGGTGGCAGGACAAGTTGAGAAGGCTGTTTAAAAAAAAAAGCATACGGGATCCTTGACTTTATTAATAGAAGAATAGAGAACAAAAGCAAGGAATGATGCGGAGATGCCGGTGTTGGACTGGGGTGGATAAAAGTGAAAAGTCGCACAACACCAGGTTATAGTCCAACAGCTTTATTTGAAATCACAAGCTTTCGGAGCGCTGCTCCTTCACCTGACGAAGGAGCAGCGCTCCGAAAGCTTGTGATTTCAAATAAAGCTGTTGGACTATAACCTGGTGTTGTGTGATTTCTCACAAAAGCAAGGAAGTTATGCTAAACTGTTATAAATCACTGGTTGGACCTCAGCTAGAGTATTGTGGCCAATTTTGGGCACCACACTTTAGGAAGGATGTCAAGACCTTGGAGAGCGTGCAGAGGAGATTTACTACAATGGTATGAGGGACTTCAGTTTGATGGAGAGACTGGAGAAGCTGGGCTGGTTCTCCTTCGAGCAGAGAAGGTTAAGGGGAGATTTACTAGAGATGTTCAAAGTTATGTAGGGTTTTGGTGGAGTAGATAGGGAGAAACTGTTTCCACTGGCAGGAGGGTCAGTAACCAGAGGACACAGATTTAAGATAATTGGCAAAAGAACCAGGGGGGAAAGAGAAGAATATTTTTTTTTTTTACACCGGAATGCACTGCCTGAAAGGGTGGTGGAAGCAGATTCAATAGTAACTTTCAAAAGGGAATTCGATATATACTTGTAAAGGGGAAGATTGCAGAGCTATGGGGAAAGAGGAGAAGAGTGGGACTAATTGCATAGCTTTCAAAGAGCTGGCACAGGTGTAATGGGCCAAATAGCAGCCTTCTGTGCTGTATGATTCTAGGTCACTTTGGCCAAAGTTATTTTATGATCAATTGATTTATCTATAATTTTTTAAAATTCAAAGTACTGTTATTAACGGCTGGGTGGTTGCTTGAAATATCTCTTTTTAAAATTTATTCGTTCATGGGATGTGGGCGTCGCTGGCAAGGCCGGCATTTATTGCCCATCCCTAATTGCCCTGGAGAAGGTGGTGGTGAGCCGCTGCCTTGAACCGCTGCAGTCCTTGTGGTGAAGTTACTCCCACAGTGCTGACTTTGTCGTAGCGGTTTGGTACAACTGAGTGTCTTGCTGGGCCATTTCAGAGGGCAGTTAAGAGTCAACCACATTGCTGTGGGTCTGGACCAGGTAAGGACAGCAGATTTCCTTCCCTAAAGGACATTAGTGAACCAGATGGTGGGATTTGAACTCACGTCTCCAGATTATTAGTTCAGGACTCTGAATTACTAGTCCAGTAACATAACCATTATGCTACTGTCTGTTTAATCTCATTAGGACATAGCCTTCAACTTTTTACTTGAAAGTCACTTTTGTAGCTATTGTGTGACAGCACTGTGGTCTCTGAATAAGATCTCCTGTGCTAATGTTTTTCAGGGAATCCAGTGGCATAATGTATTGATGCTCTGTTGAACTATGCCATGCAAGATAGGACATGGGTTCATATCGTGATTCTTGATATCAACCAGACCATCTGTGGAAAACAAGCACCAAATGAAGCTCCTTAAAGAGATGAAGGGATAGTCAACTCCAATCATTGTATTCAGCATCGGTGAAGCCTGAGAGCTGCTCTCCAATGGCCCATTGGTGTTCCCATTGGCCTGTGAATGAGCTGCTAGCTCACATCAACAGCAGCAAAGACAAATGGCCCACAGAAAACCCTGAAAATGATTCTTCTCCCTGAAAAATAGAGCATATGTGTAGTTCATTGAAGGGGAAATGAACACACTCTTTTAAAAAAAAACTACATGAGGAGAAATTTTAAAATGCAACAGAACTGAGAATTTTAGAGAAAGCTCAACTTTAATCATGGGACGACAATGTTAACATTTGAACCAATTGCTTAAAGTCGTTAAAATGACTATCACCAAATGAAAGGGATATTGTCTTTTAAATCTATGCTGACATATGTGCCACATGACAATGTGAACAAGCCTTTCATAAACCATTTCATTGTCCCTCAGGTTCCTCGTGCTGTGAAGTAATGGTCTCCATCTGACTTATAGATTGTTCTTTAGTTATGGTAACAGTTGTGTTATTTTTGCCCCAAACAGCATTAGCTAACAAACCTCCTTTTGCTGGGAGATCCTTATTTTGTAAATATTTTTCCCATGTATTGAACTGGAAAACATATCCATAACTATAAAAAGATGTTTCTGCGGACAGTAATGCACTATGGCAATGCTTAATACTCCATTGTATTATGCTTTAAAGTGGTAGAAGACAGTCTGTAGGGTGTACTCTTAATCTCAGCCATCTGGTCTGGTGGTGCAAGGCATTGGTTGCAGATTAGGCAACTTCTCTACAGGGAGGGAAAAGGGAGTCTGAGCAAGAGCAATGCTAGTGGGGGCTTAGGAGCAGGTCACCTAACAGCCTTAGTAAGGATTGATGTGTGGTTTGAAGAAATTGAAAGAGGAGACAGTAAAAAATAAAAATACTTTAAAGCGAAGGCTGAAACATGGAAGTATGCCTTCCCTACTCCTCCAAATTTGGAAAAGAAAAAGTTAAAAGGGTATGGGGAAAGGGTAGAGGGAATGAAGCTAAGCAGATAGCTCTTTTAGAGAGCCAACACAGATGCATTGGGCCAAATGACCTCTTTCTGTGCTGTAATAGTCTATGTTTCTATAAATCCTTAATAATGGGAACTATATTACCAAAATTTAGCAATTGAAATAAAAAGAAAAGAAACATGAAAAGCGGATTGGTTACCCACACAATTTAACATTTGGGTGCCCAACGATAATTGTAAACATAGTTTTATAAAAAAACATTGCAATAAAAGTGGCTATTTAAACTACACTGCTGAATTGCAGAAAAGCCGAACTAGGTAAAACTAGAATTCTGGCAGCACTGACGAAGACTCATCGACAGCTGAGACTCATTTTTTGAAATTAGTGGCTGTTGTTGGATGAACGCAGACTTGTCAAAGTTACCTGGATGACTAAGTTATGCTGTCTGAGTAGAAAGGAGTAGTGCAGGGTCACTAAGAGGACCATTCTTATCAAGTCAAAGTCTCTTTTTTTTGAATTAGGCAGCTGGCAAGCGAATCGCGATTGAAGATCAGGCCGCTGCTGCTGCTCCTCCCGGCTCCACAATCAGGTAAGTATTTTGAAAAACTTACCTTGTTGGTTGTTCGGCCACATGTAGACTTGTTTTTCCTGAGTGCAACCAGCGTGTGCGGCCTCAGGGCAAAATATCCTGCAGTGGGGGCCTCAAACAGGCGCTCGGCCTCTGTTTCAGGCATGGGCAATGCAAGCTGATTTTTGGCCTTTACCAGTATGGTGGGTGGTGTAGTTCCCGCTTGTAATGAGCGTGCATTTCCTGCCCACTATATTGGAGGCTTGGGAGGCCGTTTAGTGCCTGAAAAACAGGGAGGGGTGTGCCGAATTTCTAGGCCACTGTTTCCCACCGCTAACCATATGCAATATTATAAAGTCTTCCTGAAGTGCAGTCCTTTACTTAAAAAAAAAGCTGCATGTTCCTAATACAAACCTTTAACAATGTTCGCATTGAAGCTTAGTGCTAAGTGACTGCAATTATTCTTCTGAATTTTGCTCAAGAAAAGATATTGGCCCGTATTTTCCGATCCCTACGGGTGTGTACGAGCTGTGTAGACACCCATAGGGACCTTGCAAGTGCCGGTTTCAGGCATGCGAAGCGCATGCGCTGAAAACTGGCACTTTCGATCTGTCAAGAATCCTCGACAGATTGGACGCCTGCGGCTGGAGAAGGGCCTCTGCGGGTGGAGAGTTCCGCTTTCTGCAGAACCTCCGCCCGCTGAAATCCCTTAAAAATCTTACGCCTGGTAAAAGCATTTCATAGAGCAGAGGCCCAAGAGCGGAAATGGCTGGACCTCTGGAGCCCTCGGGTAAGGGAGTAGATTTTTTCCAGATCGGAGGCCTCCGCACGCAGGAAGCCTCCGATCGGAAAATACGGGCCGTTATAATACAGCAGATATACATAGCTTAAATTACTGTTCACGACAGTGTGAAACCATTTTTGCAAATATAATTTTGTTTAACATCAGTATTGCAGTTTAAAAAATATTTTTGTCTGATACATATTTTATTAAATTTGAAGCTGGGCTCGTTGTTGGCACAATATAGGTAAATATACTGCCCAGTGGTACTGAGCCATACATATCAGGAAGGTTCAAGTTCAAGATTCAATCTGTGAGCCATCCTGTGTTAGCTGCTCCACTGATCCAGTGCTCACTTTGTGAGTGTTGCAATTGACAACAGTGTCCAGGGCTAAGAAGTTTTCCCACTCCTGATTGCTGTCCAGTGATTTGTGAGGCTTCACCCTTGAAGTCCCTCATGGTTGTACGTGTGAGGGAATTCAAATGTGCCATTTTCATTTTAGCTGTTCACACTGGAAGGCTCCCTGGGGATATGCAATTGATCTGAAGGTGACTTCCTGTTAACTTAGAAACGATATTTTAAAAAATATTCGTTCACGGAATGTGGGCGTCATTGGCAGTGCCATCATTTATTGCCCATACCTACTTGCCCTTAAGAAGGTGGCGGTGAACCGCCTTCTTGAATGGCTGCAGTCCGTGTTGTCGGAGTTTGGTACAACTAGGCCATTTCAGAGGGCAGTTAAGAGTCAACCATATTGCTGGTGGTCTGGAGTCACATGCAGGCCAGACCGGGTAAGGACGGCAGATTTCCTTCCCTAAAGGACATTAGTGAACCAGGTGGGTTTTTACGACAATCCGATAGTTTCATGGTCGCCATTACTGATACTAGCTTTTTCTTTAATTCCAGAATTAATTAACTGAATTTAAATTCCTCAGCTGCTGTGGTGGGATTTGAACTCATGTCTCTCCGGATATTTAGTCCAGGCCTCTGGATTATAGTCCAGTAACGTAACCACTATGCTACCGATAAAAAGAACCTTCAGTTCCCAAGTTGACAGGTTGGGACTTCCACAAGTTGTTGTCCAATTCCAACCATGCTATGCACACAATACAAATGTCTCAAGATATGCTGTTTGCATTTTTCTAAAGCTCCAGAAGGTTCTACAATTGTGCCATGCCTTCTAAATGTAGCAAACTAATACTGTTCTGCAATGAATTCATTGCACAAGTGTAAATCAGTGGCAAGTTTTAAATGTGTCTTACTGTTCTTTATTCCATTCCTTTCACCCTAACTAACGGTTGGTTTACTGACTGGAAGTAATTCTGAAATACAAGCTTTTAAAACTTTGTACTCCTTGAGCACTACTCTCTAAAAGATGTTTATGCAGTTCCTCAGTTCTACAGGATTCTATTCCAAGTGCTGACGAGCTGCAGAAGGAATTTGGAGGAAAAATTCTCTTCAGGAATCTTGGGCCTACCAAAATTCCTGGACTAAATAAGAATAAAGTGCTTGTGTTAGCTCACACAGTGCCACGAGTAATACCTTCTGGAGCAAAAAGTGTTTGCATAACATTTTTTGGTGGGAAGAGATGAACTTAACAAAATGATGGGGGAAGTGATGACATTATTTCATACCAATCATACCTGTAATTGACATCATGACAGAGTAAAGTTGCAGAAAAGTGGAATATGGACAAGTGCATTGCAAAATCAACCCTGGTGGGTATTGGGATGCAGAAAGACCCAGATCAACTTTGCATGCCAGTTTTTTAACTTGATGAGTTATGCTGTATACCACTCTTCCAGACGGCCATATCCTTTTAATGTTATAATCTCACTTAGAATCCATAAACGGTCAAGTAGCGGGGACACAAGTTAAAATAAATTAACAATAAAAAAGTCAGGCAGAAGCTCTTTACACAACAGACGTGTGGAATAAATTACTGGGGAAAACCTTGTCACGCAGGCAGTGTAAATGGGACAGTGGCCCGGATTTTGCAGTAAAAATAATGGTGAGGCTATCAGCATTCACTGTTATTAAAGTGTCAATTGGACAGCAACTTCTTGCGACCGCACATGCACAGTTAAACGCAGAAATCAGGACGTTGCTGTCCAAGTTGCCTGCTCCCCAGAAGCTTTGCTATAACAGTATCTCGCCGAGAGACTTGGAATTGAAAGGCATGGAAGGGCGTGAAGTTGCGGTATTTAAGTGGTAAACACTAAACTCACCAAAAAAAGTTAGGGCTTGTCCATTCCAGTGTAAGTAAATTTTTAACAGTGTGATGTCTTAATTTCTGCCAAACAACCTCTGGTTGCCCTGAAAATTAACTTTTACAAGTGTGGAGTCTCATTCCTTCAGATTTTAATTATTGTTGGAGATTTAAAAAAAACCAATTTAAATATTAAAAAAAAACTTATTCTTTCTGTCTCTCTTATCCCTCTCTCTTAATCCCATCTTTCTTTCCTTCGCTTTATTTCATTTTCTGTACATGTATTAACGATTCTAACTGACACTTCCTGGTTCAGAATCTGTGCGGCTCATAAACAATTCTTCAATCTGATTGGTTAAAGAGGTACACCATTGCTTGCCCTGTTCCCACAGGTCCCAGATTGCCTGTCGGGACAAGTAAGTGTAATGAATGGCTGGCGCCGTTTATTCGCCACTGAGAGCAAAATCCAGCCCAATAAGATTAGATTTTGAAGAGAGAAGCAATCCAAGGATGTGAGAAGTTGGGCAGGTAGGGTTAAATTATCAGAAAGGGATGGTTTATTGGGTCAAATGGCCTTTTCTGTTCTTGAACATTTTCATGGTTTATGCATCAAAGAGGAACAATCTTCATTCGAAAAAATTTTAGCAAATCATTTTGCTTGTCTATCAACGCATGATATGATCATGAAAATCAGGTCAAAATGTGGCAGTACATTAATGTGATTTCATTATAACAAAAAGTGACATGCCAGTTTTGGCTGTCCAAACAGAAAATAAGTTTGGTTTCAAGACAATAACCCTATAAACCTTCCAGGATTGATAAGGGATTTTAAATATTTTCTAAAGCTTAGTCTTTTAAACTCTGATATATATATATATATGTGGGCTCAAAATTCTTGTTAGTGTAAAACGGGAGAATACCTGATTTTCCCACTTGTAAAATCATGGGAACATGTGGCTTTGAAACATGGGATTTCTGAAAATGCAATTTTGTTGAAAAAGGAGTTTTGCTCCTTATGTCATAGACTCTATTGAGTTTTTTTGACGTAGGAGGCAAATGACATTAACAATACAAATCAAATATAACTGAAACCCTCTTTGGCTGTTGACATAAACGCAACTTTTGATCAACTTTTTCATGTTGTTCAATCTGTCATTTTGACAGTTTTCTCACTGGTGGTTAGGTTCAATTCTTTAGGGATTTTTTAAAGTTCAAGTGGAATGATTTCTTTAGTATGCAGCTCATCGCCTCAGCAGCCAGAGACTTAGATTGCCAAATCATCTGATCTGGTCCGGTTGCTCTGTTTGCTGGTTTCACTATTCCTTCTCTCGTCAGTCGCGGAAATGTGGCTGTTGGGTAGTGCACTTATCTCTTCCAGTCTCCCCTGCTTGTCATCCATCATGGCAAAGTTGTCTCTGTTTTGCTTAGGTTGCCACATTGCCGTTGTAAGGATGGCACACAGAGTCCGTTTCTGCCAGCGGGGAGACGTTGAAGCCCGACTCCATCTTGTAGAGCTGTGGCCCGTTGTTGTTGGTGAAGTACTGGTAACTAGGGGCGCAGGGCCCCAACCTCTCACTGGGCAGTACGCCATTCTGCTTACAGGTGGCCTTTGAGGCTTGGCTGTCCCTGGTCCTCTCTCTACATTTCTTGAGTCCCAGATGGCATACTTCAATTAGGTTCAAAAGTAGTGACAGGCAAGCCATAACCAGCATGAATATAATGAAAATAGTCTTCTCAGTCGGGCGGGATATGTAACAGTCGACGGTGTTAGGGCAAGGCCAGTAGTTACACTTGTAAAGAGGCTTCAGCTCAAAGCCGTAGAGATAGTACTGGGCCAATATGAAACCGACTTCAAAGAGGGTTTTAAAAATGATATTAAACAAATAAGTGCGTAGAAGGACGCCTTGCATTCTAACTTTACCGTTTTCGTCCAGGGTCTGGCTTTTGATGTTCTTGGCATTCTGCACCAACGCCTCCTTGTCTCCGGGTGGATACCTGCTCAGCTTCTCTTTCTCCTTCTGCTTCTGTTTTTCCTCCATCCGCACCAAGTGAAAGATGTGGCCCAGGTAGACCAGCGTAGGGGTAGACACGAAGACGATCTGCAGCACCCAGAAGCGGATGTGGGAGATGGGGAAGATCCTGTCGTAGCAGACATTCTGACAGCCGGGCTGCTTGGTGTCGCAGGTGAAGAAGGACTGCTCGTCTCCCCAGACTTTCTCGGTGGCCGTCCCCAGCACCAGGATACGGAAAATGAACAGGCATGTGAGCCACACCTTCCCTACCACGGTGGAGTGCTCCTGGGCACTTTCCAGCAGGTTCCCCAACAAACTCCAGTCTCCCATTCTTTCCTGCTTTCAGCCTAACAGGGAGGTGGGGGGAAGAAGAGAAAAAAAAGTCAGTATGTTTGGTATTCCATCTCAGTTTTGTTAGATTACATTGTTTTATATAGTATTGACCCCCATATTGGTCACCCCCCCCCCATCTTCTCCAGCTCACGCGAAAAATGAAACCCCCCTGAACAACACAAAAGATACAAACTTACAATTCCAAATGGTTGTGATGAAAGATCATTGACCTGAAACGTTAACTCTGTTTCTCTCTCCACAGATGCTGCCAGATAGGCTGAGTATTTCCAGCATTTTCTGTTTTTAATTCTAAACATAGCTTTATTTTTAATAACTTATTGGGAACCAGACAATGAACAAAAATAAAATTCAGCCTCCAACTTTAAAAAAAACAAAATACTGCAGCACGTTCTGATAGTGTTCTACCTTCTTTTCAGAAAAGCTGAACAAGAAGGTTGTGGGCATAAAAGGACACCAACAGGAGGGAGAGGGGGGCAGAATGGTTAAGGCAAGGTTGAAGAGAATTTTTAAGGATGTTTTTAAAAGCACAGAGAGAGGTGGTAAAAGTGGAGGTGTTTAGGAAGAGAGTTCGAAAGAAAAATGGCATAATGACTGAAAGAACGATGGTGATGTGGAAACAGTGTCCGAATGAGGATTAAGAGGCAGAGGGATGCGTACAGCGATGTCCAGTTGGAGGAGATCACTGAGGTGGGGTGGAATGAGCCTGGCTAAATTCACGGGCAGCTGCACAATTATTCTTATATCTTTGTCAACTCACGGTTTTACTTTAAGGACATCCGATGAATTAGGGCTGATGTCCCAAGGGCAGAAGTGTCCGAGTGTTTTGTCTTCTCGGGCAACTTATGTCCATATGATGCAGCCTCGCAGGCTATATATAAAGTTTAAATCTATGTCCCTTGCATTTGCATATAGCTCAAAATGCTGATGTTAACAAATCTTGGTGTTCTGATTTAGGATTTATCCACTAATGAGGAACAGTGCAGGGTACAGATCTTTTCAACTAAAAACAGAAGCTGCTGGAAATACTCAGCAGGTCAGGCAGCATCTGTGGAGAGAGAAACAGAGTTAACGTTTCAGGGCGATAACCTTTCGTCAGAACTGGAAAAAGTTAGAGATGTAACAGATTTAAGCAAGTACAGAGGCAGGGAAAGGGAGGAGGGGAGGAAAGAACAAAAAGGAAGGTCTATGATAGGGTGGAAGGCAGGAGAGATTAAATGACATAAGGGATAATGGTGCATGGCAAAAGGGGGAGGTAATGGGACAAGTAAAGAAACAAAGATGGGTCTAGAGGTGTAAATGGGAATATCAGAATCATCACCAGCTGCCGTCCGATATAATGGGGGAAGAGGTTATGATCTGAAATTGTTGAACCCAATGTAGAGTCCAGAAGGCTGTAAAGTGCCTAATAGAAACATGAGGTGCTGTTCCTTGAGCTTCATTGGAACAGTGTAGGAGGCCAAGGACAGAGAGGTCAAAGAGGGAGTGGAGCGGAGAATTAAAATGACAGGCGACCGGAAGCTCGGGGTCACTCTTGTGGACTGAACAGAGGTGTTCCGCAAAGCGATCACCCAATCTGCATTTGGTCTCCCCAATGTAGAGGAGACCGCATCGTGAGCAGCGAATACAGTATACTAAATTGCAAGAAGTACAAGTAAATCACTGTTTCACCTGGAAGGAGTGTTTGGGGCCCTGGACGGTGGGAAGGGAGGAGGTGAAAGGGCAGGTGTTGCATCTCCTGCGCTTGCACGGGACGGTACCGTGGGAAGGGAAAGGGGTGTTGGGGTGATAGAGGAGTGGACCAGGGTGTTGCGGAGGGAACGGTCCCTTCGGAATGCTGAAAGAGGAGAGATGGGAAGATGTGTTTGGAGGTGGCGGAAATGGCAGAGGATGATCCGTTGAATGTGGAGGCTGGTGGGGTGGAAGGTGAGGACAAGGGGAACCCTATCGTGGTTCCGGGAGGGAGGGGAAGGGGTGAGAGCAGAAGTGCGGGAAATGGAACAGACACGGTCGAGGGCCGTGTCAACCAGGGTGAAGGGGAATCCTCGGTTGAGGAAAAAGAAAGACATATCGGAAGCACTGGTATGGAAGGTGGCATCATTGGAACAGATGCGACGGAGATGGAGAAACTGGGAGAATGGAATAGAGTCCTTTACAAGAAGTGGGGTGGGAGGAAGCATAGTCAAAATAGCTGTCGGAGTCAGTGGGCTTATAGTGGATATTGGTCGATAGCCTATCCCCAGAAATGGAGACAGAGAAGTTGAGGAAGGGAAGAGTCGGAGATGGACCATGTGAAGGCGAGGGAAGGGTAGAAATTGGAAGCAAAGTTGATGACATTTTCCAGTTCGGGGCGAGAGCAGGAAACAACTTCAATGTATCGGGAAAAGAGGTGAGGGAGGGGACCTGAGTAGGAATGGAACAAAAAATGTTCCACATATCCCACGAAAAGGCAGGCATAGCTAGGACCCATACGGTTTCCCTTTTACTTGGAGGAAGTGAGTGGAGTCAAAGGAGAAGTTGTTCAATTTGAGAACCAGTTCAGCCAGGCGGAGGAGGGTGGTGGTGGATGGGGACTGGTTGGGCCTCCGTTCCAGGAAGAAGCAGAGAGCCCACAGGCCGTCCTGGTGGGGGATGGTGCTGTAGGGAGATTAGACATCCATGGTGAAAAGGAGACGGTTAGGGCCAGGAAACTGGAAACTATTAAAGTAGCAGAGGGTGTCGGAAGAGTCACGGATGTAGGTAGGAAGAGACTGGACAAGGGGAGAAAAAATAGAGTCGAGATAGGAAGAAATCAATTCCGTGGGACAAGCAAAGGCTGAAATGATGGGTCCACCAGGGCAGTCCTGTTTGTGGATCTTAGGAAGTAGGTAGAAGCGGGCTGTGCGGGGTTGGGGGACTATGAGGTTGGAGATCGTGGAGGGAAGATCTCCAGAGGAGATGAGGTCAGTGACAGTCTTGAAAGCGATTGCATGATATTCGGTGGTGGGGCCATGCTCCAGGGGGAGGTAGGAGGAGCTGTCCGAAAGTTAGCGTTCAGCCTCCACAAGGTAGAGGTTGGTTTGCCAAACAACAACAGCATCACCATTGTCAGCAGGTTTAATGACAAGGTTAGGGTTGGAGCTGAGAGAACCGAGTGCTGCAAGTTCAGAGGGAGGTAGGATAGAGTGAGCGAGGGGAGCAGAGAAACTGAGATGACCGATGTCATGTCGACAGTTCACAATGAAAAGATCTAGTTCACAATGAAAAGATCTAGAGGGTGAGAGGCCAGATGGAAGAGTCCAGGTAGAACAAGAATTCTGAAGATGGGAGAAAGGGTGCGCTGTGCGGGGGGAAGACTCCTGGCCAAAGAAGTGGGCGTGGAGGTGGAGGCGATGGAAGAAGAGCTCAGCGTCGTGCCAAGCTCGAAATTCATTGCGGTGGGGGCGTAAGGGGGTGAAGCTGAGGCCTTTGCTGAGGACTGATTGTTCGGGGTCAGAGAGGGGAAGGTCAGAGGGGATAGTGAAAACATGGCAAAGGGAGAGATTGAAAGAAGGGATAGGGTCTGAGGAAAGTGAAGGGGGAGAAGGTTCCGGAGGGGTGTTAATATCCAAGAGTTGTTGAAGCTTGTGATCCTTGACACCTGAACGGAAGAAAAAAAGTATTTTGTTCAAGCGCCGGATGAGGCGAAGGATGAAATGGAACTGCGGATCAGGACAGCTTTGAGATCGAGTGGGCAACACGGTGGCATAGTGGTTAGCACTGTTACCTCACAGCGCCAGGGACCCGGGTTCGAATCCGGCCTCGGATGACTGTCTGTGTGGAGTTTGCACATTCTCCCCGTGTCTGCGTGGGTTTCCTCCGGGTGCTCCGGTTTCCTCCCACAGTCCAAAGATGTGCGGGTTAGGTTGATTTGGCTATGATAAATTGATCCTTAGTGTTAGGGGGATTAAATATGCGGGGATAGGGTGAGATATGTGTCAGTGCAGGCTCGATGGGCTGAAATGGCCTCTATCTGCATTGTGGGGATTCTGTGATTCTGAGTTTGTGAAGGAATAAGCCATATAACCTATTCAGAAAAATACACCATTCTATGAAAGAATTCTGGCCTTATTAAAACATGACAAACTGGGTTTGGAAATCTGGAAGCCTCAACAATCTAAAGCTGTGATAGCTTTCTGGCTATAGAGATAAGATAGTTGTTGACACTGAATCAATAACCTTATTGAAACAGAAGGTTAAAGGCTCCCGACAGTCTGAACACCTGTATAAGGTGTTCTAATTTACACTTCGTAAAGAGGCACAAACATTTGCCTTAAGTAAAAATGACATCAAATAAAATGCACCTGCTGTTACACCGTTTTTTATGGTAAGCTTGGAACACCTAGAGGAGAGACATGATTCTGCATTACTACCAGCTGAGGTGACTAAGAATTGCATAGATCACCCTGGTTAAGATGTTCTAATTTACACTTCGTAAAGAGGCACAAACAGAAGGCCTTAGTAAAAATGACATCAAATAAAATGCACCTGCTGTTACACCGTTTTTTATGGTAAGCTTAGAATACCTAGAGGAGAGACATGATTCTGTATTGCTACCAGCTGAGGTGACTGTAAGAATTGCAGAAGTCAGCAGAAAAATGACTGGAGATAATTAGCTTACATCAGCAGAAAACCTTAAAGGGAATACCACTGGAAAAGGGTATAAATATTGAACTTTCAAATGGGATGATAGATTCGCTGTAAAGGGGCAAAGCGATTCTCGGCTTCAGAGACAGCTCTGTAAGTCTACAACTCTTTGTATCTTGGGGATCAAAGGTACTGTATTTGATTTTGGTGGATATCCTGAATAAGACTAAGAACTGTAAAACTGTAGCAAAGTTAAGATTTGAGAATAAGGATCTCTGATAAGATTGTAAAGCTTTCTCTTTTTGGAACTGTTAATGTTGCGATTGACTCACCAACTGTAAAATACATGTCGGTTCTTTAATAAATCTATATATTTTTAGAATTGTCTCACATAATACTTCTGTATCAAACTCGCGAACTCAATCTCTGTACGTTCTTTGGTGAGGAGTTGCAGAATTCTGGGAGAGTTTTCTGGACCCTCATAATATCCGGAACGTTACAGTCTAGCTAAACTTATTAAAAGTGCTATCTGGAGGACGGTAACATTTTCAGGTTGTTCCTTTCCTTTAGGGAGAGATAGTCCGGACCTTTAGACCCAATTAAGCGTCTTTAGGATTCGGCTACCTCAAACTTTAGTTGAAAGTGAATGTCTGAGGAATATGCCTGATCCGGGGTAGCCTTAAAGGGGCTAGGACTAGTAATTATCCCTTCAAGTTGATGCTGCTGAAGAGAGAGGTCAAGAGCGCGCACGTGATGGTGCATGGCGTTGAGTGTGGATCTCAGGATGCGGCGAGAGCAGTGGTTTGAGGAACGCTGAATATCTTGGGAGATATCTGTAATCATGGGCGGATCCGAAACATGAAGGGTGGAATTTCAGTTGGAATCCACATGGAATAAGTCAGAGCTGGAGACAGTTGCTGAGGAAAGAGATGTGGCTGTGAAAGCGAGTTTGGTAGATACTTGCTCAAATGTTCAGGTTCATGAAATTCAAATAGGGCAACCAGTAAGTAAAAGTTATTAGCGTAAATAAAACTGAGTCACTGGCTTTGTGGGGCAGATTACCACTGCTCAAAAGGTCATAAATGGTACATAGGTTGTAGTTTGGACAGCCCTGCCCTAGGGCAAGGCAGATATCTCCAGGTAAGTCTAATGGCTCTAAGATAGGATGAAAGCCATGTCTATGAAAATCATACAATAATTAGCATACCTCCTTTCTGTGATTCCACTTAGAACTGAAATGGTTGGATTTATTCAATGTACAGAATAAAAAATTTGAAAACTTTATAAATAATGAATAAATAATTTAAAAAACAACTGAACAAAAAAATTGTTATAAAACATGGTAAAAAGAACAATTTCCTGGTCCATTTTGGACAGCACTTGTTTCTGGGCATTTTCTGTAACACCCACACTCATTCCACAAAATGGACATGAGGTGAATTGATGCCCCGTATTCTATTTAACAGTGTGATTTACATACTTTTCTTCTATATTATTACATGGTAGGGAGGAAAATGTAAGATGTGCATATGTTTAGAATTGCACACATCTAAGCCCCTGTTAGTGTGTGTATAAATCCAGGCGAATTTGGAAAGACGGAATGGGTAGCACAGCTTCCGCCAAATACCTAAATGAGAAGTCGCACAACACCAGGTTATAGTCCAACAGTTTTATTTGAAATCACGAGCTTTCGGAGCGCTGCTCCTTCGTCAGGTAGGAAGGAGCAGCGCTCCGAAAGCTCGTGATTTCAAATAAAACTGTTGGACTATAACCTGGTGTTGTGCGACTTCTAATGTTTGTCCACCCCAGTCCAACACCGGCATCTCCGCATCATGGCCAAATATCTAAGCAGCTTTTCAAATTAATTTTTGTTGAAAAGTACCCTTCACTGCAACACTTCAAAAATAAATAGGTAAAACTGCAGAATTTTGAAATTTAAAGTACAAAAGGTCATGTAAACCATGGAGCTGCAATCATAGAAACTGGTGGAGACAAACGTAGGACAGCAGCAAGATACAGCCTCTGGTGTGGAGAGATAACAGACCTTACCCAAACCAGATGACAGCAAAATTCATTTCAGTGACAATCAGAGAAAGCCATCTTAAATGATTCAGAACAGAGACACAGCAATCAGGTAAAGTAGGCTGAAAACATTCATTTATGACCTTTCATGCCAATGTTTGGTTATTTTCATATTTTTGGTTGGCATATTAAAGCTGACATGAAGAAAAAACACATCCGTATTAGTGGTACTTTGAATTATTATTCTTAGACATGAGGGGTCTTTATTTTGCTTTTGTGATGTGATTATAATTCACTGGTAATTACTGAAGAAAGCAGTTCTATGAGAAACAGATGCTGCTGAAACCTGCCAACCTGGGACTCCGTGCAAGAGAACCTCAAAAACCTTGATCTTCAGTGCTAGGATCAGCATTATTCCAAGAGGCATGCTGCAGTAACGTTTTCGAATCACTTCAAACTGCCATAGAACATGGGCACAAGTTCACAACAGAATTCTTCGCACACTGAGCTTTTGATCCCACGTGTGCTGTCGTGAAGATGTATTGGTGAGCACAGGCTCTTCTCCCGCAGAAGAGAAGTTAAATTACAGGGAGTCATTCCACTGGGTTGCTCTTGTACATCTCCTGGTAATTGATTTCTGAACAACATTAGCAGATACCCAGGGGCAGATCACCCATCTGCCCTCAAATATGTGACACAAGGAGACTCAAGACAGGGAAACCAAAACAAGCATCATAAAAGAAGAGAATTTTTGCCCTTCGAAATGTAATTAAAATAAGAGTATGCATGGCTTCTTAGATGGCTCAGCAAATTTATCCAGTGTGTAGCTGAGCATAGGGACCAGGAAAGGTCCCAATTTCCATTCCCATCTGTGGTGAGTTAGCTGATCTCAGCCAAATGGCAGTAAGGTAATTACAATTGATCTCACTATCTCTGAATGAAAGATGGGGAAATCATCCAGTGTCCTGCTCCTGATTGCTATCCAATGACTCCTTCTGGGAGTGTAGCAGTGAGAACAGGATTGAATTTGGCTATGATCCCATTCCTCTTGTTACAGTCAAAGAGCCTGCCAACACTCCCTGTCAAGGTGCATTTATGAATAATGGCCACTTGGAGGGCAACTAGCAGCCATAGAATGCTAACCCAGCAAGGAGAGAATGGGAAGGGAGAAAATATGCACGTCCACCCTGTACAGTCATCTTTCTGCGACTGCAAAACGGCTGAATTTAAATCCTAATCTCAGTTTGGAATCGAGCTCAGATTTGTATTAGAGATAAAGTGGACAAAGAAATATTTGCAGCTAGGACTATCCTCCCTAGAGGAGATGTCTATGAACCATACTCTTCTTCCCTTCTCTTCAAGTGAGAAGTGTATTTGGACTTGACCACCTTATCCTCCAGAACAAGCACAGATGCTGTGAATAGGGTTGGCTAATTTATGGGCAGAATATAGAAATAAATAAAATATTTAAAATAAATGGGCTTATTTAGTCAGTGACAAGTGAAAGGATAAAAATTCAAAAGCTCTTCTTTGGTCAGATACATGAAAACAGAACAGCCCAACAACACTGGGAAGGGAGTATTACCATCTCATTTTAATGAGCAGATGACTTATAAATGGATAAAGCTAAAGGAAAGAAAAAAAATACATTTAAATTTAAAGATAAACAGAACATCTGGAGCACAGCTCACAAAGCAGTGAAAAATGGGATTGAGTCCAACTGAAAAATCATAACTACATGGCAATCTTAAAGACCCTTGGAACTGTAGTCATGAATATTGTAGAACATGCATTTTTACTAAAATACACATTATATACATGTAAGTTGTTAAGATGAGTGCCTGATATATTGAAGCAGGAAAGTAAGGAGCAAAGGTACAATATTACTGCATGATTCAAGAACTGTACCAGTGCTACTGGTTGTGGTTTTGGAAAAAAACTCAACAACTGAGTTAGAAATACATGAACTTGTATAAGACAATTAAATTTTATTGCCTTTGAGAAACAGGTTTTATCAACCAGACATCATAAAAACCTCAAAAAAGTTCCTGAAAGTACAGATGAAAGTACTTGCCGAATGAGGTAGTTTAATGTAAATGTGAAATTCTTCGCTCACTCTGTTGAATGCCATTCAGAAATGCAGCAGGTGGTGATAGAACCAACATGAGGGAAAAACCTACTGACCTCGTCCTCACCAATCTACCTGTCGCAGATGCATCTGTCCATGACAGCATTGGTAGCAGTGACCACTGCACAGTCCTTGTGGAGACAAAATCTTGTCTACACACCGAGGACACCCTCCATCGTGTTGTGTGGCACTACCACCGTGCTAAATGGGATAGATTCAGAACAGATCGAGCAGCTCAAAACTGGGCATCCATGAGGTGCTGTGGGCCATCAGCAGCAGCAGAATTGCATTCCACCACAATATGTAAACTCAGGGCCCGGCATATCCCTCACTCTACCATTACCATCAAGCCAGGGGACCAACCCTGGTTCAATGAAGAGTGCAGGAGAGCATGCCAGGAGCAGCACCGGGTGTACCTAAAAATGAGGTGCCAACCTGGGAAGCTGCAACACAGGACTACATGCATGCTAAAAAGTGGAAGCAGCATGCTATAGACAGGGCTAAGCGATCCCACAATCAACGGATCAGATCAAAGCTCTGCAGTCCTGCTACATCCAATCGTGAATGGTGGTGGACAATTAAACAACTAACAGGAGGAGGAGGCTCCATGAATATCCCCATCCTCAATGATGACAGAGCCCAGCATGCGAGTGCAAAAGACAAGGCTGAAGCGTTTGCAACCATCTTCAGCCAGAAGTGCCGAGTGGATGATCCATATCGGACTACTCCTGAGGTCCCCCCATCATAGAAGCCAGTCTTCAGCCAATTTGATTCACTCCACGTGGTATCAAGAAATGGCTGAGCACACTGGATACAGCAAAGGCTATGGGCCCTGACAACATCCCGGCTGTCGTGCTGAAGACTTGTGCTCCAGAACTAGCCGCACCTCTAGCCAAGCTGTTCCAGTACAGCTACAACACTGGCATCTGTCTGACAATGTGGAAAACTGCCCAGGTATGTCCTGTCCACAAAAAGCAGGACAAATCCAATCCAGCCAATTACTGCCCTAACAGTGTACTCTCAATCATCAGCAAAGTGATGGACGGTGTCGTCGACAGTGCTATCAAGCGGCATTGACTCACCAATAACCTGCTTACCGATGCTCAATTTGGGTTCCACCAGAACCATTCGGCTCCAGACTTCATTACAGCCTTGGTCCAAACATGGACAAAAGAGTTGAATTCCAGAGGTGAGGTGAGAGTGACTGCCCTAGACATCAAGGCAGCCTTTGACTGAGTGTGGCATCAAGGAGCCCTAGTAAAATTGAAGTCAATGGGAATCAGGGGGAAAACTCTCCACTGGCTGGAGTCATACCTAGCACACAGGAAGATGGTTGTGGTTGTTTGAGGTCAATCATCTCAGCCCCAGGATATCGCTGCAGGAGTTCCTCAGGGCAGTGTCCTAGGCCCAACCACCTTCAGCTGCTTCATCAATGACCTTCCCTCCATCATAAGGTCAGAAATGGGGATGTTCACTGATGATTGCACAGTGTTCAGTTCCATTCGCAACTCCTCAGATAATGAAGCAGTCCATGCCCGAATGCAACAAGACCTGGATGACATTCAGGCTTGGGCTGATAAGTGGCAAGTAACAATCGCACCACACAAGTGCCAGGCAATGACTATCTCCACAACATGCGAGTGTCTAATCACCGCCCCTTGACATTAAATGACATTACCATCGCTGAATCCCCCACCATCAACATCCTGGGGGTCACCATTGACCAGAAACTTAACTGGACCAGCCACCTAAATACTGTGGCTACAAGAGCAGGTCAAAGGCTGGGTATTCTGCGGCGAGTGTCTTACCTCCTGACTCCCCAAAGTCTTTCCACCATCTACAAGGCACAAGTAAGGAGTGTGATGAAATATACTTTACTTGCCTGGATGAGTGCAGCTCCAACAACACTCAAGAAGCTTGACACCATCCAAGACAAAACAGCCCGCTTGATTGGCACCCCATCCACCACCTTAAACATTCACTCCCTGCACCACCGGCGTACCGTGGCTGCAGTGTGTACCATCTACAAGATGAACTGCAGCAACTCGCCAAGGTTTCTTCGGCAGCACCTCCCAAACCCGCGACCTATACCACCTAGAAGGACAAGGGCAGCAGGCGCATGGGAACACCACCACCTCCAAGCTCCCCTCCAAGTCACACGCCATCCTGACTTGGAAGTATATCGCCGATCCTTCATTGTCGCTGGGTCAAAATCCTGGAACTCCCTCCCTAACAGCACTGTGGGAGTACCTTCACCACACGGACTGCAGCGGTTCAAGAAGGCGGCTCACCACCACCTTCTCAAGGGCAATAAGGGATGGGCAATAAATGCTGGTCTTGCCAGCGACGCCCATATCCCAGGAATGAATATAAAAAAAACTGTGACTGGTTGGATCTAAGATGCCACATAATAAAAAAAAGGGCCTGTTAGTCAGAGACACTTTGACTACTACTAGAAGGTCACCACTATATATTTTCAAATTATAATATATTACTAGTTCTAGCTCTTTAATTATTAGAATTTTGATTTGTTTACAGTAGTTATGCTAATTGTTAGAATTATATTTAAAGGGGCATTCTCTTCATGAAACTAAATTTGGTCATTTTTATTCAGGTTGTGGGAAAAGAGATGAGCCAGAAAAGACATGTGTCATTGTAGTATTTTAATACTATTAATATGGCAGTGGTGGTCTATTTTTAAGTGATTTATCCCACAGTGTTGTGTGTTCCTAATCAAATATAAATAGACTTGTCACTTTTTGCACTGGTTTCTTGTACTTTTCCTTAATGGTAGACACTTGCATGGGTGTTAGCAGCTCTTGGATAACATGCCAAGTGGCTAGACTTCATTTATGAACATAAATAATGAGTGTTGGGGGGCTGTGGAGGACATCACAGCCAAAGCTGAACCTGTCCTCAATAACACTTACACTTATCCTTTCCATCAGAGGGAACTGAAAAATGGTCAGGTGTAGGAACCCCTGCTGATTTTTTCTTCTAGCTAGCCCAGGCAAAGTGAGTTCAACTTTGTTGCACTTACCGATGCCCCAACTGAGATCAGCACAGACTGGGGACTGAACTTGGTCTCTACGACTCATTACCAAACTTGCCCATGCAATTATTTAGTATGCCATTGAGGATAATCCGTTATTTCTCTAAAAAGCAATTTTCTTTTTAGCACTGGAATTCACTTTCTGTATTTCTGTAAACCATCATTTGGACATGGATGCTAAAGGGTTAAGTAGCCATCGGCCTAAAAAACACTTAGACAATCACTATCATCTGCCTAAAATTGTTAAGGTACTAAATGCACAGGAGGTACAGTAATTGAAATACTACTCTTTAAATAAGTGTAACAGAACATTTAGACCCATATGCGCAGAAGGCAATAAATCACTTCCTAACTAAACTGTTTGCATGAAAGTGATCTATTTGCAACAAAGAGCAGATTATGAGGCTCGGAGTCACAAGGGCCATCGTGACTCAGTCACAATGTTCCGCTTCCAGCAGTCAGACCTCTCTACCATTTAACCATCACAAACGCAGCATTCATCTCCTTTTATAGCACTCGACATCTCTTCCGTTAACATTTCCAATCTTGTCTTCTTCTGTGTTAGAGAGAGCACATGACATTGAAAAGGGACTGATTAACTCTATCCACTTCCAGCAATTCCGATCTGACCTCTGGTGTTAATATTGTTTCACTATTAACTATAAGATTTATTAGACCAGATGTTTCTATGCCGGTATTAGTGGATGAATGCTTAGTGTCTTCACGTGACTCCTTTGTCCATTATTTAATGCAGGTGTTAACCCCTTTATTTTAAATGGTTTCGCACTTATGCTAAAATGGTAGACAGAGGGATGTACGAATGCATTCATCGACTAATTTTGGCAGTAGTAATTGCTAGGCTATTAGTACAAAGCTGGATTTGTCTAACATTTTTTCAACCTCCTTATGTCTTCTTAGTAGTTGAAGAAATCACAGGATTAGAATTTCCTTTGGGGAACTCACTGATAATTTTACATTTTTGGAGAGAGGTTGTTGAATGGTAAGTGGTAGAGGGTAAGGTGTGCTCTCTGAATTAGATCCTCTTTCATCTCACTTCTATAATGAGGAGGAGGGCAATGGAATTCCTTATGAACCAGCCAGATAAACACAAGGCAGAAGGCAGAAATAAAAGACCACATGTTGAAATAGTAACTTTGTTCAGTTACATTTTCCTCAAGGTTTCTTGGCTAGTCATGATTCCTAGTTGTCTTCTGAACAAGCACAAAAATAATTGTCCAAATCCACCCAATTTGGCAATTTTCCTGAATGCCCAGTTAAGATCACAGACTTACCATTAGCGAATGTGTACTTATTCCCTACAGTTCTCTAGTTCTGGGCATCTGCATATCAATGCACTACACCACCACAAACCCTTTTCAGAAATATCTGTAAGGTAGACTACCTGGCTGCTCTTGATTCTTTTTACAGGATCATGATCATCAACTCCCATCCCATTCCTGGTTCTTGTGTTTTAGTTGAGTTCCCTCTTCAGCAAGAATAGAGAGGAATTCCCTTCAGCGATTGAAGGGGCTGAAGATTTCTTAAGAAACAACAACAGGTCTTGTCTCGGTTGATGGAGCTGCAGGGTCAAAACATCTCACTTTGGTGAAGATACCCATTTGACTGTCAGTCTGCAGCGAGTTGGTGAGGTGTGCGATGGAAATTACCCCACTTTTCATCTCACTTGGATAAAGAGCAGGAGAGCAATGACACTTCTTATGAACCAGCCAGAGGAACACAATGGCCCTGAAATTCGCCTCTCCGGCTTGCCGCGGGGGTAAGGATCGCGCGCGCACTTACCTACCGCGCCTGCCATTGACCTCTGGGCCCACGGGAACTTCAGCTCCTGGGCCTGCTCCAACTGCTGGCGCGCAGTGCTTGCGTGTCCCAGGGGCGCAGTTAGTGCGATGCGTCCCCTGGGATCACGTGGGCCATGGAGAGCCAATGGCAGCAGACCATCTTTCATTCATAGATTTGACAGGAAGACCTGTCAAATCTATGAATTGAAATCGGCCCCAAAAGAACAGCTAAACTTCAAATAAATTTTTAAAAAACCATCACATTTATAAAATAACTATAAGTTAAATAAATTAACTACTTTAAACAAAAATTTAATTTTTGAAAAAATTAAAATACTTTTTAACAGTGCTAAAAATAAACTTACCTTTCTTTAAAGTATCTAAAAAAGATAAACCTGTTGAAAAATGTTTTAAATTATAATTAATTAACCACTTACCTTGTTGAAAACGGGTCTTGCGCCTCCTTTTTAAAAGCGCAGGTTCTTCAATACTTACCCTCCCGGAGAAACCTGAAAAAAACCCTAAGTTTGCTGCGTGCGCGCAGCCTCTACCGCGCACGCGGTTCACCTCTGAACCGCTCCCTTCACCAGACCGGAAGTTCTGGTTTCCCGCGCATGCGCAGTGCATGCAGGAAACCGGCACTTCAGGAGGCCTTGCGGGTGAGTACACAGTGCGTACTCACCCGGCAAGTGCCGAAGTTTTGGCCCAATATCCCAGTGCAAAACAGGTGTACAATTTCAAACTTAGATAATTTATGTAAAAGTAAATACATAGGAACATCGGAACAGAAGTAGGCCATTTAGCCCCTCGAGCCTGTTCTGCCATTCAATGAGATCATGGCTGATCTGCAACCTAACTCCATATACCCGCATTTGCCCCATATCCTTTAATACCTTTGGTTAACAAAAATCTATCAATCTCCGATCTAAAATTAACAATTGATCTAGCATCAGTTGCCATTTGCGGAAGAGAGTTGCAAACGTTTACCACCCTTTGTTGTGTCGAAGTATTTCCTAATTTCACTCCTGAAAGGTCTGGCTCTAATTTTTAGACTATGCCCCCTAGTCCTAGACTCCCCAACCAGCGGAAATAGTTTCTCTCTATCTACCCTATCCGTTCCCCTTAATATCCTGAAAACTTCGATCAGATCACCCCTTAACCTTCTGAATTCCTGGTTTGTGTAGTCTCTCCTCGTAATTTAACCCTTGGAGTCCAGGTATCATTCTGATAAACCTACGCTGCACTCCCTCCAAGGCCAATATAGCCTTCTGATGTGTGGTGCCCAGAACTGCTCCCAGTACTCCAGGTGTGGTCTAACCAGGGCTTTGTACAGCTGAAGCATGACTTAGAACATAAGAACATAAGAAATAGGCGCAGGAGTAGATCATTTGGCCCCTCGAGCCTGCTCCGTCATTCAATGAGATCATGGCTGATTTTCTACCTCAACTCCACATTCCTGCACTATCCCCATATCCCTTGATTCCCTTAATATCCAAAAATCTATCGATCTCTGTCTTGAATATACTCAATTACTGAGTCTCCACAGCTCTCTAGGGTAGAGAATTCCAAAGATTCACCACCCTCTGAGTGAAGAAATTTCTCCTCATCTCAGTCCTAAATGGCCGACCCCCTTATTCTGAGACTGTGACCCCTGGTTCTAGACTCCTCAGCCAGGGGAAACATCCTCCCTGCATCTACCCTGTCAAGCCCTGTAAGAATTTTCTATGTTTCAATGAGATCACCTCTCATTCTTCTAAACTCTAGAGAATATAGGCCTAGTCTACTCAATCTCTCCTCATAGGACAATCCCCCCATCCCAGGAACCAGTCTGGTGAACCTTCGTTGCACTCCCTCTATGGCAAGTATATCCTTCCTTAGGTCAGGAGACCAAAACTGTGCACAATACTCCAGGTGTGGTCTCACCAGGGCCCTATATAATTGCAGTAAGACATCTTTACTCTTATACTCAAATCCTCTTGTAATAAAGGCCAACATACCATTTGCGTTCTTAATTGCTGGCTGTACCTGCATGTTAACTTTCAGTGATTCATGTACAAGGACACCCAGGTCCCTCTGAACACCAACATTTCCCAATCTCTCACCATTCTATCCCCTTGTATTCTAGTCCTCTAGATATAAAGGCCAGAATTCCATTAGCCTTTTTGATTATTTTCTGTACCTGTTCATGACATTTTAATGATCTATGAACCTGGACCCCCAAGTCTCTTTGGACCTCCACTGTTTTTAGGTTTTCACCATTTAGAAAGTACCCTGTTCTATCCTTTTAAGGTGCAAAGTGGATGATCTCGCATTTTCCTACACTGAAATCCATTTGCCACAGTTTTGCCCATTCTCTTAATCTATCAATAACTCTTTATAATTTTATGCTTCCATCTATACTGCTTACAATGCTGCTTATCTTTGTGTCACTGGCAAATTTGGATATGTGGCTTTCTATCCCATCATCTAAGTCGTTAATAAATACAGTGAATAATTGAGCCCCAACACAGATCCTTGCAGGACACCACTCGTCACACCCTGCCAATTAGAGGACCTACCCATTATCCCTACTCTCTGTCTCCTGCCGCTCAACCAATTTCCTAACCAGGTCAATAATTTGCCTTTAATTCCATGGGCTTCAACTTTAGTTAACAGTCACTTATGAGGGACTTTATCAAAAGCCTTCTGGAAGTCCATATAAATAACATCCATAGACATTCCGCTGCCCATCCCCTTCCCTAACATTTGTCTGAGGCTGAACCACACTGTTCGCAACCTTGGTGTCATAGTTGACCCTGAAATGAGCTTCCGACCACATATCCGCGGCATAACTAAGACCGCCTATTTCCACCTCCATAACATCGTCTGTCTTCACTCTTGCCTCAGCTCATTCGCTGCTGAAGCCCTCATCCGTACTTTGGCTCCCGGTTAAGCAACGCCTCGATTTCAAAATTCTCATCCTTGTTTTCAAATCCCTCCATGGCCTCGCCTCCTCCCTATCTCTGTAATCTCCTCCAGCCCCAACAACCCCCCGAGATATCTGCGCTCCTCTAATTCTGGCCTCTTGAGCATCCCTGATTATAATCGCTCAACCATTGGTGGCCGTGCCTTCTGTTGCCTAGGCCCTAAGCTCTGGAATTCCCTGCCTAAACCTCTCCGCCTCTCTACCTCTCTTTCCTCCTTTAAGATGCTCCTTAAAATCTACCTCTTTGACCAAGCTTTTGGTCATCTGCCCTAATTTCTCCTTATGTGGCTCGGTGTCAAATTTTTTGTCTTATAATACTCCTGTGAAGCGCCTTGGGACGTTTTACTACATTAAAGGTGCTATATAAATACAAGTTGTTGTTGTTGTCCACTACATTAGTCACCTCTTCAAAAAATTCCATCAGGTTCATCAGGCATGACCTAGCCTTTACAAATCCATGCTGGCTCTCTCTGCTCAACTGAAAATTTTCCAGGTGTTCAGTCACCCTATCCTTAATTATAGACTCTAGTAATTTCCCGACAACAGATGTTAGGCTAACTGATCTATAATTCGCTGGATTCGCTCTCACCATTCATAAATAGCGGAGTGACGTGTGCAGTTTTCCAATTTAAAGGAATGGTTCCTGAATTTAGAGAACTTTGGAAGGTTATAGTTACGGCATCTGGTCCTGGGGATTTGTCACTCTTTAGTGCCATTATTTTCTTCATTACTTTTATTTTGCTTATGTAAATTTTGGTGAGTCCCTGTCCCTGATTCAATAGTTTCCTTGGGATTTGCAGCATGCTGACCTCTTTCTCTGCTGTAAATACTGACACAAAGTAATTATTAAACATGTCCACCATTTCCTTATTTTCATTGACAATATCACCGTTTTCAGTTTTTAAGGGGCCAACATTGCTCCTGACTACCCTCTTTTTCCTAATATAATTGTAAAAAAATGGTGTTGATTTTGATATCCCTTGCAAGTTTCTTTTCATACTCCCTTTTTGTAGCTCTTACCATCTGTTTTGTGACCCTTTGCTGTTCTTTGTATCTTTCCCATTCACCAGAATCGGTGCTGTTTTTTGCATTTTTGTATGCTTTTTCTTTTAGTTTTATGTTGTCTCTTATCTCTTTAGTCGTCCATGGCTGTTTTTTTTTGGCAAGTAGAGCTCTTGCCCCTTAGGGGTATAAAGTGGTTCTGTATCACATTAAATTCTTTTTTGAACACCTCCCACTGATCTTCTGTCATTTCACCTGTTAACAGATTTGCCCAGTTTACTGTGGACCATCTCTGTCTCATTGCATTGCAGTCAGCCTTACCTAAATCTAGAATCTTAGGGGGTGATTTTGCCAATGGGGGCGCGTTGGGGGCAGGACTGCTGCTTGTCGGGTTTTAGTCCCGCTCCATCGACGTCTGGCCAACCCACGCTATTTTCCCTTGATTGACCTTGTTAAGCCCACCCAGCGGGCTTAGCAGGCCAATTAAGGGAAAGGCGGTTACTGGTGACGTCAGCGAGTGACGTTTCATCTGTCAAGAGCTTTTGACAGATGAATTGTCATCGTTTGAGAGCTCTGTGAAGCTGTCAAACACGGACAATCTGTCCTCTAAGTTGAGACCTGGGGCACAGGCTTACTTAGAGATCTCTCCTGAGCAGAAAGCAGAAGGCTGATGCATTTGAGAATGCAGCGGCCATTCTGCTTTCTCTGTCGGTGAGATGAGGGTCTTCCGAGACCTGAAAGGTTGAAGCCTGGAGGAAGAAGCAAAGGTAAGTAAAGCTTTTAAAACACTTAAGACTCACCTGACACACTTACACGGTGGCATAGTGGTTAGCACTGGTGCCTCACAGCGCCAGGGACCCGGGTTCGAATCTGAGCCTCGGGTGACTGTCTGTGTGGAGTTTGCACATTCTCCCCGTGTCTGCGTGGGTTTTCTCCGGGTGCTCCGGTTTCCTCCCACAGTCCAAAAATGTGCGGGTTAGGTTGATTTGGCTATGATAAATTGACCCTTAGTGTTAGGGGGGTATTAAATATGTGGGGTTATGTGGATAGGGTGGGATATGTTAGGGGGAATTAAATACGTGGGGTTACGGGGGTAGGGTGGGATATGTGTACTGTGGGGATTAAAGCAGGGACAGGGTACTGGATTTGGATGATCAGCCATGATCGTATTGAATGGTGGAGCAGGCTCGACGGGCCGAATGGCCTACTCCTGCTCCTAGTTTCTATGTTTCTATGTTTCTATGTTTACCTCTGCACACATGCACCCATCACTCACCTGCACACCGGACATCTCGGCCCCGCAGACCCCCGCAGACCCACGGCTCGCCTTGCTGACCCTGGCACGGTTCGGAGCCGTCGGGAAGCCTATACTTTAGGTGGCAAAATAGGGATTATCCAAAAAACTGCCTTTGAGCTACCTGTTAACAGGCAGTTAATTGGCACTAATCCTCTTCCCGCCTCAAGGAGGTGGCTCCCAGAGCGGGTCAGGTACCCACCTCCTGGGAAGATGGCACGGAGGCGGGTTGGGGGCGGGATGAGTACCTGCCCCCAGATTCTGCCATTTTCCCGGCAGTCCCGCCTCCATACCAGCCTCCCCAGGGCTGGCAAAATCGCCCCCTTAGTAGCTGTTTTGCATTTCTCCTTTTCAAACACTACTTTGAACTCGATCATATTATGATCACTATTAGGTAAACATTTATTAAAAGTAAAACAAAAAGTAACTTTTTTCAAAAAGTAACAGAATCTCATTTGGGGTAGGTTGGAGGAAAATGGTTCAAGGCAAAGAAGATGTGCTTTGAAATAAAACTTGAAGCACAATTGTCTGTATCCTTGAACTTATGCAGACAATTAACTAAAAGGGTCACATTGGATTTTTTTAAATTTTGGCAAGCTCAGCTCCTGGCAAAGCAAACATTTCTATAATTATTTTGTTCTTGTCTATGTGGAAAAGGTTGAGCTGGAGTGCTGATTTGAATCAAGAATGATGGATGCCAGCATTAGCCTGGACACTGTTCTTTGGCACCATGCTGAGAAGGATTAAAGCTCACCTTGGATCTTTCTCACCTTTCTTCAATGGCAGCAAAGTTGCAATGCAGATTAAGCTTCTGACATCCAAATACTTCTCATTCATGCTTCAGAGCTCCTGGGCTTGTGATGGAAGGGCTACCTTTGTTCCACATGAAATAAAACTAGCACCAAGTTGTGAAATGGCTTTGTGGCAAAAAGGGGAGAGGGTAAATTGGGAGGGAGGGAGGCTGTCACTGGAGGGGAGGCAGCATCATAGTGGGCACATAGCTTTACCAAAACTCTGCACATGAGGGCCTAGATTAAGCAGTTGGTGATGAGTAAGCCTGTTATACGGCATTGAATTTGGAAATGTAGAACATCAAGACATCAAGTTGGTTGGCATGTCACAAGCTGCTCTACCTAGGTTCTTCCTGCTGATTGTATGAGGTAACTCTGAAACTTGGGATGACAGTCGCTGTAAGGCATTACCTGGAGACTTTGTACGAGAACATGCCCTCCAACCTCTAGAGTTCAGTGTCTATCATGATTGGGTTGCAAAGAATCAAGCAGCTGTTGCTGAAACTCTGCATCTCCGGCTGGTGAAACTGGAGTTAGAAGGTGGGGTATGTCCCTATTGGGGGGGGGGGGGGGCATGCATTCCAAATCAGGCAAACAGAAACTCTACCTGTGTAAATTTCTTGGTTGTTTGGAGATTTGTACACATGGTGATAGGTTTCAGCATGTGTCAGACAGCTGGCAGACCAAAGCAATTGAGCTGGAATGAATGCAGATTTGGTTGAAGCAGTTAAAAGGGAAATGAACTGATTCCTGATTTATCATGGAACAGAGGAAGAAGCGCTTAGCATTAAGACAGGGGTGAGATAAAAGTGGTTCTGGGTAGGTATCCATTGACCGAAACAGCAGGATGAGCTTCATAGACAGAATTGTATCTGCTCATTCGTATCTTCTTATAATCTTATGTGGTCACTTGGCAATGACACAATGTAATGTTAATAAATGAGAAAGCATTTCTTGCACCGGTGGGCCACAAGTATAAATCGACTGGAATCTTTATGGCATTCCTTTTGAAAATGCATATAAATATGAGCAGAGAGGAACTCCGGGCCGTGCCAGATGAAATCAAATATGGGACAAGAGGTAAAACTCATTTTAAAGTGTTTCATTAAATTATATTGTTTTTCATTGATGTTAGCATAGTAATATTGCTTTACTCCAAAAAAGTGCACCTCCTACTGGCTGATATGCAGAACAGCACTACTGCTGAAAGCCTGGTTATACTTTCTCCTGGCTGGAGGAGGCATTGCACAATAATAGCTGAATAGGAAATAGAAGGGGACATCTAAATTGGAAATAACCCTAAACAAAATAAAAGTTAAGCACAAATAATAGCTAGCATCAGGAATGACACCTGAACAATACTGCAGATTGAATGTGAGATAGGGAAGTGGGTAGGGGATGGGAGATGGTAGGTGCACAATAACGGAGCTTCCTTCACACATATCCTTTGTAAGTCATTCAATTCTTTTCATAGTTTTCTGGCAATGGGATAGTGGGAAACAGTCTCCTTGTGGTGCTGCATTGACTTCCTTCACAGCAGCTTGTGCTGTTTACAGCCTTTCTTTAGGACAATAGTCAGGAAGGAAAGTTTTTAGTTTATGTCCTTGGGAATGCATGACTATATCAACACCTAGACAATGGAGCCTTCTTTTAAAAAAAATCCTAAGTGTGTCATTTACTACACCGAACATCCATTAAATGACAGGGAAATCAACGGAATCTTCTCCTTTTTAGAATATAGATTAACGCGAATTTGTTTTGTAACAATTAAAGGTGACTTTTATTTAATGAGGAAGTTTTCAATCAAGTTCATATCCTGGAAAAGCCACGGAGCATCCTGCTTTGAAAAAGCATGCAGCCATGCCGCAGTGTTGGATGTACTGCCAAATGCGCATTGTAGCAGATGCACGACCTATTGCAGCCCACCTGTTCTTCCCAATTGAGCTATTTTCTTATTAAAGCTGAGAAGAAAAATAAAAGGCAACAAATCTAAGAGGCAAATGCCACAGGTAATGTCAGCCTGACACAAAACACAAAATTCCAGCCTCCTCTGTTTAAATATGAGAAAGTGTATTGCAAGAAACATTACAGTGGTGACACTGACCCTCTAAAAACTGGCTGCTGCTCCCCTAATGGCTCGGTCAGTAAGTGAACTGTCTGTGTAGAATTGAAGCTATGATTCTTGGTTTGTTCTAAGTTAGCTGATCTCAACTGGGAGGGCAGCAGAGCCACTATAGTTGGCCTCAGCATCCTTTGACTAAGGAAGGAAAACAAATCAACCAGGGTTCCTTCTGCTGATCAGTATCTGGTGACTCCTGCTACAACATGGATAAGTGTGGACATCAACTGGGATAGCATCAGGCTCAGCTGTAATGCCAACCCAAAAGTGAATAGCACTGTTTAGGCTCACAAATGAATAATGGCCTCCTGGGCAAGGTGCTAGACAGCAGTCGATATCTGCGGAACTGTATCCCAGCATGAGTCTAGCCTTCCAGAGAGAATGGGAGAAAAATGGAGGGGGAATAAAGGAAGCATTGACTTGGGTAATCATACTAGGACTGGAAAATCATTGAGTAGTTTGGAGTTGAGTTACTGTACAGCACTGATGTGGCTAGACTACAAAGAAACTCTCCAACCTGTGAATAACAGCAGCTTGTTTATCCCACCATATCTGCCCCATTTATCTTGCTGTCTTTAATCCATCAGTGTGGTTATCACCCCAGCACTGATCCCGCAGTAAGGTCAATCAACATCTTGTCTTCAGTCCTTCAGTTGCTTTTTATTTTCTCCTCCAATTTCTCACCTCCTCTCCTGAATCCGTTGATTCCATCACTGGGGTTCAGTTCCTTCAGAAGCAGTCACCCTCCCATGTCTTGCAAAGCAGCTGTTATTCATGTTTAGGCCTTGACAGTGAGGGTTGGCAGGCTATCCAACTGTAGACAACATCAAAGCCAAACCTGAGCCCACCCTCACCTGGAATCCACACTCGTGTGCTTCCAGTAGGGGTTGTGTATAGTAACCTGGCCAGTGTTTCCTTTTCAGCTTGATTCTAGTTAGCAATGTGTCATTTACATAGAAACATAGAAACATAGAAGATAGGAGCAGGAGTAGGCCATTCGGCCCCTCGAGCCTGCTCCGCCATTCGATGAGATCATGGCTGATCATCTAAACTCAGTACCCTGTACCTGCCTTCTCCCCATATCCCTTGATACCTTTAGCTTTAAGAAATATATCTAACTCAACCTTGAATATATTTAATGACTTCGCCTCAACTACCTTCTGTGGTAGAGAATTCCACAGGTTCACCACTCTCTGGGTGAAGAAATTCTTCCTCATTTCTGTCCTAAATGGTTTACCCGTTATCCGTAGATTATGACCCCTGGTTCTGGACTCTCCGACCATCGGGAACATTCTTCCTGCATCTAGTTTGTCCAGACCTGTCAGAATTTTATATGTTTCGATGAGATCCCCTCTCATTCTTCTATACTCCAGTGAGTATAAGCCCAATCGACCCAATCTCTCCTCATATGTCATTCCTGCCATCCCAGGTATCAGCCTTGTGAATCTTCGCTGAACTCCTTCCATGGCAAGAACATCCTTCCTCAGATAAGGCGACCAAAACTGCACACAGTACTCAAGGTGTGGTCTCACCAAGGCCCTGTACAACTGCAGCAGGACATCCCTGCTCCTATACTCAAACCCTTTCGCTATGAAGGCCAACATACCATTTGCCTTCTTCACCGCCTGCTGCACCTGCATGCTTACTTTCAGCGACTGGTGCACAAGGACACCCAGGTCTCGTTGCACTTCCCCTTCTCCCAATCTATTGCCATTCAGATAATAGTCTGCCTTTCTGTTTTTGACATGTCAATGTCAACACAATATTGATATCTACTCATTTTTGCTTGCAAGCAAGGAAAGAAAATAGATATGTGCACTGCTATATTTGCAGGATCTTTTATTGCGTTTTTGGGAACTTTTACTAAAGATCTACCATGCCGGGAAAGATTGGCTGGATGACAGTTAGTACCAAGTAAATCTTTCCTGTATGTGCTTCTCATTAAACAACTAGCAAAACTCAAAAAATATCCAATGCTACCTACCCTGATCAGTAGAGGGCAAGAGTGTACCATTCTCAGATAATGGTATTGCTATCCTAAAAATGCAAAACATATTCAAGCCTTTTTTTTCCAAATTTTTCCCTTCTTTTGAGGGCAGTGACTCATGCTGGGCACAGTTCCATGGGCACCTGAAGTTCTTGGGTATCTTGTCTAAGTGGCCTTCCTTCACATGAGACTAGACATTGAGTCCTGACTCTCCATCTCTTAGAATGTGGGGTTGGAGTCTGGCCTTAATGGCAATTCAGTGCTCTTTATAGCAGATGTCACCAGTTGACTTTTCCCTTTCCTAACCCAGAACACTAAAGGCAATTGCAGTGGCTTGGCACTAGCCAAACGGTGATCAGCAAAGATCAGAAATCAATCCTGTAGGAGGAGGTTGGTGTCAATGTGATCTATTTCATAGAATAATAAAAAGTTTTAAAAATAAATCTTAAACAATATGTGCTGCAGAGTTGGAAGAGATGCTGAGTTGGCACTGATGTACTGGAGACACCAGCCAAACAGGTGGAGGACAAGGAGTTCATCTGGAATACTGTCACTGTTTGATTGGAGTCTCAGGAATAGGAAATGAAAGGGAGGGCAGATGATTTTTTTCCAATATGAAGAAATATTAAGAAGAGAAATATATATTAAATTATATTTTTAAAATGTGGAAAAATTAAATTTAAAAATTAGAACATTATTGGTTTGTAATGAGAAAGACAAAAGAAAGACTTGCATTTATATAGCGCCTTTCACAACCACCGGATGTCCCAAAGCACTTTACAGCCAATGAAGTACTTTTTGAAGTGTAGCACTGTTGTAATGTGGGAAACGCGGCAGCCAATTTGTGCACAGCAAACTCCCACAAACAGCAATGTGACCAGATAATCTGTTTTAGTGATGTTGATTGAGGGATAAACATTGGCCAGGACACCGAGGATAACCCCCCTGCCCTTCTTCAAAATAGTGCCATGGAATCTTTTATGTCCATCTGAGAGAACAGGTCTGGCCTCGGTTTAACGTCTCATCAGAAAGATGGCACCTCTGACAGTGCAGCACTCCCTCAGCACTGCACTGGAGGCACAATTTTTGAAACAGGTGAGCATTGTCTCACTTAATGTCTAATGAGTTGGGTATAGTCTCATAGGAAAGCTTGGGTCTTGCAGACGCTGATAATGTGACCCATGGCACCTTTAAAAAATATTATTGAATATATAGTCCTCTTACCATTTCTCCCTATTGCAAAAAATCATCTTTACTTCTTTATAATTACCCTTCCTGCAGTTCCTATTAAACAGTGACAGTATTCCAGATGAACCCTCTCGTCCTCCACCTGTTTAGCAGGAGTCTCTAGTTCATTAATGCCAACTCCTTTACAAAAAGTGATCTTCCCCCCTGTAACCAAACTGGAATAATCACTTTTAAAAGATCTAATTAACGACCTGAGTCAGTGAACAGACAAAAATTAAGCATTTTATCATTGGTTGCACCAGTGTACATTGATCAGTGAGTTGCATTATCCTGCTGCTTAGAGATTAAACAATACTGAGTACTGATCAAAGGACAGTTTAACAGGAGTGTAACTCCATTGAGATATATAATAAGTGAACTGCGACACTGGATTTTTTCATCACAACTAAATGTTCACTTTTTCCTTGTTCACTATAAGAGAGTTTCATTATATATGTTGAGGCAGAATGGATATACCTGTCATCACTATGTGTTTGTGAATATTATTAACAGCATGCTTCTTTTTCAACTTTCAGTCAGATATATCATAGCCCCTCCTCAAAATTCCCACCCTGAACCCCTCTGTCCTTGCAAACTACTGACCCATCTTCAACCACCCTAACCGTTCCAAAGTCCTTGGACGCATTGTCCCCTCAGAAATCTGTGCCATCTCTCTCACAATTCCCTGTTTGAATCTCTCCAATCAGGCTTCTGCCCCGCCACAGCACCAAAACGGCCCTAACCAAAGACACAATCAACATTCTCCCTGACTGTGACTGTGGTGCACTATCCCATCCTCAACCTCTCTGCAGCATTTAATAGGTCAACCACACCATCATCCTCCAATGCCCCTCCTCCATTGTTCAGCTCAGTAGGACTGCCCTTGCTTGGTTAAACTCTCACTTATCCAATCATAGCCAGAGCATTTCCAGCAATGGCTTCTCTTCCTCCTCCCACACAGATACCTCCAAGAATCTATCCTTGGCCCCCTCATCTACAAGTTGTCACTTGGCGACATCATCCGCAGACATGGGGTTAGGTTCCACATGTATGTGGCTCAGTTGGTAGCACACTCGCCTCTGAGTCAGAAGGTTGTGGGTTCATGTCCCACTCCAGGGACTTGAGCACATAAAGCTAGGCTGACACTCCAGTGCAGTGCTGAGGGAGTGTTGCACTGTTGGAGGTGCCGTCTTTCAGTTGAGACGTTAAACCGAGGCCCCATCTGTTCTCTCAGGTGGATGTAAAAGATCCCATAGCACCATTTCGAAGAAGAGTAGGGGAGTTATCCCTGGTGTCCTGGCCAATATTTATCCCTCAACCAACGTAACAAAAAACAGATTATCTGGTTATTATCACATTGCTGTTTGTGGGACCTTGCTGTGTGCAAATTGGCTGCTGCGTTTCCCACATTACAACAGTGACATTACTTCATTGGCTGTAAAGCACTTTGAGACGTCCGGTGGTCGTGAAAGGCGCTATATAATTGCAATTATTTCTTTTTTCTTTTCTCAAACCTCTCCTCCAGAAACAAAAAGTTAACTACTCTTGTAACAGTGATTCCAGAGTTCTCCAGAGACACACACAGACTATTGAAATTCAGCAATCACACAGCACTCACTGATATACTGGAAAGCTCTACGAATCAGTAACAAATCACTAATTTCATTAACTATCTTTTATAAATGATGTGTACTCTTAAAATAATAAAACTGTAACTTAACTTAAAACATTAAAAGAACCTTAACAACTTAAATTAAAATTGTATTCCCGGGCGTGATGATGATAAATTATGAGAAGTCGCACAACACCAGGTTATAGTCCAACAGTTTTATTTGAAATCACAAGCTTTCGGAGCGCTGCTCCTTCGTCAGGTGAAGTGAAGGAATACAAAATCGACAAAGCATATATAGATAGAGAACAATGCCTGTGTAACTTACAATGGCAGACGACTACATTTAATCCTCCTGACTGTTTAAATGATTAAATGTAGTCCTCTGCCATTGTAAGTTACACATGCATTGTTCTCTATCTATATATGCTTTGTCGATTTTGTATTCCTTCACTTTACCTGACGAAGGAGCAGCCGCTCCGAAAGCTTGTGATTTCAAATAAAACTATTGGACTATAACCTGGTGTTGTGCGACTTCTCACTTTTGTCCACCCCAGTCCAACACCGGCATCTCCGCATCATGATAAATTATGTGTAACTCACTTCCAGGGATCTGTCATTTCCTTTGCAACACGCCCAGAGATCGTTCTTTCTCGATATAATCTTCTCCTGAGGTCAGATCATACTCTGTGTAATTCATTCCTCGAGTTCTGTGAAATTCACTCCCAGACATTTGTTATTCTCTATACAACTCACTCCCAAGGATCTATCATTCTTCATGCAACGCCTTCCCAGTCATTATATTTATACATAAAAAAGGACGTGAATGCTGACAACGAACCGGAAGCGGACTGCGCATGCGCGTTACCGGTTCCGTGACGTCGTGGGTTTGTTAAAAAACATTAAATACCGGGAGAGAGCGGGCTGTGGGAAAAAATACCGGGAGAGAGCGTGCTGTTGACCTATATACAGAATCAACTTCTCTCTATACTCAACAATGTACATTGACTCATTAACTTAGGAGAGCTTCCTTCCCCCACTGTGGTGTTTCCTTTTCCCACGAGTCATTCTTGTGAATTCTCCTCATAAGATTACCAATTTAGGGATAGTTCACACAAAGTTATTGACTCTTTTGTGCCATGGGCTCATGCTCACTCGGATCTGAATTAAGGCTGCACCTTGAATTTTTTTTTGGGTGGTTGAAAATCAATTGTTGCTGAGGACACTGGGAGAACTCCCTGATCTTCATTGGAAAAAGTACAATGGGACCTTTTACAGATAGAGCCTCGGTTTAATACCATATCCAAAAGACATAGTACTGCTTCCCACTTCATATCCCACGGGATATGGAGTGTCATGGATTCCAACTGGAGGGTGAGTGCAGCTTTGGTGGAACGGGAAGGCAGGTTTCATCCCATTGTACTCCTGCTGAGAGGGAGTCGGCAGCACTACTCGTCTGTTTCATTCCCTTCTAGAAGACCAGCTGTTTCTGCTGCAAGGTTTTCTGGAGGTGTGCACATTTCATTCATAGTGCTCATTTCACTCAATGTGACTGGGCTGTATTTGGGAGGGAGGGTTACAGTCAGACCTCAGCCAGCCCACCTTACAACAACCTAAAGTGCTAGTAAAAGATCATAGGGCTTTTGAGACTGATTATGCCGGCATTCCTTCAACCAACAGGCCACAGCAAACCAGGAGACACTCAATGGGGGAAAAATTCAGTATCGCCCCATTTGGGGAGCCATTATCGGCCGTGCGCAAAGTTTAGCGCCTGGCGCTAATTATCGCCTCTGACTGCAAACTTGGCTTTTATCGCCCCTGGAGGTGATTGGAGCGCTAAATCAGGCGCTACACACCTGTCTTAAGGTGCAAAGGCTGAGGAACGAGACGCTAACTCAGAGCACTGGCGAAGCTCATGTGATGTCAGTCAGCAACGGAACACAGACACACTGGCGCCTGCCAGTTCTTAAAGGGGATGGTCGATCTTGATCTACATCCACACCCTGCTCATTGCAGCCTTGAATCTCGGCCTGGAGAGACCTGTACACCAACTCTGTTGGAAAGAACAATGGAGAGGCCCAGGGAAAGAGCTCAGACTGCAGCCCCCATATTCTCTTCTAAATCGATGCAAGGAAGATCAAACCAGAAAGAAGCTGCAAAGTGCTGCTTAGTACCCAAAACTCCTCAACACAGCTTTGAATATTTCCTGCAGTCTCTCTCTCTCACTCAGAATGCGTGGTGCAAAAATTTCGCCAACAAATAAAGGCAGAAAGTGGTCGCCTTTAAATAGCGCTCCCCCAGTCCCTTCCTGACTGCAAAACGCTCCCCTCAACCCGTCGTTGCTAGCGGCAGGCGGTAAGACAGGGGGCGCCACTCAATATCTGGTCGGGGCGCTACCGGGGCGTTGCACTCTCGACTGATGTCACGATCGGCCGGCGCAGGAGATCGTGGTGGTAGTGTTTAGCATCGCCTGCAAAATGTCTAGTTAATTTCGTGAGCGGCGCAAACATCGCCGCACATGGGTGCTAGTTGCTTTGCGCCCCATTAGCGCCCTCTTAAGGCGCTAACGGGAGGCGCAATCCAACTGAATTTTTCCCCCAATGTCTCCCATCAAAAGTCAGCGTTTCCAGCACCTGTTCCCACCAAGCCCTGGCTGCAGGGAATGGTGCTGCTGCCTTTAACCTTTCCCTACATTACAAAAGTGACTACACTTCAAAAGTACTTAATTGGCTGTAAAACACTTTGGGATATCCTGAGGTTGTGAAAGGCGCTAGATAAATGTAAGTAACATTTGTGCCACACAAGTCCCAGGCAATGACCACCTCCAACAAAAGAAAGTCTAACCACCTCCCCTTGACATTCAATGGCATTACCATCATTGTATCCCCCTCCATCAACATCCTGGGGGGTCACCGTTGACCAGAAACTTAACTGGACCAGCCATATAAATACTGTGGTTTCAAGAGCAGGTCAGAGGCTGGGTATTCTGCGGTGAGTGTCTCACCTCCTGACTCCCCAAAGCCTTTCCACCATCTACAAGGCACAAGTCAGGAGTGTGATGGAATACTCTCATTTTCCCGGATGAGTGCAGCTCCAACAACACTCAAGAAGCTCAATAGCATCCAGGACAAAGCAGCCCGCTTGATTGGCACCCCATCCACCACCTTAAACATTCACTCCCTCCACCACCGGCGCACCGTAGCTGCAGTGTGTACCATCTACAAGATGCACTGCAGCGACTCGCCAAGGCCTCTTCGGCAGCACCTCCCAACCCCACGACCTCGTCCACCTAGAAGGACAAGGGCAGCAGGCGCATGGGAACACCACCACCTCCAAGTTCCCCATCAAGTCACACACCATCCTGACTTGGAAATGTATCGCTGCTCCTTCATTGTTGCTGGGTCAAAACCCTGGAACTCCCTCCCTAACAGCACTGTGGCCAAAGAGAAAGAGATTGGCATAAATGGAGAAACAGCAGTGGAAGAGAAAGACAGCTGTGAAGGAGGAGAAAGGGACACGCACGAATGAAAGCGGAGAAAGGACGAGAGATGTCAATAACAGAAACAAAGACAGAGGTGAAATGGCATGGTTGGATGATTCCAAGAAGTATAAAATAGACTGGGAGTTGGAGGTGACTAATCATGATTTTGCCGGACTCAGAAGTAATCTAATCATATTTGACCCACTCACTAGTTGAGGCGCACAGATGTAGTTCACTGCGCTTCAAAGTTGGAGACCCTCACAGGCAGCAGAGAGAAGCAGTCGTCTCCCGTCAACCTGGCCTAGAGTCAAACTCAAGACCCAGAACAAAATGATAGTGTTTTACTCACTGTGACACTGGAGACCTAACTCACGTTGTCTAGTAAACTGGGAGGAGATAGTTCCCAAATGCTTAGTTTTTTTTTAAGATCCTGGTTACTGTGCAACACTTTAAAGATCTATCCTAATTGTTTATATTGTTTAGATAAATATTTACAGAAAACTAGTAAACTCGGTTTAAAGTCCCCGTCCTATACATCGTATTCTCTGAAAACTTTTTTTTTACTTAAGGTTTCCTTAAAATGTAATGGTTGTTTGCTGTTCCCTGAATTTTACCTCTATTTAGTAAATAAAATAATAGAGTATGTTCTGTCGCCATATATATTCAAGATGTCCTCGTAATGTGAGCAGCATCATGAACAATAAACATTTGGAACATTCAAAAGATCGCCTGACTATCACGATTACCTTGCGAGCAGAAGATGACATTAATCAGAACAGATCACAGAATGTATCTGACACCAGCCTCTTCAGTCCTGTAGGTAAAGGGTCTCCTAGCACTTCCCTGGCCGCTTGACAATCATTTCTCGAATCTCATTGAGCCTTTGTCCTTGAACTTAAATAAAAAAGCTGTGTTTAAAAGAAAAAAACGTTCTTCTTTCCAAATTGCGTCTGCGGACCTTCAACATTAACCAGACCGAAAGGGAAAGCTGCGCTTAAACGCTGTCGCATCTGATCCTCTTGTCTTTATTTTAGCATTTTAAAGTTCAATAGTCTTGAAGTCCGGCTGCTTGATTCGTTGCCTGATGACTGCATCCTTGAAGATAACTCTAACTCTTTGACAGTGAAGTTGGGAAATGAGTGAGTGACGGTGCCACCAACCAATGGCACCGTTCACCCAGCTCGGGACTCTTTCTAAATATAAACACGGCTTTTGCGTTGGTTTCAGCAGGGTGGGACTTGTCTTATCAATCCCAGGACAGGAATTCGGCTGAGTTGTCTGCTTTGGCTGCCGGGGTTACGATCTGCCTAAGACTAAGGCTCCCCTTCGGTTTAAAGCGCTGTCCTTCCCCCCCAGCCCGCTGGTTACATTCAGCTGCTTTGATAACGGACAGGGGTTAGGGAGCCTGCCAGAAATATACCCAGTAACTCCTTAAAGATACCGCTCGGCAGTACCTTTAAATTCTCACAGTGAAATCCCCTTTTTGAAATGTATTATACTATGGAGTTTTTTTTTACACACACTGTTTAAAGGAATTAACCGCTTAAAGTCACATCCTCCATCTCCACGCCCCTCCCCCAGGATTTACAGTATTTAACATTTATAACTGTTAGCAATAAATAGCCAGACAGTAATCTCATCAAGTGACACATAAACCGCTAACGCTCAATTTCCATCTGTTTTTATTACCTACAGGCAGATCTACAGTAACGTTGCTCAGGCCCAGTTTAGAGTGCTGGCAATAAAGTGTAATGAGGAACGTGTAATACTTACTGAAAGCGCATTCCATAGGCAAGACTTGTATCAGAGAAGCAGGAATAACATTACCATTACTGTTGGAATGTTACAGCATTACCAACTCAAGGATTTATTTATGTCTGTCAGCTGTGGTTTAGTGGTAGCACTCTGGCCTCTGCGTCAGAATGGTTGCTGGTTCAAGTCCCACTCTACAGGCCTGAGCGCATCAGTCAGGCTGACACCTCAGCGCAGTACTGTGGGAGTGCTGCACTGTCTTTCAGATGTGATGTTAAACTGAGGCCCTGTCTGCCCTTTCAGATGTATGTAAAAGATTTCAGGGCAACCTTCAAAGAAGAGCAGGGGAGTTATCCTGGTCAATATTTATCCCTCAGCCAACATCTAGAATGTCAAAGTTCGTTTGATAACCCTCCTATGAAGCGCCTTGGGATGTTTTACTATGTTAAAGGTGCTATATAAATACAAATTATTGTTGTAAAGCGCTTTGGGTATCCTGAGGTCATGAAAGTTGCTGTAAATTCAAGTCTTTCTTTCTATAAATATAAATAGAGAATCTGCGTCTTGTGAGTGGTTTTATTCTAATTTGGTCTGCTCTTTTGCAAATATAGATGGCATGCTAGACACCAGCTGTCAACATATCCCATAACATTGATATGTGATTAGAATAACCATTGTGATATATACATTGCAGATTTACAGAATGGTAATAAATAAGTGCAAATAATAAGTTCAATATATATACTATAAATAATAGCCAATACATCAATATATGCATTATAAATAATGGCCAATATATCAATACTGTATATACATTATAAATAGTAGCCAGTAGATCAATATAATGAAAAGTTTTGTGCCTGACATATTTGTATGTTCTTAGAGTGCTCAAATTTCACATTGATTAAAAAGCCATCAAACAACAAAACACTTTAATATTTATTTTATTATCTCTCAACAATGTTTAAATAATCAACAGATTAAACTGTTCAATAATTCTAAAAATAAGCCCATTTCATTTACCAATCTCACCAACAACGTTTGCCTGCACAGCCCTCCCCTTTCTCAGAGCCTCAGATTATACAAGATGTTAATACAGTTAGGTATATAATAAATATGTTGTTTACATATTTAAAAACATTACAGTAGGTGTATATTGCAAATTATATGGCAGCTTTATATATTTTCCAAATAAGGCAGCTGCGTACATTCCGTGGTAACTTATTTGCCCCCTTTTTTGGTTTCCCAGGGCTGTGCACCACTTGTGGCAGGAGGGCACATCAGCAAATATTAGTGACTAAGAGATGTATAAAATTATGCCAGTGACAATAAGAACATAAGAAATAGGAGCAGTAGGCGGCCATTCGGCCCTTCGAGCCTTCAATGAGATCATGGCTGATCTTCTGCCTCAACCCCATTCACCGGCCCTATCGCCCTATCCCTTGATGCCCTTACTAGTCAGAAATCTATCGACTTCTGTTTTGAATATACCCAATGACTGAGCCTCCACAGCCCTCTGGGGCAGAGAATTCCAAAGATTCACCACCCTCTGTGTGAAGAAATTTCTTCTCATCTCAGTCCTGAATGGCCTACCCTTTATCCTGAGGCTGTGGCCCCTGGTTCTAGACTCCCCAGCCAAGGGAAACACTCTCCCAGCATCCACCCTATCAAGCCCTGTAATAATTTTGTATACTTCAATGAGATCCCCTCTCATTCTTCTGAATTCAAGAGAATACAGGCCTAGTTTACTCAATCTCTTCTCATACGACAGTTCCTTTTCCTTGTGCAGAAATGCTCAGCCTCTACTCAGCACTTCCGCATGGTGACAATGCAGAGAGCAGGGCCGGAATCTTTACCTGAGCATCGGGGCGGGTGCGTGCGGGCCGCATAGCGTGTCACCATCCCGAACTTTTCAACAGCGCGTTCCGCACTGCGCGTTTAACTCAATTACATCAATTGAAACAATCACGCAGGTTCCCCGGCCTAATTAAATGGAGCGGGTTTGATGATGTCACCAATGACTCGTTTTCAGCACAGATATTTAAAGCAGCCTTGCACACATCCCAGTTGAAGATTGTTGTAGGAGAGATAAAGGTGTTTGGGAGAGCTACAAATTGGTGAATATCACTGATATTTGTGTGGGTCATGGATTCACACAGACAGAAGGGCGTGCCAAGATTCCCTGATGCCTCCCTGGAAGTGCTGGTCCAGGGAGTCAGAGCACGCAGGGAGGTCCTCTTCCCTGCAGATGGACGCAAAAGACCAGCCAGAGACACTAAGAGGGCATGGCTGGAGATCGCGGAGGAGGTCAGCAGCAGGGATGTCGTGAGGCGGACGTGGATCCAGTGCCGCAAAAGATTCAATGATCTCATGAGGTCAGGAAAGTTGAGTGCAATGCCACATTCACCTACATCCTGATGCGTGTGTCACCTAAACCTCATCACTGTGCCATCCCAAGCCTACTCCTGCACATCATTCCTCACACCAACCCACCTTACAGGTGCACCCATCCCTCTCTGTCTGTGCACCTACTCACATCCCCATCTGACTAACCACCACTGGCACTCGCCCTCATCCTAATGCAATCAGAGCAAGTAACACCACAGAAGGAAGCTATTTGGCAATGTCACACCACTCCCTTATAGCCGCCCTCTACAGATGTAGCCCATTCATTCCTTAAATTCATTCCATCACTCTCACTCAAAGTTCTCTTCTTTCCCTCCTTGCAGGAGAAGGGAGCCCAGAACAACAGGGAGAGGCAGAGAACCGGAGGTGGCCCTCCAATATTCACCAATTTGACTCCAGCAGAGGAGGAGGCATTTGAAATCTCTGGCGTTGCAGAGCTGCTGCCAGTGGGAGACAGAGAGAGGAGGACCTCCCAACAACCTGGTGACAGAATTAAATCTCATACAGCCACATGGGATACAACAGTCACTCATGGTGACTGATGTCAGCAGCCAGTGAAATGTCATCATGTGCATAATGGTAACGTTACACATTCTTATCATAAGACTTCTAATTCATCTCTTTACTCTACCACAGGTCCATCAAGTGCCCCCGCCACTGTCCAGCCAGAGGAGGAAGACAACTCCTCAGAGGAAGCTCCAGTCTCTTAGGGTGCACCATCACTATACCCATGTGCACCCAGCTCCAGCGCAGATATGTGCACGTCGGTAGGTCCTGCGAGACATAGAGTAGTGTTGTCACCTGGTGTCTCACAAATCACAAGTGAGCAAGAGCAGATGGTGGAGACAGGGACAGCACTGGAGAGTCCTGAGCTGCATGCAGATGCTGAACCTCTGGGGTCATTGAGAAAGAGGGTGATCTTGGAGGAGCAGCAACAATTGCATGAGGCTCTGGCAGCTTTTGCAGCCGTGACGTATGCGAATGTACAGAGAATGGAGGAGTCCATCTCCAACATGAGCACCACCATCTCGCAGGCGATGGTGACGATGTGCTGTTACATGGAAAGGATGGCCACCTGCATCGAGCAGCAAATGCGCCAGTCCAACGAGAACATGCTTGCTGTGAACAATAGATTGCAAACGCTCATTGACCTCATCTCGAAGGGGCATACTAACGTAGACTTGGATGTTCATCACCCCTCTGATGTGCAGCAAGATGCTCTCCAGTTCCTTGCTAGCAGGGAAGGGCGGGTGGTCCATGAGAGGGATGATGGCGAGAGGGGACATGGAAGTGGGGGCTCTTCTTAAAGCTCTCCCACTTCTCCCCCGTTACCTCCCCCTCGGTCAGAGCCCCACACGCTGCCTCGGATCCCGATGGGTGAGTCTGTCCCTGTACCGTTGCAGGAGGAGCAGTCTTTGGCAGAGCCCTCACAGGTTCCAAAACCCAGAGGATGTCTGCCAAAAGTGTCTAAGCAGTTGCAGCAGGGAAGTGAGCAGCCTGCCTCTACCTCTGCTGAAGCCACTGTGGCTGCACCTCGTAGAAGCATGCGTAAATGAAAAAAGACACAATCCTAGATGCACAAGGGTATGCATATGGGCGTATGACAAATTGTTAATGTTATGTTTCAGTTCTATTTATGACGCACATAAATGTATTTCTTTGCACAACTTTCACGTTTTGTCAATTTTTGCCTGCCACCTGGGAAGTGGCTTTGTCACTTGGAGTGAATGGTGAGACATTACTTAACCTCAAGCAATGGGGGTTTGGGTGACAGGAATGGCTTGTTCATTGTAGGACTGCTTTGTGGTTTTGTTGGTGGGGGGGAAGTTGGTACAGCATCTGGGAGCCATATGGGTGCACTGGTGCAACTTACGTAAATCGAGCTATTATGAGGCCATCCCGGGCCTCCCAGGCAGCAATGTGCGCCGCTGCTGGTGCCATCTCCATCTCAGGTTCCTCCACCTCCTCCTCCTCATGTTCCACCTGTTCCTCTTCCTCCAAAGAGTTTGTGCGCTCTGTGCCTTGCTCCTCCTGTAGCTCCAATCCTTGCTGCTGTGCTATGTTGTGCAGCGTGCAGCATACAACAATGATTCTGGAGACCCTGGCTGGTGAGTATTGAAGGGCTCCTCCAGATTCGTCAAGGCATCTGATGCGCATCTTCGTCATGCCGATTGCTTGCTCTATGACACATCTGGTGGGCATGTGGCTCTCATTATAGCGCTCCTCGGCCTCATTGCTTGGCCTTCTCAATAGTGTCATCAGCCACGTCTTCAGTGGATAGCCCTTGTCTCCAAGCAGCCAGCCGGTAAGTCTGTTTGGAGGTGCAAAGAGCTGAGGGAGGGTGGACTGGCACAGGATGAAAGAGTCATGACAGCTCCCTGGGAATCTGGCGCACACATGCTTGATGATCTTTTTATGGTTGCAGACGAGCTGCACATTGAGGGAGTGGAAGCCCTTCCGGTTCACAAACACTCCTGGTAGATCTGGGGGTGCCTTGGTGGCCACATGTGTGCAGTCGATGACACCCTGCACCTGTGGGAAGCCAGCCAGAGCTGTAAAGCCGCGTGCCCGCTCAGTAACACGGGCCTCATCAGTGGCAAAGTGTACATAATTGGCTGACTTGTGAAGCATGGCATTGGTCACCTGGGTGATGCATCTGTGGGCGGCCGACTGCGAGATCCTGCAAATGTCTGCTGCAGATCCCTGAAGGAACCTGAAGTGAAGAAGTTGAGGGCGGTGGTGACTTTGACAGCCACTGGTAAGGCATGGCCACCAGGTCCTCTGGGCAGCAAGTCTTGTTTCAGCAAGCTACAAATGTCTGCGCCGACCTGGTGCGATAGCCTGAGCCTCCTGAGGTACTGCTGTTCGGTCATGTCAAGAAAGCTTATCCTCTGCCTGTATACACTGTGTTGGGGGTATCACCTCCAGCGCAGTGCACTCCTGCGCTGATCCTCTCTCTCCTGTGGAGCTTCAGGTCGGTGAGGAGAAGGCTGCTAGTGTGGTTGCTGCTGCTGCTGGTGTGGCTGGTGTTGTTGGTGCTGGGGCTCATCTTGGTCCATTTCTGAGGTCCAAGGTGAGACAGCATAAGCGGCACCCATGCTGATCTGATAGATGGCAGGTAAAGTGGAGATCAGAGGCACAATCCTTCAATGTAGTGAGAGTGACTAGCAATGTAGTGAGAGTGGCTTCCTAGGTTGCAGAAATGACCTGCAAACTCCTGAATGCTAAATCTCAGCACAAAATGGTGTCAGCAAGAGCCTTTCCCTTAGGCAAGGAAGCAGGTGTAAGGTGTCTGTATTTATGTGTTTTTTCCAGCTGTCACTTAATGAACTCGCACAATGGCCACTGAGCTCCCGCCTCACCTTCACAGGCAAGGTTTCTGAGGTGCGTGAATCCCGTGCGCGACAAGTTAAAGCCCAAACCTGAGGTTAAAACGTCAGTTAAGGGTCTTTAAACGAGCAGTTAAATTCCTCGATGAGGTTGCCCGCCTCTCCCGAGCGGGTCCGCGGCATGCCTCGAAACGCGCCCGAGTTAAATGCAGAAGTTGGCGGGAGGACGGCGGGTTCCTGACGAGCTGTCAATTCTCGCGCTTTTAACCGCTGACCCGCCCCCAAACTTGCAGGCTCTGCAATGGGAAAATCCTGGCCCAGGACTCAGTGCGTGGCAGAGGTTGAAGTGGGATTGTCTGGTATACCATAGCAGTTCCTGTCTGACTGGCCACTGATATTACTGGTTCATGTATTTGTGATAGTCCCAGGAGTCTTTTGTCATTGGCTGTTGGATCTCCCAAGGATACGAAAATACTTTTTAGCACCTGGACTTATTTTCATTCCCAGAGCAGCCAGCTACTCTTGAAGATAAGAGCATTTTCATCTGCTCAGCCAACTTTCTTTCCCACTGCTCTTAACAATGCTGCATTTACTTGCTGCTCCCAATGGCCTCAATAATCCCTCCCTTGCTTTTTCTCCCCTTTACTTTCAGTGACCTTGACTCTCCCTTGTTATTTCCACATCACTACGCTTGACAACCTTGTGTCTTGCTCCCCCAATGCTGGTTTCTCCTTACTGCTCCTGTGGTCTGGAATCCATGTTCCCCTGTTGCTATTTCCTCCCCACCATTCTCAATCAACATCTGTTATAAATAATACATTATTCAATAAATACTTTCATTAAAAACCAAATACAAAAAAAGGCATGGATTTTTGTGGTGTGAAAATGTAATTTGGTCCCCTGATGAACCAATAACCCCGGAGCAAGTTGTTGTTCGGTCTCCGATATTGCACAAGTAATGGATCTTTGGCCAAAATGATTTTTCAATAAAAGGCATTTAATCACCGTTCCCTGCTGTCTCGTGGGTAAACATACTACCCAGTGTGATACTAAGCAATATAGACAGGAAGGTTCAGGTTTGATCTCTGGTCTGTCCTCAGTTAGCTGATCAATGGCATGGGAGTGATGTGAGCATTACAATAGCCCCCACTGTACATAAATTAGGTCTGGGAAAATCAATATTTCAAAATCAGCACAGCTCCTACCTTTGCTATCCAATTGCCTCAGCTGGAAAGTGTGCGGGTGTCAGATAAACGCCACATCAGGAATGGTGGCTGCCCCATAATTGAATAGCCTGACAACACTTACGATTGAGGTTAGCACATCAGGAACGGCTACTAAGTTGAGGTAGTATAGGGGGAACCAGTACCCATGGAACAGGAAAAATGAGTGCCTTCAGAAGAAAAGGATTGAATATTGGAGGTTGAAAAAGAAGTGTGTGGTGCAGATTGACCTGCTGTCCTAAGTGAAGAAGGAAAGTTGGGAAATGAAAGCATCAATGTACGGCGGTGGGGGGTTGGCGGGCGGGGGGTGGTGGTGGTGGGATGGATGACTTTGGTTCTGTGAAGCAGTGAGTTTAATTCCAGCCAGGAACATCTGAATATCTACCATGTAAGGATTTGGTTAGAAAAACTCAAAAAATGCTTTAATAACATCATCACAGTAAAGTGATGATATTATTCTGTGGTGTGTCTGCCTTCAATATGGCACAGTTACGTTCTAATTTGAATAATCCTTCTTTGCTAACAAGCCTGCAAGCTTACTTTAGAAACTGAGCAAAGAGTCTTATGAATATAGGAAAATTACAGCTTCAAAGTGATAGGATTAGAGGCATGTCATTATCCATTTAAAATGCCAAAAACAGCTACATATATTTCATTGAAAATAATGGAAAATCCTGACATTCCAAATGGGTCTGGGCTGAGTTACACATTGTGGTATTGTCAGTGTGCAATGCTATTTCTAGAACAGAAACACTGAAGTCTCCCTTTGGGCGTGAAGGATGTGGCATGTCTCCTGAATGTCTCCTGTGGGCTTCTTTGTCCCATTAGCAAACAAGATGCATCTGCTTTGTGGCTCCTGAACTACCAGTCTTTTGTTTCTGTTCCACTGGATGTATCTCATGTTGCAGAGTGTGTAGTGAGATTTTTTTTCCCCCATTCAACTTAAAATTGCAGCAGGAATGTTTTCCCTGATTACTTATCATGGATTGTTGCTGAAAGCAATTGGCATAGTATTCCTTTAAAGAGCTACATTCATCTGAATTGTCACACAATTGTATATTGTACAATCTGGGATAAAAAACAATGGTCCGGATTTTGCGGTGGATAATGACGGCGAACTGTCAGCGTACACTATCATTACCCCTCTGAAACTGACCCAACTTCAGGATTTAGCACATGTGCATCAAAATGCGGAAATCCAGAAGTTGCAGTCAGTCATTCACTGCTCTGAAACAAGCTGCGCTGTGGAACTCCCCATAGCCGGCAGTCAGTGAAATCAGTTGGACACTTAAGCTTTTCCGCTCTAATTGCGCTGTTAAACTCCCCATTAAAAATTAAGCCTTGTTGTAATAGGTGTAATTGGGGTTGTAACGGCATATTGACTACTGAACAACCGTTCTGGTCCTGTAAAACTAATTTTATATTTGTGGAATGTCAAGTTTTTCCATTATGACTAGATTTTTAAAGTAACAAAAATATAAATTTTTATTTTTTTTAAATTTTGTTTATGATTTTCAGCTTCTATCTTAACCCCATGTGTATGTCCCAACCTTCATTTCACTCTCTGTAAAAAAATTTTAAAGTGGAAAATAAAAGCTGCCTTTTATTTCCTGGTTTGCTGTCTGTGAGAATTCTTCAACGTGATTGTCTGCTTAGACAGCTTGATGATGTCACTGCTGCACCACATTGGATTTACCCTATTGACAGCGCTACAACCAATTTAATATCGAGAAAGCTTAAGTTTTTGCCACAGAGATCGCGAGACCTTTGTGGGCAGCTTTCTTCTTGGTCAGCGGCGATCGCTGTCGCTCCATCGCTGACCGCAAATTCCGGGCTATCAGTGATCTTATCTCTGTCTATTTGTCTGAGGGACTGCCTAACAAAAAGAAGACCGCAGAACCAATAGTGAAGCACAGGAAAGATACAACTGTGCACAAGTGTGCATGCGCCAAGTGGTGGAGAGGACAATCGGGGTGCTGAAATCATGCTTCCGGAGCCGGGAAGGTCGGGGGGGAGTTTGCAGTACTCACCTGAGAAAGTGGCGAGGGTTGTGGTGGTCTGTTACGTATTGCACAACTTTGCCCTGCGGGAAGGACTGACCCTTAACCCGGCAGACGAGAGTCCGGCAGAAATGGACGACATGGAGGTTCCCAACATGGATGTTGCTGGGGCCATGCTTTGCGGGCCACCCGAGGAAGCCACAGCTGCAACGGGCGGGGCGGCTAGAGAGCAGCTGGTGGCTTGTGCATTTGGACAGTGATGAGAGCGGCAAGATGCCTCCGCCTACCCCCTCCCCAGGAAGGCACACAAAAGAACAGGCAAGATTGAAAGTGAAACAGTGAACTTTTATTGTAGCAGCAAATACTCATTGCAAGACTTTTGAGGTAGTTATTGATAAACTTTACATAAACACTGAGGATTGTACATGAAAGACAAATTGAGTTAACTAGCTATTTGCTACTATGTAAACAGTTGTGATGTTAAAATGGTCGATGCTAATAAAAATTTTTTAACAGTTTAAACTGACTTCAGACTATAACTTAAGCACAACAAAAACGAAATCAATTATAATAGAAACATTCATTCATAAATATAAATAACACAACACCAATATTTCAAGAACAGCAAACATCAAAAAAGAAACAGACATGCCCCCCTCGCATCTGTGCCTGAGGGTCGCTGTGACAAAAGGTGTGAGTAAAAGGAGGTAGATTCTGCAAGAGGTGGCACCCTACTGCCTCCTGCGCCTTGCCCTTCCCCGTGACCTGATCCCTCTTGTGCCAAGGGCATGACCTCTGTGTGTTATCTGTTGCCCATCAGCAAGTAACTCATAGCTGGGTGCTACTGCTCAAAGGTGAAATTAGAAGTTGCATCTGTTAGAGATGCAGCTGCTGACTTGTGGGCCTGCACTGCGTCTGCGTTGGGAGCCGGCAAAGGGGGTTCTATGGGCATCACTACAGACTTCTTACAGAAACTCAGCACCCACGGACCAGTTGAACCAGGAACACTCCTCGCCACGATGGACGTATCGGGACTCTACACCAGTATCCCCCACGATGACGGCATCACTGCGACAGCCTCAGTACTCAACACCAACAACAGCCAATCTCCAGACGCCATCCTACAACTCATCCGCTTCATCCTTGACCACAATGTCTTCACCTTCGACAACCATTTTTTTACCCAAACACACGGAACAGCCATGGGGACCAAATTCGCACCCCAATACGCCAACATCTTCATGCACAAGTTCGAGCAAGACTTCTTCACTGCACAGGACCTCCAGCCAACGCTGTACACCAGATACATCGACGACATTTTCTTCCTTTGGACCCATGGCGAAGGATCACTGAAAAGACTACACGATAACATAAACAAGTTCCATCCCACCATCAAACTCACCATGGACTACTCCTCAGAATCGGTTTCATTCCTGGACACACGAATCTCCATCAAAGACGGACACCTCAGCACTTCACTCTACCGCAAGCCCACGGACAACCTCACGATGCTCCACTTCTCCAGCTTCCACCCTAACCACGTTAAAGAAGCCATCCCCTATGGACAAGCCCTGCGAATACACAGGATCTGCTCAGACGAGGAGGAACGCGATGGACACCTACGGACGCTGAAAAACGCCCTCGTAAGAACGGGATATGACGCTCGACTCATCGATCGACAGTTCCGACGGGCCACAGCGAAAAATCGCATAGACCTCCTCAGAAGGCAAACACGGGACACAACCAACAGGGTACCCTACGTCGTCCAGTACTTCCCCGGAGCGGAGAAACTACGCCATGTTCTTCGCAGCCTTCAACATGTCATCGATGACGACAAACACCTCGCTAAGGCCATCCCCACGCCTCCACTACTTGCCTTCAAACAGCCGCCTAACCTCAGAAGTACCATCGTTCGCAGCAAATTACCCAGCTTTCAGGATAACAGCGACCACGACACCACACAACCCTGCCATGGCAAACTCTGCAAGACATGCCAGATCATCAACACAGATACCATCATCACACGTGAGGACACTACCCACCAGGTACATGATACATACTCATGTGACTCGGCCAACGTTGTCTACCTCATACGTTGCAGGAAAGAATGCACCGCGGCATGGTACATCGGCGAGACCATGCAGACACTGAGACAACGTATGAACGAGCACCGCGCAACAATCGCCAGGCAGGATTGTTACCTCCCAGTCGGGGAACACTTCAGCAGTCAAGGACATTCAGCCTCGGATCTGCGGGTAAGCGTTCTCCAAGGCGACCTTAGGAAAACACGACAACGCAAAATCATCGAGCAGAAACTGATAGCCAAGTTCCGCACTCATGAAGACGGTCTCAATCGGGATCTTGGGTTTATGTCACGATACATGACGTGATCCGGACTCGAGTCGTCGTTGGCTTGTTCTCAGATGTGATTCCCAGTAAAAAAGTAAAAATTTTAAAGTTAATCGTTTTACATACAGACGGCAGCTTTTGACACATTCGACCCCATGCGATTCCACCTCATTGTCTCAGTTGTATCTTGCTATGTCTTTGATGTGGTACCTTCCTGGCTGACCTGATTAACTTTATCACACCTCGGCAGATAAACAGTCAGGATGATTGAATTCAGTGGTCTGCAATTGTAAGTTACACATGCTTTGTTCTCTATCTATGTATGCTTTGACGATTCTGTATCTCCTCACTTCACCCGACGAAGGAGTTTTAACTCCGAAAGCTTGTGATTTAAAATAAAACTGTTGGACTATAACCTGGTGTTGTGCGACCTCTCATCATATGTATGACAGCCGAACTTGATCTATGCAACTCAAATACTTGTATAAGTGCCTGGCTAAAGTGACTTAAATTATCATCCATGTGGGCAAAATGATTTAAATTTATCTGATTAATAAGGGCCAACTGATCAGTAATGGTCTGGGTATTTATGGCCTACTGATTAAACAGATTAATTCAAAAGTCCTTCATCTGCTGTCTCATGGAGGCAAGAGAGTCAAGGTGCTTGTTATGCTGATCCACCAATCTTTGCCTCACTCCTTCAATAATGAAGTCTTCTTCCAGCTCACTATCAACATGGGGCTGATGTCTTCCCTGTCTTACTTCTGACTGGGGCGCATCAACTACAACAATGGAGGTCCCCTCAGCCCCTGACAGGTCGGACACATCTATCACATTTCTTCCCACTGGCTCCGCGGCGTCCTCTTGGTGGCTGCCTGTGACAGGGCAGTCACGTGTGTCTCGCACAGAGCCAGAGGGGCCAGGAGATGGAGAGACGGTGATCTGAGGTTCACTGCGGTCAAGCCACATCATCACCCTGAAGGTGCAATGTGGGGGCAGGAGTGCCAACGCCACTTTGCCTGCCCTCCCACCCAGGGTGCACACCCTCCTCTTCCTCTGGAGGCCACTCCCGTTCTTCCTCCTCCTCTGCCTCACTTACCATGTCAACTGCCTCTGCTACCCCTGCCTCAACGCCCTCTCCAGGCCCTGTGTCAACACCCTCTGCAGCTGCTGACTCGCCGCCATCTGGAGCCCGTGCATCAAAAGACAGCTGTCCACCTGTGGGAAGGAAAAAATAAACATTTACAATGGTGAAGCATGTTCATCTGGCACATCACAGAAGCTCATAAGGTGCGTGTACACCTTTATCATTTTATCTTCTTTTCAGTCCTTACAGCCAACAAACTTGTTTTAACCATACAGCTGGCCAAAGCAACAATGTGACACTCACCTTTCCTCACTCCAATTCCTGATTGGGCACCAGACACTGAACTGCTACTGATGCCCATCAGCTGACTATCCCTTTCTTCCTGCTCACTCATCTCCTTCAGAAAGGCCACACCACCACCAGTCATAAAACGCTCACGGGCATTATGTGCCATCTTACTCTACATAGACATGGAAAATAAATATTAGTTTTTGCTTCATTGTTGGTTATGAGAGAGAGACTAGTTGGGTGCTTTAGAGACAGGGTATAATTCACTAATTACAATTTCACACCTCAAATTTGTAGAGTACAGATAAAAGATCTTTACAAGCACCTGACAAGCGCTTGTACTTTACAGACACAAACCCGGCTCCAATGGCAATTGAATTTTATGACCAATTGACTTTAGATCGAACCCCGACCATCCACCCATAAACAAGCTCTTCTCTATTCATTGCATCAGTAATATTTTAAGAAATCTTAAACTTCAAATTTCAAATAACTGTACAAACTTTAGCAGATCGTGTTAAATCATTCAGTTTTTTACAACATTGTTCTGCGTTCCGTGGCATGGCAGAGTTAGCACTCATAGCCTCTGCCACCTTGTTCCGCGCCAACACGCTAACTTTTTGTGGCGCCCTACACTTCTCATTCCCAATAAGCCTCCTATGCTTCGTCTCCAACTCATTGAGGAGTGCATTGAGGTCGTCTTCACTGAAGTTGTGACACCTCTTCCTCTCAGCTATCTTTTGCGTTGCCATCTTCTTTTCCTGTCAGTGCACGGCTTTTTAAAAACAGTTAATTACTTTGCACAACTTTTTAAAAACTTTAAATTTGACTTTGCTCAGCATTTTACAAACTGTCCATTTTACTTTGCCATTTTATTAAAAGTTTTTAAAAGTTTATAAAAGTTTTAAACATTTTCCCTGCAGTTACAATTAAATTTAAAAGGCCATTTAAACACTGCTCACCTCTCTTTAAAGTCCAAACTGATTTGGTGGGCGCGTCTCAGCCTCCTGTCAGTTTCGTCAATTTTTGTGGGCGTGTCTTGTACTGACGCCCCATGTGATCTGACTTTTGCAAGCGCGTTAACCAACGCTGCTCAGATATGTGAGAGTCAACGTCGGTGCAAATCTTAGGGCTTTTTATCGAAGTTCTCACCAGGAGGATTGAACAAGATTTGTGGGGATTTTTATGAGGTCAGCGTTGAGTGCCATCACTTCGCCGCTGACCGCAAATTACGGACCAATGTATTTCCTGTCATTTGAGCCATAGAAACACTGAGTGGTAGGAACACTATACTGTCCAGGGATGCTATAGGGTTGCAGAAGGGGTTTATATTTTAAAGGATGATAACTAGTTCCATTAATCGCAGAACAATCGATTGCACGAGATACGGTGGGAAAATTGAGTTATTTTCCTTCCCCCACTGAGGTTGACAACCCAGGAACCTGTGGAAAAAAAATTATTATGATCTTGACTCCAGAAAATCAGCTGGGATCATAGATACAGGCATGGAACAGGCAGAAGCCATTATGGTAAAACGGAAAATCAACCGCTGTGTTTCGTAGGCCACAGAATCAGCCCTTGTTTCACCAACTGCCAAATGCAAAGGCACACAGGGGTACCATATGGGTGGGATCACAATGATGACAATTCTTTGAAAACCTTAATAACTGCTCTCTCCACATTATAAAATAGCTCAGTCAGTTGAGCACTAGATGCAGGTCCTGAAGATCCTGACAGGGTCCATTCAGGTTTCATTCTTTTGAGGTGGAAAAAAATCAGTATTGCATCTTAGGTTGTACAAAGAAAGTAGGATACTATGCATAGAAACAACAACAGAAAACGCTGGAAAAACTCAGCAGGCCAGGCAACATCCGTGGAGAGAGAAACAGAGTTAACGTTTCAGGTCGAAACCCTTCGTCAGAACTGAGAAAAAAGCAGGAAATGAAACAGATAAAAAAGCAAGGGGGAGGCTGGGGGGAGGAATAACTATGGTAAGTAGAGACATTAAGAGATGCTCAAGGCAAGACGAGATGGTAATGGGACAGGTTAAGAAACAAAAGGTGGCTAGAAGTGTGAAGTGTGAAATGCTGGCAGAATGAGAGACAGCTGCCATAGGGGGAGAGAGAGAGAAAAAAAGGAAAAAGGCACGAACCAAAAGGGTGGATAAAATGTATATATATATATATATATATGTGTGGTAGGGGCAGAGGTTATGATCTGAAATTGTTGAACTTTGAGTCCGGAAGGCTGTAAAGTACTATGCATAGAGTTTGCCACACTTCACATTATTTTCCTTGGATACTCTTAACTGTTTGATAATGAAAATTATGATCAGCACTGCACCCAGTAGACATTCGTGGTGAACAGGGATGGACTTCCATGATATTTTCTCTTTCTCCCACATCATAAACACAGACATAATGAAGAAACAGGACTACAGTTTTAAAAAATATACTTGGTAACCCATTTACATTATTAACATTTCCAGACAGTTCACTCAAAGATTGAATTGTGCAGCACTAACCATCTGAAAACAAAGGACATTTATAAGACCTTCCCTTCCTGCTGGACTTTTCTATGGCCAATCAAGTATCTTAACTGTACTCACCAATACAAGTTGATGACAGTATCAGTTGAATTCTGCCACCAATGACCTGATAAAATCATACAAGCCTTCACCACTTGGGCTGTATCTTGTGAGTGGCTGAAATTTAAAGTTGAACTATGCTGTCTCTTAAAATAGAAAATTAATATGTTTATTCATTTAAATAAATAAATCAATGCTGATGACAAGCCTATGTTTGGACCACATTTTCAGACATTTTACATTCCCCATGCTTGCTGAAGGGGGAAAACCAGGGTATTAAGATTGATGAGCACATGCAATGCCTTGTTCTTGTTAGCTCTGTCTCAGCTAAAGAATAATTTGCAAGAAACCTTTCAAGGATAAAGTAGCTTACCTGGATGGAGGAACATGTCTCTATAGTAATATAACTCTTTTCTTCCTGAGGGTAAGATCCTCCCATTTTTCTTCTTATTCTCTGGTTTTCCCCACGATCTGTGGTAACTGTGGCTGAGAGGATGGGTGACTGAGCTACCTTAGCCCTCTGTCAGTGTCACTCTGAGATAGCCACTTTCTGAAAATGTGTGCAAGTGGTTCAAGAACAACTCTTCTCTGATATTCTCTTTGCTGTGAAGTGATTAGCTTTAGTTTCATGTCTTCCTACAGTGCTGCAGCTGAGATTGGAAGCTTAATCGAGTAGGGAATTGAACATACATTTCAATTTCTATGACAACTCACTCAAAGATTGAATTGTGCAGCACAAACCTCAAACCTTCATAACCTCACAGGCTGGTACTCTAATACACTGCATCTATATATCAGTACTTTTTAAATAAAGCAGCCCAAAAAATTCCTCTCCTTCTTGGAGAGTGGAGGCAGAGGCATTAGAATTTGGAGTAGAACCCACGACCACTGGATTTCCGTTCCTTCTCTTCAGCAAATTCTGGCTGATGGGGAGGTGGGGGCCAATTCTTCTGTCTGCGCCCCTGTGTCTTGATGGCGGTTTGGGGGCATGTCTGGGGGCGTAACCAGTCTAACCTGGGAGTCCTGCCACGTATGCCCCTGATAAGTCCACCGGTTTCTACATGTGCTAAGAGTAGGTGTAGGTGCCATTTTGGGACCACACCTAGGGTGGCACGAAACAGGACTTAAGTGGTTACAAAAACTAGAAGAATCGAATGGCGTTTGATTCTGGGCCTGCTAAGTGGGAACAACTTTAAAGAAGCTTGTCACTGCTTGCAGTCTTTGGCCCAAACTGGCCTGTGGCTCTCATTCTTGGCAAGCAGGTGCTGCTCCAAGATTTCAACTGGCCAGTGGGAGGGCACGATAGCATCACTAGTAACACAGGCACTTACCCCTAATACGTTAATGACCTTGTACTCGGGATTTGGAATGGGGTCATTGGGAGACAAAAATGGTGGGTGGACATTCTGCCCTGCCGCACTTCCGGTGATGCTTTGGCTCTGCTATAATTTTTACCCCAGTATCTTAGGATTCCTGCATTGCGCTGAATTAGATGTTCACAGCTAGGGCAGTGAATTTGATAAAGATTCTTAAAAATAATTGATCGCCCTGAAATTCGCCTCTCCGGCTTGCCGCGGGGGTAAGGATCGCGCGCGCACTTACCTACCGCTCCTGCCGTTGTGTTTTGGGCCCACGGGAACTTCAGCTCCTGGGCCTGCTCCAACTGCCGGTGCGCAGTGCTTGCGTGTCCCAGGGGCGCAGTTAGTGCGATGCGTCCCCTGGGATCACGTGGGCCATGGAGAGCCAATGGCAGCAGACCATCTTTCATTCATAGATTTGACAGGAGACCTGTCAAATCTGTGAATTGAAATCGGCCCCAAAAGAACAGCTAAACTTAAAATAAATTAAAAAAAACCATCACATTTATAAAATAACTATAGTTAAATAAATTAACCACTTTAAACAAAAATTTAAATTTTTGAAAAAATTAAAATACTTTTTAAAATTGATAAAAATAAACTTACCTTTCTTTAAAGTATCTAAAAAAGATATACCTGTTGAAATGTTTTTTAAATTATACTTAATTAACCACTTACTTTGTTGAAAACGGCTCCTGTGCCTCCTTTTTATTAACTTTTGCTAACTTACCTGACGAAGGAGCGAACTGCTTCGAAAGCTTGTAAAATTAAATAAATCTGTTGGACTATAACCTGGTGTTGTGCGACTTCTCATTTTTGTCCACCCCAGTCCAACGCCGGCATCTCCACATCATGTCCTTTTTATTAGCGTAGGTTCTTCACTACTTACCCTCCCGTAGAAACCTGAAAAAAAATCTAAGTTTGCTGCGTGCGTGCAGCCTCTAGCGCGCACGCGGTTCACCTAGGAATCGCCCCTTCACCATACCGGAAGTTCCGGTTTCCCGCGCATGCGCAGTGCACGCAGGAAACTGGCACTTCGGGACGCTTTACGGGTGAGTACGGACTGTGTACTCACCCGGGAAGGGCCGAATTTTTGGCCCAATATAGGGTGATTGTTTATACTTAACGGAGGGGAAATATCATCCAGGGTGCCTGCGTCAGTAGGAGAACTAAAAATGCCAACTGTTAAATAGGGATTGCTCTCTTGAAGTTAGGGTGCGTATCTGGGGCAGTGAGGGATATTTACCATGCATCTATCCTGGGCAGAAAAAGGGTTGAAACTATTCCAATCTTCGGCAGTGATGTCTTTCAACTTCATGAACACAAATATTCATGAACACAAATATTCATGAAAATAATAACGTGGGGTAACTATTTAGGCCACAGTCAAAGGATTCCTTCCCGCAGTTTATCTCATCTCTAAGTATGAAGCACTTTCAGACTTTTCACACACAAATATTTTGGAGCTAATTTCAGAATTTTCCAACTCTGGCCTTTATTCCCTTGAGTCATTTCTTGTACTGTACTAACAAATCGCCTTAATGAAAGTGACTCTTTATTTTAAAAACAGCCTGCAGGCATGGAAATGTAACTAAGAAATGTTAATATTGAAGCACGAGTCCAAGCACAATGGTATCCATTAAATCAGAAAGCAGATAAGAATCACGGAACAATGTAGCATTGTTATATTATTACTGATTCTAATTTACAAATGGGTTCTGAATGAGAGTCTTTAATCAGCACAGGCGCTTAGATATTTAATGCAAGAAACATGTTGCAGATTGGTTTCTTTCTTCTAGGAACATATTCAGATATATGAGACCTCTTACACATTTAAATAAAATGATGATCATCTTTGCACAATGAGGGTGGATAACTATTTCCCAAGCACCAACCAATACGTAAAAAATAAAAAGCAAAAATCTGCAAATGCTGGAATCTGAAACAAAAACACAAAATGCTACAAACACACAGCAGGTCAGTCAGCATTGGGGGACAGGACAGATATGGAATATGCCACATGACTGAACTTCAAAATGCCCTTATGAGGTCCATATTGTATTTGGTAAACTTTGACTGGAAGCCTGAGGAACTGCAGTACATTTGGATTAAGAATGGGCCAAGCATGGATCCCTCAGTCACTCCAAGCTTCAAAGGAAGTGATATGCATTTAGCATATTCATATATGGGACACTGCAGCCATTATGTATAATGTATGAAGCATTACAGCCAATGTATAAGGCAGTGGTGCCTACTAGAAAATAGTGCCCTTTTCTTTACACTCACTGTTTATTTAAATGTAAATTTCTTGTCCTATTTTAGACCCCCATAACCGTGAATCATCTCCTCGTCCAATAGACAGGTAAAAATGCCTTGGAATATTTTTCTATGTTGCTGGTGGTATATAAATGCAAGTTGTTGTTATCGTTGTAGACAAATTGCCCACAGGTTCTGCCAGTGACACTCTATAACCAGCTATTTGGATTTGCACAGTTGCACAAATCTGTTGATTTTCTCTCCATCTCAGTGTGGAAGCCTCCAGTCAGCGTGTCCCTTTGATGACACAGTCAAAATTGAAAATGTCCAATCTTGAGAAATAATAGCTCTTATCACTTCATGGACACTACACATTGGAAGTCCAATGTGCGGTCCCACTAAACCACATGGACTTGTTACACCGTGTATCCATATCTGTCTATCTGTGCATCATTGTGGCTGTGCCAATGGGCCATTAACAGATGTAGAATCTCATTCAAACAGATGAAGTTTGGGAGACTGCTAAACCATTAGAAAAAGGTGTTCAGTATTAAGTTTGACAACATGCTAAACAATTCCTCCAAATATAGTTTAAGCATGTGTATTTGTACAACTTGTTTTATATGATGACCTGCAGAACAGCTGTTGAACAAAGGATACATGTGAAGGATTGACTGCTTTGTTAGACCTGCATTGGATTGTAATCCTTTGATGGCCAAGTGAGATATAACATCCCGTCAAATTTTACAATTCAATAAACAAGAGGCTTGAAATCACACTAATGACAAAATGCGTAAATGTTTTAATTTTGCTGGTGAGAACCATTAGCTGCCACGTATGGGTGAACCTTAAAAGATAATTATTATTTGTACTTAAAGCATTTAAACAGAATTATAAACACAATGAGAATTGAGATTGCTCAAAAAAAATCCCAAGAAAATTGTGCACTGCACTTCACCATTTGTTCCACATGTCCTCCTCAAGAGTCTTTTGTGCTGACACACTAACCACATCTGTGCACCATCCCCACCATGTGGCCATTTTGAGAATAATGTCATATGTGGGTTCAGCACCATAGGATAAATTGTTAACCTTTATTTCTGAACAAAAGCACCAATATTCACTCTAAAGTTGTAAGTTTTATAAGAATTTCATGCGACATTGTTTAATTCTTAAACATTATGGAACCCTCATCAAGTAATTAAATTGGTTTGTTGCAGTTGGACAGTTTCAAGGAGGCCTGATCCAGTGATACAATGCGTTGTGTTGTGCCATGCACTAAGCGGCAGGAGCAGGGCTGGCAGCTGCAAGTGACTTCTGTTTCACTTTCCTCAGTGTTGACTTTCTAATGCCGCGATGGATCAGATGTAGACAACAACTGTCGATGAGCTTTGAAAAGAGGGAGGAGAAATAATTGGTAGACCTACCTCAGGTCCTACTTTGACACCCAATGGCAGAAATGTTCTTTGTCAGCTGCCTGTCTTCTCAGTGGGATTTACTTATTTATGTTGTGAAGATGAGGATCCCTTTTCCTTCAATTATTTTTCTCCCCTTCCCTGGTATCCATAATGCCATACACTATCTGTGAAGAAGCTGAGTTAAGAGTTTGTTCCCATGCTTGCACCAATGCTGTTCTGAATTGAACGTACGAGAAAACGCAGATTGGCTCTCCCTCTAATGCTTTCCTTCCTTCCTGTGAAGAAGAGCTTAGTCACCATTTATCATCAAGAGCAGTTCAGCTGCCAACAGGGACCTGTTGTGTGGGGAATCATTGGCACAAACCTATCTCCCATTACTCCATTATACAGCAAATTAGGGTCTCCAATGTGATTTGGCACTGCATCTCAACAAGCTGCTTTATTATTTTGTAAACTTTTTTTGTGGATTTTGTGTTTGTCAGGGTGAAGTATATTATGTTGGGTAACAGAGGACTTTCTATTTCAAATGTTAATGTCAGCAGATTATGCATAATCCTGTTAAAGGCAGAGTAAAGCTCCCTCTACTCTGCCCCCACAAAGTCCATTGTCAGATAACCATCTCTGACTGCAGCAGTCTGGCATTTTTCCATTTCCCACACCAGTCAACCTGTGGCCTATCTGAGTGAGACTAGTGCTAACTAGCACTGAATGAGGGACAGTATTGTGCTATGGGTCCATGCCCATAAGGAACTGGACTGAAATTGCCAAACCTAATTTTATGTAGGTCTCTAACTGCCAGCAGACAGAGAAGTTTCATCCAGTCAGAGTGGATGTGAACCCATATCCCAGAGGTGAAAGTCTATCATCTACAGCCCAACACATCACAAACTGCCCTTTTTGAACATAAATTCAAAACCCTCATAAGATTAAAAATGTCACATTCATTCACAATTTCATTGAAACAGGCTCACGGAGTCTCAGATCAATTTTATTGACTTAGCTCTAAAAATTGATATTATACAACAGATAAATTTCCCAGCCAAACAATATTCAAGTAGCCTCTGAATGAAACCATTTTACTTGCATTGAATAAATGTACCACATTTCACACACACATGTATGAGTGTGGTTAGTTTATTCAGTTAATAATTAGTACAAACATCACATAAAAAGGAATTGGTTGAAATGTATGAACACGGTACACTCATTGCATTCAACATACTATATGACCACATATATATATAACATTTTTCCATTTTTCTTCACAATACTGCAATAATAAAGAAAAGATTTCAGTTACCATATTTTTGAAAAGTTGGATACAATTAATTTAAGGCACAAATATTCATGGACTAAATACATTTGAATGAATATTTGGACTCTTCAACTGCCCGTTGGTAATTATCCTTCAATAAGGCGAGATTACAAAGATGCTGTGACATGTTATACCTTGTAACTGCTTAACCTGGACTCAGAGCTCGTTCCCTTTCAGATTCAGGCAACAAACGCTGTAATTTAAATTTTGGTTTTGACCATTTTATTGGAAATGCAAATCTAAATCATCTCAATCAGATTTAAAATGTTCACAATTTTCCGGCAGGTTAAGATGTTAGAAGACATAAATTATACATTTTTAACTAAATGTCTCAATATTTATGGGTATTTAGAAGATTTTTAAGGCAATCATGCACTTTCCGAAGTAAATAAATCCTTCGCATCACTGCAGGGCTCAATATTTTCCAAGCAACAGGATTGGAAAGTAAGGTTGCGGAGATACCCGACAGCAGGACCAGCGGAAGACAAGCGTAACAGTACCGGAGTGGGAGGCAGTGCCTTAAAACAAGTATCTTCAGAAGCACAACACAGCACAGTGAGCATAGAATGACATACATCAGAATCGGTTACAGTTCCTTATCTCTGGCTTGTCGCTAAACGTGTAATGGGTCCGGGTTAATTTTAATCTCTGCGGGATTTTTTTTGCTACGATCTGTAATGATTACTAACAAATGCCCATCCCCCCCCCCCCCCCCCCAGATAAAAAGATCACAATTAAAATAAAACCGTAGCATTGTGCTGGGAATGGTGCCGGCGAACTATAAATCCTATAGCACTTTGCTGACCAGCCGCTGTTAAATCTGAGCCCTGTTCATAGTCCTAATCAGTCATGTAAAAGAAGCAGAGTTACACAATCCAGTCTGGTGCAACGATAAAGATCCTTCGCTCCAGTGGGACTACAGTTCATGTCTAGAGGCCAGTGACCGCGACCAGGGGAGGCTATCGGAGAATCTAATTGATAGGCGCGCCAATAGAACTGATTCCTTGACGATCTCAGACACCATTTTAAAGCTGAAATAAATCTTATCAACCAAAAGCAATGTTTGAATTGTTAGCTCCACTCTAACACTCACTCGACTATATATATATAAATGACTGAATAAAATGGAAGATTTGCTTTTGTATCGGAGTGCGCGGTGCACGGATGTCCCTGTGGTTAGATGTTCAGGCGTGCCTATCTCTGAGTGTACCCTCCAGATCAGATTGTGTGAGGGAACATGTGTATATGAGGATGTCTCTGTGTGCGTTCGCATATATGCATATGTGCGCATGTTTAAGAGGATGTGTGCATACAGATGTTTGTATTTAGATGAAGGTGCGCGCATTTGTGTAAGATTGGTGTCAGAAATAATAAACACGGACAGTAACCTCATCCTGAAAAATAAAAAGCCGGAAACAGGATAAAGCTATTCAGCATCTCAAGCTCGCTTCTTTCATTGACCATGGGTACAACATTCTATCGTGGACTCAAAACTAAACGATCTAATCTGCTGAGAAATGGTTCTGTAAGATGTCTCCCTGCTTCCAAAGGCAAATCAAGCAAAATTGCAGATTATTGTCTACTGTTTTATCTTGCATTATTCATCCTTGTCCAGTTCTTTCTTTAACATAACATTCCAGAAAGTAAGCTGTGAGGAGGACACAAAGAGCCTGCAAAGGGTAATAGACAGGTTAAGTGAGTGGGCAGTAAAGCGGCAGATTGATTATAATGTGGGGAATGTGAGGTTATTCACTTTGGTATGAAGAATAGAAAAACAGAATTTTTGTAAATGGTGAGACACTATTAAATGTTGGTGTTCAGAGAGATTTAGGTGTCCTCGTACAGGAAACAGAGAGAGTTAGCATGCAGGTACAGCAAGCAACTAGGAAGGCAAATGGCATGTTGGCATTTATTGCAAGGGGGTTGGAGTACAAGAGTAAGGAAGTCTTACTACAATTGCACAGGGTGTTGGTGAGACCACACCTGGAGTACTTTGCACAGTTTTGGTCTCCTTATCTGAGGAAGGATATACTTGCCTTAGAGGTGGTGCAACAAAGGATCACTGGATTGATCCCTGGGATAAGAGGGCTGTCCTATGAGGAGAGATTGAGTAGATTGGGCCTATACTCTCTGGAGTTTTGAAGAATGAGAGGTGATCTCATTGAAACATATAAGATTCTGAGGGGGATTGACAGGGTAGTTGCTGAGAGGTTGTTTCCCCTGGCTGGAGAGTCTAGAACTAGGGGGCATAGTCTCAGGATAAGGGGTCGGCCATTTAAGACTGAGATGAGGAGGAATTTCTTTACTCAGAGGGTGTGAATCTTGAGAATTCTCTGCCCCAAAGGGCTGTGGATGCTGAGTCCTTGAGTATATTCAAGGCTGAGATCGATAGATTTTTGGACTCTAGGGGATCGGGCCGGAAAGTGGAGTTGAGGTCGAAGATCAGCCATGATCTTATTGAATGGCGGAGCAGGCTCGAGGGGAGGTATGGCCGACTCCTGCTCCTAGTTCTTATGTTCCCACAGTTCCAGCAGATCGGGATCCACCATGTTTCACACTGAATTCGATTATCTATGTTTGTATTCACTTTTATAACTATCAATTCTGTTCCTAACCAAATATTTCTCCAACTCTTTGGATGATATATTGTTCTACACAATGTTTGTGGCCTTTTCACTAATACTAACACTAAAACTATTAATGCCACTCCCTAACAGTCCATCAGTAACATATGCCTTGCTATTAGAATATCTGCTGTATCTAAAAAGGTCAAGTCCGAAGTGATGCTATTTTTCATTTGTATCCAAAAAGTTTCCGTGTATTATTTTTATAATTGCAATCCAAAACGAGTGTATTTCTAAATTATTAGTTTTTTTAATCATACAGTCATATGTAAATATGATTTAGCATTAACACAAATCTATCAAATAGCTGTGATCGAACTGTTTGTGGGTTATAGGAAAACCACGCAAAACAGAGCCCAGAAGAAAGAGATATAAAATGGGACTGGATTAATCTCCGAAACCGAACTGAACGGAGCCCAGGCCCAGGTAGCATTAAATCTGTCTCCGTGCCATGCTACAGAATGGTCGAACACAGGCGAAGGTCTGTGATCGCCACACATCGTAAGAGCAAGGGTCTCCAAACAGAAAGAAAAACAGCGAGTAACCACCAGCCATTCTCCGGTATCTCCTCGTGGCTGGTTAACGAGCGGTGTTCAGCAAAGGATGGAAGTCGGTCACCTGGCGGGGAAATGGTGCCCGGCGGTAGGATAAATCTGAAGGAGTCAACTAAATAAAAACAAAATAATGGGGGAATAGGAAACAACATCCAATAAAATGGGCTACAGCGAGCCAGTCTGGGATCTCTACGGTTAATAGTAAGGAATCCTTCACCGCCGCAACATAAGGGTAATATATCGTTTTAAATACGTCCATTTTAGTTTCTGAAATAAGGCCTGTTTGTTGTTCACTGAAAGCAGACACCAAAACTACAGCTCTGTAACTATTGTCTTGCTTCTTCGAAGGAAATTGAATGAACACTGACTGGACTATATTGCAAAGTATAAATGAACAAAGTAGTTGAAAGTAGATGCATGCATGCTTCATTTCGAATCAAATTACAATTCTTTCTCGTTAAAAGATCCTAACATTTTATTGCCATTCAATCTCTAGCTTTCACGCACATTAATTCTGATGCCGTTATTGCTTAAATGTGTGGTATCTCCCATTCATTCTTTCCATTCATTCATTCAGCAGCAGCAAATTCAAGTCATATAAAACTGTACAGGTGCCACTAACAAAGATAAATGAATACAGATGTGAGTTTTAAATGTTGGATATTTAATAACACGCATTAAAAACTAAAACAGCATAAATAACTGGCCAACTAACTTACTGATTAGGAATAACTTAAACCTACTTGAAATCAGTTGTGTAAGGTCTTTGACTACTGCAGTTTATTTTTAATCATGTTCTCCTATTCAATGCTGCTGGTGCCAGAAGTGAACGTGAACCCCAGGTTTTCTTTTATAGTCCTGAGCTCAGAACTGATCCCCAAATCTAAACCGAACCAAACTTGGGACAGAACTGAACTTTACCCTTAAAATTCAGGTCTGTTCCCTTTAACTAAAAGTGTCTATTGGAAATGGCAACATCCGATACGACTTAATTCAACTTTTGAGATTTCATGCAATGTTAACTAAAGGTGTCACAATGAAATGATGAGGTGAGCAGGAATGAGAACATTGTGGTGGAATGTCTTTCGGCGCAGGGGAAAACCTGGAGCATCAGTCAGTAAGGGAGGAGAGGTCTGGAGTGTCCCAAAGATGAAATCATGAATATTGATGTCGGGATCCTGGATAGCATGAAATGGGAAGCTTTGATGGCAACTTTAGCTGTCGTGGAAAACCTTGAACATCAATCCGAGAAACCTGGAATGTCTGACGTGTGAAGCTTTGAGCATCCATGTGGAAGACTTTGATGTCAATTGAAGTACCTGGATTTCTGACGAGGAAAACCTGGAGCGTTGATCTATAGGAAGCCCTGGGCATTAATCTGAGAAACCCAGAGTGCCTGATGAGGGAGATTGTAAATGTCAATCAAAGAAACCTGGAGCGGCTCATGGAAGGAGCATTGAGTATAATTCGAGGACCCAGAAATGTTGGTATGAGGAGCCTGGCGTCGCTGATGGGAAACACTGAGCTATCTTCTCGAATCCTGGGGTTTCCAGTAGTGCCTGCAGAATCAATTCTTGGACGCTGGAGGAGGCTTCAGGCATCTGCAATGGTAGGACACTTTTTTCTTTAGAGATTAGTGCTGGATGGGTGGGTGACTGGAGGTTAAGAGTCTGTCATGCGGGATTAGTTGCTTTGATGTGCTTTGAGTGTCCGGTTGTGACACGTATACAATGCAACAAATGTATTAAATATGGTCCTGTAATTGTGACAGATAAACTGGTTTTGGAATAGTTAGTGTGATGTCCATTGAGGGAATCGGCCGGGAGGAGTTTCCAAACACAACAGCGCGCAGAAGCTGAACGTCCATTACTAGATTTACAGTAGTCAATTTAAGGTACCTGGGCAATCTTGGCTGTTGCTGCATTTGCTTCGCGCTGACCAGCTGGGTAAATCCTCCAAACCTGTTCCCCTGATGAGCTCATCATTTGCTAAAACAAAACATTCTCACAGAAGTAGATTTAAAAAAAAAACCATAAAGGCTATCAAAATGGTTATTCTGGACAGATTATTTTTTGAGAGGATTCCCAGTGGTGGGATAGTCTCTCCGATAGCTGCAGCAGAATAGTCTGCAGCAAGGGAATACCTGGCTCGAATTCCCCCGACCAACCTCCTCACTGAGCGAGTTCTCAGCCCGGGGAGAAGGGGGGAGGAGGAGGGGGCACTTCACATCGGACCAACCACAGAGTGTGATTGAATGCGGCAGACAGAACTGCACAGCCCAGTATTATCTGCCCCCCTGACCGAGGCACAAACCTGCGAGTAGAAGGGAACAGTGCAACAGATCTAAGAAAGAGGAAATATAATAGTTTTTAAAAAATCGATTGTTAATATTTAATCATGACCAATTCTACAGAACCATATTCGGTTACTATAACATCGGTGCCATATTTCTAATTTTAGTCTCATTTCATAAAACAACCACAGGATGAGTTTGCATTTCATAATCAATGATATCTTTAAGAAACAATTGTACCTTGGATAGAGAACCATAATCTATCAAATGTTTTATTTGTTATTTTAATTTCTTGAACGGTTAAGGTGGTTAAAGAAACATTTGGTGCTTCGGTTTCCCGCTAGTTTAGGTAGTTTAAGTATTTACACGAAGTAATTATTTACACTCCTCATTCGAAAATAGCGCTGCTTCATTCATTGCTACACCACAATCTGTTATCTATGAAAAATACTTGGAGGAGGGTGAGGGAGAAACACTCTCTAAGCGCTCCTAGGTCAGGTATGGCATGGTTAGATTCATAGTAAAGCTTCCTTCACAATCTCCCAACAATGGGCCTCAACCCTCAACCTAAGAAGAATGTCCTCTTCTGCACCAATGTGACATTTTCTTTCATTTTGTGGCCTCTGAAGAGACACTGTCTGTTTTGTGCCATTTTGTGCCAATTAGTGCCACATTAGGGTAGCTTCGTACTGTGGACTCACAGGGAAGACTTATTGTGATTATCCAAACTCTTTTTACTTTATAGCCAGTGGAGACTTTAATCCCATCATAATGACTGGAATTGAACCCAGGTTCTATCGGTAAAGGACCAGTTTCTAACCCCATGAAACACCAAATCCACGTGGCACTGGTTATTAACATGACTAAGGGGTCTTTCATTGACTCAGCTGTCAACACTGTTTTAAATTAGTTGGGCAAAGGTGGGTCAATATATTGAAAAACGTGGGCCACTGTGATCTGTTACATTGGCAGACATCAGGAAACAGGTTGACTGTTGACCCTCCTGGCAAGAGATGTGCAGCATGGAGGCAGGAAGAAGAAAATCTTGAAACAATACGGGAGGGGGAAATAATATACAATACTTTACTTGCCTAATGACTGGTTTCCAAACAAAGTAATGATAGGAGAAGCACACAGTCAGTGACATGAAAGCCTTCTTCTATAATGAATTGTGAACTTCACCTTTTTATAACATGGCACTCTGTTCATATGGTGATATTTCATAACGCTTTCTTATGTTGGATTTATGTTGATCTATCATTACTTGGAACGAATAGTTAGAATCATAGAATCACATACTTTTACAGCACATGAGACCCATTGTACCTATGCCAGTTCTCTGAAACAGTTATCTACTTAGTCCCATTCCCCTGTCCTTTTCCTGTACCCTTTAATTTTTCTTTCAAATATTTATCCATTTCCTTTTGAAAACTATTACGGATTCTGGGGCAGAGCACGGAGCACCACGGGAGAGGCCTGAGGAGTTGAAACAGGGGCGACGGCGGCAGATTGGGGGAAAAAGGAGCGGAGAGGCAAAAAAAAACCAAGGAGTGACATCACAGGACAGCAGGTAGGTGATTGGTTGGTGAGTATTACAGCGTTTTTTTCCTCTAAGGTAGACAGTGGTTTAAACTAAGAGATGGGGAACTATAACTATTACTTTATTAAATCAATAACTTAACTAGATGAACTAGTTAATTAATATAAATATAAATAATCATTTGAATAAAAACTTTAAACTAATTAAATTAATTCAGGTTATCAATCAGCAAATACATAAAAGAAATTCTAGAGATGGCAGGGCAGGCTATGTGTCGGGACTGTAGTATGTGGGAGTTCGTGGACAGCGAGACCGTCCCGGATTCCCACATCTGCAGGAAATGTCTCTGCCTTCAGTCACTCTGGCTCAGAGCCATTGAGCTGGAGTGCGAGTTAGAGACACTCCGAAACATAAGGGAGGAGGCGGAATTTCTGGACAGTTTTATCCAGAATACAGTCACACCCCAGAGGAAAGCACAGGTTCAGGAAGGGGAGGGTGTGACTGTTAGGGAGCTGGGTAGCGTGGACTTAGGAGAGGTTGAGAAGGAGGTCCCGCAGACACTGGTACGATAGCAAAATACTGCGGATGCTGGAAATCCGAAATAACAATAGAAAACGCTGGAAAAACTCAGCAGGCCAGGCAGCATCCGTGGAGAGAGAAAGAGAGTTAACGTTTCAGGTCTGATGAAAGGTGATCGACCTGAAACGTTAACTCTCTTTCTCTCTCCACGGATGCTGCCTGGCCTGCTGAGTTTTTCCAGCGTTTTCTATTGTTATCCCGCAGACACTGGTCCTGTCCAACAGGTACGAAGTACTCGCTACCTATGAGGACAAGGAGAAAGACTGCGGGGAGGACAGCCACAATGCAGACCGAGGCACCATGGCTCAGAAAGCTGTCCATGGGAGGGGGGAAGAGCAGAATAGAAATGCGGTAGTGATAGGGAGTTCCATAATTAGAGGGATAGATAGAGTCCTCTGCAGCCAAGATCGAGAATTCCGAAGGGTGTGTTGCCTACCTGGTGCCAGGGTAAGGGATAAGTTGAGGCGACTGGAGAGGAATTTGGAAAGGGAGGGGGTAAATTCAGTTGGCGTGGTTCATGTCGGAACAAACGACATAGGTAGGAACAGGTAGGAGGTCCTGCTGAAGGAGTATCAGGAGTTATCAACTAAATTAAAAAGCAGGACCTCGAGGGTAATACTCTCTGGATTATTGCCCAAGCCACGTGCAAATTGGCATAGAAGCAGACAGATCAGGAGAATTAACATGTGGCTAAAGGGCTGGTGTGAGAAAGAGGGGTTCCTTTTCATGGGACATTGGCACCAGTACTAGGACAGAAAGGAGCTGTACCAATGGGACGGGCTCCACCAGAACCGGGATGGGACCCGTGTCCTAGTGGAAAGGGTAGATAGGGAGGTGACAAAGGTGTTAAACAAGTAAGATGGGGGGCGGGATCTAAAAGAAATGAAATGAGCCTAAATATAAACAAAACAGGAAAGGAGAGCATAGGAAAGAATAAAGAAAGGGAGGACATTGATGGCCAGGGAATAAATAGAATTATAGAACAGGAGTGTAAAAAGATGGTTAAAAATAAAATGAGAGGAAGTGCTAATAAAAATGAGTTAAACTGTCAATGCACACAGTGTCCGTAATAAAACAGGGGAGCTGGAGGCAATCATACATTACGAGGAACTAGACATAGTAGAGATTACTGAGACATGGCTATAGAAAAATCAGGACTGGGAATTAAACATTGCAGGGTATAATATATTTAGAAAAGATAGAGAGGGAAAAAGGGGAGGTGTACTTATTAGGGATAACATAATGGCAGCAGAAAAAAGTGATGCAGCTATCAGCAAGACAAAAATAGAATCCATATGGATAGAGATAAAAGATAATAAAGGATCAATCACACTAATAGGTGTAGTCTACAGACCACCTAATTGTGGAAGGGAGATGGAGGAAGAAATATGCAGACAAATTAAGGAAATTAGTAAAAAACATAGAATAATAATCATGGGGGATTACAACTACCCCAATATTAATTGGACAGAAGAGGTAGGTAAAGGGGATAATGGAATGGAGTTCTACAATGTGTACAGGACTCCTTTCTAACCCAATATGTAAAAAGCCCAACAAGGGAGGATTTGCTATTGGATCTAGTAATGGGGAATGAACCAGCGCAGATAAGAGAAGTAAAAGTAGGGGAACATCTAAGCAATAGTGACCATAATATAATACGCTTTAAGATAATAATTGAGAAGAACATAAATATGCCGAAGACCAGCATAATAGATTGGAGAAAAGCTGATTTTGAGGGGCTGAGATTAGAACTTGGGAAAATAAAATCGACAACAATATTGGCAAACAATGATGTAGAACAGCAATGGGAAGCATTTTAAACAGTGTTCAACAGAGTCCAGGAAAAATATATTCCACTAAAAAAAAACTAAACACTAATGAGACAGCGTGGGTGAATAAAGCCATAAGGGAAAAATTAAGGGTAAGGAAAGAGGCATACATTAAGTGCATGGACAGCAGAGGAGTGCATGATAAGGGAGAACATGAAGAGATTAGGGGAGAAGTCAAAAAAAATTAGGAAGGCAAAGAGGAACTATGAAATTACATTATCAAGGAACATAAAACAAAATAGTAAAATATTTTACAGGCACGTAAATGAAAAAAGGAAGATTGGGATGGGAATAGGGCCATTAAGTGATGGAGCGTATAATACCACAGGCAACGACAGAGAGATGGCAGGAATATTAAATAATTACTTTGCTTCAGTATTTACCAGGGAACTAGAACAGTTGGGCACGACATTGGATGATGAGATTAGTAATGAGATAACTGCATTTAAAATAAAAAGAGGAGATATATTAAATTAACTATTCAAACTCAAAGAGGATAAAACCCTTGGTCTGGATGGATTACATCCGTGCATTTTAAAAGAATCTAGGGAAGAGATAGCAGAGGCATTACTGCACATATTTAATAATTCATTAGAAAAGGTGTAGTGCCAGAGGACTGGCGGATAGCTTACGTAATACCTATATTTAAGGAGGGAGATAGAACATGTCCAGGAACTATAGACCAGTCAGCTTAACATCGGTGGTAGGAAAAATAATGGAATCCCTACTAAAGGAAAAAATAGAAGAACATCTAGAAACCAAAAATATAATAATGAATATTCAGCATGGATTTCAAAAGGGAAAGTCTTGCTTGACCAATCTCATTGGATTTTTTGAAGAGGTAACAGAGAGAGTAGACAAGAGTAATGCAGTAGATGTAATTTATCTAGATTTTCAAAAGGCCTTCGATAAGGTACCACATAATAGACCAACGAACAAGGTCAGAGAATACGGAGTCAGGGAACAAGTAGCAGAATGGATAGCTAGCTGATTCAAGTCAGAAAGCAGAGAGTAGGTGTAAAGGGTAGCTATTCAGAGTGGCAGAAGGTGGGAAGTGGTGTTCCACAAGGATCAGTGCTGGGACCACTGTTGTTCACAATTTATATTAACGATTTAGACTTTGGAATCAAAAACACAATTTCTAAATTTGCAGATGACACCAAATTGGCGGGGGGGGGGGGGGGGATAGTCAATACTGAGGAGGACTGCAACAAATTACAGGAGGACATTAATAAATGGGCATATAATTAGCAAATGAATTTCAACCCAGATAAATATGAGGTATTATAGTTGTGCCCAGTACTGGAAAATTTCATTTGTTAACTCAAGTTCCTTTACTGTTTCAGAAGATGAGGAGCAAAGCAATTGTTTGTTTTTGCAAGAAACACTATAGCACTTCTGCTGCTGCCTTCAACCCAGCTTCTTCGACTCTTAATTTCTCTGCTTGGCTGACACCTTTGATCCTGTTGTGCATTTTTTCCCCATTTGCTTACTACCTCCAATTGTTGTATCTTATTTTTGTTCTTCTCTCCCTCCCCTCTTCTTCTCACTCCTTGCTGATATGAAGTACATTGTTCCCGTGTAGGATTAATTTTCAGCAGTTGAGAGATCATGTTCCAGATTTTGGTAAGTACTTTCAGGTGATTTTGGAAAAAGCAGTATTTTTTTGTGAAATGGTGATTAACTAAAACCTCCAGCATTGGTTGAAAAGCATGTTTCAGATCTCGCTAATAGCAGACGTCAGTACTTTGTACAAATTGTAAAAAGCATTACTTTGAAGCACTTAAACTTGGACAATGAAATGATGATTTATTACATGGGTAGACAGAATGGGTGAAAATGTCTCCTCCCTTGTAATTCATGAGACAAAAATTCTGCATTAATGAGATTTGACAATGATCTGCTTCCAATGTTAAAATTCTTTCTCGATATTTACAGTGAAATAAAAGTGACAGGTAAAAATAAAATCTTGTCAATCACATTAATGCAACCCATAAAGTTTGGCAGTTAACTTCAACAAGCATGCAAAAGACATGAACCCAGGTTTTCTTTAACCTACAGTGCACTTAACTACATCTGTCAAATTAGTGAGATGCAAGGATATTACACAAACCTAACACTGAACAAGTCATTAAAGAAAGCTCTTAATATGTGTACTTACAGCAGGGTTGCAGCATTTTGCAAAAGCAGACAGCAACAGGATAGAGCCAGATAAGAGAATCACAGACTGAGTTCTGATGCTTGCTTTACAGCTGACGCATATTAATTGAAAAGCTTAATAACAAATGCATCCACCTCATTGATTTAAGTGGGAAAATTGATTTCTGTTTTTAAAAAGAAAGCAGTTTACATGTTAAAAATTTTCTGACAGCCCATTTTGAAATGGACCGTCTTTGTCCAAAACTGGATGAGTAGGCACCCTTATCCTGGAGGAGAGCTCTATTCAAACCCACATGTGCTGGTGGGTTGTGTTTGCTACGGAACTCCCAATCAAGCTAGCATTTTGATAAAAAGGCCTTTTATTTTAGCTGTTTCTTTACTCCACTGCTACAAACCTTTTTTGGTCACGAAACAAAATCCAGAATATTTGAAAAAAACAATAGTGCTTTTGACAGCTCCCACACCTTACCAGAAGTATCAGTCAACCGTACTAATTTAAAAATATTGCCCTATTTTCGCTCAGCTGTTCATAACTGTATTTTCTATCATAAATATAAAAAGATGTGAAATTCAAACATTTCACTGCAAATATCATCTCCCCCACTAAAGAAAACATTTAAAACCAGTTTTAGGCCCTAACATGTCAAAAAACACAGCAGGGTGAGGATGACGGTGCACTTGTGTACTGAACCCTATATTCTCATTGAAATTCATTTTGGGAATTTTGTGCTAAAACCAGCGTATCAACTACCACTACAAGATGTGTATATGTGGCCCAGAGGAAATCTTTCTCCTGTTGTTTTACCCTTGCAGGCTCACTCATACTAGGAGAAGCTCCCAGCCTCTGGCAATGACAAGGACGCTGAGATTGGGAACTGTTTGCGTAGGGAATCGTGAGTCTAGACCTGAGGCATGGCTCTCTGGAGCTCAATCATGCCCTGCCATTGCACTGTCTAATACACTTCTGAATTGTTTGAGACAACACAATGGTCCAGATATGCGCAGATTACACTCATGTATTAACCTTAGTTATTGTTACTAAATGTGGTGTTAATCACATTGCTGGAGGGACAATGGGGGGAATTTTTCGGGGGGTCAGAGGGCGCGTTTGGTGGCGGGTCAGGTGGGAATTTTTTTTGACAGCGGGTAGGGAACCTGCCATCAACCCGCCGCCATGTTAGTTTCCCAGATGTCGGGTCTGTCAACGCTGAACAGACCTGACACCAAGCGGTGGGGGAGGCAATTTAAGTGATTAAGAGCTTGTTAAACCCCCTGTTAAAGAGAATTTTGAGCTCACCTTAACATTTTACGAGGTTGCCCACAGGTTCCACACTGCTCGGGGATCATGTCAGGTAAGGAGGTCAGGAGTTGTGTCACCATGAAATGATCTCTTTACTTGACAGCTGAAAATGTGCTATAAAAGCTCCCATCTCACAGCTGTTCACTTTCCAAGCTCAGAAGCTGTTGCTTACTGCATTTGGAAGACAGATTGAGCTTTATGCAGGTTGCAAGTGTTTGGAGTTAACTCTGTAGCCAGTGTCACCTCATTGGAACAACCTCTCTCACCATTGACAGATCGCTTCTGTCATCTCAATTTCACCTGCCATCTATTACATCAGCATCAGTGCCCTTGAAACTATCTCACCTTGGTCCTCAGAATCCCACCACGATCAGCCCCAACCCCAGCATCACCAGGCACACCAGCTGCACCAGCAACAACACCAACCTTCTCCACAATCAACTGATGCTGCACAGGACACAGGGCATCAGCACCCAACCACATTGCTGCCCAGGATGGCAGGGATGGCCTCACCATAGCCAGATTTACTATGCTTGACGCTGTACACCCTGGCTGCCACATGATGTGCCATGTTGGCACCACCCCACACCAACACCATAAAGCATCCCTACAATGCCCAAGCCATTCCTTTCACACTCATCACCATTGCGGGGGGTACCGTTATGTCTCACCATTCACTGCAACTCACTAAGCCACTTCCAAAGGTGCACACAAATCCGTCCAAGAACGCAAAGTGTTCAAAATAAAATTTCAATGTTTGACAGCACATTAACAGAAACTTCACATGAACATTGGCTAAAACACCCAAGTGCCTACCCTTTAGTGTTCTTAGTTGGTATGATTGGACTAGGATGAGGGTGAGTGTAAGGGGTGGCTAGTGAGATGGGGAAGTGATAATGTAGATAGAGAGGGATGGGTGGAGGTGCAAGGTAAGTTGATACGAGTAAGGATGTGCAGGAGTAGGGTAGGGAAGGCAGAGTGATGGGGATGTGATGAGTGGCACAGCATGATGAGGTTGAGTGTGGCTTTGCAGTAACATTTCGTGATCTACTGAGATCATTGAAAGGTTTGCGCCACTGCAGCCTGGTCCTCCTGTTAACATCCCTGCTTGTGTCCTCCTGTGCAATGTGCAACCAGGCTACGTTGATCTCCTGGGGAGGTCTCTTCCGCCCATTGGAAGGGAAGAGAACCTCCATGCAGGCTACGACTCCCTCCAAAAGGATATGGAGGGAATCATGGCAGAGCCTGGGTGCAGCCGTGCACCTCTGTGCAGTGCTTGTCAGTGTTTGCAGCACCTCAATGCTGTAGAACATTGACAGCACAACTGTCAAAATCATTTTGCGCATGGTCCCTTTAAGGAAACTGGCTGATGATGCGTCAAGTGATGTCATCAGACCCGCTTCCTTCAGTTGGCCTGCAAATGCACTGGGCGGGCTTAACAAGCCCAATCAACATAAAGTCACTTTAGACAGCGGGCTGGAGCCAGCAGCGAGGTCGGGACCTGCCACCGACCCCGGCCGCACCGGACCCGCTGAGGTAGGGGAAATCGTGGCCAATATCTTCATGAAAAAATTGCTAATTTTTTGCTATTTTTCTTTACAAATATAATGCGGTAGTTTCATGAATTTTACTGAAATTCATTAATGTATCACTTGGGTGTTAAGTTATCTGTCAAAAATGACGTCAAGCTCTTCTCCCTCCCCAAATTAAAGTGTTTGGAAAAGTCTTAAAAAATATATTTGTGGCCATCAAGTTGAGAGATGTTGATGTTGATAATTGGAACTCTTCTCCTTTTGGGTATCTAGTGTCAGCATCAAGCATTCCCAGATCAGATATAGTACAGTCAGATCAGATATAGTACAGTCAGATCAGATATAGTACAGTCAGATCAGATATAGTACAGTCAGATCAGATATAGTACAGTCAGATCAGATATAGTACAGTCAGATCAGATATAGTACAGTCAGATGCAAAGTAAAACCCTCTCATTGCCTCAGCCTCAGAACTTACTGCACTAATGTGACATTTGTTCCATTTCTCACACCAATCATCCTGTGACCTCTGCAATTTCTGCCAAGTTAGGGACAGTTTTTTTGCAGTAGGCCCATTCACAAGGAACTGGATTGGGACTGGCCAAACTCATTTCACATAGGATCCAAGATTACAAAATAAGTTCAGACAAAGAAGACTCTTCAGTCCATTTCATCTCATCCTTTCAGAACACCAGTCCTACTGTCTTCCCATTACAGCATCTGTCTCTTTCTGAAATGAGTCCTATATCTTGACCTCAACCATCATTCCTGACAATCAGTTACAGCCGTTGATCACCCTCTGTGCAAATAAAAACTTCCTGACATTGGTCTTAAACTTGCTCTTCGCAACCATGAACCTGTGTCCTCTTGCATTATTTTGAAGAGAACATTTTTACGAATTTGTATTTACAAATATATAAGATTTATATAGACTGAGAATACATAAGTAGAACACTGTATCAACCCATCATTTCTCTCAGCACGCAACTGTAAACCAAGGAAACAGCCTGGGGTGCAGCTGTAATGTAGGCATGTGGCTATACTATATTTTTGGGAAAGAGGTGCAGGAAGGGAGTAGAATTCTGATGCAGAAATAGTTATTACTCTCTGTGTATTTACTGTATGTCAGTTTGACCCACTATGTGCAGAGGGCTGGCAATTTGGGGCTTTGAACTAGGACAAGAGCTTAACTTTCAAGTCTCACCAGGACTATCATCATCACAAGACAATGCATGGTTTGATGTTAAATGGGGCTTTGGCAATACTGCTCTCCTGACTGTAGTCTGACAGCATGGGACTTATTCATCAGGACTTCCATGTAACTTAGTTCACGTAATGCAGTTATCAATCACCATTAACATTTTTCCTTTTTTTAATCTTTTTTCCTTCAAATTCCCATTAGACAAGGCAACTTCCCAGTTTTCTGGATTCTTCTGTGTTAAAGTAATTTGCAATTTGTCTTTTTGAAAATGTGTATGAAGCTTCGTATCTTCTCATTGATAACATAGCATTTTCTATAGCTGACCCACCTTGCTGACCCCTATCAACCAATCCCACCTCCCTTGCCTCCCTGTGATCCTACCCTTGTTTTGCCCCCCACCCCCATCTGAATTATTCTCCTGACCAGAAGTGCACATCAGCCCACCTTTCCAGATTCTAGTCCATCAATATTGGGATGAATGCTTATAGACCATCTATGCCTTGTTATCTGTCCCTACACTACTTAAATGAGATATAATGGCTCATGTCGGAAGCCAGTAAGAAGGTGAAAATATTTTCTCTTCAAATTTTTTTCCCACTTCTTACTTCTTCTGAAGGTTGACTTCCTTGCTGGGATATGGTTCCTCTAATACCCTGTCCAAATTTGACATTACTCATGTACGAGCCTCGATAGTAAGTGGCGGCAAGCTATTCAACTGTGCAGGGTGTCACAACAAATTCGGTCCTGTCCTCAATGGACATCTATACACATGCACTTCCAGCAGGGTAGTTGGATAGTGATTTTCCCTTAAACTAGGAATGAACAAGTGAAGCATTCCCACCGGCACCCTGGATTAGCTAACTCAGCACATATTGGGGGATCAAACCTGGGATTTTCTTAGTCTATATGGCCCAGAGATGGTGCTTTTACCTCTCAGTCATCAGGAGAACCCTCTAATGGACCACTGTTACTAGGATTTGCTGATGGTGATTAGTTTCCCTATTTATAAACTTTTGTATGTTTACTTAATTGTCAGCAGACTGTCTGTTCAATAAGTATAACCTCAACAGTTAATCAGTACTTGTGACTCCAACTCTGTTGCTATAGATCCAGTACTGGATCATTCAATACCTACAGAAATAGGATAGCAAAATACTGCAGATGCTGGAAATCCGAAATAACAACAGAAAACGCTGGAAAAACTCAGCAGGCCAGGCAGCATCCGTGGAGAGAGAAAGAGAGTTGACGTTTCAGGTCGATGACCTTTCATCAGAACTGGGAAGAGCTGGAAATCAAATAGATTTAAGGCCAGGGTAAAGCTGGGAAAAGGGGGAGGGGATAAGGAACAAAGGAGGAGATGAAGAGACATTAAGAGACATTAAGAGATATGCAAGGCTAGAGGTGGTGTTAATGTGACAGATTAAGGCTGAATGAAGTGTGAAATCTACTGGCAGAATGAAGGACAGCTGCCAGCTTCTAGGAGGAAAAAAAAGGTGGGGGGGACAAATAAAAGGGTGGATAAAATAAAATATAAATGTGATTGGAGCTGAGGTTATGATCTAAAATTGTTGAACTCGATATTGAGTCCAGAGGGCTGTAGCGTGCCTAAACGAAAGATGAGGTGCTGTTCCTCGAGCTTACGCTGAGCTTCCGTGGAACAGTGTATTAGGCCGAGGACGGTGAGGTCAGAGTGGGAGTGAAGCGGTGAATTAAAGTGACAGGCCACCGGGAGCTCGGGGTCCCCCTTACGGACTGAACGGAGGTGTTCCGCAAAGCGGTCACCCAATCTGCGTTTGGTCTCCCCAATGTAGAGGAGTCCACATCGTGAGCAGCGAATACAGTATACTAAATTGCAGGAAGTACAAGTAAATCGCTGTTTCACCTGGAAGGGGTGTTTGGGGCCCTGGACAGTGGGAAGAGGGGAGGTATAAGGGCATGTGTTGCATCTCCTGCGCGTGCACGGGAAGGTGCCGGGCGAAGGGGAAGGGGTGCTGGGGGTGGTAGAGGAGTGGACTAGGGTGTCGCGGAGGGAGCGGTCCCTGCGGAATGCTGAAAGGGGAGGTGAGGGGAAGATGTGTTTGGTGGTGGGATCACGCTGGAGGTGGCGGAAATGGCGGAGGATGATCCGTTGAATGTGGAGGCTGGTGGGGTGAAAGGTGAGGACAAGGGGAACCCTATCGTGGTTCCGGGAGGGAGGGGCAGGGGTGAGGGCAGATGTGCGGGAGATAGAACGGACACGGTCGAGGGCCGTGTCGACCACGGTAGAGGGGAATCCTCGGTTGAGGAAAAAGGAAGACATGTCGGAAGCACTGGTATGGAAGGTGGCATCATCAGAGCAGATGCGGCGGAGACGGAGAAACTGGGAGAATGGAATAGAGTCCTTACAGGAGGCGGGGTGGGAGGAAGTGTAGTCCAGGTAGCTGTGGGAGTCGGTGGGCTTGTAGTGAATGTTAGTCAATAACCTATCCCCAGAGATGGAGATGGAGAAGTCGAGGAAGGGAAGAGAAGAGTCGGAGATGGACCATGTGAAGGTGAGGGAAGGGTGGAAATTGGAAGCATAGTGAATGAAATGTTCTAGTTCAGGGCGAGAGCAGGAGACGGCACCGATACAGTCATCAATGTACCGGAAAAAGAGGTGAGGGAGGGTATTTGTATGTGCAACCAACCAACTCCAGTTCAACACTTTCTCCGATAGGTAAAATTAATTTGAACAAGGGCTTTGTCATAAATCGCAAGTAACAACTCAGGAAGTACTACTGGGCGGCCAGCGGGGGCGTCGTCCAGGGAGTATAAATACTCAGGCATGGGCCCACCTTGGGCAGAGACAATCTGGAAACAGGAAGCTAGTGACTGCTAACTAGACCTCCATGTTTTGTTACAAGTTGATTAAAGCCTTGCTTTATGTTCAAGTGCGTAGTGAGTCTTTATTACGTCAGGCTTCTCAGACAACGAGTACTTATAAGGCAGTGGAGAAGCCCAAGCAGTGCAACATAAATATAAAAACTATTACATTTATTCATCGACCCAGTCAAACATAAAAATCAACCCTCTCATTCACAAAATCATTATGTTCCTCCATGGTCCCTGATTCCAGTTCCCCTCTGCTGAGAATAAGTAAGTTATAAACAGGAAATGGAAAGGGGAAGAGATAAAGATCACATTTTAGGGACTATGTTGTGAAGATTGTTTGGGGATTGATACTTAATTGCAAAGGCGATGGTGGCTATATGTTTATATTTTCTACCCTCTCCTCTCCTTTCAGGGCTTCTATGCATCACATACCATATTCCAAATGAAATAGGAGGCACCCAACTCCTAGACTGCCACTTAAGTTTGTTTGTAAGTGGATGTCATGAGACATGCAAGGAGTACCTCAGGGTGGCTCTGCCACTTATATTTCCTCCTTCCCTGTTGGGCAGCAAGTGGGGGATGGGGGTGGGGGCGGGGGGTAGCATCTGGCCTCTGATCAATGCATCCACCTTAGACAGTATAACTTAGATAGGGAACTCAATGCACAGGATGACAAACAAAATCTCTCCCTCTCCCTGGTCATTGTCTGAAGTTGAACATGACCATTCGCAACCTTGCCTGCTGTCCTATTTGACCTTGAGATGCACTTCTGTCCACATATCCGCTCCATCACCAAGACCACCTACTTCCATCTCCGTAACATCGCCCGTCTCCGTTTCTGCCTCAGCTTATCGGCTACTGAAACCGTCATCCATGCCTTTGTTACCTCTAGACTTAACTATTCCAATGCTCTCCTGACGAGTCTCTCATCTTCCACCCTCCATAAACTTAAACTCATCCAAAACTCTGCTGCCCGTATCCTAACTCACACCAAGTCCTGTTCACCCATCACCCGCTGACCTACATTGGCTCCCGGTCCGGCAATGCCTCGATTTTAAAATTCTCATCCTTGTTTTCAAATCCCTCCATGGTCTCGCCCCTCCCTATCTCTGTAACCACCTCCAGCCCTGCAACCCTCCGAGATATCTAAGCTCCTCCAATTCTGGCCTCTTTTGCATCCCTGATTTTAATCACTCCACCATTGGCGGCCGTGCCTTCAGCTGCCTGGGCTTTTAGCTCTGGAATTCTCTCCCTAAGCCTCTCCGCCTCTCCGCCTCTCTGCCTTAAGCTGCTTCTTAAAACCTAGCTCTTTGACCATCAACTCCTTTCCATTTATAGCTATCTTATTTTTAGCAGAGCAAAGAGATGTTACAGGGATATAGCATTAAGTATAATTAAAGATAAACACACATGTACTGCCCACATAAATGCTCATGCCCAGTGTCTTCCTGTTCAGTCATTTTTAGCAGCTGTGGGACACCCACGTGTATTTACATTACAGCTTTAGCATCACTGATAAATAGTTTCCGATTTGCAGAGATGCTAAAGTTCCAGGATAAATCTAGAATCAGGACTCTGAAGTGAAAAGGTGTGAGGCTACCCGGAGGAGGTAACCTCATAATGCTTTGATTTGACACCACATGGAGTGTTACCCCAGTGGAGTGTCAAAACCAGGTTCAAAAAATGCTCAGGGGTCTCCTGGAATTCCTGGACACTTTTTGAACCTACCTACAGTTAACTTTAATCATTAGGCAATGTCCACACTGGCTTCCACGCTCTCTAAACGTTTAAATATTTTAGAGATAGGGAATTTCCACAGGACCTTCTAGTGTAACTTTGGCGGAAACTCTGGAGAAACGGCGCAAGTGGCTGCTTGCTCTGTCTGTTGCTCCGGGGTTAACGCCGACTTTCCGCTGAAGTCATGTCGAGCAATCGGGAGAAGCCTCGCAGAAATTACAGGCGTTTAAATGTGAACTGCTGGGAGAGGAGCTCTGCGCATGTATGTACCCACCCGTGCACAGAGACCTCTCCTGCTCAGCTGAGAGCTCCAGATGGGCTTGAGACCAGTATAGCTGCGGTAATAAAGACAATTTAATCAGAGATACCTTGAGCGCACTGGTGAGGCTGCAAGAGAACAGCGACCTGACTAACAGAGAGACAAGAACGCTCAGCACTGACTGTCCACTGCCATCTGCTTTGTTACATGGAATTGTAAAGAATAAGACTTTGAGGCATGAGATTCCCCTCACCAATTCAAAACCAAACAATCCAAGCAATGAAATCCTGTACATTTTTATGTGATTTCAGACCACGAATGGTAATAAAGAGATTAATGAAAAAATATACAAATGAGCGATATAATTATAGAATTCAAGAAAAGAATGATGCACTGCAGACTCATTCTAAGACGGGTGTTGGGAACCAAACACTTGACATCTTCCAGTGAGATGTTTCTACAGTGAATGCCCAGTAACAATGTAGTATGAATATTGGGAGCCAAGGTCTATAACAGGAATGGCATTGTAACCTGAGGAGGGGGAAGGGTGCATTCAAAAAATATTAAAGTGATTTTAATCGACCGTAAAAGGATCAGGAACAGGTGGGGGTTGAAGCCAATAAAAATGGTTCCTTTAAACACGATGCTTACCAAGGGAGCATGTGTTTTTTAAATTCAAGCGGTTCTACAAGCGTCTTTTTTAGAGGAACTTTTCCGAACAGCGTTCATTTTATTGTTTTTCAGAAATGCAGCATCATGATTTGACAGCAACTCGTTTATTTCATTCGCTCTGAATTGTGGAAACTTACGCCCATAAAATGCACTTTTACTGGATCTCGTTTCTTTTTTCTGACACTGTCTCACACAAGCCTTGATGATCAAGTAGCCCACCTCTGCTATGTTCAGCAGCACGCAGACGCCAGAGACCACCAGCATGAAGATGGTGAAGATAGTCTTCTCGGTGGGTCTGGAGACAAAGCAATCCACTGTGTTGGGGCAAGGGAAGGCATCGCACTTGACCAAGCGGATCATCCTGAAGCCCGGGTAGATCACGTAGAAGATGTACAAGAAGGCAACTTCCAAAATCACCCTGAAGATGATACTGATCACGTAGGTCCACCAGAGAGACCCAGTGATGTGCATTTTGCGCTTGGTCACCTTCTCAATGTCCATTTCCCCAACTTCCCCGGTGAGCTGCTTGATCCGGAAAATCTTCTTTTCCACATGATGCTTATGGGCAACGTGCATAGCCACCAGAAGGGCGGGAGTGGACACCAGGATCAGCTGGAGGGACCAAAGCCTGATGTGGGAGATGGGGAAAAACTGATCGTAGCAGACACTGTTACAACCTGGCTGTTGGGTGTTGCAGGTGAACCCAGTCTTCTCATCGCCCCAGACGCTTTCTGCTGCTACCACCAGCACCATGATCCTGAAAATGAACAGAACAGACAGCCATATCCGTCCGATCCCGGTCGAGTGCTTGTTCACCCCTATTAGAACAGTGTAGAAGACTGGCCAGTTCATCTCCCCTCAGTTCTGGAAAGGAAAATAATAAATTAAGTTGCCAATTCCTCCGTGTCAGCATCAACCCAGCGCCTTTTGTAATTGGTGATCATATGGTCTGTAGCGTTCTACATATTATATTTGCATACAACGATTCCTTTTATTGCACTAACAAAACAGTATTCAGTTCCGGCTCCTTCATCTCCACCTACACTAGATAAAGGAATCTGTGTAGTCACAGAGGCAGCATGTGCCTATTATCCATTGTTTTAGTTCGCCCACGTTATCCCCTTTCTGCCATACATGAACATACTTTGAGTGAAAGGACCCTACAAATGAAACAATTTTTTCCTATTATTTTATACAATCATTTATATTTTAAATGCGCTAATTATGTTCTTTATTTATGGAAATTTCTACAGACCAGCAAAAAAGAACTGAACAAGTCTTCAGCTTTAGTAATGAATGAAAGGATTTCTATACATTTAAAAAAAAAACTGTTGACTCTTTTATAATCTTATTCACTTGCTAAGCACATGGTCAAAAATACTTCAGGTCAGTACAATTTTTGCATTTATGGATTGAAGTTAAAAATGGCAAATGTGCTCCTCCGATGGCTCAGTGAGTTTATCCAGTGAGTTAGCTGAACCATGCAAGCCTGGAAAGTTTCAAGTTGGCTTCCTGGTCTACACTGAGTTCACTAGTCTCAACAGATATAATAGGGTGCCACATTTGACTTCAATGTCCCTTTGGTTAGAAAAGGCAAGATCGACCAGGGTTATCATTGCTAGTCGCTATTCAACAACAACAACAACAACAACAACAAATTGCTTTATATAGCGCCTTTAACATAGTAAAACGTCCCAAGGCGCTTCACAGGAATGTTATCAAACAAAATTTGACACTGAGCCACATAAGGAGATATTAGGACAGGTGACCAAAAGCTTGGCCAAAGACGTAGGTTTTAAGGAGCGTCTTAAAGGAGGAGAGGTAGAGAGGCTTAGGGAGGGAATTCCGGAGCCTAGGGCCCAGGCAGCTGAAGCCATGGCCGCCAATGGTGGAATGATTATAATCAGGGATGTGCAAGTGGCCAGAATTGGAAGAGCACAGATTTCTCAGAGGGTTGTAGGGTGGAAGGAGGTTACAGAGATAGGGAGGGGCAAGGCCATGGAGGGATTTGAAAACATGGATGAGAATTTTAAAATCAAATTAGGATATGGGCAGCAGAGTTTTGGATGTGATCAAGTTTATGGAAAAAAGAAAGACTTGCATTTATATAGCACCTTTCACGACCACCGGACATCTCAAAGCGCTTTACAGCCAATGAAGTATAGTTACTGTTGTAATGTGGGAAACGCAGCAGCCAATTTGTGCACAGCAAGCTCCTACAAACAGCAATGTGATAATGACCAGATAATCTAATTTTTGTTATGTTGGTTGAGGGATAAATATTGGCCAGGACACCAGGGATAACTCCCCTACTCTTCTTTGAAATAGTGCCATGGGATCTTTTACGTCCACCTGAGAGAGCAGATGTCTCAGTTTAATGTCTCATCCGAAAAACGGCACCTCCGACAGTGCAGCACTCCCTCAGCACTGCACTGGAGTGTCAGCCCAGATTTATGTGCTCAAGTCACTGGAGTGGGACTTGAACCCACAACTTTCATGACTCAGAGGCAAGTACGCTACCCACTGAGCCACAGCTGACACATGGTGGGTGGGAGATGAGAGGCCCGTCAGGAGAGCATTGGAATAGTCAAGGATAAAGGTAACAAAGGCATGGATGACGGTTTCAGCAGCAGATGAGCTAAGGCAGGGGCAGACATGGGTGATGTTACAGAGGTGGAAGTAGGCGGTGGAGCGGGTATGTGGTCAGAAGCTCATCTCAGGGTCAACTAGGATGCCAAGGTTGCAAGCAGTCTGTTACAGCCTCAGACAGTGACCAGGGAGAGGGATGGAGTTGGTGGCTAGGAAATGGAGTTTGTGGCAGGGACTGAAGACAATAGCCTCGGTGTTCCCAAAATTTAGTTGGAGGAAATATCTGCTCATCCAAGACTGGATGTCGGACAAGCAGCAGGACAAATCAGTGACAGTGGAGGTGCTGAGAGAGGTGTTGGTGAGGTAGAGCTGGGTGTCGTCAGCGTACATGTGGAAGTCTACATTGTGTTTTTGGATGATGTCGCCGAGAGGCAGCATGTAGATGAGAAATAGGAGAGGGCCAAGGCTCGATCCTTGGAGAATTCCAGAGATAACGGTGCGGGAGCAGGAAGAGAAGCCATTGCAGGTGATTCTCTGGCTACAACTGAATAAATAAGAATGGAACCAGGTGAGGGCAGTCCCACCCAGCTGGACGACGGAGGAGAGGCATTGGAGGAGGATGGTGTGGTCAACCGTGTCAAAGGTTGCAGACAGGTCAAGAAGGACAAGGAGGGATAGTTTACCATGGTTACAGTCACATAGGATGTCATTTGTGACTTTGATAAGGGCCGTTTCAGTTCTGTGGCAGGGGTGTAAGCCTGATTGGAGGGGTTCAAACATGGATTTGTGGGAAAGATGGGCACAGATTTGGGAGGCGACAACACGTTCAAGGACTTTGGAGAGGAAAGGCAAGATGGGGCAATAGTTTGCAAGGACAAAGGCTTCAAGGGTGGGTTTTCTGATGGGGAGGGAGTGATGATGGCCGAGTTGAAGGGGAGGAGGACATTACCTGAGGAAAGAGACCAATAACAATATCAGCTAACATGGGGGCCAGAAAGGGAAGTTGGGTGGTCAGCAGTTTGGTGGGAAAATGGGAGCAGGAGGTGGGTCTCATGGACAACATGAGCTTGGAGAGGGCATGAGGGGAGATAGGTGAGAAACTAGAGAAAGATACGAGTTCAGGGCTAGGGCAGGGGGGAACCTTAGGGGAAGTTTGGCCCGGTGGGCTAGGGGAAGGGAGGGAAGCAGCAGAGGCAGCCGAACGGATGGTCTCAATCTTAGTGACAACAAAGTCTATGAGCTCCTCGCACTTATTGTTGGAGGTGAGTGTGGAGGAGGCAGGGGAGAGGGGATTAAGAAGTCGGTTTGTTGTGGAGAAGAGAAGCCGAGGGTTATCTTTGCATTCCAGGATGATCCTGCAATAGGGGAAGTGGGACCTGATAGTGCTTTATGTGGTCCAACCAGATCTGGCGGTGAATTGCTGAAACAGTTGTCCGCCATAAACGTTCAAGTCTGTGTCCCTTGGACTTAAATGAACGGAGATCAGGGCCGTGCTGGGGGAATGACCAGGGTGAGAGAGAATAATGGTTTTAGTGGGGACAAAAGCATCAAAGATGGAAATGAGGGTGTGATTGAGCAGAAATGTAATGGTGAAAGGAGGGCCAAAGGCTAGACAGTTGAGAATTTGAAAGTGCCATCGTAAGTGACTTGGGGGAAAGTTTTTTTCTGGGGTGGACACAGAAAGACATGGGGATGGGTGGGGGGAAGGGAGATGTGAGTAGAGAGGGATATAAGGAAGTGATTAGAGATGGCCTTGTCTGTGATTGACACGATGGGAGTAGAGAGGCCACGTGAGAAGGCAAGGCCGAGGGGGTGGCCATGAATATGGGTAGGAGAGTTTATATGGAGCGAGAGATTAAGGGAGGATAGGGGAGCAGTGAACTAAGAGGAGTGAGGTTTTGATGAGTTGAGATGGAGGTTGAAATCACCTAGGATGAGAAATTGCTTGGTGCAGAGGTTGAGGGAGGAAAGCTCTCGGTGAGAAACTTGGCATGGGCAGTAGAGAATGAAGATTTTAAAGGAGAGGCAAGAGGTGTGGAACAAGGTGAGATGCTCAAAGGAGGAGAAGGTGCCAGAGGAGTATGGGGACTGACCAATGTGTGATTCGAGAGGTGTGGAACAAGGTGAGATGCTCAAAGGAGGAGAAGGTGCCAGAGGAGTATGGGGACAGACCAATGTGTGATTTGGTGGTAAGGGCCACACAGCCACTGCAGTGGTCTGGACGGGCAAGTGGTAGAAGGGTATAACCAGGCAGGGAGGCTTCATTAAGGGGGAAAGCGCCATCACCCGTCAACCAAGTTTTCGTCAAGGCCATGATGTCAATGCAATCATCCACAATAAGCTAATGGATGGCAAAGGCCTTGTTCACAAGTGAATGGACATTCTGGAGGGATATGCGGAGAGGGGCGGTGATAGCTGATCCGGTGGCCGAGTCCACAAGATCAGCGCTGGGAGGGGTGAGTGGGACAGGAAGGAGATTGGCAAGATTATCCCTAGTGGGTGCGTTGGGTGGGAAGGTCGGTGAGAGAGTAGGATGGGGCAGTTGGGGTTGCTGCTTGTAATTCAGTGATCTCTGCTGGAAGTGTACACGTGTGAGAACATTAACACACTGAATAGTGATAGTCATCTGGAGCATTTGAAATTCATGCTGGGACTTTAGAATTAACTAGAGAGTCAAGATCAAGTGAAGTTAAGCAGAGTTAGAGGGTAGGGAATAACTCGACCAAGGTGGAGGGAAGTAGGGGAGAAAGTGAATGGGGAGGAAGAGGAGAAGGGAGGGGAGAGTGTTATGGAGGAGAAGAGGGAAGGAAGTAGGAAAGCGAGGGGAAACGGGGAAGGAAGGGGATTGGAGGTGGAGAAGGTAAGGAGTGAGGCAGGGAAAGGAGGGGATGTGGGAAGTAAGAGGGTGAGAGAGAAAGAGAAGAGGAAAGGAGGAGTGAGGGAGAGGACGAGGTGGTGAGAGAAGAAGGGAGGAGGAGGAGAGGAAAATGACCTCAATTGGGGGGGGGGGGCGGGGAGTAGGAAAAATGCCTCAGTGTGGGGGTGGGGTGGTGAAAGTACAAAAATACCTTGTGGGGAGAATGCTCCTGATTTATTCCACAATTCTTACTGCTCATGATTTTATTAAGCAAATTTGACTGTTCTCAATTTTTAGCATGTTTTACTGCTCCAAAGTTTTAGTGAGTTTTACTCCTGATTTTTAGTAAGTTTGACTGTTCTGGGCCAGTTCAAAAATGTCCTTGGTTTCCTGATAGTTGCCAATTTGTGCTGGCGTTGTTCAGTATAAAGATTGGTATACATGCACTTAGGCTGTCACATAATGTTAGCTAACATTAACTAATATTTAATATTGGAAATCATAATCTCAGCACCACCTGCACACATAACAGGTATTGCAGGTAAATGTGATTATTTCTATAATGAAAGCATGTCTTGACAGAGGTTGAAAGAGGGGCTTTCAATGCAGATTCAACATTTAATGTGGGTGACCCACCTACTGATTTATGTAACAGATAACTGTTAGTTATAGCAGCAATGGTAAATAATTGTAGCTTGAGTGTTAAAGTATATTTTGTTTGTTTGCAATATTTATATCTTCATTAGAATCAACTTCTGCTGTTTCACAAGAAATTAGTGGTGGGCAGGAATGGACACCACATCATTCAGGGCCTTTCATGTTATGGAAATTTTACAATCCTTTAGAATAACTAGGCAAGGATGTCATTAAGGATTATTAACTCATAATGTTTTTTCAATATTCTTCCCTGTTCTCACTTCCTGTCCTGTAAAAAGAAAGAATTTCAATTGATGCCTTGTCACATGCTCACAACCAATGGATTACTTTTGATGTGCTGTCACTGTTGTTATGCAGGCAAATAAAGCAGCCAATTTCTGCACAGCAAGGTGCCACAAACAGCAAGTGAATGAAAGAACAGGTTGACATGAATCTTGTCATTCATGTGGAAATGACTTATGAAGTAATGCTGGGCGGCCTGCTGGTGGCGCTGTCCAGGGAGAGTATAAATACTCGGGCATGGGCCCAGCTTGCTCAGGACATTCCTTAACAGGAACTAGTGAGGACACAACTAGATCTCCATGTTGAAAAACAGTTGATTAAAGCTTTGTTTAACACTTAGACCAAGTGCCTAGTAGTTTTCTTACATCACTGGTAATCCTTTTTAGGTGGTGTTGATTGAAGGTACGAATAAATGCTGACATAAAGTTCCATTTGCAGCCCTCCAACAGCTTATCTAAGTGGCTATTCTTCATGTGTGAGCTTAAACAACGACTGTCAGTAGGTTATTCAGGGACAATCTCACCGAACTTCGTTCTGTTTTCCTCTGATGCCCACACACACAAACTTTCAGACATGATCCCTGGATAGTGATCGTAAGTGGAAATGTTGCTCATTTTTAAACTCCTCCTTATCCTGGGGTGCTGCAGCCAATTTTATCACTACCCTAGCAGAGATCAGATAAATCAACACAGACCAGAGATTGAACCTGTAACCTTCCTGGTCTGTGGTTTATTAAGCTTTAGTATCACGCTGGGTGATGCATTTCCCCATTAAATCATGGAGGTGTTATCTCATTATTATTTAATTTTACAGCTACTGGATACAATGGCCCAGTAATTCTAATGCTATCTAATTTGTAATGTAATGAAGGAGCACTTGATCTAAGCATTAAACAAAGCTTTAATCAACTGTTTTACAACATGGAGGTCTAGTTGTGTCCTTCACTAATTCCTGTTAAAGAATGTCCTGAGCAAGCTGGGCCCATGCCCGAGTATTTATACTCTCCCTTGGACAGCGCCACCAGCAGGCCGCCCAGTATTATGTCATAAGTCATTTCCCATGAATGACAAGATTCATGTCAGGAGCTAAGCTATCAAAATGTTTCACGATGTTTTATCCAGGCTGTTTTATATTTTCCCTTCCTTTGTTCTTTCAGGTCTCTCCATTTCTTAGTTGAAAGGGCAGACAAGACTCTGCTCCTAGGCTTCTGCTGATGCTGCTGCTCAGCTCATTGCTAGCATATGCATAGCAATGGCTCTGGGGCAACAAGCTTTATCAAGGTCCCCATGGGGAAACAAGTGGTTTACACTCTGTGGGCTGAATTTTGCCGGCGCTCAGAGGGCGGGTTCGGAGGTGGGTCGCTGTCAAAATCAAAAAGATTGACAGCGGGGCCGGTATCCCGCTCTAAACCCGCCTCCTTGTCAGTTTCCCTAGTACCGGCTCTGCCTGCGCTTTGCAGACCCGGCACTAAGTGGCGGGTCATGCAATTGTGCTAGTTAAGAGGGTGTTTAAAGCAATTTAATCAGCATTTTACCAGGTACAAACCATTTTCCCAAGTTTTCCACGAGGTTCTTCTCGCTCGGGGATCATGCCAGGTAAGTGTGTCGGGTTCTGAACAACTCTCCATTTCTTTGAATAGGTGAAAGCTGCAAAAGTGGTTTAAAAGTTACCATTTTACAGCTGGTCACTTCCCAATGTCAGAAGCTGGAGCATTAATGATTTGGAGCCCACTTTTGAGCTTTATGCACTTTTGACGTGTTTGGAATAATCTCTCTCTCCACTGTCACCTCCTTGGAACAACCTATCTCAACATTGACAGATTAATTCTGTCATCTCAACCTCACCTGCCATCTATTCCATCAACATTGGTGCCCTTGAAAAAATCTCACCTTGGTCCTCAGAATCCCACCACGATCAGCTCGAACACCAGCATCACCAGGCACACCAGCAGCACCAACAACAACACCAACCTTCTCCGCAATCAGCTGGTGCTGCACTGGACACAGGGCATCATCACCCATGCACATTGCTGCCCGGGATGCCAGCGATGGACTCACCATGTCCAGATTTGCTTCACTTAACACCATACACCCTGGCTGTCACATGATGCACCAGGTTGACACCACCCCACAGCAGCACCATAAAGCATTCCTACAATGTCCAAGCCATTCCTTTCACACTCGTCACCATTAGAAGTGGGGAGGGGGGGGGGGGGGGGGGTGGGGGAACGTTATGTCTCACCATTCACTGCAACTCACGAAGCCACTTCAAAGGTGCACACAAATCTGTCCAAGAATGCAAAGTGTTCAAAGTAAAGATTTCAATGTTTGACAGCACATTACCAGAAACCTCACATGACCATTGGATAAACCACCCAAGTGCCTACCCTTGTGTGTTCTTAGTTGCTATGCTTGCAGTAGGATGAGGGTGAGTGTGAGGGGTGGCTAGTGAGATGGGGAAGTGATAATGTAGATAGAGAGGGAAGGGTGGAGGTGCAAGGTAAGTTGGTGTGAGTAAGGATGTGCAGGAGTAGGGTAGGGCAGGCAGAGTGATGGGGATGTGATGAGTGGCATAGCATGATGAGGTTGAGTGTGGCTTTGCAGTAACGTTTCGTGATCTACTGAGATCATTGAAAGGTTTGTGCCACTGCAGCCTGCTCCTCCTGATGACATCCCTGCTTGTGTTCTCCTGTGTAATGTGCAACCGGGCTGCGTTGGTCCCCTGGGGAGGTCTCTTCCACCCATTGGAAGGGAAGAGAACCTCCCTGCGTGCTGTGACTCCCTCCATAAGCATATGGAGGGAGTCATGGGAGAGCCTGGGTGCAGCAGTGCATTTTTGTGCAGTGCTCGTCAGTGTTTGCAGCACCTCAATGTCAGCACAACTGTCAAAATGAATGTGGCCATGGCCCCTTTAAGGAAACTAGCTGATGACGCATCATCAGATGATGTCATCAGACCCGCTTCCTTTTAATTGGCCGGGAATCTTGCACGGCGGGCTTAACAAGCCCAATCAGGGGAAAATCACTTGGAGGAGGCGGGATGAAGACGGGTGAGGAGTTTGAGGCCGCTGTCTGCTCCGGCCGCACCGGACTCGCCACGGCTGGCAAAATCACAGCCTGTGTCTCTTCTGATAGGAGAATCCTGTGTCCTAGCAATCTGTAGCACGCCCCAAATCTCAATTTGATTTGCAGAAAATAAATTGGAGGCATTTCGTGTCAAATTTTGTTTGACAACGTTAATGTGAAATGCCTGGAGACATTTTAATATGTTAAAGACACTATATAAATGCAAGTTGTTGCTGTATGTAAATGGTAAAGAAAATTGGGTGGAGTGTACAATGGGTTGTTGGTTCATTATTGCCCATTTTGTGCTACCGTCAAAGACAAATTTCACCCCCTATATGCCTTCAGTGGCCTTGTCCTCACTTACACTTTTTCTTATATAATATTTCAATATAGTCTCAATCTCTCCAACATATACCAGTTTCCTCATAAGAGAACCACAAAGTAGCTGTTTCAGATAGCTTGCTGATCGTAGAGACCAAGTTAACAGTAGTAGATTTTTTCCCCGGAGGCTGCATATCAGGATAAAGAGAGGCATGGTGATGGGCAAGCGATTGCAGTCCCCTCTCCCTCTGGCACACACTCACTCATCCTATTATTCACCCTCTCCCTTGTGCTCAGCACTCCGTGGAGGGGCACAGAGATATACTGGAGCGCTAACTTTCCTCCATAACTTTCTTTCCAATAATGTTGAATTACGTTTTCCCCATAAACACTGAGGACTTTGAATTTAGAATGAGGATTGAAACCTTCCTGGTGATTGCAATCTTCTGCAAAAGAGAGTTTTTTTTTGATATTTTTGCTGGAATAAACAAATAATGGCCTTTTCTGTCATATCTTGGCATCAGAAGTATGCCATTGCTGTGATTAATCTGTGACACTGAGCTGACTATAGTGGGGGAATGCTTTGCACTGAAGCAATGCCAGATTGCGTCAATAATAATGCTTATTCAGTCAACTGCCATCATATTTATGGCATAAATGTTCTTAGTGACGTTAAGCAGCGTCTGATGTAGTAAATACCATTCCTTGTCAACAATGCCAAGTTGCATCATTGGTAGTAGTCACAGTCAGAGTGACAGTATTCCTTTTGTTCGATTTATGATAAAACAAACCTACTCATGGTTCTTTTTCATTTGTTTAAGGTTTGCCGTAAAGTTCAAGGCGTTTTGTAGTTTGACGTTCTTTATCGTGCAGCAGTAGTAAAGGGCAGCATGTGAACTCATATTACACCTACTGAGAGATGGAATTTTTCATTTTAAAATTGCTTCACCCGGATTCCACAGGAAAATAAAAACCTGCTTTAAAATTTGCTCTGTACAGGGATATGAAAAGTCTTCCTTTCTCTCTTAGTCTGTGTTCTCGACGAATGTAAGTGCCCCAATTTGGGAGGAATGGAAGTGTTTCATGTGGCAGGGGTTGTAGTTTTTGTATAAATTAACTGTGAACAACAACTAGCTATAAAACATTGTAATGGGGCGATTTTAACCCTACTCGCTCAGCAGAAACCTGGCGGGTGGGCTGTTAAAATCGCCCTGGCTCTTTCCTGTCCGAAAGCCACCATGATCACAACATCTGCAATTTTAATCTGCAATCTGTCCTCCATTCTGCCAGTGGATTTCACACTTCATTCAGCCTTAATCTGTCACATTAACACCACCTCCAGCCTTGCATATCTCTTAATGTCTCTTAATGTCTCTTCATCTCCTCCTTTGTTCCTTTATCCCCTCCCCCTTTTCCCAGCTTTACCCTGGCCTTAAATCTATTTGATTTCCAGCTCTTCCCAGTTCTGATGAAAGGTCATCGACCTGAAACGTCAACTCTCTTTCTCTCTCCACGGATGCTGCCTGGCCTGCTGAGTTTTTCCAGCGTTTTCTGTTGTTATTCTGCAATTTTAACCTGCTCTCCTGAGCAGGCAGAAAGGACTCGCGCCCGGAGCCAACAGGGTCCTTCTTTACATATGCATGTTGCAGCCCAATGATATCATTGAGACCCGACTGTAATTTGAACTCAGGCCTGAGCAGGGAATCGACCTGGAGTTAAAATCGGGGCAGCACCATAATTCTAGTGGTAAAAAGGAAACCACAAAGGCCTGAATTCTGAAATGAAAACAGAAAATTCACAGCAGGTCGATCAGCATTTGAAACAAAAATAAAGATTTATGTTTTGAGGGGGAACCTTCAATCGAACTCGCTCACAATTGTAATATTTCCATGCTTTTCTAGTCTTGCTTTACTTCTCATAAGTACATAGAAAAAGTACACTGGAAGATGTTTAAAGTAGCACAGGAATATCTTGGTAAAACGCTGATCGGAGAGCCCTGGAGACTTTTACAGCTGTGGTACCACAAGACCCTGCAGTACTTGGAGACTTCAGTTTCTGTTATTTAATATTCGCGCCACACAAGTGCCAGGCAATGACTATCTCCAACAAGCGAGAGTCTAATCACCACCCCTTGACATTCAACGGCATTACCATCGCTGAATCCCCCACCATCAACATCCTGGGGGTCACCATTGACCAGAAACTTAACTGGACCAGCCACATAAATATTGTGGCAACAAGAGCAGGTCAGAGGCTGGGTATTCTGCGACGAGTGTCTCACCTCCTGACTCCCCAAAGCCTTTCCACCATCTGCAAGGCACAAGTAAGGAGTGTGATGGAATACTCTCCACTTGCCTGGATGAGTGCAGCTCCAACAACACTCAAGAAGCTCGACACCATCCAGGACAAAGCAGCCCGCTTGATTGGCACCCCATCCACCACCTTAAACATTCCCTCCCTCCACCACCGGCGTACCGTGGCTGCAGTGTGTACCATCTACAAGATGCACTGCAGCAACTCACCAAGGCTTCTTCGGCAGCACCTCCCAAACCCGCGACCTCTTCCACCTAGAAGGACAAGGGCAGCAGGCGCATGGGAACACCACCACCTCCAAGCTCCCCCCCCCCAAGTCACACGCCATCCTGACTTGGAAATATATCGCCGATCCTTCATCGTCGCTGGGTCAAAATCCTGGAACTCCCTCCCTAACAGCACTGTGGGAGCACCTTCACCACACGGACTGCAGCAGTTCAAGAACGCGGCTCACCACCACCTTTTCAAGGGCAACTAGGAATGGGCAATAAATACTGGCCCAGATCCCATGAACGAAAACCTTGGCAATGAGTTGGGATCAGTTTTGGAGAAGTTGTTTCCTCTTTTTCTGCTGCCGTTCCCTCCGTCTCTCACAGACTCTGAGATACAAACGGGGGCACAAACTTTTTTCCCTCTCTCATAACATGATTTAAATAACCCTGATAAACTCTTTCAATAATGGGAACAACACTTGGCAATATTTAATTGGAACTTACCGCGGGACATTCAACATCACTTTCCCGCATTTTTTTCCGACTTTAAACAGTTTTCTGAATTAAAAAAAAAGAAATTCCCATTTTTGTTTCACCGGGGGCCTAAAGCTTGTTTGCTTTAGCCTCATTCCAGCGGCCATTGTACATGTGCTGCACCTCCACCTGTGTTGTTCCAAAGTGTGGTCGCCGCTCAGTCCCCGGGAACGGACTACAGGCGTCTGGACCCTCACCCCTCTCTTTCACTGTCTCTCTCTCTGTGTCTTCTCTCCCTCTGTTTCTCTCTCTATCTTTCTCTGTCCCTGTCGCTCTTTCTCTATCTCTCTCTCTCCCTCTCTCTCTGTCCCTATCTCTGCCCCCAATCTCTCCATCTCCCCCCAGTCTCTCTCTCCCCCATCTCTCTCCTCCCAGTTTCTCCCTCTCTCCTCAATCTCTCTCTCCCCAGTCTCTTTCTCTCTCTCTCCCCCACTCTCTCTCTCCTCCACTCTCTCTCTCTCCAGTCTCTCTCCCCGTCTCTCTCGTCCCCCCACTCTCTCTCCCTTCCCCAGTCTCTCCCCCATCTCTCTCCATCTCCAGTCTCTCTCTCTCCCCCCTCTCTATCTCTCCCCCAGTCTCTCTCCCCCCAGTCTCTCTCTCCCTCTCCCCAGTCTCTCTCCCCATCTCTCTCTCTCTCTCTCTCTCCCCCACTCTCTCTCCCTTCCCGGTCTCTCTCTCTCTCCCGTCTCTCTCTCTCTCTCTCTCCCCCCACTCTCTCTCCCTTCCCCAGTCTCTCTCTCTCCCCAGTCTCACTCTCCTGCCAGTCTCTCTCCCCCCAGTCTCTCTCTCCCTCTCCCCAGTCTCTCTCCCCCAGTCTCTCTCTCTCCCCAGTCTCTCTCCCCCAATCTCTCTCTCTCCCTCTCCCCAGTCTCTCTCTCTCTCTCTCTCTCTCCCCCAGTCTCTCTCTCCTCCGTCTCTCTCTCTCCCCCAGGCTCTCTCTCCCCCAGTCTCTCTCTCCCCCAGTCTCTCTCTCTCTCTCTCTCTCCCAGTCTCTCTCTCTCCCCCAGTCTCTCTCTCTCTCTCTCTCCCCCAGTCTCTCTCTCCCCCGTCTCTCTCTCTCCCCGTCTCTCTCTCCCCCAGTCTCTCTCTCTCCCCCAGTCTCTCTCTCCCCCAGTCTCTCTCTCTCTCTCCCCCAGTCTCTCTCTCCCCCGTCTCTCTCTCTCCCCGTCTCTCTCTCCCCCAGTCTCTCTCTCTCCCCCAGTCTCTCTCTCCCCCAGTCTCTCTCTCTCTCTCTCTCTCCCAGTCTCTCTCTCTCCCCCAGTCTCTCTCTCTCCCCCAGTCTCTCTCCCAGTCTCTCTCTCCCCCAGTCTCTCTCTCCCCCAGTATCTCTCTCTCTCTCCCCCAGTCTCTCTCTCTCTCTCCCCCGTCTCTCTCTCCCCCAGTATCTCTCTCTCTCTCTCTCTCTCCCCCAGTCTCTCTCTCTCTCTCCCCCAGTCTCTCTCTCTCTCTCCCCCAGTCTCTCTCCCCCAGTATCTCTCTCTCTCTCCCTCCCCCCTCCAATTCCCTCTCTCTCCCGTTTCGATCCTCGATCTTCCCCCCACCGGCCACCAACGGATCCCCTGACCTCCGCACGAAAGCTTGGCCCAACTGGATACTGCACATGCGTGGCTCCGGTATACCATGAGCCGGCACAGAAAGCTGCAAAGGCAAATAATCAGAGCGCGGGGGATTCTCCCGCTGTCCAGCTGAAAGGTCAAAGGAGAAAACCAAACCCCTCCTGGCGTTACACAGCAACCCATCGACCATCGCAACACACACTTCAAGAGCTGCAACTGCGCTCGGCTCTGAGGTCACAAGGCTCGCAAACGACTCTGTCTGCCTTCCCAAGACCATTGTGTATTGGGCCCCTCCCCTGGGGCCATTGTGTATTGGGCCCCTCCCCCGGGGCCATTGTGTATTGGGCCTCTCCCCCGGGGCCATTGTGTATTGGGCCCCTCCTCCGGGGCCATTGTGTATTGGGCCCCTCCCCCCGGGGCCATTGTGTATTGGGCCCCTCCCCATGGGCCATTGTGTATTGGGCCCCTCCCCCGGGGCCATTGTGTATTGGACCCCTCCCCTGGGGCCATTGTGTATTGGGCCCCTCCCCTGGGGCCATTGTGCATTGGGCCCCTCCCCCGGGGCCATTGTGTATTGGGCCCCTCCCCCGGGGCCATTGTGTATTGGGCCCCTCCCCCGGGGCCATTGTGTATTGGGCCCCTCCCCCGGGGCCATTGTGCATTGGGCCCCTCCCCCGGGGCCATTGTGTATTGGGCCCCTCCCCCGGGGCCATTGTGCATTGGGCCCCTCCCCCTGGGCCATTGTGTATTGGGCCCCTCCCCCGGGGCCATTGTGTATTGGGCCCCTCCCCCGGGGCCATTGTGTATTGGGCCCCTCCCCCAGGGCCATTGTGTATTGGGCCCCTCCCCCGCTCCAGCCGCTGTCCCGTTCACTGTGCGGCTTTTCAACGGAACTGCGCAGGAGCTCGGGGATCAGTGCGCGCGTGCGCACCTTAGAGGGAACAGTGGTGTTCAGTAACTTGGACTGTGCGCGCTCATCCACTAGTCCACACACAAACGTATCTCACAACGCACGATCCAAAAATGTGCCATAGTTACAAAGCAAAGACAGGTTCTTAAGAGCTACAATGTAGTCACTGATGGTTTCACTTTGTTTTTGGTTTCTGGTACCAAACTTATAGCTCTCTGCTATTTCTAACAGCTTTGGGTCGAAATGGTCCTCGAGTTTCATGGCAATGTCTTCAAACGATGCCTCCTTTGCTTTCCCTGGCGCGAGTAGGTTTGTCAACGTTCCGTAGACATCTGGCCCGATCTCCGTTAGAAAAATTGCTTTTTTCGGTTCACAAACTACTTTATTTTGAGCTTGAACATTTTCATCTGCACCTTCGGTCTCAATAATGTTATTGGCCTTAAAAAAACATCTCCATCTGCGAGCTCGGTCATACATGCCGAGGCTTCCGATGAATCCCATAGGCGCGGCCATGACTGTCCGATCCCGTTGAACAGTGACTCAGCACGCTACCTGTGTACCTGTGAGAATCAACGCCGCTGTTGCTGTGTATACATACGCACGAAGGTGAAGCATTGACGATTCTGCATCAGCATTAACAGTAAAACATCGCAAAAATTCAGTTTAGGTGTCACAAATTCACCTTAAACTTGTCCACTCGAAGGTTGAACACTGTGTCCTTCCATGATCCCTAAAAATGGCTTTGGGATCCCATTCTCATCACCAAAATGTAATAATATATGTGGGTAGAACAAATGAAGGACAGAGACACGATGGGGGGAATTTTGCCAGCCCTGGGGAGGCGGGTATGGAGGCGGGACTGCCGGGAAAATGGCAGAAACTGGGAGCGGGTACCGAACTCGCTCCCAACCCGCCTCCGTGCCATCTTCCCGGGAGGCGGGTCCCCGACTCGTGCAGGGACCCGTCTCCTCGAGGCGGGAAGCGATTACAGCCAATTAACTGTCTGTTAACAGGCAGTTAAGAGGCTTATCCCTATTTTACCCCTGCAAGTGTGGGCTTCCCGATGGCTGCGAACCTCGCCAGGGTCAGCGAGGCGAGCAGTGGGTCTGCGGGGGTGAGAGGGGTCAAAATGTCAGCTGTAGAGGTGAGTGATGGGTGCAAGTGTGAACAGGTAAGTATGGGAGGTGAGTGTAAAGTGTTGGAAAAAGTTTCCTTACCTTTGCTTCTTTCTGCAGGCTTCAACCCTTGGGGATCCGGAGGTGCCTCATCTCAACGGCAGAGATGACAGAATGGCTGCTGCATTCTCAGATGCAGCAGCCATCTGATTTCTGCTGAGGAAAGAGGTTTGGTAAGTCTTCAGTACAAGGGCTCACCTTAGAACAGAGATTGTCAGTGGTTGACAGCTTCTCAAAGCTGTCAAACGCTGACAATTCATCTGTCAAAGTTTTTTGACAGATGAAACGTCATACGCTGACGTCCTCTGTCACCGGCTTTCCCTTAATTGGCCGGCTAAGCCCACAGGGCGGGCTTAACAAGGTCAATCAAGGGAAAATAGAGTGGGTTGGCCGGACGTCGTTGGGGGCGGGACTGAAACCTGACAACCAGCAGTCCCGCCCCCAACGCGCCCCCATTGACAAAATCCAGCCCGATGAGTTGCTAGTCCATGTGCTTGCTTTACTAGGCCAGAGCGAACTGAGCATGCTCATACCAAACCATGTGACAAACCATGTGATAGTACATTACATAATGGGTTTTTGTTTATGGTCAGTCATTTATTTTATTGAAATTCTGATCCAGGAAGGAACCTTTTTTAATAAAGTAGCCAGTGATTTATCAAAATTCAACAAGAATGAGTGCAGTGGCAATAAAATACCACACGGTGGCGTTAAATATCAGTTTAGATTACATCATTACTACCCCACTCTAACTTTACAAGTTACTGTAGCAGCCAACTACTGTAATATAAATTTATATAGGAGAGTGTCACACAGGGCAAAGTAATGGATAAAGTGTTACCTACTGGACAATGGGTCGGTAGGGGAGTGTTACGTGTAATGGAATGGATAGTGTTAGCAATAGAATAACAGATAGGTAGGGCAGCTTATCTGTAGGATGACGAACAGATAGGAGCATGCTACCTATTAAACGTAGGAGAATAACAGGTAGAAGAGAATAAAATAATGGTCAGAGTGTGGGATAATAGATGGGAGAGTGTTAATATAACTTTTCGGGCTTTTTGATATTTTTTCCAAAAGGATTCAGGAATTAGTTATGTTGAAGTGTTGTGTTTTAAAACAAACTGATTTTTGACAAGTTTAAAAGGACACAGCCAGCAACCACTGAGACAGTGCTTGTTTGTTAACGGGCATTGAAGACATGTATTAAAGCTAGACAAGGCAGTTTGTGAAAGCTACTTCAAACTGAGATAATGAGAGAATATTGACTCCTCCCAGGTTCATTGAGCCAGGATGACTCCAATTAATCATGAGCAAAACAGGAGATAGTTTATTTAGACCCAGACGCCAATGGGTGAGGAGAGGTAGCCTGATTTGTCACACTGCTTGTCTGACATCCAGTATTGGACGAGCAGAAATTTTCTCCAATTAAATACTTGGAATAACAAAGCCATTGTCTTCGGTCCCCGCCACAAACTCCATTCGCTAGCCACCAACTCCATCCCTCTCCCTGGCCACTTTCTGAGGCTGAACCAGACTGTTTGCAACCGTGGCGTCCTATTTGACCCCGAGATGAGCTTCCGACCCCATCACCAAGACCGCCTACTTCCACCTTTGTACCATCGCCCGTCTCCGCCCCTGCCTCAGCTCATCTGCTGCTGAAACCCTCATCCATGTCTTTGTTACCTCTGGACTCGACTATTCCAATGCTCTCCTGGCTGGCCTCCCACCTTGCACCGTTCATAAACTTGAGCTCATCCAAAACTCTGCTGCTCGTCTCCTAACAGGCACCAAGTCCCGTTCACCCATCACCCCTGTACTCACTGATCTACATTGGCTTCCATTCCAGCAATGCCTTGATTTTAAAATTCTCATCCTTGTTTTCAAATTCCGCCATGACCTTACCCCTGTCCATCTCTGTAGACTCCTCCGGCCCTACAACCCTCCGAGATCTCTGTACTTCTCCAATTCTGGCCTCTTGTCCATCCCTGATTCTAATTGCTCCACCATTGGTGACTGTGCCTTCAGCTGCCTGGGCCCTAAGTTCTGGAATTTCTCCCTAAACCTCTTCCTCCCTCTCCTCCTTTAAGATACTCCTTAAAACCTACCTCACACCTGTCCTAATATTTCCTAATATGCCTCGGTGTCAAATTTTGTTTGATAATGCTCCTGTGAAGTGCCTTGGGATGCTTTACAACATTAAAGGCGCTATATAAATGCAAGTTGTTGTGGTTTCATTGACAGATCTACGGCGAATCACTGAATAGAGAAGAGGGCCTTCCCACTTGCTGGAAACACAGAGAAAAGGAGATAAGAAACATTTGGTCAGTCAGGTTTTAAACATGAAGCAGTGAGGTAGAGGCCTGGTCCTGGAGATGGAAACTAAGATGCAGGAGATCAGTTTTTTGCAGTTAGAAGTTTTCTAGAAAGAAAGGTTAATCCCCAAAACAAATAAGCGAGCTCACAAAAGAGATAGGCCACATGGTTTATATATTTTTTTAATCACTTTTTGAGGAGAGAAGTGAAACTTGAGTCAAGTAAGTGAGGTTTATTGACAACTATTACTCTTGCTGTCTGTAAAATAAACTTTTTGTATCTGGCTTCATCTCACAAAAGAAGTTTTTCAGTTCACCTACTGAGAATTTGGGGAATTGCCAAGAAGGCCCAATATTCAGTTCAGTTTGCAAAGGCGTCCGATTGTTACACTCCCAGGATACACCATTATGTATTTAGAAATTGGGTAGTACAGGCACACTCCTGAACTTAAGATACTTGGAACACTTACTGGAGTGACCAGCACTTCTGCACCTGAAAGAACACCTAAGGCAGACCCAAAACATTTAACAGTCACCTACAGAATAACACCAGGAAAGTAAAATAACAACAGAAAACGCTGGAAAAACTCAGCAGGCCAGGCAGCATCCGTGGAGAGAGAAACAGAGTTAACGTTTCAGGTCGAAGACCTTTCGTCAGAACTGGAAAAAAGCAGGAAATGAAATAGATTTAAAGCAAGTATAATGCTGGGAAAAGGGGGAGGGGATGAAAGAACAAAAGGAGAGATTAAGAGACATTGAGAGACATTAAGAGATGATCAAGGCAAGAGGAGGTGTTAATGTGACAGGTTGAGGCTAACCGGAGACAGTTACTGAGAAAAGTAATGTGGCTGTGAAACCGAGTCTTGGCAGATACCTGATCAAACACGAGAAGGGAAACTGAAAGCAGTGAAGATGAACAAGGTTGAAGAGACAAACGGAGGTCCCGTCGAAGAGAAGAGCAGAACTTCTTCAAGGTGGGCATTCCTAGAAGAGAGGTGGCAGTGGACCAAACACTAATACGATAGCAAAATACTGCGGATGCTGGAAATCCGAAATAACGTGTTGGACTCTTGCCCCATTCTGGGCACAATTCCTGCCGTGTCCACAAGGAAAAGGGCAGCTTCAACAAAATAATGCAGACTCCCCCTCCTGGCAATGTCAGTAAATGCATTGTCCAGTATACTAATGAACTGTAGGGAGTCGATTTCAACTTATGTGCGGCTGACCAATGCAGCATGCTGACAGCCTGTCCGTTTCGGCAGCGAAGAAGCCGGAGCCATTTTGAGGGCTAGGCATTATTGAAACGGTAACGGCGAGCTCCCCACCACAAATGGGCATCCCGATGCAGCTCGCCAGCTGCAGGCCGCCCAATATTGTTTCGCCATCGCGGGGTGGGGCGGAGAGAACGGGTGCATGGCACACTCTTTGATCAGTTCTGTCCTAAAATGGCAATTGGGGTCCTATGTACGTCATAGGGCCCTGATTTGCATATTAATAGGTGCCTACCTGGACTAGGCAGGTGCTTTGACTGCCCGGCAGTAGGCCTTCATAAAAGTGGCAATGGGTACAGTGTTGGTGTTAAAGGGGCGGTAGGTCTACCCCATTTTGAGGCTGTTACTACCTCGTCAATGTCGATTTTGGGAAAGTTAAAACTGACCCTAGACATTAGGGAAGCTGTGCTAAGTTAGCTGGTCTCAGCTGAGGTGAGGTGGGGGGGGCGGGGGGGGGGGCACTATAAATATTGTCAGTGCACTGGAGTGGGTGAAAAAAATCAAGGATTCCCACTTCTGTTGACTATCCAGTGACTCCTGTTAGTGTGCATGTGAGGGCTTATGCAGAGAAACAACTTGTGTGAGGTACTGAAGAACATCTGGCACTTTTGGAACCATACTCTAGCAAAAGTCAACACCCCTTGGACTTGAGGAAGTGAAGATGGATGTCCAAAGTAAGGGAACCAACCAGGATGGGAGAAAGTAAATTTTTTTAATGGAGACAAGGGTATCAAAGTTGGAGGAGAGTGGTTGAGCAGACCGACAGCTGCCAAAGGCTAGTGCTATTTTAAGTGACTTGGGCGAGAGATTTTTCAGGGCGGATGTAGAAGAGTGTCCAGGGCCCCAAACACCCCTTCCAGGTGAAACAGCGATTTACTTGTACTTCCTGCAATTTAGTATACTGTATTCGCTGCTCACGATGTGGTCTCCTCTACATTGGGGAGACCAAACGCAGATTGGGTGACCGCTTTGTGGAACACCTCCGTTCAGTCCGTAAGGGGGACCCCGAGCTCCTGGTCGCCTGTCACTTTAATTCACCGCTTCACTCCCACTCTGACCTCACCGTCCTCGGCCTCTTGCATTGTTCCACGGAAGCGCAGCGTAAGCTCGAGGAACAGCACCTCGTCTTTTGTTTAGGCACTTTACAGCCTTCTGGACTCAATATCGAGTTCAACAATTTTAGATCATAACCTCAGCCCCTATCACATTTATATTTTATTTTTTCATCCACCCTTTTATTTGCCCCCCCCCCTTTTCTTTTTTTTTCTCTCCCAGAAGCTGGCAGCTGTCCTTCATTCTGCCTGTGCATTTCACACTTCTTTTAGCCTCAACCTGTCACATTAACACCACCTCTTGCCTTGATCATCTCTTAATGTCTCTTAATCTCTCCTTTTGTTCTTTCATCCCCTCCCCCTTTTCCCAGCTTTATCCTTGCCTTAAATCTATTTCATTTCCTGCTATTTCCAGTTCTGACGAAAGGTCTTCGACCTGAAACGTTAACTCTGTTTCTCTCTCCACGGATGCTGCCTGGCCTGCTGAGTTTTTCCAGCGTTTTCTGTTGTTATTTAGAAGAAAGTGGGGTTGGATGTGGGTGGTGAGGGATAAAAGGAAGTGGTTGGAGGCGATCTTATCGGTGATCAAGACCATGGGAGCAGAGAGGCCATGTGAGATGGCAAAGTCGGGGGGGGGGGGGGAGTGGGATGGCCGTGAGAATAGGTAAGAGAGTTTATATGGGGGGAGAGGTTAAGGAAGGACAGGAGGGCAGTGGAATCAGAGGCGGAAGGGCGAGGTGAGTTGAGATGGAGATTGAAATCACTGACGATGAGGAGTCATTCAGTGCAGAGAATGAGGCAGAAAAGGATTTAGGATAGCTTGGCGAGAAACTCAGGATGGGGTTTGGCAGTGGAGAACAAGAATTTTAAAGGAGAGATGAGAGTGGTTGAACAAGGTGAGGTGTTCAAAGAAGGAGCAGGTAGCAGAGGAGTAAGGGGTGTGGGGGGTGGGGGGGTGAGGGCCGTGGGTTGCGAGGACCAAGATGTGATTTGGTGATACGGGCCACATCGTCACGACAGTGGTTTGGGCAGTGCAGGTCAGTGCACTACTTCTTAAATAGTGCACTGACGTGTCAGCTTAAATTGTTCCTGGTATTGGACACAAACCTTCGAATTCAGAAACAAGTGTGCTACAAACTGACACAATGGACACACAAATTAAAAAGCTCATGGCACATATTTATGTACATTACAACAAGAACAGAAAACATTAGTGTTTCCAGCATTTTCTGTTTCCATTTCAGATTTCCAGTGTCTGCAGTACTTTTTCTTGTTGTTTCATATATAATTATACAAATTTGCTACTTTGTAACAGATATAAAGTAGTTGGGGGTGACAAAAGCACATGTAGATGAGCCAAACTGCCTTCCACAAGAATCTAGTCATATCATCTTATACTTCTGTTTTTGTGAAGGACACACTGAATAATTCCAGAGTTGCTGTCCCATCCCTCTTCCATCAAGTTCATAGTTTTCTGTAAACTCCACCTGGAATAAAATTAAAAACTAATGGTCTTAATGGAAAATAAAGTGGAGATACAAGGAATAGTTGAGGCAAATAGCATAGATGCATTTAAGAGGAAGCTATATAAACACACGAGGGAGAAAGGAATGGAAGGTTTTGCTGATAGGGTTAGAGGAAGAGGGATGGGAGGAAGCTCTTGTGGAGCATAAACACCAACATGGACCAATTGGGCTGAATGCCTGTTTCTGTGCTGTAAATTCTATGTAATTCTATGAGATGAGCCAAACCATTGCATCATTCTCATCACAATGTCTAATGTAAGTGTTGTGATATGATTCATGCTTTCCTGTCTCCTGTTTGTAAATGGCCCATGAAAAGTTTGCAAAACAATTTTCAAGCGATACAGAGCTAGGTGGGACAGTAAGCTGCGAGGAGGACGCAAAGAGCCTGCAAAGGGATAGAGACAGGTTAAGTGAGTGGGCAATAAGGTGGCAGATGGAGTATAATGTGGGGAAATGTGAGGTTATTCACTTTGGTAGGAAGAATAGTAAAACAGAATACTTTTTAAATTGTGAGAAACTATTAAATGTTGGTGTTCAGAGAGATTTAGGTGTCCTTGTACAGGAAACACAGAAAGTTAGCATGCAGTTACAGCAAGCAATTAGGAAGGCTAATGGAATGTTGGCCTTTATTGCTAGAGGGTTGGAGTACAAGAGTAAGGAAGTCTTGCTACAATTGTACAGGGCTCTGGTGAGACCACACCTGGAGTACTGTGCACAGTTTTGGTCTCCTTATCTAAGGAAGGATATACTTGTCTTGGAGGCGGTGCAACGAAGGTTCACTGGATTGATCCCTGGGGTGAGAGGGCTGTCCTATGATGAGAGATTGAGTAGATTGGGCCGATACTCTCTGGAGTTTAGAAGAAGGAGAGGTGATCTCATTGAAACGTATAAAATTCTGAGGGGGATTGACAGGATAGATGCGGAGAGATTGTTTCCCCTGGCTGGAGAGCCTAGAACTAGGGGGCATAGTCTCAGGATAAGGGGTCGGCCTTTTAAGACTGAAATGAGGAGGAATTCCTTCACTCAGAGGGTTGTGAATCTTTGGATTTCTCTGTCCCAAAGAGCTGTGGATACTTGAGTTGTTGAGTATATTCAAGGCTGAGATAGATAGATCGTGCGGGAAAGTGGAGTTGAGGTCGAAGATCAGCCATGATCTAATTGAATGGCGGAGCAGCCTCGAGGGGCCGTATGCCCTACTCCTGCTTCTAATTCTTATGTTCTTAAGCACTAGGCTTGAATTCCCTGGAATATATAAGGTTAAGGGGTGATTTGATTTGAGTTTTTTTAGGATTTTGAAAGGAATTGATAAGAGTAGAAACTTTTTCTGCTGGTGGAGGGAGTCTAGGACAAGGGGACGGAACCTTCAAATCAGAGCCAAGCCATTCAGGAGAGAAGTTAGGAAACACTTCGACACACAAACGGTGGTAGAAGTGTGGAACTCTCACACACAAAAATTTTAAACCTGAGATCGATAGATTTTTGCTAGCCAAGGGTATTAAGGGATATGGAGTCAAGGTGGGTAGATGGTGTCAAGATACAGAGCAGCCATGATCCCATGGAATGGCCTACTCCTGTTCCTATGTCCCGATTACACTTTCCTGTCATAAGCGTGATGAAGCGCCCTGAAAGAGATTTTACCATAACAACATCTTCACCTTTAAGTGGAAAGGAGATATTTTATTCGCTGCATTGTCCTGAACGCTGGGAGACCAGTTTGAAATAGAAGGAGCATGTCGCACAACTCTACTTGCCCTTTCATTGGCAGTTGTGTTAAAAGTATTAAAAAAAAACAAGCTTTACTTTTTTGAAAAGAAATTTACTCCTTTTTTTATAAACTAAGAAACGAAAGGCCCAAAGTGCTTTAAAAAACACGTTGAGCGCAAAATTCAGATCCGTAGTGGGGCACTACGAGTGTCCTTAGAGAACCAAAATGGCGTCCGCGACACGCGCGCGCACACTTGTGGGGCAAAACGCGCCAGATGGCATATTGGCGAGGGCGTAAGCGCACGCGCAGTGAGCATCCGCCGGAAGTATGCACAGCAAGCAGATCATGATGTCAATCAGCGTGCAATGCTGATTTGATGCCACTGCTCCCATTTTGGAGCTCAACGCACCAGCTAACGCCCTCTCCTCTGCTCAAACCACTTGCTGCCAGACATGGGTGTACTAGTAGGAATTCCCCTTGGAAACAGCATGACTTGGAGAATGAACAGAGGCCACGCAGAGCAGGACAAGCTGCTGGAAGAGGGAGGAGGGGGAGGAGGAGGCGGGGGAGAAGGGCTCCCAGCAGGTGGCCATATCCACCCAGGGTGTTCAGGGAGCAATTCTCCTACCTGAACCTCAGCAAGGAACAAGGTGTGAGACGTCTGCGCTTCAGTAAGGACATCCTCACTGAAATCGGCCACCTGCTGCAGCCACAACTGCAACCTCAGAGCAGGGAAAGGACCGCATTGCCAGTGGCTGCGAAGGTGACCGTGGCGATGAACGTTTATGTGTCGGGCTCCTTCCAGGATGGAGCTGGAGATATTTGCAGCATCTCGCAGTTTGCCATCCACTGTTGCGTAAGGGAGGTCACTGAGGCTCTCTATTCAAAGAGAGCGGACTACATTTCATTCTCTCTTGTCAGAGACAAGCAGGCAGAGCGAGCACATGGCTTCGCTAGGATTGCAGACTTCCCATGGCGCAGGGTGCCACTGACTGCATGCACATCGCTTTGCTGGCACCGCATTTCAACTCTGCCATGTACCAGAACCGAAAGGGATTCCATTCCCTCAATGTCCAACTGGTGTGTGACCATAGGCAATGAATCATGCAGGTCAATGCCGGGTATCCTGGCAGCAGTCATGGCCTTCATTCTGCGGCAGTCCGCTGTGCCATCTGCACTTGAGCCACCATGGCAAACCAAAGGGTGGCTACTGGGCGACAAGGACTAGCCACTGACGACATGGCTCCTGACTCCAGTGCGCAACCCACACACGCACGTGGGCAGCATGTATACAATGAAAGCCATGCTGCCACACGAAATGTGATAGAGCAGAACGCTGGCGTACTGAAACAACGCTTCCACTGCCTGGACCGCTCTGGAGGAGCCCTGCAGTACTAAGCAGAGCCAGTGTCAAGATTCGTGGTGGTCTGCTGCACGCTGCACAACCTCGCCATCAGGAGGGCACAGCCCTTGCCACCAGCTGTATGGTGAGCAGCTGAGCAGCAGGAGGAGGAGGAGGAAGAGGAAAAGGAGGAAGAGGGAGGAGGCAACCTAGACAGCCTCTTTCTGGCTGGGCTGTCCGTGAAGAACTCGTCCGAGTGCGATACCAGTAAATGCAATCCCAATTCCCCATTCACCAACAGTCCCACACCTTACCTTCCCTCTGTCACGGACTATCACAGCGTCCGCTTGGCCACAGTGCAAAAATAAAAGCCACCACAAAATAAATATTCCAAACCAAATTTATAAATCAAATCATGCCATATTGCATACAAATGTAAATAATTACCCTTGTGCATTCCCTTGGTGCCTTTGTCTGTCCGAGTGCTCCTACGAAGTGCTACCCCAGTGGCTGCAGCATGGCTGGGGGACGGCTGTTGACTTTCAGTGGGGGAGACGGCAGATGCCCTTCGGATGATGACCTCGAGCAGCTCTGGGCCTAGAAGGCCCGGTTGCGGGCTGCACCATCTCGGCATGGGCGGCAGCAGCCTAGGCTGGCTGGCTGACAGACAACAGCAAGGGCACCGGCAGGATGGCAGTGGTGGGAGGACGGATGCTGTAGTCCTAAGAGGACAGCAGGTCCGTGCTCCATGGAGCCACTGTCACTCCCTCAGGGTGGCACCTTGGCAATCCTAGTAATCTGTTGGAGGACAGATTGCTGGACTGCTGTGACACTCTGCACGCCCCTTTGAAAACTGGAATCCGGAGCCATGAAGGCAGCAGTCTGTGCTTGCATGGCAGCAAGCAGCTTCCACTGCAGCACTCAGACATTGGGTGGTTGCTGCTTGTGCTGCTATGGAAGCTGAAACATCGACCATCAGACGCTGCATCATGGTTGGGTCCACAAGTGTGCTCATGGAGTTGGCCACCACTTCCATGCTGGAAAGGATACATAAGAACATAAGAAATAGGAGCAGGAGTAGGCCAATCGGCCCCTCGAGCCTGCTCCGCCATTCAATAAGATCATGGCTGATCTGATCCTAACCGCCAATCTACTATCTATCACAGAACCATCTCCTGCATCTAACAGAATTGCACACACGAAATAGGAGCAGAATCAGGCTACACAGTCCCTGGGCCCGCTCCACTACCCACAGGGCCATGACCGATCCGAACCTAGACTCATGTCCAAATTCCTGCCCGCTCCCCGTAACCCTTAATGCCCTTTACTTCTAGGAAACTGTCTATTTCTGTTTTAAATTTAATTAATGTTGTAGCTTCTACAGCTTTTTGTGGCAGCATATTCCATGGACCTACCACCCTCTGAGTGAAGTAGTTCCTCCTCATCTCAGTTTTGAAAGAGCAGCCCCTTATTCTAAGACTATGTCCCCTAGTTCTCGTCTCACCCGTCATCGGGAACATCCTCCCCGCATCCACCCGATCCAACCCCTTCACAATCTTATATGTTTCAATAAGATCGCCTCTCATTCTTCTGAACTCCAATGAGTAGAGTCCCAATCTACCCAACCTCTCCTCATATGACCACCCCCTCATCCCCGGGATTAACCGAGTGAACCTTTTTTGCACTGCCTCGAGAGCAAGGATGTCTTTCCTTAAGTAAGGACACCAAAACTGTATGCAGTATTCCAGGTGCGGTCTCACCAATACCTTGTACAACTGAAGCAATACCTCCCTATTTTTATATTCTATCCCCCTAGCAATGAAAGCCAACATTCCATTTGCCTTCTTAATCACTTGCTGCACCTGCATACTAACCTTTTGAGTTTCGTGCACCAGGACCCCCAGATCCCTTTGCACTTCAGTACTCTCCAGTTTCTTGCCATTAAGATAATAAATTGCTCTAGGATTTTTCCTGCCAAAGTGCATCACCTCACACTTTCCAGTGTTGTATTCCAAGCTCCAAGCTCTGCACAAAGCCCTGTGCCAAGTTGGTGCCGGACTCCTCCATGCTCCTTGACATTGCACGCAGGTTATCTGGCAGGCTTCCCACTGTGCAACACCCATCAGCCTTCTTCTGTAGCCTGCCCCTTTGAACTGCTCATCTGAGTCCTCTGCAGCAGAACCCGTGTGCAACCCCGTCCTCCGGCGAGCTGGCACCTGCGTTATCCTTACCCCCTGCCCTGGCTGCAGGCCATTCGTGCCCGGTGTCTCACCACGTGCAGATCCCACCTCTATGCTATCCTCTAAATTACTCTCAATGTCAGTGTCTGAGCTGGTGGCTGCGAGTGTGAAATCGAGCGACGGTGTGTCTTCATCTTCACTATCTTCCTGCTCTTCCACCACTGCCTGGCCAGGTTGCAGTTCTTGGGTTATCTGGAAGGAGAAAAGCACAAGGGTAAGGTTGTGGCGAGGGGAGCGGGGAAAGCAGGAGGTGCATGCTTACACCATCTGCAGCTTGTAAACCTGAAGAGATTGTGGGATGAGGGGGAAGTGGGAAGTGAGAAGGATGATGAGGTATGAGGATACCGTGATCAATTATGGTTTCAGCCCTGCCGCTGGCCACGGCCTCAGCAATGGCTGTCCCAATAATAGCTGTCCCAATAATGGCCAGCACTGTCTCCTCCTGGGAGTTTCCTGGGGCAGAACCGCTATCCACCTTTATCCTAGTCCTGTACCTAGAAGGGGAACTGCCGTTGTAGTGGTGGCTGCTACACCAAATGAGTGGAGATGTGCCGGCCTTCACAAGTGTATTCAGGCCCCACAGGCAAGTGGCCTTGACCTTGGAAAATGTCATTAATTTTCTGCTCAGGGGGTCAAGAAGAATGTAGCTGGGGTCAGGGTGACCCCCAAAGAGCGGATGAACAGATGAGTTTCCATGGGGCAAAGGCAGGCAGGCACACACTAGCACCAGTATGGGCGCATCTCTGGCACCCACCTGCTGTGCATACTCCCCTTCCTTCGCCCCATCCTTGGTGGCCGTGCCTTTACATGTCTAGGTCCTACGCAATGTTGCCTCTAATTTTATTTTTGGTGTGCGGTCCCTTTAAATTTGCTGCACGGCCTATTTAAAACCCACCTCTTCCCGATCTTAACATCTTCTTTGTCTCAGCATCCTTTTGTTTTTGATTACGCCGCTGTGAATCACCTCGGGACTTTTTTTTCTACATTAGAGGCGCTTTATAAATGCAAGTTGTTGTGATTGTAGTCTCCTGGGTCACACACCACCTGTGACCATGCAGAGCTGTGCTTCAAGTCCCCTGTCAACGCTGTGAGTCGGACACTGAAAGATGTGCATCAGCAGCCTTGGGGTGACCCTCCAACTAGTTTCCCTCTATCTTGTCGGCGTGTATCTGGCATCACTTGCTGCGATGCCTGATTTTATTTTCAATTGTAAGACATGCAATGCACTATCCTCCTCCTCACTTATGAATTAAAGCGTAACCATACTACTAATCACCCTGTGTCATTAAATTTGGGCTTCGCAAACGGTTTGTATAATAGATTAATTACACTGTAAACATATTGCTTTGCAGCAAAAGACTAGGCAGAACAATGCTTTCCACAACAGGGCAAAGATTATTTCCTTCCTCTATTATACTGCCACAGAAACTGTAAAAATAATTGATGAAATTACATCATAAATGTGTGTGTGTGTGTGTGAGCAAATGATTTTTCTAGAACGAACAAAACTCAAATCAGATGGAATTCACTGGAGGATCAAAATAACACTGACTTGGCATTCCCAGAAGGAGCTGATGCAATACTGTCCCAGATTTTGTCAGTGCTATATCCGGGCCTAATGGAAGGGGAGAAGGGCTGTAAATTGATGCCGACACAGAGTACCAAAAATGTTTCCCAACAGGAGCATCCCTCACATTGAGTCCAAAATTCATTCACCTCCAAAAAAAACCAACAGAAGTACTGTAATGCAAAAAAACTATTTTGTGGCATACCTGTTGCTGGAGGTCACTCGCTAATGTTTTGGAAGTTACAAACTGTAGTAGACCTCAGGAGCCAGAAAAACATCTTACTTTTATAACTTGATTTTTTTTTTAAGCAAAAAAACCTGCATCTCTGACGTGTTCTTCCTCCAATTCACAGACTGTCAGAGTCACATGAAATTTTCTCTGTGCTGCAGAAATGTTACCAGGTAATTTAATGAAGGAGTATAGTAAATAAAAAGCAAAAATAACACTTGATGTCATTACATTTTGTAACCTGACATTCTTAGAAATAAAAGGCTATATTGTAGGATAGAGGTGTACCTGTAGGATTTAGTAAACATTATTAAGATTCTATAACCATTATTATATAACTATAATATGTGAAATTGTATGTTAAAAACCTATAAAGCCCGTATAAAAATGGCGAATGGCTGAGACCAAAGCATGCTGGGAAAATTATGCCAACCTGACTAAAAACATCTGTTAGACATTCCTGGAGTAATGGAGTGTTGGGTTAGATCAACACGGAGAAAGTCACGGACTGGTGCTCAGTAATGTTATGGAAAAGAGATAAGGACTAGAGGAGAAGAGATAGAATTAGAGACATCCTTCAGTTGAGAAATTGTAGACCAGACAAACTGCTTAGAAAACACCTCAAGAATGTTCTGTGAAGTGAAACTCTTAGATAAGGGTATCTTGTTATGCACAGAAAGAGACCTGATGGGATTAAGCTGACTGACAAGGAAAGGAGGGACATTTACCAGGTGTCAGAGAGCTCATTACTGCCACGCGGGCAAAAGGGAGAGAAAGGGTATAAAGATACAGATATTGAACACTGAAAGCAGCGCGCAGCGAGAAACCAGAGGATGAGAAGCTTCAGTCAACAGAACCCGGCAAGAGAATAAAGAGACCATGCCACAGTCACTCGGAAGGAACGCCGGGGTTCAACGAACAGATTGTGACTATCATCTTGTTAAGTATTACTTTCTCTGTACTGGATGTTTAATGCTTAATAAACCTGTTTTACTGATACACAATATACCTGTACCCAGAGTGGTTGGTGTAGTCACGGACAAATTATTATAAAGAGCTTTTGAAAGCTACAAATTGACGCCCAACGTGGGGCTAGTGACTATTAACTGAAACCAGGTCCATTGTGCATAAGGCAGGCGCTTGGATTTTTCGTCTGATCAACGAAAGTCCTTGTGGAAAGTCAAGTTATCTAACAGATAGTGTCTCTTCGACGTACAGCAAGAATGTCGAGTGAGAACTTCTTTATAGACTTTAAAACGAAGTTAATGAAGAAGTGCGAGGATGCACAGTTACAGACGTTAGTAGTGGAATGTCTAACAAAGGGTGAGAGAGTATTCTTTGAGGACGTCATTGCGTTCATTGAGAAACAAGTTAAGGAGAAGAAATGGAAGCCAGATAGGGCAGCGCAGCTAATGGCTTATGCGGCAGTGTATTGTGTAGGGCAAGATAAAGAGACCTTCCTAGAGATGGAAGATAATCAGGATAGATTAGAAAAAGACAAGCTACGGCTTATAGAAGAGAATCTAACGTTAACGGGCGAGAAGTCAAAATGGGAAAAAGAGGCTGTAGAATTAAAAAGTAAGAATGAAGCTCTTCAGAACCAAGTTGAGGTTCTTCAGGGCCAGGTCGGTGCTTCGGCAGCAATAATACAGCAACAGAGTATTAATACAGTTCACGCCAGCGCTGCAATGCAGAACCTTGAGGAGGCTAAGAGTCAGGTAGCCTTCTTAACAAAAGAAGAAGCAAGAGGAAGCAGCTGATTGGGTGAGGACAGCCAGGTGAGTATTTATACTACTCTATAGTTTGACAGTTAAGGTTAATAGTTTATAAAGTTTAGAGGGTCTTAATTTTTGTGGCTATAGTTTCTAAGGTCTCTGTTGTGTAGTGGGGAGTGCTAGTAAACAAGGGCCCTTGAGTATATCATTTAATTGTAGTGTAATTAGTGGTATTGATTTGATTTAATTTAATTTAAATTAATTAAAGGGTAAGTCATGGCAGCACAGCTCGGCCCCGTGGCATGCTCCTCCTGCACGATGTGGGAAATCAGGGACACTTCCTGTGTCCCTGACGACCATGTGTGCGGGAAGTGTATCCAGCTGCAGCTACTGGCAGACCGCATTGCGGCACTGGAGCTGCGAATGGATACATACTGGAGCATTCGCGATGCTGAGGACATCGTGGATAGCACATTTAATGAGTTGGTCACACCGCAGGTAAAGGCTGCACAGGCAGGAAGGGAATGGGTGACCGCCAGGCAGAGTAGTAGGCGCAGGCAGGTAGTGCAGAGGTCCCCTGTGGCCATCCCCCTCTCAAACAGATATACCACTTTGGATATTGTTGAGGGAGATGGCTTATCGGGGGAAGGCAGCAGCAGCGAATTTCCTGGCACCATGGGTGGTTCTGCTGCACAGGACGGGAGGAAAAAGAGCGGGAGAGCTATAGTGATAGGGTATTCTATTGTAAGGGGAATAGATAGGCGTTTCTGCGGCTGCAAACAAGACTCCAGGATGGTATGTTGCCTCCCTGGTGCAAGGGTCAAGGATGTCTCGGGGCGGCTGCAGGGCATTCTGGAGGGGGAGGGTGAACAGCCAGTTGTCGTGGTGCATATAGGTACCAACGATATAGGTAAAAAACGGGATGAGGTCCTAAAAGCTGAATACAGAATCATAGAAGATAGGAGCAGGAGTAGGCCATTCGGCCCCTCTAGCCTGCATTCAATGAGATCATGGCTGATCATCCAAATTCAGTACCCTGTCCCTGCTTTCTCCCCATATCCCTTGATCCCTTTAGCCTTAAGAAATATATCCAACTCCTTCTTGAATCTATTTAATGAATTGGCCTCTCCTGCCTTCTGTGGCAGTGAATTCCACAGGTTCACCACTCTCTGGGTGAAGAAATTCCTCCTCATTTCTGTCCTAAATGGCTTACCCCTTATCCTTAGACTGTGACCCCTGGTTCTGGAACATCCTTCCTGCATCTAGTTTGTCCTGTTATGTCAGAATTTTATAAGTTTCAATGAGATCCCCTCTCATTCTTCTAAACTCCAGCGAGTATAAGCCCAATCGACCCAATCTCTCTTCATGCGTCATTCCTGCCATCCCAGGTATCAGCCTGGTGAATCTTCGCTGAACTCCTTCCATGGCAAGAACATCCTTCCTCAGATAAGACGACCAAAACTACACACAGTACTCAAGGTGTGGTCTCACCAAGGCCCTGTACAACTGCAGCAAGACATCCTTGTTCCTGTACTCAAACCCTCTCGCTATGAAGGCCAACACACCATTTGCCTTCTTAACCGCCTGCTGCACCTGCATGCTTACCTTCAGCGACTGGTGCACAAGGACACCCAGGTCTCGTTGCACTTCCCCTTCTCCCAATCTATTGCCATTCAGATAATAATCTGCCTTGCTGTTTTTGACACCAAAGTGGATAACCTCGCATTTATCCACGTTATATTGCATCTGCCACGCTTCTGCCCAATCACCCAACCTGTCCAAATCATCCTGGAGTTTCTCGGCATCCTCCTCGCAGCACACACCCCAGCTTTGTGTCATCTGCAAACTTGGAGATATTACATCTAGTTCCCTCGTCTCGATCATTAATATATATTGTGAATAGCTGGGGTCCAAGGACCGATCCCTGCGGTACCCCACTTGTCACTGCCTGCCACTCGGAAAAAGACCCGTTTATTCCAACTCTTTGCTTTCTGTCTGCCAACCAGTTCTCTATCCAAGTCAATACCTTGCCCCCAATCCCATGTGCCTTAACTTTACATGCTAATCTCTTATGCGGGACCTTATCAAAAGCTTTTTGGAAGTCCAAATACACCACATCCACTGGTTCTCCCTTATCTATTTTACCAGTTACATCCTCAAAAAATTCCAGTAGATTAGTCAGGCATTATTTACCTTTTGTAAATCCATGTGGACTTTGTCCGATCCTGTCACTGTTTTCCAAGTGCTCAGCTATTACATCTTTTATAATGGATTCTAGCATTTTTCCCACTACCGATGTCAGGCTTACCGGTCTGTAATTCCCCGTTTTCTCTCTACCACCCTTTTTGGATAGTGGGGTAACATTAGCTACCCTCCAATCCATGGGTACTGTTCCAGATTCCATCGAATGTTGGAAGATGATCAGCAATGCATCTACTATTTCTAGGGCCACTTCCTTAAGTACCCTAGGATGTAGATTATCAGGCCCTGGGGAGTTAGGAGGTAAATTAAAAAATAGGACCTCAAAGGTAGTAATCTCAGGATTGCTACCAGTGCCACGTGCTAGTCAGAGTAGAAATAGAAGGATATTTCAGATGAATACGTGGCTAGAAGAATGGTGCAAGGGGGAGGGATTCAAATTTCTGGGACATTGGAATCAGTTCTGGGGGAGGTGGGACCAGTACAAACTGGACGGTTTGCACCTGGGTGGGACTGGGACCGATGTCCTAGGGGGAGTGTTTGCTAGTGCTGTTGGGGAGGGTTTAAACTAAAATGGCAGGGGGTTGGGAACCTGTGCAGGGATACAGAGGAAAGGGAAGCAAGGATAGAAACAAAAGACAGGAAGGAGAAAAGCAAAAGTGGATGGCAGGGAAATCAAGGGTGTAAATCAAACAGGGTTACAGTAAATAATAATTCTAAAAGGACTAAGCGTGTTAAAAAAACAAGCCTGAATGCTTTGTGTCTTAATGCGAGGAGCATTCGTAATAAGGTGGATGAATTAGCTGTGCAAATAGATGTAAACGGATATGATACAATTGGGATTACGGAGACATGGCTCCAGGGTGACCAAGGCTGCGAATTCAACATCCAGGGGTATTCAATATTCAGGAAGGACAGGCAAAAAGGAAAAGGAGGTGGGGTAGCATTGCTGGTTAAAGAGGAGATTAACACAATAGTAAGGAAGGATATTAGCTCTGATGATGTGGAATCTGTATGGGTAGAGCTGAGAAATACCAAGGGGCAGAAAACGTTAGTGGGAGTTGTATACAGACCCCCAAAGAGTAATGCTGAGGTTGGGGATGGCATTAAATGGGAAATTAGAGACGCGTGCAATAAGAGCACAGCAGTTATCATGGGTGACTTTAATCTACATATAGATTGGGCTAACAAAATTAGTAACAATACTGTGGAGGAGGAATTCCTAGAGTGTATACGGGATGGTTTCCTGGACCAATATGTCGAGGAACCAACTAGAGATCAGGCCATCTTAGACTGGGTTTTATGTAATGAGAAAGGATTCATTAGCAATCTTGTTGTGCGAGGCCCCTTGGGGAGGAGCGATCATAATATGATAGAATTCTTCATTAAGATGGAGAGTGAAGTAGTTGACTCAGAGACTGGGGTCCTGAATTTAAATAAAGGAAACTACAATGGTATGAGGCGTGAGTTGGCTAGGATGGATTGGGGAGTGTTACTTAAAGGGTTGACAGTGGATAGGCAATGGCAAACATTTAAAGATCGCATGGATGAACTACAGAATTTGTTCATCCCTGTTTGGCATAAAAATAAAACAAAAAAGGTGACTCAACCGTGGCTAACAAGGGAAATTAGGGATAGCATAAGATCCAAGGAGAGGAAATATAAATTGGCCAGAAAAAGCAGCAAACCTGAGGATTGGGAGCAGTTTAGGATTCAGAAAAGGAGGACAAAGGGATTAATTAAGAGGGGGAAAATAGAATATGAGAGTAAGGTTTCAGGGAACATAAAAAGTGACTGTAAAAGCTTCTATAGATATGTGAAGAGAAAAAGATTGGTGAAGTCAAGTGTAGGTCCCTTGCAGTCAGAATCAGGGGAATTTATAATGGGGAACAAAGAAATGGCAGACCAATTAAATACATACTTTGGTTCTGTCTTCACAAAGGAGGACACAAATAACCTCCCAGAGATGTCGGGGAACATAGGGTCTAATGAGAGGGAGGAATTGAATGAAATCAGTATTTGTAGGGAAATGGTGTTAGGGAAATTGACGTGATTGAAGGCCGATAAATCCCCAGGGCCTGATAATCTACATCCTAGGGTACTTAAGGAAGTGGCCCTAGAAATAGTAGATGCATTGCTGGTCATCTTTCAAAATTCTATAGAATCTGGAACAGTTCCCATGGATTGGAGGGTAGCTAATGTAACCCCACTATTTAAAAAAGGTGGTAGAGAGAAAACGGGGAATTATAGACCGGTAAGCCTGACATCGGTAGTGGGGAAAATGCTAGAGTCCATTATAAAAGATGTAATAGCAGAGCACTTGGAAAACAGTGACAGGATTGGACAAAGTCAACATGGATTTACAAAAGGTAAATCATGCTTGACTAATCTACTGGAATTTTTTGAGGATGTAACTGGTAGAATAGATAAGGGAGAACCAGTGGATGTGGTGTATTTGGACTTTCAGAAGGCTTTCGATAAGGTGCCGCATAAGAGATTAGCGTGCAAAGTTAAAGCACATGGGATTGGGGGTAAGGTACTGACTTGGATAGAGAACTGGTTGGCAGGCAGGAAGCAAAGAGTTGGAATAAATGGGTCTTTTTCCGAGTGGCAGGCAGTGACTAGTGGGGTACCGCAGGGATCGGTACTAGGACCCCAGCTATTCACAATATATATTAATGATCTAGACAAGAGAACTAGATGTAATATCTCCAAGTTTGCAGACGACACAAAGCTGGATGGGCGTATGTGCTGTGAGGAGGATGCAGAGAAACTCCAGTATGATTTGGACAGGTTGGGTGATTGGTCAGATGCATGGCAGATGCAGTATAATGTGGATAAATGCGAGGTTCTCCACTTTGGTGGCAAAACAGGACGACAGATTATTATCTGAACGGCAATAGATTGGGAGAAGGGGAAGTGCAACGAGACCTGGGTGTCCTTGTGCACCAGTCGCTGAAGGTAAGCATGCAGGTGCAGCAGGAGGTTAAGAAGGCAAATGGTATGTTGGCCTTCATAGCGAGAGGATTCGAGTACAGGAGCAAGGATGTCTTGCTGCAGTTGTACAGGGCCTTGGTGAGACCACACCTTGAGTATTGTGTGCAGCTTTGGTCGCCTTATCTGAGGAAGGATGTTCTTGCCATGGAGGGAGTGCAGCGAAGATTCACCAGACTGATACCCGGGATGGCAGGAATGACGTATGAAGAGAGATTGGGTCGATTAGGCTTATATTCGCTAGAGTTTAGAAGAATGAGAGGGGAATCTCATTGAAACTTATAAAATTCTAACAGGACTAGACAGACTAGATGCAGGAAGGATGTTCCCGATGGCGGGGGAGTCCAGAACCAGGGGTCACAGTCTAAGGCTAAGGGGTAAGCCATTTAGGACTGAGATGAGGAGGAATTTCTTCATCCAGAGTGGTGAACCTGTGGAATTCTCTACCACAGAAGGTAGCTGAGGCCAATTCATTAAATATATTCAAGAAGGAGTTAGATATATTTCTTAAGGCTAAAGGGATCAAGGGATATGGGGAGAAAGCAGGGACAGGGTACTGAATTTGGATGATCAGCCATGATCACATTAAATGGCGGAACAGGCTCGAGGGGCCGAATGGCCTACTCCTGCTTCTATCTTCTATGTTTCTATGACCGTCTGATCAGTTAATTAAATGATTCACGGGGAGCCCTGAGGGAGGCTCTTCAGAGGCCCCAAAGGGAGTTAGACCACAGGCAATGCCATAATAGTATACAACAATTAGAGAAACAGTTGGGTAAACAACGGGCTGTAATAGCGGCAGTCACAGGAATAGACCCCCCCGCGAGTTACGATAAACAATGCGAGGGTTCAAGTGGAGAGCTATATTCTCCCTTGATATCCCCTTCCCGAGAGGCCCATGTTTCATATGCGACCCAGCCTTTGCTCCTAACATTAGTATAAAGACCTCAGTGGACGAGCCTGCATCTGTTAAAGCCCCGGTTAATGTCTGACCTGCACCCAAGTGGTTCCTAACGCGCCACCAGCTGCGCCACAAGCTGCTGAAGGTGAAGGGGCACAAGCAGCACCACCAGCGGCCGCCCCGGGAATGCTATGGGCGGGTACCTATGAACGATCCCAGCCCCTGAACTATCCAACAATTCGGACCAGTTAACCCACGAACATGCCCCATAGAGCTAAGACAACGTATAGTGGGGTTCCGGAATTATCATCCCTAATTTTGAAGACAGTGACATGAAAAATGTTATACTGTCTGCTTTGACTCCGGACCTACAAACCAGTCTCCCATTCGTGGCTTTTAATGTGGGGAACACCCTGAATAACTTAATCACATATATACACAATATCCCTGTACCCAGAGTGGTTTGTGTAGTCACGGACAAATTATTATAAAGAGCTTTTGAAAGCTACAATATTTTCCCTCATTCGCTAATTTGAGCAAGATTATCCAATAATTTAAATTAAATAATGTAACATAGCAAAGTGGTAATTTAATGCTTCAATATCTGAATTATCAGATCATTCAAACTAAGTAATTTTGAATTAAGAGGGCTACAGTGCTGCTTTATGCTCATGTTTTATTTTTTTGTTAAAGTTAGTGAACTAATAAAAATATAGCCCTACATTTAGTTAGTAAAAACCGATTCTCCTCAACCTTTCTTTACAGCAGTACCATGTAGAGTCTGGACAGCTGGTAAGATGATGCAATTGGGTTGAAATTGTCCTGTGATTTTACTCAAGCAGACATTAACATGCTCATATGAAATTCCTTGGTCTGCTATTAAACAAAGGCATTAACCGGTGTTTAAACGAATTAACACATTCAATAAAATAGTGGACAGAGGAATTTGATATGAATGCATTAGCGCAGGGGTCCGCGGTCCCCTAGGGGTCCGTGAGAAGATGTCAGGAGGTCCGCCAGTTGATTTGTCCCATCAATATACAGGGGAGACTACTGATGTTGGTATAAACATTAGTATTCTCCCCTGTACAGTGAGACAAGTGGATTAGTCTCAGCTATACAAAGACTGTGCATGCACAGTCAATTCAGGTTCTTACTGTTGGACACCATTTGAACGCTTAGACAAGTCCCATTGCGTGTCACTGACTTGTACAGCAGTATTTATCTCAGTAAGTTTGTTTCTACATCCAGCCCTAATCGCTTCCATGTTCATAAACCGACCCCTGTCTCTGCACCTGCTTAATATCTGTTACATCTCCAGCTTTTTCCAGTTCTGATGAATGGTCCCAGACCTGAAACGTTAACTCTGTTTCTCTCTCCATGGATGCTGCCTGGCCTGCTGAGTATTTCCAGCATTTTCTGTTGTTATTTCAGATTTCCAGCATCCGCAGTATTTTGCTATTGTGTTCATAAACCACTCGTTGCTTTTAACTATTAAATAAAATAGTGGAAGTTATAACTTCTCTTCCAGGGGATTAAAATCTGAGGGTGGGGAAATCCACGAGTTAGTCCGGCATTGCATCGGCCGAGGTAGTGCGAGCCTTCCTTTCAACTCTTTTCTTTCCCCTTGTGCGGAGCCGCCATGTGTCGGTTGGAAGCCGCTCACACGTTTGAAAAGAATGCAGTCAATGAAGAGTGCGTGCTGCACCCTGCGGGAGTTGGGGGGGGAAGAGGCGTTCCAGTCTCTGGGCCTGCGGCAAGGCCATATTAATCGGGATCTGGTGTGACTCTCTTCTTCAATGTCTTCAGTCTGAGTTAATAAAATAGCTGAAGGCGTTATCACGATTTTCCTCGTACCTCAGACTCGGAGATTTATATTCATGGCCATGTGCGTCTCTGACGGACAGATAGGCTTAGTCTGAGCACTCATGTCCTTTGAGATACCGCCAGCTATTTGTGAAAGAGTTGGGGAGGAGGAAGGAGGGAGGCTGCCTTTGTCAGTAAGGATTTATGGCGATGAGGTCGGGTGGGCAAAGTCACTCAGGGCCCTGTTTATTTCGCCATTTCTCTCATGTGCCATCCGCCTCTACCATTACTGGCGCTGTTAATTTAAGTTGCTGGCTTTCACTGCCGTGTTGGGGGTTTGGTATCGAAATAAGAGGGAAGTTCTGTTTCCAAAATGAAGGAGGTGGACCTGGAATTTTAGTCCAGTCCGACCGGGTGTGCATAAAACGAGGCTGTAGTGAGCACAGCGCTTGTTGCTCCTGGTTCATTTCCTGTTAAACAAATGGTTGATGGGGTGGAGCTGACCTTGGGCAGCAAATGGGCAAATAATGTAGGATAGAAATAGAAATGCTGGAAATACTCAGCAGGTCAGGCAGCATCTGTGGCGAGAGAAACAGAGTTAACGTTTCAGGTCGGTGACCTTTCATCAGACCTGAAGGAAACTTTAACTCTGTTTCACTCTCCACGGATGCTGCCTGACCTGCTGAGTATTTCCAGCATTTTCTGTTTGTATTTCAGATTTCCAGGATCCGCAGTATTTTGCTTATGTAAATTTGGGACTTAATAAATGCTTCTTTACGTAAGGTGTAATAGAGCTGTTAATAACTAACATTTATACAGAAAAAATACTTGTGTTGTGTTACACGGGGTCCACGGAAGCAAAAAGGTTGAGAACCCCTGCATTAGCGTGTTCTCTACCAATAACATAAACTGTGATTTCAAGGGTTTAACACTTAATTTAGGTATTTGCGACAGCAACATTTAATAGTTCGCTCTCTCAGCAACAATATTGTCACAACAAAACATGAACAAGTTGTTAATTTCTTGTATTATGGCTATATTGATAGAAAACCATCATAAAACGTTAAAAAAATAAAAAGCAAAGATTAAAAGTTTTCATTCAAGCTCTCATTCACAAAATGTTTGCTAAATGCAGAATTAAATGGTGCAAGTTGAACAAAATTAGCAAGCACAAGTCAGTTATTGTTTTCCAATTTCCAGTGCAATAGTTCAAACAATACTTGTTGATACAAGCAAGTTAATACTAGCAAGTTCAGAGTTACACAACTTTGGCAAAGGACGTAGTTTTAAACATCTGGAACAACTCAAGCAGAATCAAAGCTGCTTTTCATTCCTTGAAACTGAATCCTCCAATCAGCTGTGGACACTTGACAATTCTCCATCTCCTCCTCTGAACCAGCAGCCAGGCAACGTAGCAAATCAGTACACTAGTAACAGCTAATTTTAGTTTGCAGTCTTGTACATTACAGAGAATCTATAAATGGGCATTACCTTTTGCAAAAAAATATTCTAGCTTCCATTGCTGGCTAGAGATGTTAAGATTATGATGAAGGGTTCCACCCAATGGCATTAGCCATCTTTCTTTTTCAAAACCTAATTGGCCCACAATGTATTTCCAGTTTTTATTTCAGATTTCCAACATTTACGGATTTACTGTTTGTCTTTTAAGGTTTACCGGGGTATTTAAAAAAGTTAGACTATGAATTGGTGTATATAGGACACATGCCTTAGATCAGTACTGTACACAAAATAGACCCATCTTAGTGAATTAATGCATCATGATAGTGTGATGCTGAGCCACACACACCAGGAACTGTTTAGATTTGATCACTGGTCTGTGATGAATATGGTTAATCTCACAATTGGGGAGACTTTTGAGAGTTCTACAATTAGCATCAGCATCCCTGGACTTCAGACAAGAAGGACTCCCAATTGCCATCCTCCAACCACCACTGAAAATACATGTAAGTGGATGCCGAATGAGGCCAGAGAAACCCCTCATACTCATGTCTACTCTAGCCATGTGCTAGAATAGGAAAGGATAGGAAGATTAGGGAGCTCACATCCAGTCATGAAGGCTGGTGGACAATTAAACAACTAACGTGAGGAGGAGGCTCCATGAACATCCCCATCCTCAATGATAGCGGAGCCCAGCACGTGTGAAAAAGACAAGGCTGAAGCGTTTGCAACCATCTTCAGCCGGAAGTGCCGAGTGGATGATCCATATCGGCCTCCTCCTGAGGTCCCCACCATCACAGAAGCCAGTCTTCAGCCAATTCGATTCACTCCACGTGCGAGGCCCCTTGGGTCAGAGTGATCATAATATGATAGAATTCTTCATTAGGATGGAGAGTGAAGTAGTTGAATCAGAGACTAGGGTCCTGAATTTAAATAAAGGAAACTACGATGGTATGAGGCGCGAATTGGGTAGGATTGATTGGGGAATGTCACTCATATGGTTGACGGTGGATAGGCAATGGCAAACATTCAAAGACTGCATGGATGAACTACAGAATTTGTTCATCCCAGTGTGGCATAAGAATAAAACAAAAAGGGTGACTCAACCGTGGCTAACAAGGGAAATTAGGGATAGCATAAGATCCAAGGAGAGGGCATATAAATTGGCCAGAAAAAGCGGTAACCCTGAGGATTGGGAGCAGTTTCGGATTCAACAAAGGAGGACAAAGGGATTAATTAAGAAGGGGAAAATAGAATATGAAAGTAAGCTTGCTGGGAACATAAAAACTGACTGTAAGAGCTTTTATAGATATGTGAAGAGAAAAAGATTAGTGAAATCAAGTGTAGGTCCCTTGCAGTCAGAAGCGGGGGAAGTTATAATGGGGAACAAAGAAATGGCAGACCAATTAAATGCATATTTTGGTTCTGTCTTCACAAAGGAGGACACAAATAACCTCCCAGAGATGTTGGAGAACATACGGTCTGATGAAAGGGAGGAACTGAAAGAAAGCAGTATTTGCAGGGAAATGGTGTTAGGGAAATTGATGGGATTGAAGGCCGATAAATCCCCAGGGCCTGATAATCTACATCCTAGGGTACTTAAGGAAGTGGCCCTAGAAATAGTAGATGCATTGCTGGTCATCTTCCAAAATTCTATAGACTCTGGAACAGTTCCCATGGATTGGAGGGTAGCTAATGTAACCCCACTATTTAAAAAAGGTGGTAGAGAGAAAACGGGGAATTATAGACCGGTAAGCCTGATTTCGGTAGTGGGAAAAAATGCTACAGTCCATTATAAAAGATGTAATAGCAGAGCACTTGGAAAACAGTGACAGGATCGGACAAAGTCAACACGGATTTACAAAAGGTATATCATGCTTGACTAATCTATTGGAATTTTTTGAGGATGTAACTGGTAGAATAGATAAGGGAGAACCAGTGGATGTGGTGTATTTGGACTTTCAGAAGGCTTTCGATAAGGTTCCGCAAAAGAGATTAGCGTGCAAAGTTAAAGCACATGAGATTGGGGGTAAGGTACTGACTTGGATAGAGAACTGGTTGGCAGGCAGAAAGCAAAGAGTTGGAATAAATGGGTCTTTTTCCGAGTGGCAGGCAGTGACTAGTGGGGTCCAGTATGATTTGGACAGGTTGGGTGATTGGGCAGATGCATGCAGATGCAGTATAATGTGGATAAATGCGAGGTTATCCACTTTGGTGGCAAAACAGGAAGACAGATTATTATCTGAACGGCAATAGATTGGGAAAAGGGGAAGTGCAACGAGATCTGGGAGTCCTTGTGCACCAATCGCTGAAGGTAAGCATGCAGGTGCAGCAGGAGGTTAAGAAGGCAAATGGTATGTTGGCCTTCATAGCGAGAGGATTCGAGTACAGGAGCAAGGATGTCTTGCTGCAGTTGGACAGGGCCTTGGTGAGACCACACCTTGAGTATTGTGTGCAGTTTTGGTCGCCTTATCTGAGGAAGGATGTTCTTGCCATGGAGGGAGTGCAGCGAAGATTCACCAGACTGATACCTGGGATGGCAGGAATGACGTATGAAGAGAGATTGGGTCGATTAGGCTTATATTCGCTCGAGTTTAGAAGAATGAGAGGGGATCTCATTGAAACTTATAAAATTCTAACAGGACTAGACAGACTAGATGCAGGAAGGATGTTCCCGATGGCGGGGGAGTCCAGAACCAGGGGTCACAGTCTAAGGATAAGGGGTAAGCCATTTAGGACTGAGATGAGGAGGAATTTCTTTATCCAGAGTGGTGAACCTGTGGAATTCTCTACCAGAGAAGGTAGTTGAGGTCGATTCATTAAATATATTCAAGAAGGAGTTAGATATATTTCTTAAGGCTAAAGGGATCAAGGGATATGGGGAGAAAGCAGGGACAGGGTACTGAATTTGGATGATCAGCCATGATCACATTAAATGGCGGAACAGGCTCGAGGGGCCGAATGGCCTACTCCTGCTTCTATCTTCTATGTTTCTATGACCGTCTGATCAGTTAATTAAATGATTCACGGGGAGCCCTGAGGGAGGCTCTTCAGAGGCCCCAAAGGGAGTTAGACCACAGGCAATGCCATAATAGTATACAACAATTAGAGAAACAGTTGGGTTAAACAACGGGCTGTAATAGCGGCAGTCACAGTAATAGACCCCCCCGCGAGTTACGATAAACAATGCGAGGGTTCAAGTGGAGAGCTATATTCTCCCTTGATATCCCCTTCCCGAGAGGCCCACGTTTCATATGCGACCATCGACCTGGCTGAGAAGCCCCCAGCCTTTGCTCCTAACATTAGTATAAAGACCTGAGTGGACGAGCCTGCATCTGTTAAAGCCCCGGTTAATGTTCTGACCTGCACCCAAGTGGTTCCTAACGCGCCACCAGCTGCGCCCCAAGCTGCTGAAGGTGAAGGGGCACAAGCAGCACCACCAGCGGCCGCCCCGGGAATGCTATGGGCGGGTACCTATGAACGATCCCAGCCCCTGAACTATCCAGCAATTCGGACCAGTTAACCCACGAACATGCCCCATAGAGCTAAGACAACGTATAGTGGGGTTCCGGAATTATCATCCCTAATTTTGAAGACAGTGACATGAAAAATGTTATACTGTCTGCTTTGACTCCGGACCTACAAACCAGTCTCCCATTCGTGGCTTTTAATGTGGGGAACACCCTGAATAACTTAATCACATATATACACAATATCCCTGTACCCAGAGTGGTTTGTGTAGTCACGGACAAATTATTATAAAGAGCTTTTGAAAGCTACAATATTTTCCCTCATTCGCTAATTTGAGCAAGATTATCCAATAATTTAAATTAAATAATGTAACATAGCAAAGTGGTAATTTAATGCTTCAATATCTGAATTATCAGATAATTCAAACTAAGTAATTTTGAATTAAGAGGGCTACAGTGCTGCTTTATGCTCATGTTTTATTTTTTTGTTAAAGTTAGTGAACTAATAAAAATATAGCCCTACATTTAGTTAGTAAAAACCGATTCTCCTCAACCTTTCTTTACAGCAGTACCATGTAGAGTCTGGACAGCTGGTAAGATGATGCAATTGGGTTGAAATTGTCCTGTGATTTTACTCAAGCAGACATTAACATGCTCATATGAAATTCCTTGGTCTGCTATTAAACAAAGGCATTAACCGGTGTTTAAACGAATTAACACATTCAATAAAATAGTGGACAGAGGAATTTGATATGAATGCATTAGCGCAGGGGTCCGCGGTCCCCTAGGGGTCCGTGAGAAGATGTCAGGAGGTCCGCCAGTTGATTTGTCCCATCAATATACAGGGGAGACTACTGATGTTGGTATAAACATTAGTATTCTCCCCTGTACAGTGAGACAAGTGGATTAGTCTCAGCTATACAAAGACTGTGCATGCACAGTCAATTCAGGTTCTTACTGTTGGACACCATTTGAACGCTTAGACAAGTCCCATTGCGTGTCACTGACTTGTACAGCAGTATTTATCTCAGTAAGTTTGTTTCTACATCCAGCCCTAATCGCTTCCATGTTCATAAACCGACCCCTGTCTCTGCACCTGCTTAATATCTGTTACATCTCCAGCTTTTTCCAGTTCTGATGAAGGGTCCCAGACCTGAAACGTTAACTCTGTTTCTCTCTCCACGGATGCTGCCTGGCCTGCTGAGTATTTCCAGCATTTTCTGTTGTTATTTCAGATTTCCAGCATCCGCAGTATTTTGCTATTGTGTTCATAAACCACTCGTTGCTTTTAACTATTAAATAAAATAGTGGAAGTTATAACTTCTCTTCCAGGGGATTAAAATCTGAGGGTGGGGAAATCCACGAGTTAGTCCGGCATTGCATCGGCCGAGGTAGTGCGAGCCTTCCTTTCAACTCTTTTCTTTCCCCTTGTGCGGAGCCGCCATGTGTCGGTTGGAAGCCGCTCACACGTTTGAAAAGAATACAGTCAATGAAGAGTGCGCGCTGCGCCCTGCGGGAGTTGGGGGGGGAAGAGGCGTTCCAGTCTCTGGGCCTGCGGCAAGGCCATATTAATCGGGATCTGGTGTGACTCTCTTCTTCAATGTCTTCAGTCTGAGTTAATAAAATAGCTGAAGGCGTTATCACGATTTTCCTCGTACCTCAGACTCGGAGATTTATATTCATGGCCATGTGCGTCTCTGACGGACAGATAGGCTTAGTCTGAGCACTCATGTCCTTTGAGATACCGCCAGCTATTTGTGAAAGAGTTGGGGAGGAGGAAGGAGGGAGGCTGCCTTTGTCAGTAAGGATTTATGGCGATGAGGTCGGGTGGGCAAAGTCACTCAGGGCCCTGTTTATTTCGCCATTTCTCTCATGTGCCATCCGCCTCTACCATTACTGGCGCTGTTAATTTAAGTTGCTGGCTTTCACTGCCGTGTTGGGGGTTTGGTATCGAAATAAGAGGGAAGTTCTGTTTCCAAAATGAAGGAGGTGGACCTGGAATTTTAGTCCAGTCCGACCGGGTGTGCATAAAACGAGGCTGTAGTGAGCACAGCGCTTGTTGCTCCTGGTTCATTTCCTGTTAAACAAATGGTTGATGGGGTGGAGCTGACCTTGGGCAGCAAATGGGCAAATAATGTAGGATAGAAATAGAAATGCTGGAAATACTCAGCAGGTCAGGCAGCATCTATGGCGAGAGAAACAGAGTTAACGTTTCAGGTCGATGACCTTTCATCAGACCTGAAGGAAACTTTAACTCTGTTTCACTCTCCACGGATGCTGCCTGACCTGCTGAGTATTTCCAGCATTTTCTGTTTGTATTTCAGATTTCCAGGATCCGCAGTATTTTGCTTATGTAAATTTGGGACTTAATAAATGCTTCTTTACGTAAGGTGTAATAGAGCTGTTAATAACTAACATTTATACAGAAAAAATACTTGTGTTGTGTTACACGGGGTCCACGGAAGCAAAAAGGTTGAGAACCCCTGCATTAGCGTGTTCTCTACCAATAACATAAACTGTGATTTCAAGGGTTTAACACTTAATTTAGGTATTTGCGACAGCAACATTTAATAGTTCGCTCTCTCAGCAACAATATTGTCACAACAAAACATGAACAAGTTGTTAATTTCTTGTATTATGGCTATATTGATAGAAAACCATCATAAAACGTTAAAATATTAAAAGCAAAGATTAAAAGTTTTCATTCAAGCTCTCATTCACAAAATGTTTGCTAAATGCAGAATTAAATGGCGCAAGTTGAACAAAATTAGCAAGCACAAGTCAGTTATTGTTTTCCAATTTCCAGTGCAATAGTTCAAACAATACTTGTTGATACAAGCAAGTTAATACTAGCAAGTTCAGAGTTACACAACTTTGGCAAAGGACGTAGTTTTAAACATCTGGAACAACTCAAGCAGAATCAAAGCTGCCTTTCATTCCTTGAAACTGAATCCTCCAATCAGCTGTGGACACTTGACAATTCTCCATCTCCTCCTCTGAACCAGCAGCCAGGCAACGTAGCAAATCAGTACACTAGTAACAGCTAATTTTAGTTTGCAGTCTTGTACATTACAGAGAATCTGTAAATGGGCATTACCTTTTGCAAAAAAATATTCTAGCTTCCATTGCTGGCTAGAGATGTTAAGATTATGATGAAGGGTTCCACCCAATGGCATTAGCCATCTTTCTTTTTCAAAACCTAATTGGCCCACAATGTATTTCCAGTTTTTATTTCAGATTTCCAGCATTTACGGATTTACTGTTTATCTTTTAAGGTTTACCGGGGTATTTAAAAAAGTTAGACTATGAATTGGTGTATATAGGACACATGCCTTAGATCAGTACTGTACACAAAATAGACCCATCTTAGTGAATTAATGCATCATGATAGTGTGATGCTGAGCCACACACACCAGGAACTGTTTAGATTTGATCACTGGTCTGTGATGAATATGGTTAATCTCACAATTAGGGAGACTGTGAGAGTTCTACAATTAGCTTCAGCATCCCTGGACTTCAGACAAGAAGGACTCCCAATTGCCATCCTCCAACCACCACTGAAAATACATGTAAGTGGATGCTGAATGAGGCCAGAGAAACCCCTCATACTCATGTCTACTCTAGCCATGTGCTAGAAAGGATAGGAAGATTAGGGAGCTCACATCCAGTCATGAAAGCTAGTGGACAATTAAACAACTAACGTGAGGAGGAGGCTCCATGAACATCCCCATCCTCAATGATGGCGGAGCCCAGCACGTGTGAAAAAGACAAGGCTGAAGCGTTTGCAACCATCTTCAGCCGGAAGTGCCGAGTGGACGATTCATATCGGCCTCCTCCTGAGGTCCCCACCATCACAGAAGCCAGTCTTCAGCCAATTCGATTCACTCCACGTGATATCAACGGCTGAGTGCATTGGATACAGCAAAGGCTATGGGCCCCGACAACATCCCGGCTGTCGTGCTGAAGACTTGTGCTCCAGAACTAGCCACACCTCTAGCCAAGCTGTTCAAGTACAGCTACAACACTGGCATCTACCTGACAAAGTAGAAAATTGCCCAGGTATGTCCTGTCCACAAAAAGCAGGACAAATCCAATCCGGCCAATTACCACCCCATCAGTCTACTCTCAAACATCAGCAAAGTGATGGAAGGTGTCGTCGACAGTGCTATCAAGCGGCGCTTACTCACCAATAACCTGCTCACCAATGCTCAGTTTGGGTTCTGCCAGGACCACTCGGCTCCAGATCTCATCATAGCCTTGGTCCAAACATGGACAAAAGAGCTGAATTCTAGAGGTGAGATGAGAGGGACTGCCGTTGACATCAAGGCAGCACTTGACCGAATGTGGCATCAAGGAGCCCTAGTAAAATTGAAGTCAATGGGAATCAGGGGGAATACTCTCCACTGGCTGGAGTCATACCTAGCACACAGGAAGATGATTGTGGTTGTTGGAGCCATCTCATCTCAGCCCCAAGACATCGCTGCAGGAATTTCTCAGGGCACTATCCTTGGCCCAACCATCTTCAGCTGCTTCATTAATGAATGTCAAAATCCTGGAACTCCCTCCCTAACAACACTGTGGGAGTACCTTCACCTCACAGACTGCAGCGGTTCAAGAAGGCTGCCCATCACCGCCTTCTCAAGGGCAGCCAGGGATGGGCAATAAATGCCTTTCCAGCAACGCTCACATTCCATGAACGAATGAAAAAAAACATAGCTAAAGGGTGGTGTCAGGAAGAGATGGCGGAAATGTAGTGGATGTGGTGTACATGAACTTTCAGAAAGCCTTTGATAAGGTACCACAAAGGAGACTAATTGAGAAGATTAACAGATATAGAATTAGGAGAAGGGTAGTAAATTGGATTACAAACTGGTTAGAAGGGAAGAAACAAGAGAGTAGGATTTAAGGGTAGTTTTTCCAGAGTGGTTAGAACACAGAATTATCTTCTGCGACTGATTCTGTTCACCAAATACACCAGATTTGAATATAGATCTCAAGGGGTGGTCCAAATTTGTCGATATACTACAATAGGAACGGTAGCGTAGTGGTAATGTCACTGGGCTAGTAATCCAGTAGGCCTAGACTAATGATTCAGAGATGTGAGTTCAAATCCCACCATGGCAGCTGGGGAATTTAAATTCAGTTAATTAAATAAATCTGGAATATGAAGCTAGTATCAGTAGTGGTGACCATGAAACGATCAGATTGTTGTAAAAACCCATCTGGTTCACTAATGCCCTTAAGGAAATCTGCTGACTCCAGACCCACAGCAATGTGGTTGACTCTTAACTGCCCTCTGAAATGGCCTAGCAAGTCACTCAGTTGTAACTAACCACTACGAAACAAAATAATAAGAATGAAACCGGACGGACCATCTGGCACTGGCTACGGACATGGCAAACCCAGCCCAGTCAACCTTGCAATAATCCTCCTCACCAACATCTGGGGACTTGTGCCAAAATTGGAAGAGCTGTCCCACAGACTAGTCAAGCAACAGCCTGACATAGTCATACTCACAGAATCATACCTTTCAGCCAAACTCCTCCATCACCATCCCTGGGTATGTCCTGTCCCACTGGGAGGACAGACCCACCAGGGGTGGTGGCACAGTGGTATACAGTCAGGAAGGAGTGGCCCTGGGAGTCCTCAACATTGACTCTGGACCCCATGAAGTCAAGCATGGGCAAGGAAACCTCCTGCTGATTACCACCTACTGCCCTCCCTCAGCTGATGTTGAACACCACTTGGAAGAAGCACTGAGTAGCAGCAAGGGCACAGAATGTACTCTGGGTGGGGGACTTCAATGTCCATCACCAAGAGGGGCTCGGTAGCACCACTACTGGCCGAGTCCTGAAGGACATAACTGCCAGTCTGGGCCTGCGACAGGTGGTGAGTGAACCAACAAGAGGGAAAAACCTACTTGACCTCGTCCTCACCAATCGATCTGTCCAGGACAGCATTGGCAGCAGTGACCCGCACAGTCATTGTGGAGACGAAGTCCTGTCTTCACACTGAGAACACCCTCCGTCGTGTTGTGTGGCACTACCACCGTGCTAAATGGGATCAGCAGAATTGTATTCCATCACAGTCTGTAACCTCATGGCCCGGCATATCATTACCATTACCACCAACCCTGGTTCAACGACGAGTGTAGAAGAGCATGCCAGGAGTAGCACCAGGCATACCTAAAAATGAGGTGCCAACCTGGGGAAGCTGCAACACAGGACTACATGCATGCTAAAAAGCAGAAGCAGCATGTTATAGACAGGGCTAAGGGATCCCACAATCAACGGATCAGATCAAAGCTCTGCAATCCTGCCACATCCAGTCGTGAATGGTGGTGGAGTATTAAACAACTGGAGGGGGGAGAGAGAGGAGGAGGCTGCTCCAAGAATATCCCCATCCTCAATGATGGTGGAGCCCAGCACGTGAGTGCAAAAGACAAGGCTGAAGCGTTTGCAACCAACTTCAGCCATAAGTGCCGAGTGGATGATCCATATCGGCCTACTCCCAAGGTCCCCACCATCACAGAAGCCATTCTTCAGCCAATTCGATTCACTCCACGTGATATCAAGAAACAGCTGAGCGCATTGGATACAGCAAAGGCTATGGGCCCCGACAACATCCCGGCTGTTGTGCTCTAGAACTAGCCGCGCCTCTAGCCAAGCTGTTCCAGTACAGCTACAACTCTGGCATCTATCCGACAATGTGGAAAACTGCCCAGGTATGTCCTGTCCACAAAAAGCAGGACAAATCCAACCCGGCCAATTACCGCCCCATCAGTCTACTCTCAATCATCAGCAAAGTGATGGAAGGTGTCATCGACAGTGCTATCAAGCAGCACCTGCTCACTGATGCCCAGTTTGGGTTCCGCCAAGACCACTCGGCTCCTGACCTCATTACAGCCTTGGTCTAAACATGGACAAAGGAGCTGAATTCCAGAGGTGAGGTGAGAGTGACTGCCCTTGACATCAAGGCAGCATTTGACCAAGCCTGGCATCAAGGAGCCCTAGTAAAACTGAAGTCAATGGGAATCAGGGGGAAAACGCTCCACTGGCTGGAGTCATACCTAACACAAAGGGTGGTGGTTGAAGGTCAATCATCACAGCCCCAGGACATCGCTGCAGGAGTTCCTCAGGGCAGTGTCCTAGGCCCAACCATCTTCAGCTGCTTTATCAATGACCTTCCCTCCAACATAAGGTCAGAAATGGGGATGTTCGCTGATGACTGCACAGTGTGGGAGTCAGTGGGCTTATAGTGAATGTTTGTCAATAGCCTATCTCCAGAGATGAAGTCAGAGGAAGGGAAGAGAAGAGTCGGAGATGGACCATGTGAAGGTGAGGGAAGGGTGAAAATTGGAAGCAAAGTGAATAAAATTTTCTAGTTCAGGGCAAGAGCAGGAAACGACACCGATACAGTCATCAATGTACCGGAAAAAAGAGGTGAGGGAGGGGACCTGAGTAGGACTGGAACAAAGAATGTTCCACATATCCCACGAAAAGGCAGGCATAGCTAGGACCCATGCGGGTCCCCATAGCAACACCTTTAATTTGGAAGAAGTGAGTGGAGTCAAAGGAGAAGTTGTTCAATGTGAGAACAAGTTGAGCCAGGCGAAGGAGGGTGTTGGTGGAAGGGGACTGGTTAGGCCTCTGTTCAAGGAAGAAGCGGAGCGCCCTCAGGCCATCCTGGTGGGGGATGGAGGTGTAGAGGGATTGTACGTCCATAGTGAAAACTGTTGGGTGTGTCTTGTCTTCCAAAGGGACCAATCACATATCTGGTCCAACCCACATGTGTTGCAAATAAACACAGCACTATTTTAGTGCACTGAATAATCCTTTATTTGATTGACAAAGATGTTCAAATAGTACACAAAGGAATTTTTTTGTGAACCCATTAAGCAGTGTGCTACCAGAGGAAATCAAATTCGAAGCTGGAAATGAGGAAAGGCTGGTAAGTCCATCTACTTTTTCCTTATGTTTAGGTCCAGTTATAGATCCTGCTTTGGTACCAAACCAGGGCTTCTTAAAGCTGTCCCATTACCATCTCGTCTTGCCTTGAGCATCTCTTAATGTCTCTACTTACCATAGTTATCCCCCCCCCCCTCCCTCCCCCCTGCATTTTTATCTGTTTCATTTCCTGCTCTTTTCTCAGTTCTGACGAAGGGTTTCGACCTGAAACGTTAACTCTGTTTCTCTCTCCACGGATGTTGCCTGGCCTGCTGAGTTTTTCCAGCGTTTTCTGTTGTTGTCTCAATAATGTCCAGTCTGAAAAGGGGGAAAATAAATGGTCATTTAAAAAACAAACAGGTCCTTCAAACTTCTCTACGGATATATTAAACGCATAGTTGCACAGTAATTTTTTTGGCAATTTGCATGGCGTAGTACATTGACCCTGTAATTTGCAGTCAGCGGTGAAGCAAAAGGTGCTCGCCACTGGCCTCAAAGAAAGCTGCCGACAGAGATCTCTGTGGCAAGAAGTTTGCCTTTCTCGACGTGCAATTGATTATAGCGCAGTGTAAGGGGAATCCCTAGTGAAGAGCTGCAGTGGCGTCAACAAGCTGTCTAAGCAGTCAATCACATTGAAGAATTCTCAACAAACCAGGAAATGAAAAGCAGCTTTTATCCAGGCTTTAAAAATACGAGAGCGCGAAACAAAGATTGGGACTTTCACATGGGGATAAAAGGTAAAAGCTGAAATATCATGAATAAAGTTTTTTTTAAATTAAGCTTAAAAAAAATTGTAATTTTTATCATAACGGAGAAATTTGACACTCCACAAATATAAGTCAATGCACTGTTAAAACCCCAGTTACACCTATTCCAACACGTAACATTTAATGAGGTATTTAACAGCGATATTAGCACGTAAAAGCCTAAGTTTGTGTCAGTTCCACTGATTGCCGGCTACTGTTGGGGTGGGGGTGTCGGTGGCGGGGTGTGTGAGGAGGGGGGGCCCACAGGGCAGCCTGTGTCAGAGCAGTGAATGGCTGATCGCAACTTCAGGATTTCCACGTTTAGATGCGCATGCGCGAAATCCTGAAATTGCGGTAAGTTTCAGAGGGGTAATGACAGCAAATGCTGACAGCGCCTGTAGCACTCCTAGCTTCCTCTGATCCATAGAATTTCTATACATTGGAACATACCTGGTCATTTTCTCAAGTTAGTTGGTTCCGATAATTTTACAAGGCGTTGCTTCCAGTGCAGAGGAATACTTGCTCCAACTTTGGGTGAAGCTTTAAAAAAAATTCGCAAGTTTTTTTTCTTGACACTGGTGTTTACAACCACTCAAAACAGTAATATTAATATCTAAGATGCTACATTGATTTTGTGCATTAAAGCAATGCACCATAATAACTGGTTACAGATTTGGCAAACGGTTTCCTCTGCTAGCTATGGGGGATTTATACAGTATATAGCTGAGCTACGCTGAACAAGGTTCAAACTCTAAAATAACAACAGAAAACGCTGGAAAAACTCAGCAGGCCAGGCAGCATCCGTGGAGAGAGAAAGAGAGTTAACGTTTCAGGTCGATGACCTTTCGTCAGAACTGTGAAGAGCCGGAAATCAAATAGATTTAAGGCCAGAGTAAAGCTGGGAAAAGGGGGAGGGGATAAAAGAACAAAGGGGGAGATGAAGAGACAATAAGAGACATTAAGAGATATGCAAGGCTAGAGGTGGTGTTAATGTGACAGATTAAGGCTGAAAGAAGTGTGAAATCCACTGGTAGAATGAAGGACAGCTGCCAGCTTCTAGGAGGAAAAAAAAGGTGGGGGGGGGGCAAATAAAAGGGTGGAAAAAATAAATGTGATTGGAGCTGAGGTTATGATCTAAAATTGTTGAACTCGATATTGAGTCCAGAGGGCTGTAGCGTGCCTAGACGAAAGATGAGGTGCTGTTCCTCGAGCTTACGCTGCGCTTCCGTGGAACAGTGTAATAGGCCGAGGACGGTGAGGTCAGAGTGGGAGTGAAGCGGTGAATTAAAGTGACAGGCCACCGGGAGCTCGGGGTCCCCCTTACGGACTGAACGGAGGTGTTCCGCAAAGCGGTCACCCAATCTGCGTTTGGTCTCCCCAATGTAGAGGAGACCACATCGTGAGCAGCGAATACAGTATACTAAATTGCAGGAAGTACAAGTAAATCGCTGTTTCAAACCCTAATCTTTGCAGTTATTTGATCTTAGCTGGGCCAACAGGAGAGGTACGACAATGTACATCAGTGCTCCTGTATTAAGGAGGGGAAAATGGCAGAGTTTTTTTGCCCCAGATCACTATCCAGTAACCCCTGCTGGAAAGTGCACTTCACTTATATTAACAGTGGTTCCCTGTGAAGTAGAAAAAGAAAACGAAAACTGCGATCAGGTGTAATATGGTAGTATACAGCAAAGTGTGATTATATGGGAAAACCAGTACTGGTTTAGAAGCAGATCATGTGATATTGAGCCAAGAGTTTTTTTTTTTAATTCATTCATGGGATGTGGGCGTCGCTGGCATTTATTGCCCTTCCCTAATTATCTTCGAGAAGGTGGTGGTGAGCCGCCTTCTTGAACCGCTACAGTCCATGTGGTGAAGGTACTCCCACAGTGCTGTTAGGTGGGGAGTGCCAGGATTTTCACCCAGCGACTATGAAGGAATGTAGATAGATTTCCAAGTCAGGATGGTATGTTACTTGGAGGGGAGCTTGGAGGTGGTGGTGTTCCCATGCGCCCGCTGCCCTTGTCCTTCTAGGTGGTAGAGGTCACGGGTTTGGGAGGTGCTGTCGAAGAAGGCTTGGTGAGTTGCTGCAGTGCATCTTGTAGATGGTACACACTGCAGCCACGGTGCGCCGGTGGTGGAGGGAGTGAATGTTTAAGGTGGTGGATGGGGTGCCAATCAAGCGGGCAGCTTCTTGAGTGTTGTTGGAGCTGCACTCATCCAGGCAAGTGGAGAGTATTCCATCACACTCCTTACTTGTGCCTTGTAGATGGTGGAAAGGCTTTGGGGAGTCAGAAGGTGCGTCACTCACCCCAGAATACCCAGCCTCTGACCTGCTCTTGTAGCCACAGTTTTTATGTGGCTTGTCCAGTTATGTTTCTGGTTAATGGTGACCCCCCCAGGATGTTGATGGTGGGGGATTCGATGATATTAATGCCACTAAATGTCAGGGGGAGGTGGTTATACTTTCTCTTGAAGTATATATGCTGGACGTTGGTGTACTTACCAAAAAGAAAAATTGTGGGGGCTAAAAGTTAACTTCAGGGAGCGGAACCAGTGCTTCTTTTGTATACAAAAAACATATTTGACGTTCACTAACCCACTGGCTGTAACACTTACCACAGCTACCGTCCGAGAATCTTGCAAGCCCAGCTGCTGCCATCCTTTGGGAAAGTGGAGCCCCTCTCCTAAGAAAAGGGGGAAAAAAGTTAAATCCAGTACAACAAACCAACTAAGTTAAAGAATGTGAACTTGTACTGGAACAGGCAGTGTACTTACTAAACTGGACTAAATGATACACCACTGCAAAAAAGTGGAGGGGTTATACCTTAGATGCTGGCTGTTCATTCAGCATGCATTAGCTAAAATGGGCCAATATTTTGATTACTGAAATGATAATTCTAGCCCGCAGTGTAGATGAGTGAGGGGCAAACTGTTTTTATATATTATTTATACTAGCAGATCTCCTGTGGTCTTGCTCATGGTGAGTCAGAGGTTTTCCAAGAGCATGGGTCCATGCAAAGTCGTATCACCAGGGACACTGACTTACTACCATTGGGGGTGGCCATGGAACCTGGGAGCACAAAGTGTGTCCAGGGTATGACAGTACTGAGATGGCAGTCACAAGGTCTAGCATTAATTTAAGCAGGGGATGGGGAGAATTCCTGCAACATTAGAGGGTAGGTTCGAACCAATCAAATCACTTTTGAAAAAATCTTCGTCAAGTATCTTTATCCTCAGTAACAAATTTCTAATGTCAAAATAAGGTATAGAACTGGTATAGTTTAACTCAGCGATACAAACATCCTTAAGGCAGAACTCCCCCCTCCACCTGATGATGCGCCTAAATAAGTGTAGAAGAGACCATCTCCTCCTGCAAAGTACTATCACAATGACAATTCTGTACCCGAAACCATCACTGCCCGTCTGAAAAGGTTAGGAGGTGCACCAGACAAAAGTGGCACATGGGTAAAGATTGAGGCCTAGAAATTAGTTTGCCCCCCGAAAACTGGCATGGGGATCGCGATGCGCTAGCAACCCGCGCCCATTTGGAGGACTGCAGGCAGCATGCAAACTCCCAACAATGCTACTCTGCCAGTGCCCTTGCTGGTTAGCCAGCCAGCCCAGACGGCTGCCACCCATGCCAAGGTGGTGCAGTCCACAGCCGGGCCTTCTAGGCCCAGAGGTTGTTTTGCAAGGCCATCTGCAGTCTCCCCCACTGAAAGTCAGCAACCTTCCACCAGCCATGCTGCAGCTACTGGGGGAGCACTTCATAGGAGCACTAGGACAGTCAAAGGCACACTGAAGGCAGGCGCTAAGGAAATGCACAAGAATGATTAGTTGACTTTGTTAAGTTATATTGGATGGATTGATGGATAAAGTTGGATTGGAATGTTTTTGTGCTGGTTTTTATTTCAACATTGTGGCAAAGAGGACGCTGTGATGGTCAGTAACAGAGGGAAGGCAAGGTGTGGGACTATTGTTGAATGGGGAATTGGAGTTGTGTTCACTCGTACCGCAGTCGAATTAGTCAATCACAGACAGCCCGGGCAGAAAGGGGCTGTCTGGGTAGCCTCCTCCACTGGTGGCCGTATCCCTGGTGGCAAGGGTTGTGCCTGCATGATGGCGAGGTTGTGGTGCATGCAACAGGTGACGAAGAATCGACGTGTTCTGGTGAGTACTGCAGGCCTCCTCAAGAGCGGTCCATGCAGCGGAAGCATTGTATAAGGACGCCAATGGTCTGCTCTCAGATTCAGTGTGGCAGCATAGCTCTCGTTGTACGCGTGCTGCCCACGTGTGGTTGGGTTGCGGAGCGGAGTCACGAGCCAGGTGATCAGCGGATAGCCCTCGTCGCCCAGTAGCCATCCTCTGGGTTTACTTGGTGGCTCAAAAGACTGAGGGATCAGCAGACTGGCGCAGAATGAAAGCATCATGCCTGCTGCCAGGATACTGGGCACTCACCATCATGATGTGCTGAGCACGGTCGCACACCAACTGCACATTCAGCGAGCCATAACCTGCGGTACAGCTCAGCATTTAGATGCAGTGCCCGCAAAGCCACGTGTGTGCAGTCGATGGCGCCCTGCACCATAAGGAAGCCCGCAAAGCCACGTGCACGCTCCGCTCTGGTCAGAGAGAAGACAATGAACTCCCCTCCCCTGGTATAAAGAGCACCTATCACCTCTCTTATGCAGCAGTGGACGGCAAACTGTGAGATATTACAGATGTCACTTGCTCCAGCTGGAAAGGATCCCAACATGAAGAAATTCAGGGCCACGGTCACCTTCACAGCCACTGGCAGCACCGTCCTTGCCCTGGCGTGAGGCTGCAGGTCTGGTTGCAAGAGGTGGCAGAGTCCTTCGTAAAGTGCAGACGCCTCACACACTGCTACTGGCTCAGGTTGAGGCAAGACAATTGCTCTTGGAAGACCCTAGGTGGGCAAGGCCTCCTGCTGACAGCCCTCTCCCCCTCCTTCTGCGAGCAGCTGGTCCTCTTATTCACTGCCTCCGCGCAATCTCCCGGTCATGCTGCAGGCCAAGGGTGCTGACAACTTGAGCAGTCATGACTGGGAGCAAGTGGTCTGACCAGAACCCCTGAAGTCAGAAGCAAGGCCTTCTCTACTTGCAGCACCACTCCCCGTCACCACACCAACTTTAAACAACTCTAGTAAACGCCAAACAGTTCCACAAACTTACACAGAGCTAGTAGAAATTAATCAGCAACTGACCAGAGAGTAGTTGATGATCCCTTGTAAATAATCGCTGGTAGGGGTCCTTGTAGCTGCTGAACGCATGTTCAGCTGTACGACGTTAACACAGGGCATTACTTCCAACATTGAGGACAAAAATGGCAGCACTGGCATCAAACTGACGTCATGATCTGCCTACTCTGCATACTTCTGGCTCATGCTCCCAGCGCCGACGCCCTCACCTCACGCAGAATTGTGTACACGCAGCTCAGAGGCCATTTTCAACCCAAAACGGCACCCATAGCGCCCAAACAATTCGCTACGCAATCAAATTTTTAGCCCCAAGATTTCTACCCCTACAGTAAATACAAATTAACAAACCATCTTGTGTATTTAAGCCAAATAAGAACATCAGAACTCAAGGGACATGGAGGTCTTGCTTGCGTACCTCATGATCCCTATTTTCCCTCTTTCGCTGAAGAGTGCCACTGTCATGTTGCTCAATCTTTGGTAAAGTCTCGCAAAGAATGTTTTATTTTTCACAAACTTCTTGAACCAGTTGATCTCTGACCTGGACCAGGTGGCACCATGTAGTGGAGAAACCTGCAGAAGATGATTTGATAGTATATTGTTTTTGTTAAACAGCATTCCCGCCCCTACTCCCAGCACCCCCAAGCCCAGTATCACATGCTCACTGTAAAAGTTATACATGCGGACGTGATGTGGGTATCAGTAAGCTTCTGTTAGTGTCTGATCAACTTAACAGTTCAGTTAAAAAACATTACACAATATGGAGGTCTATAGGGAGGCACACATCCCATTACTAAACTTAGTTCAATTTCTCGCACTTCTGCTCTCACCCCTACCCCTCCCTCTCAGAACCACGATAGGGTTGCCCTTGTCCTCACCTTTCACCCCACCAGCCTCCACATTCAATGGATCATCCTCCGCCACCTCCAGCGTGATCCCACCACCAAACACATATTCCCCTTCCCTCTCCTTTCAGCATTCCGAAGGGACCGTTCCCTCTGCGACACCCTAGTCCACTCCTCAATCGCCCCTAACACACCCTCACCTTCCCGTGCAAACGCAGGAGATGCAACACCTGCCCTTTTACCTCCTCCCTTCCCACTGTCCAGAGCCCCAAACACTCCTTCCAGGTGAAACAGTGATTTACTTGTACTTCTTGCAATTTAGTATATTCTATTCGTTGTTCACGATGCGGTCTCCTCTACACTGGAGACACCAAACACAGATTGGGTGACCGCTTTGTGAAACACCTCCATTCAGTCCGCAAGCGTGACCCCGAGCTTCTGGTCGTCTGTCACTTTAATTCACCGCTCCATTCCGACCTCTGTCCTCCCGCGCCACTCCCACTCTGACCTCGGCCTCTTACACTGTTCCAATGAAGCTCAAGGAACAGCATCTCACCTTTCGATTAGGCAATTTACAGCCTTCTGGATTCAACATCAAGTTCAACAATTTCAGATCATAACCTCTGCCCTCATTTTTCCCCCCAGACAGCAGCTGCTGATGATTCTGCTATTCCCATTTACAACTCCTCTAGACCTATCTTTTGTTTCTTTTACTGTCCCATTACCATCTCCTTTTGTCTTGTACAATCATACCTTTTGTCATTTAATCTCTCCTCCCTTCCACCCTATCACAGACCTTCCCTTTTGTTCTTTCCTCTTTTCTTTCCCTGCCTTTGCACTTGTTACATCTCTAGCTTTCCCCCAGTTCTGGTGAAAGGTCATCGACCTGAAACGTTAACTCTGTTTCTCTGTCCACAGATGCTGCCTGACCTGCTGAGTTTCTCCAGCATTTTCTGGTTTTATTTCAGATTTCCAGCATCTGCAGTATTTTGCTTTTCCATTACAAAACTTGTTTGGTTACAGAATCTGAACAGCATTACTTAGATTTTTGGGACACACTTTATTATTTGCGAGGGTAACGGTGTCTCAAAGTTAATGAGTAGGTGGGACTTTAGGGGGGGGAAAAAATCAGTCATAAGTTTAGACCCCACCCCTTCCATGGCACTGAGCACTGGTGTTGCAGCACACTTACATCACTGCATCTCCTAACTCAGCATTCATAAAATCATGTGTTTTGTTCAATTGATGAACATTAGAGCTAAAAAGGGTTCATGCAGCATTATTCGATATCCTTGCTACAGCTGCAATTATAAACAGTATCAGACTAAGAGAATAATCCACCCTAAACTTTTTGTTCCCGATTTGGCATTAGATATATAAAAAAATTTAAAAGTCCACATGATTAATTTTCTTAAAACTTACACTCCTATGTACTTACATTTTCTAAAGACACACGTAAAGCTTGCTGGGGAAGGGCACAACATGTTGGAGTTAGAGATTTTAAACAACTAAGTGGAAGGGAAGCAGAGAATCCATAATCCACACATAACACTTCCACTAAAGTGTGTTGGGGGTTATCTGCAAAAATAAACTCAAAGTTAACAATTTACTTCTTCATTGCAAATTTGTGCTTCAGAAAATGAATTCAAACAGACTACTCATTGCAGAAGAAAAACAACAATCAGCAACCTGATGTGCCATAATCCTGGTGTATCATGGAATCTAAATGACTGTCATTTATTACTTGTAGAGAGTTTATCCAACTGAGTGATCCAAGGCATGCAGATTGGTGTCATTCTCCAAGAGGAGTACAAACCTGTTAAAGCACTCTACAAAAAATCTTTCAATCAACAGTAATCCTCCCTGAATGATTCTATACTAGTCATGCTGAAACTCGTCATAAAGAATTTCACTATAATAATGCCATTGTTATTGGTATGCTGCATGCAGAACAAACTAGATCACAATGACAACAGGAAAAAAAAAGAGAACAGAAGGTCTTGGGTTCAATTCACCGGTGTGTGTTGATTTGGCAGATTTCAGCAGGGCAGCAGTTTGGATGTTACAATTAGCATAGACCTCTGGAAAGTGCACATAGGCAGATGTTGGTCAAGGCCAAGATCAGGCCTGGCTTTGGTGTCCGCTGTGGCTGAACAGCCGCCAACAGTCACTGTCTAGGCTCTCACATGAAGATGGCCACTCGTTCAATTTCAGTACTTCCATGAAAAATGTGATTTGTAGGTTATAAAAACCTACATAAAAGTACAGCATTTACACTTGTTTTTTTTCCTTAAATGTCATTCCATCTACTATTATGGTCTACATCCTGTTTTTATAATGGCCCAGAAATTGATCTCGCTCTGTTCCCGCGGGGGTAAGGCTTCCCCGCGATCTCTCACTCCGCGTTGGCTTTTTCAGATCCAGCTCGCACGAACTTGATGTTCCAGACATCAGCTGGGCAGTGCTTGCGTATCCCACCGGCGTAGTGAATTCGTGCGAGCTGTGGGATCACGTGACTCAGTTAGAGCCAATGGCAGCACACCATCTTCCATTCATAAGTTTCACATACGTGCTGTGAAATCTATGAATCTTACACCCCCCCAAAATAACAGCTAAACCTCAATTAAATTTAAAAAAAAACATCACATTAATAAAATAAGTATAGTTAAATAAATTAACCATTTTAAATAAAAAATTAAATTTTTGAAAAAATTTAAAATCTTTTAAAAAGTTATAAAAATAAACTTACCTGTCTTTAAAGTCTCTAAAAAAGATATACCTGTTAAAAAAAAAATTCAAAAAAATACTTAATTCACTACTTACCTTGTTAAAAGTGGGTCTTACTCCTCCTTTTTCCATTTCTAAAATCTTCCGTCCTTACCTGCGCGTCCAAAGCATGAAGTGCACAGCGTGCGCGCAGCCTGTAGCGCGCACGCGATGCACCGAGGAACCGCCCCCTTTTCAAAAGACCCAAGTGCCGGTTTTCAGCGCATGCGCAGGGCATGCAGAAAACCGGCAATTGGAGAGAGAATACGCCAGCGGGATGAATTTTTGGCCCATTACATTTTCTAGCTCACTTGTCATACAGCCTGTGCCCATACCATGTGTGATTGTTGCTTCATATCCCACAATCTTGATGACACGTGCCCTGTACCACTGTTTGCTTTCAGGGAGCCAAGCACACACATAGGAGCTGATCAAAGGGATGCAACACATTGTAGCGGAGCTCCTCGAGCACTCGATGCTGCAAAAACAAGGTGACCTAATGTTAATTTTGTCAGCAGGCTTAGCTGAGGCCGGGGAGCAGGTTACCAACACACACTCTTGCACAACATGGGGAGTTCATGGACGAGGATATTTCTAGTCCCAAGAACAGTCAAAGTTATGGATTAATACCTCAGATTTCTGGATCAGCTTTTGCAAACGGGAGAATCGAAGTCTACTCAGGCACCTGCCAGCCCCACACTGTTGGAAAACCCGGTGCCTACTGCTATCTTCGGGTGGGGGCAGGTTGCCCAGTCCACCCTGGTGAAACAATTTCTGCACCCGATTGGGCCTCCATTGCAACAGGGGCCAATAATAATGGAAAAATTCATTTTTTTCCCCCAAGGATCTAGGTCACTTCCATGGCCTGAACCCCCACCCCAAACCATGAGCCCATTTGTGCTCTTCTGGAAGCCAGTACACCTCATCTAGCTCAGTGCACTGGCTTGCAAACAGACACCAAGGGCTGGATTTTGATACTGGGGCGGGTTGGGGTCGTGTCATCCACTTTTCGTGTTATCCACCCGACTGCAATTGGATGTGGGAGATTGATGCGATTTTCACCTAATTGGGCAATTGAGTTCCAGCATGTGGGAACCCATGAACCAATTAGTGTTTTCAGTCTGAAAGTCGCCTCTGATGATGTCATCATTGCTGCTGCATTGAAGGTCTTCAGGGACTGCCTGGCCTTTGCTGTGAGAGGACCTGGATGCAAAATGAGCAGCAGCAGCCCAGAGAGAGAGATATCTGCAAAGACTGCCTGAGAGGACCTGAAGGCAAAATGAGCAGCAGCAGCAGCAGCAGCCCTAGGTTTGCTCCCAAATATTTTTCCTACTACTACTACTTCTCCATTGTAATAGTGGACCTGCAGCTGATAGTCAGCTTTCGAAATGTGTTACCGCCAGGTTTCACATTCGTCGTTCACAACAGGCGTGCTTCACGTAGAACAAGGGTTAAAGTCACAAAGGCCTTTCAAAATGGCATTATACAACCAATTTAGTGCTTGTTAAGGGCCTTAACAGCCTACCCCGCCTCTTACAGGAGGGACGTAGTCGGGACCAGCAGACACGATTTAATGAAAATTGCGTGGAGGCGGGATGGAGGCGGACTTGTGCCCGCCCGCCCGCCAGTTTTCGCAATTTTAACCCTCCACACGCCTCCAAACCCGCCTCCACGGGTCAATGAAAATCCAGCCCCAAGTCTCATTAGGATTGGGGAAGCTGTCCACACCTTTAGCTCCAACCCCTCCACGTAAGTGGCTTTGTTTGGGACAGGTGGAGGTTGTACTCCCAAACAAGGCTGCTACAAAATTCCAATTAAGGCTGAGTTCTGGTGTATTTGGTAGTTAATGGCTGTTCCACTGGACTCCTGCCACAGTTACGGCAGGCATCCCCCAGAACAGCCAAGAAATTTAAGTGCAATACAGGCAAAACAAAGTAATTAAAAAAAGAGGGTTAGAGGGAAAAAGATTGAAGGCGAGGAGGACCTCTGGCCTCTCACCATCCTCCCATAGGGGGAGCAGGTGGGTGAGGGTGTGTGCATGGAGGGCTAAGGATGAGGTGAGTGACTGTGGAGCAAGGGTGAGGGCAGGATGTAGGGGTTGAGTTGGCAATTCAAGAGAAGGGTAGTGAGGAGTGAGGCGATAGTAGGAAAGGGGGAAGATAATGGGAAAATGAAGGGGCAGGGAACACGAAAGGAGGGGGTAGGGGAGAGGCACAAATGAGAGGGGAGGGGTGCTACAGGGGCCATATTTTCCTTGCAAACTCCATCCAAATGCTGTCTGCAGCCTTTGGTGGCTCCTGTTCCAACAACACCAAGCCATTCCACCTACCACTTCCCACATAAAAAGGCAAGAGGAAATAAAACCCGAAAAGCAGAAGGGGACAGAGAGAAAGAGAGAGAGAGAAAAAACAGCAACACAAAATAACAGACAGATCTTAGCCTCTGACTTACCATGGCCATGTATATATATTAATATATCTGTGCACATTTCTGATCAACTTTTCCCATTACAAATTTCAATGTCCACATTTATAATGGACACTCCCTACATAACCTAGTCATCATGTTGTAATTAGACTATTTTACCAATGGAACCACGGCAACGCCACCACTGACAGAAAGGTGTAATTATTACAAGTTGATATCGGTAGTTTCCATTATAAATGTGGACATAGGAATTTATGATGGTAATATAAAAAGCAAGGATAGCAGGTATGACTTTAAAATGGGGACTGAATTATTGTCTGCATACCCTGGTTCAATTATCTCCCTGTCTCTAACCCTCTTCACCTGAAGACTGCACTTGGTCTTGACACTGTGTGCAACACCACATTTAAAATCAGATGTCAGTCAGAGATGGAGTCTTTTTATTTATTTTGTCAGGGTGGGGAGGAAAGCAAACAATATTGTACCTATAACAATGCACATTATATACCCAAGTTATCTATAGTTACCAAATTAATGTCACTGTTGCCCCAGTAAGCTTCCCACATCCTGCTACTTTGTTCCTGTAGAAGAACATAAGAAATAAGAGCAGGAGTAAGCCACTCAAGCCTGGCCGATTATCGACCTCAACTCCACTTTCCCGCCCGATCTCCATATCCCTTGATTCCCCGAGAGTCCAAAAATCTATCTATCTCAGCCTTGAATATACTCAAAGACTTAGCATTCACAGCCCTCGGGTGCAGAGAATTCCAAAGATTCACAACCCTCGCAGTGAAGAAATTCTTCCTCCATCTCAGTCTTAAATGGCCGACCCCTTATCCTGAGACTATGCCCCCTAGTTCTAGACTCTCCAGCCAGGGGAAACAACCTCTCAGCATCTACCCTGTCAATCCCCTTCAGAATCTTGTATGTTTCAATGAGATCACCTCTCATTCTTCTAAACTCCAGAGAGTATAGGCCCATTCTACACAATCTCTCATCACAGGACAGCCCTCTCATCCCAGGAATCAATCTAGTGAACCTTTGTTGCACCGCCTCCAAGGCAAGTATATCCTTCCTTAGATAAGAAGACCAAAACTGTGCACAGTACTCCAGGTGTGGTCTCACCAAGGCCCTGTACAATTGTAGCAAGACTTCCTTACTCTTATACTCCAACCCCCTTGCAATAAATGCCATTTGCCTTCCTTATTGCTTGCTGTACCTGCATGCTAGCTTTTCCTCACTCCAGAAAGGCATGTTTATTTTAAAACACCAGGGTAGAAAACATTGTGTACTTACTTTAATTCCCTCATCAGTTCTGGTAGCTCCTGACCAGAATGCTGTATGTAGAAATAATGTGGGTCAACTGCATAACTGATCCTTATCTCCACCTCCTGCCATCGACAAAACTGGAATTCTGAGATATCACTAGCTACATGCAGTTCCATATCTCTTTCGACTGGGGAATCTGGAAATTGACTCTTAGCTAGTGGTCCCAACATGCGGTTAGGGCTCAAATATTGTGAGGTTGACACTTGTTCAATTGGATTTGGTTGCCGCAAAGTACCATTGAGACGCGAGGGTTCTTGAGGTGAAGTGGCATCAAGAGTTGAGACCACATCTTGTGTGTTACTTGTCCTCTCTTCTTCAGGCTCAACATAGCCATTAGTATCGCTGTCCGATGCAGTAAATTTAAAAGTGTCCCAAACTTCCCATTCTGATCGCACGATATATGTTTGATTGTCATTCGAAGACTTGCTTTTGTTGAAGATATGTGGATCGTCTTTCCGCAACTGTAGGCTCGTGCAACTAGAGTTTTCAGTAGCTAATCTCTCTTCTACTTTTGTGACAATGAGCTCATTGTATACATTTGATGACACGACTTCTTCTGGAGACTGACTGTTGTAAAAGGGTAACTGCCACTGCAGTGCTTCAAAAGTAGTTCTTCCTTTTGCAATTTGTGCAATTCAGATTCTGATGTGATGTCTTCACAATACAGACCACTTACCCTGGAAGTGTTCATTTTGGAAATGTCAAGCTTGGGAGTACAGCTGCCAGATTCCTCACCAATATATGTGCTTATGCTTTTAACACCCGTTAGAAAATCTGCTGGAGGCAAACCATCAACGTAACTTTTGGAACCAGATGCAAGAACTCCAATAGACAGAAGTTTCTCTGCTGGAGCCAGTGGTCCATTCGCCAACATTCCTAGTTGAAACAAGATGATGGCAGACAAGGCCTTAATGAGGAACAGAAAAATAACTTAAAAAGGAACATCTAATCTTTGTTAAATTTAGGCATGACATTTAAGCTATTAACCTGTAGCAATTTGCTTTGCCAATTCAATTTAAAGCACTGGAGAATAATCTCCCTTTAAATTCCTATGAGCCCTCCTTCAAAAACTTTGTTTTCATAGTAACTTGGTATAATGGATGTCAAACTTGAAACTCTTATAATTACCCTGCACAAATGCGAAATTACAACCCAACAAACTGGGTCAAAGCCAGTACCAAGGGACCAAGAAGAAAGACTAGAATGTGCTTTGAAGCTGAATTCCCATCTTCAGAGGCCCATATAATTAAAAGTCCTATTTCTAGCATGTGTCTGTAGCATCACACCTTTCAAAGGCTTTGGAGGAGTCACGTCATAAAGCATCACATTTGTAAGGCAAAGAAATCGTGAGTAACCCAAATAATAACCTATTTGTTAAGTTACCAACAACTAAATCAAAGTAGTAAAAAGTATCAGCGAGGAATGCGTAACAGTGGAAAAATCAGGCAATCAACTCCATTTTATTTCAAAGCTACTATTGACAAACCAGCAAATACCACAAAACCAACCGATCTCCTATTTTCTCCCCCATACAGTTTTCATCTTTGCTCAGTTGGAAATAAGATTTGTAACGTAACATGTAAACAAAAAAAACACAATTGTGGAAAAAAAATTACTGGTCTCTAGCATTTTACATTCAGAAAATTCCAGCATGTACATTTCTGCTTAAACAACCACTACAGAAAAACAACATTACCCCCCCCCCCCCCCTAAAAAAAAAGCGAATTACTTGAGTTTCCTCATAAGACTGACATATCTGAACATTGAGATTTTCAACAGTTACAGATGATGAGTTACCTGCTTTGGTTTCTTGAAGCATTTTGTACAATTCTTTACTTGACCGGAGTAGCTGACTTAGTTGGTCATGGACACCTTCATAATTTTTGCAGAAATCTTTTTCAGAAGTGATGGCAATGTCCTGAATATTCAATCTGACCTGCATAAAGATACATTTTTATAAGCCAATTTTAACCAACAACAACTTGCATCTATATAGCACCTTTAACATAGTAAATGGTCCCAAGGCGCTTCACAGCAACATCATCAAATAAAAATTGACAGAGCCACATAAGTAATTAGCGCAGGTCAAAAAGGTAGGTTTTAATCAGCGTCTTAAGGAGGAGAGAGAGGTAGGGAGGCAGAGAGGTTTAGGAAGGGAATTCCAGGGCTTAGGGTCCTAGACAGCACGGCCGCCAATAGCGGGGCAAAGGAAATCAGGGATGCACAAAAGGCCAGAATTGGAGGAACGCAGCTCTGTTAGTTCTTGGGCATTATTCATTGGGAAGATCATGATGTAGTTTGTAATATAAAAATACATTTTGCAGCTCTCAAGTCAAAAAAGCATGGAATGAGAAAAAGCCTTCCCTTCCGTCGAGCTTATTTCTTCCACAGACCTAATGCATTATGCCTGATCAGAGGCTCTACCCCACCTATTTAGCATCAGTTAAACCTGTGCAGTATTAGTTAAAGTTTGAATAAATATTCCAAGCTGCAACGGTAATTAAGCACAGCTCCAGAGTATCAATCCATATCACTGCTGACTGGCTGCCCTCCACAAACTCTAATATCACGAGTACATTTGTGTTCTGTGGAGTTTTTAATTATTTCAGCCTATAGTCAATTATAATCTTCAATCCAGTCTGAACTAGGTATTGATTCAGCTTTTTTGAAGACATAGAACCAGCTTATTTTGCTTGGAGTCTCTTCCACGTATCAACTAGTCTGTTGTAGTAGGGGGGAGGGAGGAAGGGAGAGAAAAGCATTTCTTCTAACTTTATTGAGGCTGGTTAATTCTGTTCTTGTATCCTCTATTCTGTATTCACAATATAATTCAAATAGCCTGCTTACGTTATCAATGCTCCTCAACAATTAATTTCCCACTAATTTTCTTCCTTTTTTTGAAGGCATTGACCCCTTGCTGAGGTAGAGTTCCATGAGTCCTAGCCACTCTCCAGTAGCTTACTCAGCTGGTCATTCTTCATAGGTGAGCTAGACAGTGAATGTCAGTATGCTTTTTTACTACAGGGCGCACCAGCTGAGGCCAAGTCCATTCTCGTCCAACATCCATTCATTCATGTGCACTTCTGGCAAGGATTGCTGGATAGTGATTAGGAGACCCCAGTTTAAAGAATCGTCCTTGATGTTCTTCTCAGAACCCTTTCCAAAACATCGAAGTGATTTTGAAGAATACTGGACATCTTGTTTTCAAAAAGATAGTTAGTTATAGTTTTGGTGCTCATCTCAGTGAGAGATGTCAGTGATGGGGAATGGAAGATAATTTGTAATCAGTGTCCGCATCAAATACTCAATGGTCAACAATAGCATAGTTCATGGAATATAAGGAGTCAAGCTCCATCAACATGGTCCAAAGAATGTAACCAAACTCCATCCCAAGAAGATCACCCCCTAGTGCACGGGTGTCCAACCTTTTGGAGCATGGGGCCAGATCCACATGCCACAATTATGGAGTGGGCACATATAATTAAAATACTTTGGGGTCAGTGTATTGTTCGCCTTTGACACTCATACATAGAAATACACTTCATCGCCTGGTCTGGTCTGCTCACCTGCCATTCTTTCCTACTGCCTGTTTGCTCTAATCTAGTCCACCACCACCCACTTGACCTTCCTTGCTCCTGCTGCTCATTTTGCAGCTTTTTCGTCTGTCACTACTTGAGGGTATGCTGTGAAGTATACAAGCTTGGAAACTTCAGCCTCAACTCTTTAAACTTCCCTGGCCTGGAGGATTGAGAAAGACTGCTTCCAAACTGGTGCAAAAGGATTGTTCCTTCGTTTGACTGTATCTACCAGTTGGGGAACAGTCTTTCCTAATCCTTCAGGCGGGGAAGGTTTCAAGAGCTGGGGCTGATAGCTAGCATTGTGCAACTTAGATGACCCCAGATCATTGGACTAGTTTAAGAAGAGGACAGATTAGGACGTGGAGAACAGAAATTCATCAGATTAAAGATCTAACAAGTTTGACTGGTTTGATTGACTAAGAGTGGAGAGCAATGGCAGATGAAAAACAAAAACTGCAGGTAAGAACCCAGCAAATAACAGCAAGAAAACAAAGGAGAATCTGCTGTGTGCAGCTTCCAACGTCACCTTGAGAACCCTGAATTCCTCAACTCAGGCCAAGCGGAGTTTGAGAGAGGAAGAAGTATTAGCAACAACTTTCTATGAATATCAGAGCACATTCGGAGTTTAAAAAAAATGAAAGAGTGCACATTGACAGTGATCCTGGATGTGGAAAAGGCTTTTGACAAGGTTTGGCTCAATGGGCTACAATACACTATCTCCCTGTTCGACATCCCCAGTAAGCGGAGTTGATGGATATCAAATTTTCTGGCAGAGCGCACAATTGGTGTCAAAGTGGGCTCAGCAATGTCTACTGGGTTTTGGCCATTGGCAGGAGTTCACCAGAACTCAGTTAAGAACAAAGGATTGAATCCTGCTCATATTGGACACAGATGCGGAGAAAGGAAGCGGTGAAAGGCGTTCCAGAGATCAGGGCCTTGGCAGCTGAAGGCACGGCCACCAATGGTGGAGCGATTAAAATTGGGGATGCTCAAGAGGCCAGAATTAGAGGAGCGTTGATATCTGGAAGGGTTGTAGGGCAGGAGGAGATTACAGAGATAGGGAGGGGTGAAGCCATGGAGGGATTTGAAAACAAGGATGAGAATTTTAAAATCAAGGCGTTGCTTAACGGGGAGCCAATGTAGGTCAGCGAGCACAGAGATGATGGGTGAACGGGACTTGGTGCGAATTAGGACATGGGCAGCAGAGTTTTGGATGACCTTAAGTTTATGGAGGGTAGAATGTGGGAGGCCAGCCAGGAGTGCATTGGAATAGTAAAGTCTGTAGGTAACAAAGGCATGGATGAGGGTTTCAGCAGATGAGCTGAGGCAGGGGTGGAGTCGGGCGATGTTCGAGGTAGAAAAAGGCGGTCTTAGTGATGGCGTGGAAGGCTTGGATCCCATTAATTTGGACTCAATTTAAACCCAGATGCCAGAAGTAAAAACAATATTCAATTTTCATTTGAATTTCCAGTCCCATTGTAATACATTATCCCGACAATATAAAGAACCTTCATTTTAGAAACAAATAAAAACTTCTACTGTTATGAGTGTTAAAATATTCTATTCTTTGACAATCTATAGTTGATTGAAAAATACAGAAACCTACAGTAACATACCCATTCAACCAGCTGTCCCAGCTCTTTACTAATGGCCTTCTGGTAATTTTCAATTATTATCAGCTGGTAGTAGAGAGACCGTTTCTTTTTTTCTATTGTAGTAGCAGGCTTCTGATCCATAAGCATCATTCCCTAGCAAAAAAAAGTTTTACATGACATTACATGTACTTTTAAAACTGTGCAGTCAGATCCAAACATACAACTACAACTAGCATTTATATAGTGCCTTTAACATAGTAAAAGTTGAAGGTGGTGGGTTCAAGTCCCACTCCAGAGACTTCAACATTAAAATCCAAGTTGACACTTCAGTGCAGTATTGAGGGAGTACTGCACTGTTGGAGGTGCAGTCTTTCGGATGAGACCTTAAACCGAGGCCCCGGCTGCTCTCTCAGGTAGACGTAAAAGATCCCATGGTACTATTTCGAAGAGGAGCAGGGGAGTTATTCCCTCTGTCCTGGCCAATAATTATCCCTTAATCAACATCACGAAAACAGATCATCTGTCATTATCACATTGCTGTTTGTGGGAGCTTGCTGTGCGCAAATTGGCTGCCGCATCTCCTACATTACAACAGTGACTACACTTCAAAAAGTACTTCATTGGCTGTAACGTGCTTTGGGACGTCCGGTGGTCATCAAAGGCGCTATATAAATGCAAGTCTTTCTTTTCTTTTCTTTTAGTAAAACGTCCCAAGGCACTTCTCAGGAGCGATTACCAAACAAAATTTGACAGTGAGTCACATAAGGCGATATTAGGACAGGTGACCAAAAGCTTGGTCAAGGAGGTAGGTTTTAAGGAGCGTCTTAAAAGAGAGACGGAGAGGTTTAGGGAGGGAATTACAGAGCTTAAGGTCTAGGCAGCTGAAGGCACGGTCGACCAATGGTGGAGCGAAGGGGTAAGCCAGGCCAGGGTATAACTGCATAACAAAGAAAGACAAAATGGGCTAACCATTTTTTAAAATTATGTGTTTAGATAAAACACACACACTGTGTTCTTTGGCAGTTATTAGCCACAAACACTAAGGAAATGTTAGGAGTTAGAGATATTGCAAAATCCAGTTGCTGCTTGAGCAGGAAATAACATCAAAGAACTGAAAGAAATTTGAGAACTACCACTTGTAGTGGAATGCACGATGGTCAATTGGTACACTGAATAAGATTCTGCCTATTTCTGTTGTTTCAATGGTGGAGAGGCTGTGGTTAGAGTGGCACACCCTCAGGTTCTGCCCCCAAATCCAATCTTGTTGGGAAGTGATCTAGGCTACCAGAAAGGCCCTGTCCAACACTGATGACCTCTCAGACATTCTCCAGTCTAGTCGGCTTGTCGATCTGCCGAAGATGTACAGACGAACACAACTATCATTGCTAGAATTAAGATGCATCCCCCCACTTTGGCAAAACCACACGCCTCCCACCACAAATAAATGGATTAAGCAACTGTGGACATATGCCAGTCAGAATGCATGGTATATGGATCCTGCCTAGAACTGGGAAATATCAAGCAGTCTGGACCCCCTTTCCAGAGACTTACACAATAAGTTGAACTGAAAAACAAAAGAGGGGCAGTCACACTGCTGGGATTGTACTATAGACCGCTGAACAGTCAGAGGGAGATAGAAGAGCAAATATGTAGGCAAATTTCTGAGACGTGCAAAAATAGGGCAGTAATAGTAGGAGATTTTAACTTCCCTAATATTAACTGGGATAAAATTAGTGTGAAAGGTATAGAGGGAGCAGAATTCTTAAAATGCATTCAGGAGAACTTTTTTAAGTCAGTATGCAGCAAGCCCAACAAGAGAGGGGGCGGTTCTGGACCTAGTTTTAGGGAATGAAGCTGGGCAGATGGAAAGGGTATCAGTGGGAGAGGATATTGGTGGTAGTGATCATAATTCAGTTAGATTTAGGGTAGTTATGGAAAAGGACAAGGATGGACCAGGAATAAAAGTTCTCAATTGAGGAAAAGCTAATTTTACTAAGCCGAGAGGTGATTTAGCCAAAGTGGACTGGAGACAGAAACTTGAAGGTAAATCAGTGTCAGAGCAGTGGGAGGCATTCAAGGAGGAGATAGTGAGGGTTTAGAGCAAGTATGTTCCCTTAAAGAAAAAGGGTGGGACTAACAAATCTAGAGCTCCCTGGATGTCAAGGGGCACCTGACGAAGGAGTTGTAACTCCGAAAGCTTGTGATTTAAAATAAAACTGTTGGACTATAACCTGGTGTCAAGGGGCATACAGGGTAGGATAAAGTAAAAAAGGGAAGCTTATGACAGATACCGAGGGCTCAATACTGCAGAAAGCCAAGAGGAGTATAGAAAGTGCAGGGGTGAAATTAAAAAGGAAATTAGGAAAGCAAAGAGAGGGCATGAAAAAATATTGGCAAGTAAAATCAAGGAAAACCCAAAGATGTTTTATAAATACATTACAAGAGGATAACTAAAGTAAGAGTAGGGCCAACAACAGAAAACGCTGGAAAAACTCAGCAGGCCAGGCAACATCCGTGGAGAGAGAAACAGAGTTAACGTTTCAGGTCGAAGACCTTTCGTCAGAACTGAGAAAAAAGCAGGAAATGAAACAGATAAAAAAGCAAGGGGGAGGCTGGGGGGAGGAATAAAAGAACAAAAGGGGTGATCTATGGTAAGTAGAGACCTATTGGATCTGGACTGGAGGCGACGGAGGTTGAACAGTTGCCCGTTTGTCCCAGTCGTCCCATCCTCTGTCGTCGAATTACAGTATGCAGACGACGCTTGCGTCTGCGCTCACTCGGAGGTCGAACTCCAAACCATCGTCAACACCTTCACCGAAGCGTACGAGAGCATGAGGCCTTACACTAAACATCCGTAAGACAAAGGTCCTCTACCAACCTGCCCCCGCCACACAGTACTGCCCCCCGATTATCAAATTCCACGACAAGGCCTTGGACAACGTGGACCACTTTCCATACCTCAGGAGCCTACTGTCAACAAGGGCAGACGCCGACGACGAAGTCCAACACCGCCTTCAGTGTGCCAGTGCAGCCTTCGGTCGCCTGAGGAAGAGAGTGTTTGAAGACCAGGACCTCAAACCCAGCACTAAGCTCATGGTCTACAGAGCAGCAGTGATACCCGCCCTGCTGTATGCCTCAGAGACATGGACCATGTACAGCAGGCACCTCAAAGCACTGGAGAGGTACCACCAATGCTGCCTCCGCAAGATCCTGCAAATCCATTGGCAGGATAGGCGCACCAACGTCAGTGTTCTTGCTCAGGCCAACATCCCCAGCATCGAAGCTTTGACCACGCTCGATGGACGGGTCACATTGTCCGCATGCCCGATACGAGACTCCCAAAACAAGCGCTCTACTCGGAGCTCCGGCACGGCACGAGAGCCCCAGGTGGGCAGAGGAAACGCTTCAAGGACACCCTCAAAGCCTCCTTGAAAAAGTGTAACATCCCCACCGATACCTGGGAATCCCTGGCCCAAGACCGCACAAAGTGGAGGAGAAGCATCCGGGAAGGCGCCGAACACCTCGAGTCTCTTTGCCGGGAGCAAGCGGAAGCCAAGCGCAGGCAGCGCAAGGAGCGCACCCCACCCACCTGCTCCTTCAACCACCGTCTGCCCCACCTGTGACAGAGACTGTAGGTCCCGCATTGGACTCATCAGTCACCTGCGAACTCATTTTTAATGTGGAAGCAAGTCATCCTCGGTTCCGAGGGACTGCCTAAGAAGAAGAAGGGCTTATTAGGGACCATAAAGGTAACCTGTGTGTGGAGGCGGAAGATATAGGTATGGTTCTTAATGAATACTTTGTGTCTGTTTTCACAAAAGAGAGGGACGATGCAGACATTGCAATCAGGGGGGAGGAGGAGTGTGAAATATTAGATGAAATAAACATAGTGAAAGAGGAAGTATTAAGGGGTTTAGCATCTTTGAAAGTGGATAAACCCCCAGGCCCAGATGAAATGTATCCCAGACTGTTAAGAGAAGTAAGAGAGGAAATAGCAGAGGCTCTGACCATCATTTTCCAATCCTCTCTGGCTGCAGGTGTGGTGCCAGAGGGCTGCTAACGTGGTACAATTGTTTAAAAAGGGATAGACCAAGTAATTACAGGCCAGTCAGCCTAACCTGGGAAAATTATTGGAAAAAATTCTGAGGGACAGGATAACTCTTCATTTCGAAAGACACGGATCAATCAGTGACAGTCAGCATGGATTTGTTAAGGGAAGGTCGTGTCTGACTAACTTGATTGAATGTTTTGAGGTGGTAACAAGGAAGGTTGATGAGGGTAGTACATTTGATGTAGTCTATATGGATTTTAGCATAGCTTTTGATAAGGTCCCGCGTGGCAGACTGGTCACGAAAGTAAAAGCCCATGGGATCCAAGGCAAAGTGGCAAGTTGGATCCAAAATTGGCTCAGAGGCAGGAAACAAAGGGTAATGGTCGAAGGGTGTTTTTGTGACTGGAAGGCTGTTTCCAGTGGGGTTCCGCAGGGCTCAGTACTGGGTCCTTTGCTTTTTGTGATATATATCAATGATTTGGACTTGAATGTAGGAAATATGATTAAGAAGTTTGCAGATGATACAAAAATTGGCCATATGGTTGATAATGAAGAAAGCTGCAGACTGCAGGAAGATATCAATGGACTGGTCAGATGGGCAGAACAGTGGCAAATGGAATTCAATCTGGAGAAGCGTGAGGTAATGCATTTGGGGAGGGCTAACAAGGCAAGGGAATACACTATAAATGGTAGGACACTGAGAAGTGCAGAATATCAGAGGGACCTTGGAGTGCATGTCCACAGATCCCCGAAGGTAGCAGGACAGGTAGATAAGTTGGTTAAGAAGGCATACGGGATACTTGTCATTATTAGCCAAGGCATAGAATATAAGAGCAGGGAGGTTATGCTTGAACTGTATAAAACATTAGGTAGGCCGCAGCTAGAATACTGCGTGCAGTTCTGGTCACCATATTACAGGAAGGATGTGATTGCACTAGAGGGGTGCAGAGGAGATTTAAGAGGATGTTGCCTGGGCTGGGGAATTTTAGCTATGAGGAAAGATTGGATAGTCTGGGTTGTTTTCTTTGGAACAGAGGAGGCTGAGGGGAGACCTAATTGAGGTGTATAAAGTTATGAGGGGCCTAGATAGAGTGGATAGGAAGGACCTATTCCCTTTAGCAGAAGGGTCAATAACCAGGGGGGTTTAGATTTAAAGTAAAGTAATTGGTCAGAGGTTTAGAGTGGATTTGAGGAGAATTTTTTTCACCCAGAAGGTGGTGGGGGGGTCTGGAACTCACTGTCTGAAAGGGTGGTAGAGGCAGAGACCCTAATCACATTTAAAAAGTACAGGAAACTCTTTCGTATCCGGCACTGACGGGACCGGGATGGTGCCGGTTGATTAAAAATTCCGGATAATGGAGAGGTATATCTACCGAGGCTATTTTTAACAAACAAAAATAAAAAAATCAAGAAATGTGCAGTATAATTGGGTACTCCCCTACAGAATGTGTTAAATGGATGGTGGAAGATGCTTGATTAAGTACAGTAATGCCAGTTGAGGGTAATCCATAACTCTTTAATTACTTAACAGTAAAACAAAACTTATAAACGACTGTATACTGTAGTTTTTGGAGTATGAGTTCTGCCGGTTATTAGAGAATTCCAGGATATTTAGGTGCCGTTTAAACGAGAGTTTCCTGTACCTGGATTTGCACTTGAAGTGCATATCCATCAGGCTACGGACCAAGTGCTGGAAAGTGGGATTAGGGTGGATAGCTCTTTGTCGGCCAGCACGGACAAGATGGGCCGAATGGCCTCCTTCTGTGCTGTAAATTTCTATGATTCTATGAAATACCCTCTCACAAACCCAACACCACATCTCTTCAGCAAGAGAAATGGGTCAATGCCAATAAGAACACACACTTTTACAAATCTCCAGCGGTACAGAAAATGTGAGCCAATTGAAAAAATCCTTCTGGATAAATAGCTTCTGTACACCCATCTGGTTGTGCTGCCCAATCCATGTTCTTTTTGGACCGGACACATGTTAAGTTACCACAAAAATATGCCACACTGCAAATATACCAGTGTACAATATGACAAAAAAAAATTAAATTTTAAATTCAAAGAGGTTTATATAGAGACCATTAAACACTTGCCAGTGTTCCGGTTTCAACTCAGCATCTGTCTGTAATGTTTAGTTTCTTGAAATAAAGTGCAAGGGAAATGTAAAAAGAGAGCTGTTTTTAATTTATAAAATTTAATACAACTCAAAATATAGAGTACTTTAAAAAAAGAACAACTGTCACCCCTAACAAGCAACACTTACTACGATAGCAAAATACTGCAGATGCTGGAAATCCGAAATAACAACAGAAAACGCTGGAAAAACTCAGCAGGCCAGGCAGCATCCGTGGAGAGAGAAAGAGAGTTGACGTTTCAGGTCGATGACCTTTCATCAGAACTGGGCAACACTTACTAATAAGTCTGCTGTTCTGGTTTCTCTCTTCTCGCCACCCTCCTGCACCAATATCTACAGAACAGAGCCCAAAACCAGACAGGGGCAGAGTAAAATAAGGATGGGAATGGAGGCTTTCGAAGAATGGTTGCCAGAAAGCACAATGAAACCCATGAATTTTAAATCTATCACAAGACACAACCAAACAGTCAGGAGGCTGGAAAGAAAGTTTACCGTGTCCTGGATAATGGCAGCGGCACCACAGACGTAAACAATAATATATAAAAAAAACATAACACACACTTCGGGTGTCAGGCTTAGATTTTCGCAATTTCCTTACAGGCCCACCCCCCCAGCCTGCCGAGTGCAAAGCCAAGTCATGGGGCGTCCAACAGCAAAGCGAAGGGATGCTGTGAGGGGGTAATCGTGGGTTTTTTTTTTACATTTGAAGCGTCCAGTGAGTGTCTGTCTGCTCCTTGGCGGCCACCACCATTAACCAGGTGCTCGACACTACCGCGCCTCTCTCCTTTTACCTCCATCACTCCGGGCGAGCGGCCAAGTGCCGACCGCGACCTCCAGCACCGACCAATCCGCGCGCGCCCTGGAGAATGATTGACAGGAGCCGTCACCCCTTGGGTCCAGTTACCTGCCTGCAGCACTTGGAGCTTTAAATCCAGTGTGTGTGTGTGCAGCAGGACACAGGGCAACAAAAGGCAGGTTGTTGCAATAATTGCTCCTGGCTTGTGACTTTGTACAAAGAGCTGAGATTTCAGCTCTGTAATGTCATTTACTGCAAATAAAATGTTGAAATGTAAAAAAAATAAAATAAACCAACTTGTGATATGTATTAAAATTTAATTTAAGTATTTTAAGTTCCTTTGCAGTTCATTTGTTTGTCCGGGAGAGCGGGAGGCTCCGCTCGGCGATGCAGAGAGCTCTAAAAAAATAATTGCTCCTGGCTTGTGACTTTGTACAAAGAGCCGAGACTTGAGCTCTGTAATGTCATTTACTGTAAATAAAATGTTGAAATTAAAAAAAAATAATTGCTCCTGCCAGAGATCCACTAATTCCTATAAATTCATTCCATTCAACTTTCCAATTCCTCTCTTACCAAAACTATGTGTCTCCAATCTATTTAATAAAGCATATGTCTCCAATCTATTCACTAAAGCATATGTCTCCAATCTATTTACCATACCCTGAAGAGTGATTGTTTGCAGCGACTTTTTCCTCTCTCGCTTGTGCAGTATCTGAGGTTTATTATTAAGGCCTCTATGTGCAAACCCTGAAAGCAACAAGCGATGTTTTTTTGAGTCAGAACAAATTGTTTTTTAAGGCCCATTTCTATTTCCAGAAAATGCTAAGAGATTTTAATGAAGAAACGCCTACCAAGGACAAAAGATCATTTGTTAATTTGGGCTTGTCCTTTCATGAGGTGATGGCAGGATGTAAAGGGGTAACTGTCAGTGACTGAATGGTAGGGCAGGGTCTTACAGTCAAAGAGCAGGTGGAGGAGAGGAGCCAACAGTGGATGAGGACGAAATAAAAACAGAAAATGCTGGAAATACTCAGCAGGTCAGGCAGCATCTGTGGAGAGAGAAACAGAGTTAACATTTCAGGTCGATGACCCTTCGTCAGAACTGGAAAAAGCTGGAGATGGAACAGGTTTTTAAACAAGTGCAGGGGCAAGGAAAGGAAGGGAGGGGCAAGGAAAGGAAGGGAGGGGCAAGGAAAGGGGGGGGGAGGAGGCAAGGAAAGGGGGGGAGGGGCAAGGAAAGGGGGGCAAGGAAAGGGTGGGGAGGGGGCAAGGAAAGGGGAGGGGGGCAAGGAAAGGGGGCGAGGGCAAGGAAAGGGAGGGGGGCAAGGAAAGGGGGGAGGGGGCAAGGAAAGGGGGGAGGGGCAAGGAAAGGTGGGGGGGCAAGGAAAGGGGGGACAGAGGGGGCAAGGAAAGGGGGAGGGGCAAGGAAAGGGGGGGGGGCAAGGAAAGGGGGAGGGGCAAGGAAAGGGGAGGGCAAGGAAAGGGGGAGGGGAAAGGAAAGAACAAAAGGGAAGGTCTGTGATAGGATGAAGGGCAGGAGAGATTAAGAGATGGTGCAAGGCAAAAGGAGATGGTAATGAGACAAGTTAAGAAACAATAGATGGCTCTAGATGAAGTGTAAATGGCACTGGCGGAATGAAAGACAGCTGCCATGTGGGAGAGAGAAAAAAAAGAAAATAAATGGGAAAAAAAAGGATGGGCAGAGGTTATGGTCTGAATTGTTGATTGAGTCCAGAAGGCTGTAAAGTGCCTAATTTAATGGATGAGGAAGGGTTGGGTGGCCCTGGTCTAGTGCCAATTTTCCTCTTAGGGAAAGCAGAAGCTGCACTCGGCTAAAAACTTGGCTTTTCATCGGATGCAGTGTCAGTTACTGCTCTTGGGTCAGGATTAGGCTCCAATTTGTTGTAAGTGGGGATGGGGCGAGGGGAGCAAGCTTCATCTCAGTGGGGGGAAATTGTACTTAGCAAGAGAAAGGGCATGATCAAATTTGTGCTCAGTGGGGAGGGGATGACCAAGTTTGTCCTTTGTGGGGGTGTGGGGTGTCAGGACCTCTGTCTTCAGTAGGGAGTGGGGATGGACCAGTTTGTGTACTGATTCCGCTCAATGGCAGGGGGTAGGATGTCTTGCCTATTTGATGCTGAGTGGTGATATGTTTGCTTCTGCTTAGTGGTTGGAGGTAGGCGGCTGTATTTATGCTCAATTCGACGGTGGGGGATGACTTAATTCTGCTTGTGATGGCAGGAAAGGCTGGAAATTCCATGGGGTAAATCCATTGGCTGCCGCGTTTCCTACCTTACAACAGTGACTACACTTCAAAAAATACTTCATGTAGCTGTGAAGCGCTTTGGGACGTCCGGTGGTCGTGAAAGGCGCTATTTAAATGCAAGTCTTTCTTTTTTAATAGGAAAAGGTTTAGAATTCAAAATTGAGAGAAGCATCCATAATCCCATTACAGTCATTTCCATTATCTACAAAAAGCCTTAGTTCAGTTCAGCGGAGACAGCTTAGGGGATTTTGACTGGGAGCAGTTGGAATAGATTTAGGAGCTATAGGTTTGCCTGGCAAGTCACCTTGCTCATAGTATTGCACATATATGCAGTGCATCAGATATTCTATTTTGACCATAAGGAGATTCTCCTGGTTGGTGTGAGGTATGATGGAACAAGGTGTGCTTGAAATCAGGTATCGAAGAGTTGTCTTTAACATTTCTGTAACCAGAGACCTTCCAGGTGAGGATAAATAAAGGATCTATCCTTGGCTCCCCTCCTCTTCCTCATCTACATGCTGTCCCTTGGTGACATCATCTGAAGACATGGGGTCAGGTTCCATAAGTAAGCTGACGACATCCATCACTACCTCTCTCCAGCCTCAAATTTAAAATTCTCATCTTTGTGCTCAACTCTCTATGTGGCCTCATCCCTCCCTATCGCTGTAACCTTCTCCAGCTCTACAACCCTCTGACAACTCTGCATTCGTCCAACTCTGGCCTCCGGTACATTTAAAATCAGTACAGCTGTCTAGGCCCTAAGTTCTAGTGTCAGCTGTGGCTCAGTTGGTAGCACACTCGCCTCGGGGACTTGAGCACATAAAGCTAGGCTGACACTCCAGTGCAGTGCTGAGGGAGCGCTGCACTGTCGGAGGTGCAGTCTTTCGGATGAAACGTTAAACCGAGGTCCTGTCTGCTCTCTCAGGTGGACGTAAAAGATCCCATGGCACTATTTCAAAGAAGAGCAGGGGAGTTATCCCCGGTGTCCTGGCCAATACTTATCCCTCAACCAACATAACAAAAACAGATTATCTGGTCATTATCACATTGCTGTTTGTGGGACCTTGCTGTGCGCAATTTGGCTGCCGCATTTCCCACATTACAACAGTGACTACACTTCAAAAGTACTTTGTTGACTGTAAAGCGCTTTGAGACGTCGCTATATAAATGTAAGTCTTTCTTTCTTGAATTTCCTCCCCAAAATTCTCCACCTTAACACTCCTTAAAATCCACCTCTTTGAACAAGCTTTTAGTCACCCTGCCTAATATCTGTGAAGTGTCTTGGGGCGTTTTCTACATTAAAGATGCTATATACATGCAAGTTGTTGTTGTTGTTGGCCACTGTTTCAGTACACCGGGTTGAGCACAAGTCAAATCATTGCAGTGAGGTAGAACTCTGTGAAGGCTGTCATGTGTCCCATGTAAAATGATCAAAGAATGCTAGAAATCTCAATTTTTAAAAATTTGTTCTTGGAATGTGGGCGATGCTGGTAAGGCTGCATTTTTATTGCCCATTCCTAGCTGCCCTGGGATGGTGATAGTAGTGTGCCTTCTTGAACTGCTGCAGTTCTTATGGTGGTGGCACTCTCATTATGGTGTTAGGCAAGGAATGTCAGGGTAGTATCCCAGCAATGATGGAGGAGCAGCCATATATGTCCTAGTCAGGATGGATTGGACTTTTTTTCAACTCGTGAAGATGCTGACTTCTTGCTGAGATAGTTTCTTACAGGCATCGGTTACCATATAATACATCACCCAAGTGGCCATTCTTCAGGTGTCAGTCTAGCCTGGAATTTGCGGTCAGCGGCGAAGCAAAGGCGTTTGTCGCTGGCCCTGAAGAAAGCTTCCCAGAAAGATCTCGCGATCTCTGTGGCGAGAAGTTTGCCTTTCTCGATGTGCAACTGAGATCAGTGTACTATAGTGGGAATCCCTAATTTTTAAAAATTCGTTCGTGGGATGTGGGCGTCGCTGGCAAAGCCAGCATTTATTGCCCAGCCTAATTACCCTTGGGAAGGTGGTGGTGAGCCGCTGCCTTGAACCGCTGCAGTCCGTGTGGTGAAGGTACTCCCACAGTGCTGTTAGGGAGGGAGTTCCAGGATTTTGACCCAGCGCGATGAAGGAACAGCGATATACTTCCAAGTAAGGATGGTTTGTGACTTGATGGGGAACTTGGAGGTGGTGGTGTTCCCATGCGCCTGCTGCCCTTGTCCTTCTAGGTGGAAGACGTCGCGGGTTTGGGAGGTGCTGCCGAAGATGCCTTGGCGAGTTGCTGCAGTGCATCTTGTAGATGGTACACACTGCAGCCATGGTACGCCAGTGGTGGAGGGAGTGAATGTTTAAGGTGGTGGATGGGGTGCCAATCAAATGGGCTGCTTTGTCCTATATGGTGTCGAGCTTCTTGAGTGTTGTTGGAGCTGCACTCATCCAGGCAAGTGGAGAGTATTCCATCACACTCCTTACTTGTGCCTTGTAGATGGTGGAAAGGCTTTGGGAGTCAGGAGGTGAGACACTTGCCACAGAATACCTAGTCTCTGACCTGCTCTTGTTGCCTGTATTTATGTGGCTGGTCCAGTTAAGTTTCTGGTCAATGGTGACCCCCAGGATGTTGATGGTGGGGGATTCGGCGATGGGAATGCCGTTGAATGTCAAGGGGCGATGTTTAGACTCTCGCTTGTTGGAGATAGTCATTGCCTGGCACTTGTGTGGCACGAATATTACCTGCCACTTATCAGCCCAAGCCTGAACGTTGTCCAGGTCTAGTTGCATGTAGGCATGGGTTGCTTCATTATCTGAGGAGTTGTGAATGGCACTGAACACTGTGCAATCATCAGCGAAAATCCCCATTTCTGACGTTATGTTGGAGGGAAGGTCATTGATGAAGCAGCTGAAGATGGTTGGGCCTAGGACACTGCCCTGAGGAACTCCTGCAGCGATGTCCTGGGGCTGTGCTGATTGACCTCCAACCACCACAACCATCTTCCTTTGTGCTAGGTATGACTCCAGCCAGTGGAGAGTTTTCCCCCCGATTCCCATTGACTTCAGTTTTACTAGGGCTCCTTGAGGCCATACTCGGTCAAATGCTGCCTTGATGTCAAGGCCAGTCACTCTCACCTCACCTCTGGAATTCAGCTCCTTTGTCCATGTTTGGACCAAGGCTGTAATGAAGTCGGGAGCCGAGTGGTCTTGGCGGAACCCAAACTGGGCATCAGTGAGCAGGTTATTGGTGAGTAAGTGCCGCTTGATAGCACTGTCGATGACACCTTCCATCACTTTGCTGATGATTGAGAGTAGACTGATGGGGCAGTATTTGGCTGGATTGGATTTCTCCTGCTTTTTGTGGACAGGACATACCTGGGCAGTTTTCCACATTGTTGGATAGATGCCAGTGTTGTAGCTGCACTGGAACAGCTTGGTAGAGGCGCGGCTAGTTCTGGAGCACAAGTCTTCAGCACGACAGCACGATCCCTTGATACCTTAAGGCTAAAGGTATCAAGGGATATGGGGAGAAGGCAGGGACAGGGTACTGAATTTGGATGATCAGCCATGATCTCATCGAATGGCGGAGCAGGCTCGAGGGGCCGAATGGCCTACTCCTGCTCCTATCTTCTATGTTTCTATGTTGTCGGGGCCCATAGCCTTTGCTGTATCCAGTGTGCTCAGCCATTTCTTGATATCTCGTGGAGTGAATCGAATTGGCTGAAGACTGGCTTCTGTGATGGTGGGGACCTTAGGAGGAGGCTGATATGGATCATCCACTCTGCACTTCTGGCTGAAGATGGTTGCAAATGCTTCAGCCATGTCTTTTTCACTCACGTTCTGGGCTCTACCATCATTGAGGATGGGGATATTCATGGAGCCTCCTCCTCCCGTTAGTTGTTTAATGGTCCACCACCATTCACGACTGGATGTGACAGGACTGCAGAGCTTTGATCTGATCCGTTGATTGTGGGATCGCTTAGCCCTGTCTATAGCATACTGCTTCCGCTTTTTAGCATGCATGTAGTCCTGTGTTGCAGCTTCCCCAGGTTGGCACCTCATTTTTAGGTATGCCTGGTGCTGCTCCTGGCATGCTCTTCTACACTCCTTATTGAACCAGGGTTGGTTCCTGGCTTGATGGTAATGGTAGAGTGAGGGATATGCTGGGCCATGAAGTTACAGATTGTGGTGGAATACAATTCTGCTGCTGCTGATGGCCCACAGCACCTCAATAATGCCCAGTTTTGAGCTGCTAGATCTGTTCTGAATCTATCCTATTTAGCACGGTGGTAGTGCCACACAACACGATGGAGAGTGTCCTAAGTGTGAAGACGGGACTTCGTCTCCACAATGACTGTGCGGTGGTGACTGCCACCAATGCTGTCATGGACAGATGCATCTGCAACAGGTAGATTGGTGAGGATGAGGTCAAGAAGGTTTTTCCCTCGTGTTGGTTCACTCACCACCTGTCGCAGGACCAAACTGGCAGCTATGTCCTTCAGGACTCGGCCAGCTCGGTCAGTAGTGGTGCTACTGAGCCACTCTTGGTGATGGACAATGAAGTCCCCCACTCAGAGTACATTCTGTGCCCTTGCTACTTTCAGTGCTTCTTCCAAGTAGTGTTCAACATGGAGGCATACTGATTCAGCAGCTGAGGGAGGGTGGTAGGTGGAAATCAGCAGGAGGTTTCCTTGCCCATGCTTGACCTGAAGCCATGAGACTTCATGGAGTCAATGTTGAGGACTCCCAGGGCCATTCCTTCCTGACTGTATACCACTGTGCCACCACCCCTGGTGGGTCTGTCCTGACGGTGGGACAGGACATATCCAGGGGTGGTGATGGAGGAGTTTGGGACATTGGCTGAAAGATATTATTCTGTGAGTATGACTATGTCAGGCTGTTGCTTGGCTACTCTCCCAATTTTGGCACAAGTCCCCAGATGTTGGTGAGGCGGACTTTGCAGGGTCGACTGGGCTGGATGTGCCATTGTCGTGTCCATAGCCGGTGCCGAGGTCGATGTCGGGTGGTCCGTCTGGTTTTATTATTATTGTTGTGTTTCGTAGCGGTTTGTTACAACTGAGTAGCTTGCTAGGCCATTTCAGAGGGCAGTTAAGAATCAACCACATTGCTGTGGGTCTGGAGTCACATATTGGCCAGACCAGGTAAGGACGGCAGGGTTTCCTTCCCTAAAGGACATTAGTGAACCAGATGGGTTTTTACGACAATCCGATAGTTTTATGGTTACCATTACTGATACTAATGCAATGCTGCTGTCACGTCAGCAAGCTGACTAAGCAGCCAATCTCAAAGCAGAATTCTCACAGACAGGGAACCAGGAAGTGAAGAAGTTGCCTTTATTCTGACTTTTAAAAATGTGACAGAGAGCAAAACCAAGATTGGGGCTCTCTCACATGGGGAAAAGGTAAACCTGAAATAAACATGAACAAACTTTTAAAAAATATAATTTATTTTAAACTTTCTTAAAAATTGAAATTTTTTTATCATAATAGAGACATTTGACTCTCTACAAAATTAAAATTAGATTTTCAGGGCCACAACGTGTGTTTAGCAGTCAATACGCTGTTAAACCCCAGTTACACCTAATCTAACAAGGCCTAACTTAAGGCGTTAACTCTGTTTCTCTCTCCACGGATGCTGCCTGGCCTGCTGAGTTTTTCCAGCGTTTTCTGTTGTTATTGAGGCCTAACTTTTAATGGGGTATTTAACAGATATTAAATATATGTGGGATATTACTGCGGAGAAGCCCATGTTTTCTTCAGTTTCACTGATTACAGGCTATGGCAGGGGGCACGCGGCGGGGGGGGGGGTGGGGTGGTGGGTGGTGTTGGGGAGGTGTCCAGAACGCAGCCAGTATCGGAACATGAATGACTGACCGCAATTTCAGGATTTCCACGTTTAGATGCGCATGTGCTACATCTTGAGGCTGCAGTCAGTTTCAAAGGGGTAATAACAGCGAACGCTATTAGTTCGCTGTTATTACCCACCACAAATTCAGGGCCAATGAGTGTAAGCAGACCATGGGTGAGGGGCATCATAACTACATCAGATCTTCTCCACATGCATGCACATTCCAGCAGGAGTCACTGGACAGCAGTTAGGAATAGGGATCGTGGCAGATTTCTTGCTCCCTACCTAATCCAGGGACACTGCGGCAAGTGCCTGTACTGCTATTCTAGCTAAGAATCTGTAATACAGCAAAGACCAGGGAATATCCTAGTCTAGAAAGTACCTTTACCAACTAAACCATCAGGGCGCTTTTGTACTGCCGATTTCTCAGTTCCTGTCAAGTTCGGGGTTGGGGGGGGGGTCCGATTTCAGGGAGGGGTCCGATCCCCGACCCCGGGGAGGGACGGGCTACTGGTGGATGAGCTTGGGGGGGCCGGGAGGAAGCACTCCTGCTACTCTCGGCCCACAAGGATTGCTCCCTGAGGCTGTGCTTGCCTCGCTGCAACTACCGGGAATCCCGAGGCACGGGATTCCCGGCCGGCTGCAGTTAAACCTGCACAGCAGGTTAAAGCAGAGGCTTCAGGCCTCATTATCATATTTAAAATGCCAACCTGCCTCCTGGCAGCGGGTTGGCTGCCCGCCTCCCCTTCCTGCCTGAGTAGGACAGACAGAACATTCACATTTTTTAATGCCCTGAAGCCCTCGGTGCTGCCTTTTTGAAGCTAAATGATTTCTCTTATTTGAAATGCCACATATTTCTCTTTGTTCTGGTGTCCACAGTGGATACTTTCACAATACTTCCATTTTAATAGAAAATCGCATTTGATGCTTAAAATGTAATCTAAAATTGTTGCATTTGTATTACTTGACGGGGCAGGCTTCAAGGGGATATAGACAGGCTAAGTGAGTGGGCAAGAACATGGCAAATGGAATATAATGTGGAGAAATGTGAAGTTATCCACTTTGGTAGGAAAAATAGAAAAGCAGAGTATTTTTTAAATGGTGAGAGATTGGGAAATGTTGATGTTCAGAGGGACCTGGGTGTCCTTGTACACGAATCTCTGAAAGTTAACATGCAGGTACAGCAAGCAATTAGGAAATCAAATAGTATGTTGGCCTTTTCTTACAAGAGGATTTGAGGATCTGTTCTCTCAGGTGGACGTAAAAGATCCCATGGCACTATTTCAAAGAAGAGCAGGGGAGTTATCCCCGGTGTCCTGGCCAATATTTATCCCTCAATCTACATAACAAAAACAGATTATCTGGTAATTATTACATTGCCATTTGTGGGAGCTTGCTGTGCGCAAATTGGCTGCCGCGTTTCCCATATTACAACAGTGACTACACTGCAAAAGTACTTCATTGGCTGTAAAGCGCTTTGTGATGTCTGGTGGTCGTGAAAGGCGCTATATAAATGCAAGTTTTTTTTTATAAGAGTAAAGACATCTTACTGCAATTATATAAGGCCCTGGTGAGACCACACCTGGTGTATTGTTTACAGTTTTGGTCTCCTTACCTAAGGAAGGATATACTTGCCAGAGAGGGAGTGCAATGAAGGTTCACCAGACTGGTTCCTGGGATGGGGGGATTGTCTTATGAGGAGAGATTGAGTAGACTAGGCCTATATTCTCTAGAGTTTAGAAGAATGAGAGGTGATCTCATTGAAACATACAAAATTCTTACAGGGCTTGACAGGGTAGATGCAGGGAGGATGGTTCCCCTGGCTGGGGAGTCTAGAACCAGAGGGTCACAGCCTCAGAAAAGGGGTCGGCCATTTAGGACTGAGATAAGGAGAAATTTCTTCACTCAGAGCATGGTAAATCTTTGGAATTCTCTACCCCAGAGGGCTGTGGCGGCTCAGTCGTTGAGTATATTCAAGACAGAGATCGATAGATTTTTGAATATTAAGGGAATCAAGAGATATGGGGCTAGTTAAGGAAAGTGAAGATGAGGTAGAAGATCAGCCATGATCTTATTGAATGGCGGAGCAGGCTCGAGGGGCCAAATGGCCTACTCCTGCTCCTATTTCTTATGTTCTTAAGCTCTTAAAAGGTGAAAGTGGGTGGGTTGGAGGCGGGTTGGGGTCAGGTTTTAGATTTTTACAACTTCCCCCCCCCCCCCTCACCCGCCTCCAACCCACCCGTTCTTTCATGTGAAAATTCACCCCAACCTTTCGAAGGGTCATTGACCTGAAACTTTAACACTGTTTCTCTCTCCCCAGATGCTGCCTGACCTGCTGAGTAACTGCCAGGAACTGCTTCCAAAATCTATTCTAACCCTTAACCAGACAGAACATTCACATTTTTTAATGCCCTGAAGCCCTCGGTGCTGCCTTTTTGAAGCTAAATGATTTCTCTTACTTGAAATGCCACATATTTCTTTTTGTTCTGGTGTCCAACAGTGGCTACTTCCACAATACTTCCACTTTAAATAGAAAATCGCATTTGATGCTTAAAATGTAATCTAGAATTGTTGCATTTGTAAAGCTTGACGGGGCAAGTTGGAGAGGAAAAGAACATTTATACATTTTGGAACGTAAAGGGTTAAACAAAAATAACTAAGTACAGATGTAAAAACTTACAATGGATCTCTCCTAACTGTCGACGTGGCAGTTCCACGACTCGAGTGGGGGAAGGCGCATCTGTGCCCTGCTTTAGTGGGAACACAAATAGATGTAGAAGCATTATTTAAAATACTTTTTTCAAATAACCCACCGAAATAAAAGTTCACGATCAAATTAAGACATCGTTATTTGCATTCCTGCGCCACCTTGTCTGTATCTCACTATTTTAAGAATATATGTATACTTTTAATCGATCTGACAGTTGCTTTATTTTGTAATATTGTTCTCAAATGTTGATTTTCTTGCTTAAACGCGATGCCGAAGAGTGATGAAGAAAACTTTTAAAAAGTTACAAAGGACCAAACTGCCGCTAGTTGCTTTAAAAACATCACTTTCATCAGTATAATTAATCAGTTCATGTAAACAGGAGGTGATGCGATGGAAATAAAAACCCTGCATTTGAACAGATTTGCTAAAACAGAAAATGTAAGGCTAGATTATCCTATTGTTTTATGTACTAGAATAAAACGAAAACAGATATTAAATTACTTTATTTTAAACTGCTGGAACCTCTCCTTTGCAGTGATCCCACTCCCTTCTCCAGTCATCACCTTAGATTGTGCAGATTCAGAAAGGTTTGGGGTTTTATCACACCTTTTATGTGAAGGCATGCTAACACTTGCAAGAAGCTGCACACAATAGAAAACACTTCTGTTCGAGTAATGTTGAATGAAATGTATTGAGTTCCCCAATGAAGACGATGTTCTTGTTTAAGCGGGATGGTGGATCATGGCCCCTGTAAGGCTCCAAGACTGGACTTCTTTCCATGTAGGCGGTGCTGTCGGCTCGGGTTTCACAGGCGTTTCGCGAATTCCTTCTGGAACTTTCCTGGGGGCTGGTTATAAAACGGGAGGGGTGGTCTTCTTCTGTCTGGTTGCATTAGATTCAGCGGAAAGAGCCGGAGCTGAGGAGAAGCCGCCAGGTCTTCTGCGAGTGAGCCCGGATTCCTGATTCCCGAGTCTGCCCTGAGCCAAAGATTGGGAGCAAAGGTAAGAATTCCTCACTCGCCAGGGTCGGAGCAGCCTGGCTTCAACTCTTCAGAAACCTGACTAACCACGGAGGTTAAGGGGGCTTCGGTAGATGCGGCTCCATGACCAATGTGGCACTGGGCGGAAAATGTTTGAGAAAAGAAATGTTACTGGAGAATTGGGCTGTTCTTGGGTCCTCTGGAGCAGCCAAACAGCTCGGTCCTAGAGTTCTGATGATGTGGAGATGCCGGTGTTGGACTGGGGTGGACAAATGTGAGAAGTCGCACAACACCAGGTTATAGTCCAACAGCTTTATTTGAAATCACAAGCGTTCGGAGCGCTGCTCCTTCATCAGGTAGAGTTCTGAGACAGTGAAAGACACCAGACAGAAATAGGCTAACCCCAAAACAGACAGAAGTACAGACTAGAAAGACATTCATTGAAGAAAAAAAAAGACGAAGAGAAACTGCCAGGCATAACGTCTAAACTACGGGAAGAGAAGAAATTGTACCCAAGGGAGAGGTTGCCCAGTATGAGATGCTCGCTGCGAAGCAGAATGAAACGGAGGAGGGAGGCAGGACGAGATTGTCAGATACTGTGCTCGAAATCAGGGAGGGGTGCTCATCCTGCCAGCGTAGACAGATTGTGTGATTGATAGGAATGGATCCAAGAAAGAGTGGAGAGCAAGATTTCCTTTGTTTGCCATTTGTAGTGAAATCATTAACGGTTTCTAAAACGATTGTATGTAAGATGTGGTTCATTTGCTGAAGAAGACAGTCAAAAGATCTTGGTTTCTGCAATCCGTTTTTAGATGACTAATGAGACCGTTTTTTGCTAGGAATACACAATGGAACCCCGATATACCATGTTGATTTTCAGGGGAGACTGGGTTGTACATTCAGCTGGGGCTTACATTCAGCATCAGCAATTCAAGCGGCCTCATTGTAGAAGATGTTTTCATAGATGGTTTTTCGCCATGCTTTCTTATGTTGAGCAAGTTGTTCCCACTTTGGACTTCTATTTTGTACTATTTCAGAGTCACTTTTAAGCAGTCACTTTCAAGGGGAGACTGGATAGGCATTTGAGGGAAATAAACTTGCAGGGCTACGGGGATAGAGCGGAGGAATGGGACTGACTGGATTGCTCTACAGAGAGCTGGCACGGACTCGATGGGCCGAATGGCTTCCTTTTGACTATGACTCTTTATATCTCTTTGCTGTTCACCATGATCGTGCTCCCCAGTTGTCAATGCGCCATAGTCAGCTTTGGGATTCATTCGTCAGACATTCGCACCACATGACCTGATCAGCATAGCCAAGCCTTCATGTCAGCTTTTTAAAGAATTTCCTTGTCGGGGATCTTGTCTTTGCCCTCTGATCTTCATTCGTTGTCTCAGGCAGCTTAGGTGAATGTGGTTCAGTTTCTTAATGTGGCGTAAATATGTTGTCCAAGTTTCACGCGCATAAAGCGGGATCGTCAGAACACCAGCCCTGTATACTTTGAGCTTGCTGTGCAGGCTGATGCCTCTCTTGTCCCAAAAGTGTGCATGGAGTTTGCCAAAACCAAGCTGGTTTTGGTAATTCTGCAAGATGCTTGATGTATGTTGTCCAATGCATTAGCCACTAGCCACATGTGACATCGGGAATCCAGATGTGGCTAATTGCATTCCTGATTAGTAATAGACACTGTCATTGGGGATATGATCTCAATATTTATAGTCACTTGGCATATGCATGTGCACTTTAACCTTTTTGTGCATTTGTTGGTAAAATGGTAAGATTAAAAACAGAGTGTTTAAGTGTTTTATGATCGCTGTGAGTGCTTTACTTCCTTGGCCACTGAGTGGAAAAAATAATTCTTGGTGGTAGATGTTTGTTAAAGTTAAATATACACCTGTGAAGTACATTTACCTGTATTGTGAGTGTATTTAAGGAGCTTTCTACTAAAATTAGTGCATGTGGCTAAAATGGTGTTGCCTTAGCCACACCCATAGGTAGTCAGCAGTTTCTGTTGGACAACCCTGATGTAGAACTATTTTAGTTAATGCCTCTGAAAATATTTTGGAAAAGATTTGGACAAGTAATTGTTTGAATGTGATTTAGGTAGGTTGAGTAAGGCATGCAACTATTATGGAATCTAATAATCTAATTATGGAAAAGCAGTGTAACTATGCTTCCTAATAATTTAGCCTGAAAAATGTCTGATTGGATTTGTCAAGAATTAATGTGTTCAACAGAACATCAGACAGTTATGTGATGATTGAGATCTAATTTAACTGGATTCCAATTTGCTTACAATTCATATGCAGTAAATGAAAATTAGGAATTTTTTGAGACTATGCTTCTCCCCCTCCATGCATTATAACATATTGTTACAATAGAGAATAACTGTATACCCTTCACTTGTATTTATTATATCTTTCAGAATGAACTTGGCAAAGATGTACATCACTTTGAAAAGATTTCGAGGTACAAAAAAAAAAGGGCTGCAGCTTTAGGTTACCCTATGTAATGGTTTGACTGGTAGCATTTTAAATAGCATCAATATTATACACGCCAACCATTAGTTTTTTAAGCTGATCGTGTTTCAATCCATGTGTCACTTTGCTAGTTTCACAAGAAAAGGCAGCTTTTTCCACTGGATTGGATATCAACCAGTTAGATCAGCTAGAACATAAGAAATAGGAGCAGGAGTCGGCCATTTGGCCCTTCGAGCCTGCTCCGCCATTCAATAAGATCATGGCTGAACTTTTACCTCATCTCCACTTTCCTGCACTTTCCCCATATCCCTTGATTTCCTTAATATTCAAAAACCTATTGATCTCTGTCTTGAATATACTCAATGACTGAGCCTCCACAGCCCTCTGGGGTAGAGAATTCCAAAGATTCACCACCCTCTGAGTGAAGAAATTTCTCCTCATCTCAGTCTTAAATGGCTGACCCCTTATTCTGAGACTGTGACCCCTGGTTCTAGACTCCCCAGCCAGGGGAAACATCCTCCCTACATCTACCCTGTCAAGCCCTGTAAGAATTTTGTGTTTCAATGAGATCACCTTTCATTCTTCTAAACTCGAGAGAATATAGGCCTAGTCTACTTAATCTCTCCTCATAGGACAATCCCCCCCCATCCCAGGAACCAGTCTGGTGAACCTTCATTGCACTCCCTCTATGGCAAGTATGTCCTTCCTTAGGTAAGAAGACCAAAACTGTACACAATACTCCAGGTGTGGTCTCACCAGGGCCCTATATAATTGCAGTAAGACATCTTTACTCTTATACTCAAATCCTTTTGTAATAAAGGCCAACATACCATTTGCTTTCCTAATTGCTTGAGGTACCTGCATGTTAACATTGTGATTCGTGTACAAGGACACCCAGGTCCCTCTGAACACCAACATTTCCCAATCTCTCACCATTTAAAAAATACTCTGCTTTTCTATTTTTCCTATCAAAGTGGATAACTTCACATTTCTCCACATTATATTCCATTTGCCATGTTCTTGCCCACTCACTTAGCCTGTCTATATCCCCTTGAAGCCTCCTTGCATCCTCCTTACAACTTACATTCCCACTCAGCTTTGTATCATCAGCAAACTTGGATATATTACATTTGGTCCCCTCATCGAAATCATTGATGTAGATTGTGAATAAATGAGGCCCAAGCACTGATCCTTGCGGTACCCTACTAGTTACAGCCTGCCAACCCGAAAATGACCCGCTTATTCCTACTCTCTGTTTTCTGCCCGTTAACCAATCCTCAATCCATGCTAGTATATTACCCCCAATCCCATGAGCCCTAATTTTGTTTAATAACCTCTTGTGTGGCACCTTATCGAATGCCTTCTGAAAATCCAAATACACCACATCCACTGGTTCCCCCTTATCTATTCTGGTAGTTACAACCTCAAAAAACTCTTAACAGATTTGTCAAACATGATTTCCCTTTCATAAATCTGTGCTGACTCTGCCCAATCCTATTATTTTCTAAGTGCCTTGTTACCATGTCCTTAATAATAGATTCTAGCATTTTCCCTACTACTGATGTCAGGCTAACTGGTCTGTAGTTTCCCGTTTATTCTCCCTCATTTCTTAAATAGTGGGGTTACATTTGCTACCTTCCAATCCATGGGAACCGTTCTTGAATCTATGGAATTTTGGAAAATGACAACCAATGCATCCACTACCTCTTTCAAAACCATAGGATGTAGGCCATCAGGTCTAGGGGATTTATCGGCTTTCAGTCCCATTAATTTCTCCAGTACTATTTTTTTTACTAATACTAATTTCTTTCAGTTCCTCATTCTCGCTAGACCCTTGGTTCTCCACTATTTCCGGGAAGTTTTTTGCATCTTCTTCCATGTAGACAGACACAAAGTATTTGTTTAATTTCTCGGCCATTTCCTTATTCCCCCATTATAATTTCTCCTGTCTCAGCCCGTAAGGGCCCCACATTTACTTTCGCTAATCTTTTCCTTTTTACATGCGTATAGAAGCTTTTGCAATCTGTTTCTATGTCACTCACTAGTTTACTCTCATATTCTATTTTCCCTTTCTTTATCAATTTCTTGGTCCTCCTTTGCTGAATTCTAAAATCCTCCCAATCCTCAGGCTTACTACTCTTTTGGCAACATTATAAGCCTCTTCCTTTGATCTAATACTATCTTTAACTTCTCTTGTTAGCCACGGTTGGACCACCTTTCCTGTGGGTTTTTTGTGCCTTAAAGGAATGTGTATTTGTTGTAAATTATGTATTAATTCTTTAAATGCTAGCCATTGCTTGTTTACCATCATACCTTTTAATGCAATTTCCCAATCTACCTTAGCCAACTTGCCCCTCATACCTACGATGTTTGCTTTATTTAGATTTAAGACCCTAGTTTCAGATTGAACTAAATCACTTTCAAACTCAATATAAAATTCTATCATATTATGGTCACTCTTCCCTGAAGGCCCCTTTACTACAAGGTTATTAATTAACCCTTTCTCATTGTACAATACTAGATCTAAAATAGCCTGTTCCCTAGTTGGTTCCTCAACATACTGATCTAGAAAACTATCTTGCATACATTCCATGAAATCGTCCTCCACACTGTTACTGCAAATTTGGTTTGCCCAGTCTATATGTAGATTAAAGTCCCCCATGATTACTGTATTACCCTTGTTGCATGCACCTCTAATTTCCTGATTTATACTCTACCCTACATTACAACTACTATTTGGGGGCCTATGAACAACTGCCCCTTGCTGTTTCTTAGCTCCACCCAAACAGACTCTACTTCTTGATCCTTTCTCTCTACTATCTTTATCCCATCCTTTATTATCAGGGCTACTCCTCCTTTTCCATTCTGTAGGCTTTTCCCTCATCCACACAGGCAGCAAGAACCTCATACCTTTTGGACAAGGGCAAAGGCTGAGGCTCCTCTGTCACTGCACTTGGGGTCCCCTTACCTGCCTGAGTTGCAGTCACACCCTCCTGTCCCTGACCACTAACCAGACCTGTACCACTACCTGACATAAGGGGTGTGTCTGCACCTCAGACTCCAGCTCAAAAACTCTGAGCTGAAGTTCCTCAAGATGCAGGCACTTACTGCAAACGTGGTTGTCCGGGATCACAGTGCTCTCCACAAACTCCTACATGCTGCAGTTGTGGCACACCACCTGCACTGCCATCCCTATATGACCTTGTTTTATTTAATTAAATTTGTAATTAGGTAACTTAGTTTACAGTGTAGCTTCTTGTCTACTTACTTGATCTAGATTAAGTTATGGGTACTGAAATTAAATATCTACCTGTAACACAAAGCACGACAAATAGTGTAGGCAAAAAGCAGCAACTCCTTCCTCCTCTTCTCCGAATTCCCACTCTTTCCAAATTTCCAAATAAAACACTCTGTTCAAGTCCACTCTGTTTAATCCCGCTCTGTGCAGACCGCGATCAGCTGGAAGGTGGAACTGGAGGCTGTTAGTACCAATCCATCAGACTTTATTTTCTCCAATTGTTTACTGAACACGAACTGGAGGCATTAAAACGTTTGTGTGTCAGCCGTAGTTCAGTGGTAGCACTCTCACCTCCTGAGTTAGAAGGCTGTGGGTTCAAGTCTCACGCTGGGGACTTGAGCACAAGATGTAGGCTGACACATTAGTGCTGTACTGAGGGAGTGTCGTGTTTCAGATGAGACGTTAAACCGAAACCCCACCTTCCTTCTCAGGTGGACGTAAAAGATCCTATGGTCCTGTTTCTGAGAAGAGCAGGGGGGGAGTTCTCCCCGGTGTCCTGGCCAATATTTATCCCTCAATCAACATCTAAAAACAGACTATCTGGTCATTATCCCATTGCTGTTTGTGGAACCTGGCTGTGCGCAAATTGGCTATTGCATTTCCTAGATTACAACAGTGACAACGGTTCAAAAGTACTTCATTGGCTGTAAAGTTCTTTGGGACATCCTGAAGTTGAGAAGGGTGCTATATAAATGCAAGTTCTTTCTTTTAAGAGGAGCTGTTGGTTTCTGAAAGTCGCAGTTACAAGTGTATTTATTTAGTTTAGTTGTTGTCTTACGCAAAGGTCTGTTTTCTTCAAGACTGGTGACAGAAGCTTTCTTTTTGATTATATGGTCATATCCTGGTGTGAAAACATTATTTGAACAATTCTGTCATTGCATTTGAGGAATTACCAGGATGTGAAAATTTGAACAGATGAATTTTACACAATTTAAAAATTTACACCAAGATTCCCATATTTTGAATTTTACTACAGCATGCTACTGTGATGTGCATTGGCCTGTTTGTGGAGGACATATAGAGGGAAAAATTGAGTCGCGCCCCCTTTGGGGCGCTAACTTCGCTTGGGGTGCTACTTTTAGCGCCCTGAAAAAATTAGCGCCCCTGTGGCCGATTTTTCCCAGGTAGCTCCCCGAGAGGGAGGAGGGGCACTACTGGAAGCGCCCTGTGTCCCTCTTGGGGTGCTACGAGGCACGTTGCGCCGCGGTACTGCAGGCCTTCCTCCCCTTATTAAAGGGGAGGGGCCTGGCGCCCAGCTGGGCCACCAGGGATCGGGAGTGCCGGGCTCACCGAGAGCAGCCAGCACCCCGCGGGGTGGGGGGGCTTCATGGGGGCCGGGGACCGCAGCGGAGGCAGGTGCTGGCAGGTGGCCAGCAACAAAAATGGCCGCCCGCCACCTCCCCTTTAACTAGCGCCGCCCCAGCCGCAGGTAGGCCCCCCTGACCCTGTCTGACATAGCGTCTGGCGGCGCTACCGAAGGTCGCGGCCGGGGCCCTGCGCACGGCGATGACGTCATTGCCGGCGGCGCAGCACCGCGGGGCGCTAATGGTTACTGCCGCCGCTAGCCTCCCACTGAATTTCACGGGAGGCATTGGCAGCGCTGCACCCGGGCGTTCGTTGCTTTGCGCCCCGTTAGCGCCCTCTTAGGGCGCTAACGGGAGGCGCAAAGCAACCTGATTTTTCCCCCATAGTTTTCAGTTATTTTGTAACTTCAAAAGCTGTTTTCAATTGGTTTGCGTGCTGATGGAGGTCTTTTTGTTAACTGTGCGGTAATCAGGAAAACACTCTGCACTGCCATTATTAGGTCTGTCTATATCCACACAAAATGTGGGGATTAAATATTAATGATCAATAAGTGTAGAATAGATTCCAAACTCCAAAATGGAAGGAGGCAGTCAGTCAGATCCACATGAGAGCACAAAATTCAAGTAGCCTCTGCCTGGTCATATAAACCATGTTTTTGTGCACTTTATTTTTTTGATGATTGCTAATGTAATGATTTTTATTTCCTATACAAAAACTTTCTGACGGAGTGAAAAGAGCAATAAAAGCTAGAATTTACTGTTGGCAATAATACTGAATGAATGCTTGATGCATTCCTCTGTCTGCTATTTTAATGGAGATATTAACATCGTCATTTTACTAAGTACCTGTTCAGTATTGTCACTATTCACGAGCGTTCCAGTAATCCAGCAGAGCGTGGATACAAAATGTAGGCAAAAGTATAATAATACACGGAGAGTTAGATGCAATTCTGGTGTTTGCTTAATTGTACATAATCATGTGGTGGAAACTGGGTGGGTGAGCAATTAAAATTGCACAAGTTACTTGCCCGCCCTGAAGCTGCCGGGAACGGACCACTCGTGATTTTAATCTGCTCAACTGAACAGGTGGCAAGGACACACGTTCGTAGCCAGCAGAGTCCCTTTTTTACATAAGATATGTCGGGTGCCGATGACATCGTGGGCTCCGACTGCACTTTTTTACTCGGCGGCCTGAGCAGGAAGCGACATTAAGTTTCTTGTCGGGTCAACCTAGCGAGGAAGCAGGTCAGGGCCAGAAGAGGCCCAAAAAGGCACGTTTTAATATTTTTTAAACTTTAAGTTTAGGCCTCTGCTGCCGCGTTCTCGCTGACCCCGCCTCCTCCCCCAATTGCAGGGTGGAGCCAATCCTGCAATTTAGCTGCTGTTGGAGGGCAACCTCCAGGCCTCAAGATTTTCTGATGTGTCCTGTCCGGAACAGGTGGGAAGTTGGTGGCGGGATTTAAAATGATGCCGGAATCCCACTGGCAGTTTACAGCCAGGCCTTTATGAGAAAGCATTATTTTTTTCCAAATTGTAAGTACCCCAATACATTAGGGTAGGCTGTATGCATCTCTAAATTGTTTTCTTTGAAATAACTGTATTCCATTCTTTGTCCACAAACAGCGCTACTGGCTTGTATTTACTGGACGAAACCATGGAGATGAAATTAGTAGTCCTAAACCTGCTACTTGCCGTAGTAGCAGCAGATCCTATGATGTTGAAGGAACAAGGTTCTATCCTGGCAGATAGCACAGTAAACCTGGCTCTCAACCTCTACAAGACCATGGTCAAAGACCAGGAATTGGCATTTGAGAACCTCCTCTTCTCACCTGTGGTGGTGGCTTCCTCCTTGGGAGTGATGTCTCTGGGTGCCAAAGATAAAACAGCCAAACAGGTCAAGTCCCTCCTCAACATCAACCTGCGTGATGACGCTCTTCATCCTACTTTCTCAGAACTGTATAATGAGGTCAGCAATGAAACTGCCCGCAACACCACTTGGAAGATTGGCAGCCGCCTCTATGGGCCAAGTTCAGTCAAATTTAGGGATGACTTTGTTCAGAAAAGCAAGAAGCATTACAGACATGATCATTCCAAGATTAACTTTAGAGACAAGAGGAGCTCAATCCAATCCATCAATGAATGGGCCTCTCAGACAACAGGGGGAAAACTGGGAGAAATCACAAAGGACGTGCCTAGTGTTGATGGTGCCTTGTTTGTCAATGCCATGTACTTCAAGCGTGAGTATTGTCATCAGTGATAAAGGAATTGTATTAAATGGTGACAGTCTTCAAATGCAGATGTTCAGTGTGCATGCACTCTGCTACAAAACTTAATTGTTGTTCATTTGTTTTCATAGCTCACTGGGATGAAACCTTCCATCACACCATGGTTGATAAAAGAGGTTTCATGGTGACTAGAACCCATGTTATTTCTGTACCTATGATGCACCGTTCAGGTAAGTGTTAGAAATTTATAACATGTTTTTGAGTTATACAGACCAGGGAAGTCCTAGGTTTGATCCTTGATGAGTTAGTAGCCTGAGTGACATTAGCGGTGTTACATTTGGCTTCAGTGCTCTGGGTTAGGGAAAATTCCCTGAAGAGTTCCTGCCTCTGATTGCTATAGAGTGGCTCCTACTGGAAGCGTGTCTGGATGGACACCAAGTGAGGAAAGGATTAAGCTTGGCTGTGATGTTCTCCACAGTTGGATAGCCTGCCGACAGTGACTTGTCATGGCTCACATACGAATGTTGGCCACTTGTGGGAAGATATCAAAGGACATGAGACAGCCTTGAAACCAGACTCCAGTGATGAAGCCGCTGCCTTCAGTCGAGGAGGGGAGAAGACTGGGCAAAAAAAGAGAAATGTATATTTTTTGGAGACAATTGGGGAGGGAGTTTTAACATGGGTGAGTGGGTGGGGGGGTTAAATGGGCAAAAATGCCCAGCGAGTTCGGGAAGGCAGGTCCAACTTCCGGGTTTTACTGAGGCAGGGGCAGGCAGCCAACCCACTTCCAGGAGGCGGGTTGGCATTTTAAAATACGTTAATGAGGCTGAAAGCCTGGAATTTAACCTGCTTTGCAGGTTTTACTGTGGCTGGCGGGGTTTCCCGGGCCCAGCAGCTATAGCAAGGTGAAGACAGCCTCGGGGAGCACTCCTTGTGGGCCGGGAGGAGCAGGAGTACTTTCTCCCAGCCCCCTAAGCTCTCCCACCATCAGACTCGCTCCCCCCCCCCCCCCCCAACTTGGCTATGACACCTGCGGGGTCAGGGAGCAGAGCCCCTTGGGATCAGACATACCCCTGGGGTCGGGGATCAGACCTACCTGGTCCTGCGGCCTCATCGGAGTGCTCCCGCCTGACTGGAAGCCAAGCCTGTCAATCAGGTTGACTTCTGGGTGGGGAACCTGTCATGGCCAAGAGTCACACGCTGTGGAGTTAAATCTCCAAAGCATGCGGGGAGACCCAAACGTCTGGGTTTCCCGCGCACTACTGGACCGCACCCACCCCCGCTCCCAGCGCGTCCGGAAGTAAAACTTGCCCCCCAAAGACTGTATTTTCCACTAAGTTTTCTCCACCAAGATTCTGTAAAATGCAATGAAAATAAAGTATTAATACAAAATATTTTAACTAATTAACTCAACATTAAAATTTAGTAATAACAACAGAAAATGCTGGAAAAACTCAGCAGGCGAGGCAGCATCCGTGGAGAGAGAAACAGAGTTAACGTTTCAGGTCGAAGACCTTTCGTCAGAACTGGAAAAAAGCAGGAAATGAAATAGATTTAAAGCAAGGATAAAGCTGGGAAAAGGGGGAGGGGATAAAAGAACAAAAGGAGAGATTAAGAGACATTGAGAGACATTAAGAGATGATCAAGGCAAGAGGAGGTGTTAATGTAACAGGTTGAGGCTAAATGAAGTGTGAAATGCACTGGCAGAATGAAGGACAGCTGCCAGCTTCTGGGAGGAAAAAAAAGGGGGGGGGCCAAACAAAAGGGTGGATGAAAAAATAAAATATAAATGTGATAGGGGCCGAGGTTATGATCTAAAATTGTTGAACTCGATGTTGAGTCCAGAGGGCTGTAGGGTGCCTAAACGAAAGATGAGGTGCTGTTCCTCGAGCTTACGCTGCGCTTCCGTGGAACAGTGTAATAGGCCGAGGACGGTGAGGTCAGAGTGGGAGTGGAGCGGAGAATTAAAGTGACAGGCCACCGGGAGCTCGGGGTCCCCCTTACGGACTGAACGGAGGTGTTCCGCAAAGCGGTCACCCAATCTGCGTTTGGTCTCCCCAATGTAGAGGAGACCACATCGTAAAATTTAGTGTTGTTTTTGGAATTGTAGATCTTGCAATAGTCTTCTACGGGGTCTTCAACAAGTGACAATTCAGAAACCTGTGTTAAAGTGCTTGCCATTTCTGATGTGACTACAAATTAATCTTTCAGGACTGTATAACTTCTATGAAGATAAGGATAATGAGGTTCAAATTGTTGAGATGCCCCTGGCACACAAGTATTCCAGCATGATTTTCATAATGACACGTCATGTAGAACCTCTGGAGAGAATAGAGAAGTTACTGACCAAGGAACAGCTCAATACTTGGTATAGCAAGCTGAAGAAACAGGCTGTTGCTATCTCGCTTCCCAGAGTCAACATCGAGGTCAGCCATGAGCTACAGGTAAGAACTGTGACTAAGGAACTAAATTATAGATAAATGCTTTTAATGAGTATTTGATCACAGATAACTTGCAATAAAAAATATCTTCTGTTTAACTTCATGCAAGAAGTGAACATACTACACCTGAGGAGGAATTTTTAGTTTCTAGACTTAGTTTGTAAACTGGTTTAACTGTCTATCACTGGTTCTGCCTGGTAAAACATCAAACACTAATGGACCTTCTCTTCTCTGCCAAAATTGCTCACTACTCTAGGATCATCCTGGAGAGCAAAAATATTTTCAAGCTTCTCTCCTCTGCCCCCTCCACCCTCACCTCCAATAACATGTACAAGGAGCTCATGGATGTCTTTGTCACTAAGATTGAGATTATCTGTTCAGCTACCTCTGCCGCATCCCCCTTCCCCTTAACGAGGGTTCCCTCTCCTCCGGTACTATCCCCCTCTTTCTCAAAACCACTGTTATCACCTTCCACCTCAAAAAAAATAACCTTCAACCCCTCTGTCTTGGAAATTACTGCCCCTTTCCTCTCCAAAAATTCTTGAACATGTTGTCGAATACCCAAAATCTTGTCCTTTCCTGTGAATCCATGTTTGAATCTCTCCAATCAAATTTTTGACCCTGCTACAGCATTGAAACGACTCTTATCAAAGTCACAAATTATATCCTCCGTGACTGTGACCATGGTGTACTATCCCTCCTCGTCCTTCTTGATCTCTCTGCAGCCTTGGACATGGTCAACCACACCATCTTCTACTAATGCCTCTCCTCCATTGTCCAGCTCAATGGGACTGCCTTTGCTTGGTTCTTCTCTTGCCTGTTCACTCATAGCCTGAGCATCTCAATTTCTTACCGCCCCCACACCATTACCACTGGAGTCCCCTAAGGATCTATCCTCGGCCCCTCGTCCTCATATATATGCTGCCCCTTGGTAACATTATCTGAAGACATGGGGTCAGTTTCCATATGTACGCTGACCTCTCTCAACCCCTCTCTTGCCTCTGTGTTGTCGGACTGCTTGTACAACACCCAGCCCTGAACTAGCTGCAATTTCTTGCAGTTAAACATTTGAAAGACCGAAGCCATCATCTTTGGCCCTTGCCACAAACTTCAGACCCTTGCCACCAATTCCAACCCCCCGCCAACTCCCTAAACCTCTCCACCTCTTTTAAGACCCATCTTAAAATTCACCTTTTTGATCAAGCCTTTAATCACCCCATCTAATATCTCATTCTTTATTCAGCCTCTTTTTATGTCTGGTTACATTTCTGTAAAGTGCCTAAAAGCTTGGTTAACGTGGTATGTTTTAAGGAGAATCATAAAAGAAAAGAGGCAGGAAGGTTTAGGGAAGGAATTAGAGTGTAGGGCTTAGACAGCTAAAGGCATGGCTGCCAGTTATGGAGCAGAGGGAACGTTCCAACCTGCCCTGATAGTCAGTGGCTATGCAACGTAGATTTATATCCAACAGTAACCAGACCCAAAAGCCATCTGATTATCACACAAGGGTACTGTCTCCTTTTGTCACTTTGTGTACAAAGATTATCTCCTTATACATCTTTCTACATTTTTTTTTCTTTCTACACAATGACTCAGCACTGATATTGCAGCTTCAACAAAGCTATCACTTTACCCTGGTAACATTAACTGTTTTTCTTATTGGGAAAAAAAATCACTCACTATACTAGGAAAAAATAAATAGCAGTGCAATAACCTACTGGCCAGCTTAACTGAATCTCACTGGTCTACAGTAATTTTCCAGAATACCAAAATGTTAGCATTGCAAGACTGGAAGAATATATGTTACACAGCAGAACAAGGTTTGTGACATTACATTTATTTATGTTTATATTGCTCCGCTAGCCACAGGGCCTGTGCTACAGATGTTAGTGCTGCAAATTGGAAAAATTTCCTATTTCGGGCAGCCAGTATTGGCATCAAGCATTCCCTGGTCAGATATAGCATGGCTCAATGAATAGTAAAGCTCCCCTAGCCTGCCCCAACTACATATCTGAGCCCTAACCTAAGAAGAGCGCCCCCAACAGCGCCAGTGTTCCACGTTTCCCAACAGCCAATTGAGCTGTTTAAAAGAGAGATAGGTGCTTAATTTGGAAGTAAGGATATCAAGGAATATAGAGAAACGGGAGAAAATTGGGATTAATAAGGTATGGCTGCCGTGGTTAACACACAAAGTAGGTTTGAGGCCTACCCTTTTTCCTAAGTTCCAGTTATGCTATGACTTATTTTAGATTGCTGCTCAGTGCCAGATTTGTGCTGTGGGCCCACGTTTATAAGAAACTAGATTATTACTTTCCAAACTCGTTTTGCATAGAACCCTTGCAGCTACCAGATGGGAGACCTTAATCTCATCTATCTTGGCTGGATTCAAACTCAAGTCTCTGAGGTGGAAGAAGAATGTGCTAACCTAATCTACCACCGACTCCTCAATGTTGATATTTTTGTTCTAAAAGCTACAGCCATAAACAAATTTGTGTAGTTGTTACGGTACTGAATTAGCAACCTAGCAGCGGTGAGTTCAAATTCTACCGTTGCAAATTGTGAAATCGAATTCAAGAAATCAGGTAATTTTATGGCCTACCATCTGAAAAATAAACGTTGAAAGCTGTTGGATTGTGAAAACCCACCTGGTTCGCTAATGTCCTTCAGCGAAGGGAATCTGCCCCCACACCCAGCCTAGTTACACATGACTCCATGGTTGACTCTTAATGCCTGTAGTGGAAGAAGGTGAAGGTCTAAAGAAAGCGTTGCGAATAAGACACTGTTCAGTAAATGTTTGTCATCTTGTTTTCTAGTGACAGACCTTTGGAATATATTCAGAATGTAACTTGGTTTTGCTTTTGTTGTGGTAGTTTTCATTCTTTGAAATTCTTTTATCGTCTCTTAGAAACATCTGCAAGAACTGGGCCTGACTGAAGCTGTAGATAAGAACAAAGCTGATTTCTCTGGTATCACGGGTAAGAAGGACCTACACTTGTCCAACATGCTCCATGCTACTGCTATTGAATGGAACACTGAAGGAAACCCTTATGACCTGAGCTTGCATTCTCTTGAGGAACTAAAATCAGCCAAGCTGTTCTATGCAAATCACCCCTACATCTTCCTGGTCCGAGATAACAAAACCAACTCTATACTCCTTATTGGAAAGTTAGTCAAACCAAAAGGCAATAACCACGATGAGTTATAAACTTGAACTTTACAAAGTGCAGTAATGTTCTGTATGTATATTAATGACCTCACATTCAGATTACTTGTGCACTGGCGGTGATGTAATAATTATTCTTGTTACTGTGGTTCCACAGTGTTGAACTTCTGTGGGGAGAAAAAGAGCAGTTGCTTGTGTTAAATTCTAATCACTGATTAGGTGGGAAACTCATGAAATGTCCAATAGAATGCATTTTGGTTCACAAAAAATATGGCTGATTATTTAAAACCAAGACTACTAAATACATAGCTAGTGGCACCAGAGTTTAAGGAATTTAGTGACTTCTAACTATATACCATAAACCTCTTATATCACTGGATCAATCATTGCGCACACAATTCTATTCTCCATTTCTATCGTCTTTTTAGTTTTAACTCCCTGTAGATCCCTAAATACTACATTTCATAAGATCAAGAGACTAAGAATTTATAATCTGAATGGTTCATATCTTCACTTCATATAAATGAACCAATAAATATTTTTTAATCATACTGATCTACAACAACAGACACTACCTATTTGTGCATGAGTAGGTTTAGAAAGTGAGGTTGTTAATGTCACCACAGGGAACAAATATCGTCTTTCTATGCAACATAGGTTGTTTGCAAGTGAGTACAATTTTTCTGCCGACAGTGTTACATCTATTTTTTTATTCTTTTTGGCGAGCTGGATCATCTGAATAACCTTTTCTCATTTCTACTGCTCTTAATAAAAGGAACCAAAAATTATTACTGGTCTCGTTTCTTTTCAAGTCAAATTATAGAAATCAAATACATACTGTAAATAGCTGGGTGTAAGGTAAAATTACTGTAAGTTTCCAAGCAAAATCTTAAAAAAAAAATCTGTAACCCACGTATAAAATGTCCCATCAGCCACTGCACCTCCCCAGATAGGGCAAAGTTTAATGGACAGTGCCATTACTGTACAAAGATGGAGTGGCAGTTTTATTCCACTGGGGAAGGTGGGACTAGTACAAACTGGACGGTTTGCACCTGGGTGGGACCGGGACCGGGACCGATATCCTAGGGGGAGTGTTTGCTAGTGCTGTTAGGGAGGGTTTAAACTAAAATGGCAGGGGGTTGGGAACCTGTGCAGGGAGACAGAGGAAAGGGAAGCAAGGATAGAAGCAAAAGACAGGAAGGAGAAAAGCAAAAGTGGCAGTCAGAGAAATCAAGGGTGTAAATCAAACATGGCCACAGTAAACAATAATTCTAAAAGGTCTAAGAGTGTTAAACAAGCCTGAAGGCTTTGTGTCTTAATGCGAGGAGCATTCGTAATAAGGTGGATGAATTAGCTGCGCAAATAGATGTAAACGGATATAATTTGGATTACGGAGACATGGCTCCAGGGTGACCAAGGCTGGGAATTCAACACCCAGGGGTATTCAATATTCAGGAAAGACAAGGAAAAAGGAGGTGGGGTAGCATTGCTGGTTAAAGAGATTAACACAATAGTAAGGAAGGATATCTGATGTGGAATCTGTATGGGTAGAGCTGAGTAATACCAAGGGGCAGAAAACGTTAGTGGGAGTTGTATACAGACCCCCAAACAGTAATGCTGAGGTTGGGGATGGCATTAAATGGGAAATTAGAGACGTGTGCAATAAGGGCACAGCAGTTATGGGTGACTTTAATCTACATATAGATTGGGCTAACCAAATTAGTAACAATACTGTGGAGGAGGAATTCCTAGAGTGTATACGGGATGGTTTCCTGGACCAATATGTCGAGGAACCAACTAGAGATCAGGCCATCTTAGACTGGGTATTATGTAATGAGAAAGGATTAATTAGCAATCTTGTTGTGCGGGGCCCCTTGGGGAGGAGCGATCATAATATGATAGAATTCTTCATTAAGATGGAGAGTGAAGTAGTTGACTCAGAGACTAGGGTACTGAATTTAAATAAAGGAAACTATGATGGTATGAGGCGCGAGTTGGCCAGGATGGATTGGGGAGCGTTACTTAAAGGGTTGACAGTGGATAGGCAATGGCAAACATTTAAAGATCGCATGGATGCACGACAGAATTTGTTCATCCCTGTTTGGCATAAAAATAAAACAAAAAAGGTGACTCAACCGTGGCCAACAAGGGAAATTAGGGATAGCATAAGATCCAAGGAGAGGACATATAAATTGGCCAGAAAAAGCAGCAAACCTGAGGATTGGGAGCAGTTTAGGAGTCAGCAAAGGAGGACAAAGGGATTAATTAAGAGGGGGAAAATAGAGTATGAGAGTAAGCTTGCAGGGAACATAAAAAGTGACTAAAAGCTTCTATAGATATGTGAAGAGAAAAAGATTGGTGAAGTCAAGCGTAGGTCCCTTGCAGTCAGAATTAGGAGAATTTATAATGGGGAACAAAGAAATGGCAGTCCAATTAAATACATACTTTGGTTCTGTCTTCAGAGGACACAAATAACCTCCCAGAGATGTCGGGGAACATAGGGTCTAATGAGAGAGAGGAACTGAATGAAATCAGTATTTGTAGGGAAATGGTGTTAGGGACATTGACGTGATTGAAGGCCGATAAATCCCCAGGTCCTGATAATCTACATCCTAGGGTACCTAAGGAAGTGGCCCGAGAAATAGTAGATGCATTGCTGGTCATCTTCCAAAATTCGAGACACTCTGGAACAGTCTCCATGGATTGGAGGGTAGCTAATGTAACCCCACTATTTAAAAAAGGTGGTAGAGAGAAAACGGGGAATTATAGACCGGTAAGCCTGACATCAGTAGTGGGGAAAATATCTAGAGTCCATTATAAAAGATGTAATAGCAGAGCACTTAGAAAACAGTGAAAGGATCGGACAAAGTCAGCATGGATTTACAAAAGGTAAATCATGCTTGACTAATCTACTGGAATTTTTTGAGGATGTAACTGGTAGAATAGATAAGGGAGAACCAGTGGATGTGGTGTATTTGGACTTTCAGAAGGCTTTCGATAAGGTCCCGCATAAGAGATTAGCATGCAAAGTTAAAGCACATGGGATTGGGGGTAAGGTACTGACTTGGATAGAGAAATGGTTGGCAGACAGGAAGCAAAGAGTTGGAATAAACGGGTCTTTTTCCGAGTGGCAGGCAATGACTAGTGGGGTACCGCAGGGATCGGTGCTAGGACCTCAGTTAGTCACAATATATATTAATGATCTAGACAAGGGAACTAGATGTAATATCTCCAAGTTTGCAGATGACACAAAGCTGGGTGGGCGTGTGTGCTGTGAGGAGGATGCAGAGAAACTCCAGTATGATTTGGACAGGTTGGGTGATTGGGCAGATGCATGGCAGATGCAGTATAATGTGGATAAATGTGAGGTTATCCACTTTGGTGGCAAAAACAGGAAGGCAGATTATCTGAACGGCAATAGATTGGGAAAAGGGGAAGTGCAACGAGACCTGGGTGTCCTTGTGCACCAGTCGCTGAAGGTAAGCATGCAGGTGCAGCAGGCGGTTAAGAAGTCAAATGGTATGTTGGCCTTCATAGCGAGAGGATTCGAGTACAGGAGCAAGGATGTCTTGCTGCAGTTGTACAGGGCCATGGTGAGACCACACCTTGAGTATTGTGTGCAGTTTTGGTCGCCTTATCTGAGGAAGGATGCTCTTGCCATGGAGGGAGTGCAGCGAAGATTCACCAGACTGATACCTGGGATGGCAGGAATGACATATGAAGAGAGATTGGGTCGATTGGGCTTGTATTCGCTAGAGTTTAGAAGAATGAGAGGGGATCTCATTGAAACTTATAAAATTCTAACAGGACTAGACAGACTAGATGCAGGAAGGATGTTCCCGATGGCGGGGAGTCCAGAACCAGGGGTCACAGTCTAAGGATAAGGGGTAAGCCATTTAGGACTGAGATGAGGAGGAATTTCTTCACCCAGAGAGTGGTGAACCTGTGGAATTCTCTACCACAGAAGACAGTTGAGTCCAATGCATTAAATATATTCAAGAAGGAGTTAGATATATTTCTTAAGGCTAAGGGGATCAAGGGATATGGGGAGAAAGCAGGGACAGGTTACTGAATTTGGATGATCAGCCATGATCTCATTGAATGGCAGAGCAGGCTCGAGGGGCCGAATGGCCTACTCCTGCTCCTATCTTCTTTGTTTCTGTCCCTTTGATGTCTGTCTCCCTGATCTTTCCCCCTCTGAATCTGTGTCTGTTGCTGTCATTATGATCTTTGCCACACTAATTTTTCCTTGCATGCTCATTTTCTATCTTTCATTAGAACCAGGAACAACTGGCAGCAGAGTGACAAAAAAATGTTGGCCCCAAACCTTTTATATGTACACAGCGTCAGGAAAAGCTGGTATAAGCATAAGGATGAGTCTTTAGGAAAGATGGGTTAGGGTGGGGAGGGATGGTTAGGTGCAGGAGGGTTAAAGGGCAAGAGTGAATGGGGAAAGGGGTGGGGCAGAGGGTGGAAAGATGGAGAGGAGTAAAGGGGATATTGGAAACCAGCTATTTTTTGGGGTGGGGGGGGAAAGAGGATTAGATGTGAAACATTTTTAAAAAGCAGAAAGTCAGTCATTAACCTGGAGCTAATATTTACAAGCAGATACAAATGCCCTGTGAATGACCTAAACACTTTACAACCAACTACGATTACCTAGATTTACCTAGTTAGAGCAGTAGCTCTAAGAGACAGGCTAAATTAGATAAACATTGCAATTGTGTTCCAGATTTCAGACTACATACAAGTAATACCGTAAAAGATCACGTAGCACATTAAACAAAAACATTTCACTTACTTTAAAAACAGATTCTTTGAGTTGCTTACATTAACTGGAGGAATGCAACATGTTGAAAATGCCAGTGAACTGGACCATAATGGAATTGAACTTTTAAGCAAAAATCCTCCACAATCTTGAGATTCCTTTAGTTACTGCAGTAATGCCAATTTATACAAATCTTCACCATAACTGAAAAGTTAACATTCCAGATCAACAGCAGAATTTGCCAGCACTTCTATTTCCTTCCAAGCTTTTTTTTCTTCCCCCACCCCAATTTTCTCTGTGGAGCTCCTTAAATATTCATTTCATGCAATAACTTGCCTAGAGCTTAAACTCCGGTCTCCATCTCTTCAATGCATTTGTGATCCAGAACCACAGACCAAAACTGCAATCAAGACTGATGATTCTCTCCCCCCAATCATTTCCTTGTGAGTACTAACAGAAAATGCTAAAAATGTACAGAGTGGTCAACAACTGATAGATTAATGTTTCAAATGTGATCCTTTATTAGAACTGACCAGTTCCAATGAAGGATCTATAACCGCAAACATTAATTTTTATTTTTCAGGTGCTGACTGACCTGCTGCCCACTTCCAACATTTCTGTTTTTATTTCACACTACCAGCATTTGAAGTTTTCTTTTTAACTTTTTAAACTATTAGCCCAGCAGAGGTACATACTCAGTGATTTGATGAACCTACCTCTCCGAAGAGCAGGTTTTTTTTTGCTGTGGGGAAAGGAATCAGTTAGAGACTAAAAGAGACTGAAGTTTTTTTTTTTTTATTTTGCAACTTATGGTTTACAACATGAACATTTTTTTCCCCCAAGTCACTTCCAAGGACTATGAAGGAGCAGAAAAACATTTTCTACAGATACTAAATTGAATACATTCACACAGGTTACATGAATTCAGGTGACAAAAACTAGTTAATTCAGAGATTAAGTACAGCTCGAGAATTCATCTGTTGCAGCTTTTGTTTGTTAACTAACACGAAAGAAAGTTGGCAAAGGAATCGGAACTCTTGAATTGGAGAATGGGAAAAACATACAAGAGATTTGCCAGATGCTGCTTAATACAGTAGTAAATTCAGTAATTTTACTGTAATTATATATAATTGCAACTCAGAAGAACTCCACTGAAGCAATTACTTTTGTAGGCTAATCAATAGGTGGCAGCTACACATCTGAGCAGTTACCACCTTTTCTCACTCCCAATGCTATTCCTCCATTTATTACCACACGCTGAGAAAATGCAAGTTTTAAATGGCATATAGCAACAAGTGCCTCACTTTGTTTTCAGCTGAGCATCACAATACTGTCACTGAATATATATATATTTTTAAAAAGGCACCACCAACAATGCAATTGCTGACAACTCAGAAACCATTGATGCCCTCACAGACAGAGAGAGAGGGGTGTACTCTGCACAGTTGACAAATCCATCTCGGTATTGGGGCAGGTTCCGACCCTCAATGCACTTTCAAAGGCTCCAAGGTGAGCAGTGATAATTGAAGTGCAACTCAAGTAGAAAGGCTAACCCATGTTCTGCCTGTTGCCGTATCCGCGTCTGTGCGTGTCCTTCCAGTCATCCTTTTCACGTGCAATCCTCGTGGCCTGTTCATCGTCAGCCTCATTATCATTCTCTGCTTCCTGATCTTGACTTTCCTGATCACCTAGAATGAGAAAGCTTCCAAGATCAATTTAAAATCTACCAATTAGATCTCTCCACCAGGCCAACATCATTGTAGGTAAATGAACCACAAGTTGTGGCTCGGAGCTGTATAGACCTGAAAAGTTCAAAATTTCATCCCTAATCTGGGTTGAGTTAGCTGATCTGAGCCAGTGTGGCCCTCAATGCCCCTGGATTGAGGATAAAGAGCTAGATTCCTACTTCTGATTGTTATAAGAGCACATGATGGGCAAATTATGATCAGACATTAGAATAGTTGCCACATTCATGTGGCCACTTCCAGGACTTGAGCATATAATCTAAGATAACATTTCAGTACAGTACTGGGGGAGTGCTGTTGGATCAGATTTTAATCCAAGGCCCTGCCAGCCTGCTCAAGTAGATACAAAAGATCCCATAGCATTATTTGAAGAGAAGTATTTTGAGGTGGAATCCCTGGGTCTAGGAGCCCTGACAAGGGTTACCCAGGAATATTGGGCAAGGAGAATCTAGGAACACTGGGGTAGGTCCTAGGATCTAGCGGCATCAAGGAGGATGTTCCTAAGGAACACTGGCCTCAGTATGGGATCAGGGATCGCGGTCTAGAAGTTGTAGAGCATTGAAATGGTTCAGCAGAATCTAGGATTGGGAGGGCGGAAGTCCGAGGAGGGAAATCCTGATGTCCAGCAGAATTCAGTTGGAGCGTTGCCAGAATCTGGCAGTACTGGGAACAGCAGGGCCAAATACCCTCATGAGGGAGAGGGGCCCCAAGGAATAGCATCCAAACTGTTGTTGACACCTTTCAAACCATCAGGCCCCATTCCCTGAATGGCAGGTACCACTATCACTACTTTCCCCATCGCCAGCTGTTCCCTATCGTTACGGTCTTGCCCCAAAGCATACATTTTCTCCTAGTTAAAAAAGATAGAAAATCATGGGCTGAATGTGTGCAATTTCCTGATGTACACACCTGACATGTGCTAGGAGCTCACTATTAGTGAGGATGTTGACTTAAACAGTCTTTAATAGACACAATTTTTACATAAACAAAAAGTTAATTGGTTATGCAGTTTCCAAGTTTATATATTAAAAAATTGTTAAACATCAAAAATGGCTCGAGAGATTTTTAATTGAACATATATAACCAGAAGTAATCATAGAAACTTACAGCACAAAGGGAGGCCATTCAGCCCACCGTGCCTGTGCTGGCTCTTTGAAAGAGCAGTCAATGGATTGTTTTGAAAATTGATTTTTTAGCCAATCAACAAAGAAATCCCAATAATATCTGTTACTGTTCCCAATACTGCCTCAAACACAACAGCTATTACTGTTCCCACATGGTATTACATTTTTATGTGAGAAGTAGGTGACGGAAAAGTGCAATTTTAATATATTAATGTAAATTCATCACTTGGCTGAAATAAAAGTTTTAAGAATTCAGTCAGCAGTTTCTTTCAAAGTCATTTGGAAAAAGCAAACAAACCCTTCTGCCCTTCAACTGCTGCACAAATTGCATGCTGGCAAATTCTGAAAACTGCACATGCTCAGTGTGCACAGACACGAATGGAAACTATCAACTGTTGAGGTGAAAATATCTGGTTGAACCTCAAGCTTTTGAGAGGGGCCAAGGTCTTCAAGTAAAAAAAATTAAAAAAAAGGCATTAAAATACACAAAAGATAATTCAATGGATATATTTAATGTTATTGTGAAATATGTAAATTTTTAAATTGTTTTATAAATTTCAGCTACTGGGATTTTAAAAAAGGGCAGATGAAACTTTTTTCGGAAAGCATTTTGAGCAACTTGAGGGAACCCAGTGGCTAGATTGGAGTCACAGTGATGAGTTTATATAGGTAAAACCTATTAGTAATGTGAACATATGAATTTATAGTGGGAAAAAATTGAAACAAAAACTGTGACAAAAGAATGATGTGGAGATGCCGGTGTTGGACTGGGGTGGACAAATGTGAGAAGTCGCACAACACCAGGTTATAGTCCAACAGTTTTATTTGAAATCACAAGCTTTCGGAGCGCTGCTCCTTCGTCAGGTGAAGTCTGACTTCACCTAACGAAGGAGCAGCGCTCCGAAAGCTTGTGATTTCAAATAAAACTGTTGGACTATAACCTGGTGTTGTGCGACTTCTCACATGTGACAAAATAAGTCATGTTATGAAGACAGAAAGTGTGCATAGACATAAGATTTTTAATATATTATAGAAAGATGTGAGTTTGTGAGAAAGAAAAGTGACAAATGTTATTTTATTTCTATCTTTTCATCACTCATGACAATCCTTTCTTATTTGTCACAGAAACACTTTACCATTTGAAACAATATATTATACTTCTGCTAAACTGTAGCTGTGTCCCCCTTTAAGCCTACAAAGTCTATTAGATGTTATGTAAACAGCAGGGTTATAGAGTGGACAAATAAGCTGTTGCAGACATCCTGTCGCTGGTTAATTTATGTACTTGGAAAATTTCCGTATTATTTTATACTGGCATTTGGCAAATGTGACAGATAGGAATTGCACACTAGGGGGTAGAGTTTCCACTTTGGGTGCAATCAGTGATTCTGGCGCAAATTGCGCCCGTTTTGAAACGAGTCCCCCCCCCCCGTGTTTCCACGTAAACTAATTTGCATATCGCCAAACGCAAAATCTGCTATGAACTGGTGCAATCGAGCAGCGTTTTATAACGTAATTTTTAAAAAAATATTCCTTGATATATTTAAGAGTGGTAACTTGGTAAAGTTTGATTAATACAGCTTGAAAATGGGTTTATCACAAAACACAAGCATTTAAAATCAGTGTCAATCGTCCACCTGCGAGTAACCCAATTTTAAACTACTGAAAATGACAAAAAATATACAAAACTATTATCTAGTTGGATTAGGGTACAGTAGTCAGTTCCTTGGTAAATTAAAAAAATCATTCAAAACCTTTCAAAACGTACCCATCAGTGTCCTTACACCCAAAAGATCCAGCTTAATTTTTAAAGCCTCCTCGAAGGCCTGCAAACGAGTACAATGAGCAGAAACTCCCAATGGTGATTAATTCACCCTGGGGGCGTGGCCAGTTTTGTGGGCAGGGCCTGCTTTTACTGCATTTAAAAAAAAACTAGTCCAGAAGGTCATGGAAACTCAATTTGCACTGAATGCAATTTACGCTTAAAACACCGCGATCATTTGCACCGTTTACGCCGATATCGGGGGAATTGCACCGAAAAAGCCAGCGCAATCGAGCGGAATCTCCAGGCCCAGATGTATTGTTTCTATAATAGATAGAACACGAGAGAGAAATCAAATGTGAAAAGCATGACTATTATTGAAGACCACCACTTTCCACTGCACACCTTGGTTAATACATTTATTCCACAATTAGGATCCAGTGATACATCCTTAGTAGCTGAGAATCTTAACCATAACATTTGAATGCAGTTAACTGTGGTGACATTTTGAGGCCAGTTTTTTCCAACTCAAATTTGTTTTCAAGTTTACTTTGTTCTTACTGATTAATGGGGAAAAAGGTTCTCCCTGCACCCTCCACAATGAAGACTCATACTTTTATAACAGTGTAAAAACTGCAGCATTAATACAGGGGAAATTACATAGAATCATTGCTCCATTTTGAATTCTACACTATTTTAGGCCAATCATGGATAGTCAGTAAAGTCAACAGCTAACATTTTAGCAAACATGTTGCACCAAAAGATATGGATCTGTAAAAAGGAATGGATAGGATGAATCAATATCAGTACACATATAGAGGCACTACTCCTACCTGGATGGCTTCTTGGAATTCCCTGATCAGGCAGAGCATTCTGTTTCTTATGCTGCTCGTACCAATCATCAACAGTCATCGTAGGAAGACTTGGGTAACCAGGACCAAACACCCTAGAAACAGATCACATCATAATATTTATGAATAGCACAACTGTTCAAAAATATGAAATTACATTATCTATTCTGCTTCAACTGGATTTGCAATTAAGTGCACAAGTCATTTTAAGTGCATTTTTTGCAGTGCGTCGCCTAATACCAATATGCTGCAGCATACTATATCTACTTGAGCATTACTGAGAAACAATATGAAAAATAAAGAAGAATTGGTACCATGTGATTTACAAAGTAGCCAATATACACAGTCTTACCATTAGTGATAGTTCTGTTCAAGACAATAGGCATATTGGTAGGGGACAGTATAGTTAGGGGGATAGACACTGTTCTCTGCAGCCGAGAGCGTGAGTTCCGAAGGCTGTGTTGCCTGCCCGGTGCCAGGGTTAAGGACATCTCCTCTGGGCTGGAGAGGGACTTGGAGTGGGAGGGGAAAGATCCAGTTGTCGTGGTCCACGTAGGCACCAACGACATAGGTAGGACAAAGAAAGAGGTTCTGCTGAGGGAGTATGAGCAGCTAGGGACTAAATTAAAAAGCAGAACCACAAAGGTAATAATCTCTGGATTACTACCTGAGCCACGAGCAAATTGGCATAGGGTAAATAAGATCAGAGAGATGAATGCGTGGCTCAAAGATTGATGTGGGAGAGATGGGTTTCGATTCATGGGGTACTGGCACCAGTACTAGGGAAACAGGGAGTTGTTCAATTGGGATGGGCTTCACTTGAACCAGGCTGGGACCAGTGTCCTGGTGAATCGAAAACTAGAGCTGTAGATAGGGCTTTAAACTAAATAGTTGGGGGGAAATTTAAAAAGCCAAAGAGAAAGGAGAAGGCAATAGTGCAGGGTAGCGATAGGGGTGTTGATAACCAGTGTGTGACAGGAAGGGACAGAGCACTCTTATAAACATAAGAGTGCATCAGAAAGTAGAGTCAGAGGAGGGAAAAATGGTAAAAAGACAAATTTAAAAGCTCTTTTTATCTGAATGTACGCAGCATTCGTAACAAGATAGATGAGTTGACAGCACAAATAGAAATAAATGGGTATGATCTGATAGCCATTACAGAGACGTGGTTGCAAGGTGACCAAGGCTGGGAACTGAATATTCAGGGGTATTTGACATTTCGGAAGGATAAGCAGAAAGGAAAAGGAAGTGGGGTAGCTCTGTCAATAAAGGATGAGATCAGTGCAGTAGTGAGAAATGATATTGGCTCAGAAGATCAAGATGTAGAATCAGTTTGGGTGGAGATAAGAAATAATAAGAGAAAGAAGTCACTGGTGGGAGTAGTCTATAGGCCCCCTAACAGTAGCTACACTGTAGGACAGAGTATAAATCAAGAAATAATGGAGGCCTGTAAGAAAGGTACTGCAATAATCACGGGTGATTTTAATCTTCATATAGATTGGACAAATTAAATTGGCAAAGGTAGCCTTGAGGAAGAGTTCATAGAGTGCATGCGGAATGGTTTCTTAGAACAATACGTTGTGGAACCAACCAGGGAGCAGGCTATTTTAAATCTGGTAATGTGCAATGAGATAGGATTAATTAATGATCTCATAGTAAGGATCCTCCAGGAAAGAGTGATCATAGCATTTTAGAATTTCAAATTCGGTTTAAGGGTGAGAAACTTGGGTCTCAAACTAGTGTCCTGAACTTAAATAAAGGCAATTACAAAGGTATGAAGACAGAGTTGGCTAAACTGGACTGGGAAAATAGATTAAAGGGTGAGACGGTAGATAAGCAGTGGCAGATATTTAAGGAGATATTTCATAACTCTTAGCAAATATATATTCCAGTGAGGAAGAAAGACTCCAAGAGAAGAATGAACCATCCGTGGCTAACTAAGGAAGTTAAAGATGGTACCAAATTGAAAACAAAGGCATACAATGATGCGAAGATTAGTGGTAGGCCAGAGGATTGGGAAATTTTTAGAAACCAGCAAAGGACGACTAAAAATAAGATAGATTGAGAGTAAACTAGCAAGAAATATAAAAACAGACAGTAAGAGCTTCTACAGGTATATAAAAAGGAAGAGAGTAACTAAAGTAAATGTTGGTCCCTTAGAGGATGAGACGGGAATTAATAATGGGAAACAGGGAAATGGCAGAGACTTTGAACAAATATTTTGTATCGGTCTTCACGGTTAGAAGAGAATAAAAGCATCCCAATAATAATAGATAATCCAGGGGCTATAGGGAGGGGGAACTTAAAACAATCACTATCACTAGAGAAAAAAGTACTAGGCAAACTCATGGGACTAAAGGTGGACAAGTCCCCTGGACCTGATGGCCTGCATCCTAGGGTCTTAAAAGAAGTGGCTGCAGAGATAATGGATGCATTAGTTGTAATCTACCAAAATTCCTGGATTCTGGAGAGGTCCCAGCAGATTGGAAAACTGCAAATGTAACACCCCTATTCAAGAAAGGAGGGAGACAGAAAGCAGGAAACTATATTCCAGTTAGCCTAACAATCGGTCATTGGGAAAATGCTGGAGTTCATTATTAAGGAAGTAGTAGCAGGACATTTAGAAAATTATAATATAGTCAAGCAGAGTCAGCATGGTTTTATCAAAGGGAAATCATGTTTGACAAATTTGCTAGAGTTCTTTGACGATGTAACGAGCAGGGTGGATAAAGGGGATCCAGTAGATGTAGTGTATTTGGATTTCCAGAAGGCATTAGATAAGGTGCCACATAAAAGGTTACTGCACAAGATAAAAGCTCATGGGGTTGGGGGTAATATATTAGCATGGATAGAAGATTGGCTAACAGGAAACAGAGTCGGGATAAATGGGTCATTTTCAGGTTGGCAAACTATAACTAGTGGGGTGCCACAAGGATCACTACTGGGGCCTCAACTGTTTACAATCTATATTAATGACTTGGATGAAGGGACCGAGTGTGATGTAGCCAAATTTGCTGATGATACAAAGATAGTTGGGAAAGTAAGTTGTGAAGAGGACACAAAGAATCTGGAAAGGGATATAGATAGGTTAAGTGAGTGGGCAGAAATTTGGCAGATGGAGTATAATGTGGGAAAATGTGAGGTTATCCACTTTGGTAGGAAAAATAAAAAAGCAAATTATTACTTAAATGGAGAGAGACTACAAAATGCTGCGGTACAGAGGGATCTGGGGGTCCTTGTACATGAAACACAAAAAGTTGGCATGCAGGTACAGCAAGTAATTAGGAAGGCAAATGGAATGTTGGCCTTTATTGCAAGGGTGATGGAGTATAAAAGTAGGGAAGTCTTGCTACAACTGTACAGGGCGTTGGTGAGACCATACCTGGAGTACTGCATACAGTTTTGGTCTCCTTATTTAAGGAGGGATATACTTGCATTGAAGGCAGTTCAGAGAAGATTCACTTGGTTGATTCCTGAGATGAAGGGGTTGTCTTATGAAGAAAGGATGAGCAGGTTGGGTCTATACTCATTGGAGTTTAGAAGAATGAGAGGTGATCTTATTGAACCGTATAAGATTCTGAGGGGGCTTGACAGGGTAGATGCAGAGAGGATGTTTCCCCTCGTGGGGGGAGGGGGAGAATCTAGAACTAGGGGGCATAGTTTCAGAATAAGGGGTCGCCCATTTAAAACGGAGATGAGGAGGAATTTTGTCTCTCAGAGGGTCGTGAATCTTTGGAATTCTCTACCCGAGAGCTGTGGAGGCTGGGTCATTGAATATATTTAAGGTGGAGATAGACAGATTTTTGGACGATAAGGGAGTCAAGGGTTATGGGGAGCGGGCAGGAAAGGAGTTAAGGCCAAGACCAGATCAGCCATGAGCTTATTCAATGGCGGAGCAGGCTCGAGGGGCCAAATGGCCTACTCCTGCTCCTATTTCTTATGTCTTATGTTATCTTATACGGTTGTGGTGGTGGGTGGTCAATCATCACATCACTGCAGGAGTTCCTCAGGGCAGTGTCCTAGCCCCAATCATCTTCAACTGCTCATCAATGACCTTCCCTCCATCATAAGGTCAAAAATGGTGATGTTCGCTGATGACTGCAGAGTGTTCAGTGCCATTTGCAACGCCTCAGATAATGAAGGAGTCCATGCCCGCATGCAACAAGACCTGGATGACATTCAGGCTTGGGCTGATAAGTGGCAGGTAACATTCGCACCACACAAGTGCCAGGCAATGACTATCTCCAACAAGCAAGAGTCTAACTACCACCCCTTGACATTCAACAGCATTACCATCGCCGAATCCCTCACCATCAACATCCTGGGGGTCACCATTGACCAGAAACTTAACTGGAACAGCCACATAAATACTGTGGCAACAAGAACAGGTCAGAGGCTAGGTATTCTGCGGCAAGTGTCTCACCTCCTGACTCCCCAAAGCCTTTCCACCATCTACAAGGTAGTGTGATGGAATACTCTCCACTTGCCTGGGTGAGTGCAGCTCCAACAATACTCAAGAAGCTCGACACCATATAGGACAAAGCAGCCCGCTTGATTGGCACCCCATCCACCACCTTAAACATTCACTCCCTCCACCACCGGTGTACAGTGGCTGCAGTGTGTACCATCTACAAGATGCACTGCAGCAACTCACCAAGGCTCCTTCGGCAGCACCTCCCAAACCCGCGACCTGTACCACCTAGAAGGACAAGGGCAGCAGGCGCATGGGAACACCACCACCTCCAAGTCACACACCATCCTGACTTGGAAGTATATCGCTGTTCCTTCCTCGTCGCTGGGTCAAAATCCTGGACCTCCCTCCCAAACAGCACTGTGGGAGTACCTTCAGCACACGAACTGCAGCAGTTCAAGGCGGCGGCTCACCACCACCTTCTCGAGGGCAATTAAAGATGGGCAATAAATGCTGGCCTTGCCAGCGATGGCCAGATCCCATCAACGAATAAAAAAAAATGAAATCTACCAGAAAGTCAAACTTTCAGAGTGTTCCAACAACCCCTTGCATATAGAAAGTTCTAACCTTTGTCTCTTCACTCTCAGTTGATGACTGGTCACTGACTGCTAAAATTGGAGGAAGTGGTCTTTCCCAATTTACGTTATCAAAACTTTTAATAAATTAAAAAAATCTCTATTAAATCTTCCCTTAGCCACCTCTGCTCTGAAGGAAAGAGTCCTAGTATCTCAAGTCTCTCTTTATAGTTTCCCATTCCTGGCATCATCCTGGTACATATGCCCTGTATGCTCTCTATGGCTTCAATGTCCTTTTTATAATGGAGTACCGAAAACTGCACACAGTACTCCAATTGTGGCCTAACCAACTCTTTGTACAAATTTAGGATTATGTCTTTACTCTACAGTAGAATGCTCTTGCACCCTATGCCCCATTAAAGAAAATCCAAAATGCCATAGGCCTTTTTTATGCCTTTATTTAGCTGCATTTGCACTTTCAGCGAATAATGTATTTAAACCCTACAGTCTCTCTGTATATCCACACATTTCAGTGTCTTTCTATTGAGTGCATATTCCCATTCCTTGTTTTTCCTCCCAAAATGTATTACCTCACACTTATATCCACATTAAATTATATCTGCCATCTGTCTGTCCATTCCACTAACCTGCCTATGTATTTTTGATGTATTTTACAGTCCTCCTAACTGTTTTCAAAACCTTAATTTTGGGTCGTCAGAAAATTTTGAGATTACAGAATCAAGTGATGGGTTTTCATTGTGTCTGATGACGTGTGTTCATACAGATTTAGCCATAATAAAACTCATTTAAACTGTTCACTTGACCCGGCCTGAACAAATACAGAAAATACAAAATTCAGTGCATGCATGTGAATGTCAAATGAGGACAGGATTGAGTTTGACACTGATGTCCTCCTCTCCAAATAAACCTTATGATCAGTTGATAATCGTATGTGAAGAATGGCTACTTTGCTGAGGTAAAGGAGAGACACTAGAGCTGTGGAACATACCACAGTACGGCTGCTGGAGAAAAGTCATGGGGAAAATCGGAACAGAGAAAAGAAACAGAAACTGTTCACCAAACTGTAGGTCTTTCAATGACAGACTTTAGTATAGACATAGGATTTTCAATAGCATTTTTGTTTCGCACTTACTTGGCTTGGACTGCATCTCGAGTAAGGATAAAAGGTTGCATTGGAGGTCTTTGTGGTCGAGTAGCCTGGGGCTGAACAGGGGGGAAAAATGACCGTCACACTGGCTTTGTCTACATAGGTCGAATTTTCAGTAAATATCACTAAGTAAATCTCAAATCCAAAGTCATTTCAAATGTTCAAGCTCACATCTGTACTAGGTTATAACATTAAAATAAGAAATTGTGTGTGCGTTAAAAATACTCACGAAACTCCAACATTTTGCAATTACAGCTTTAAATGTCTGGTTTACATTTTATTAAAGATCAAGGATGCATCCAAAAAAGTTTAAGCCCGGCAATGAATCTATTTTATACTACTCCTTTAAAAAGTACGCTGGCTGCTTCCAAAGCCGGGTGCTGAAATGTGATCGTACAGTGCTTGCTTTCCAAGTACTTGCTCTCGCTGCACTAAAAGGAATGGGGTCGGGTGGCTTTAAGTGGTGGGAGGCTACAAGTCAGCACTCAAATGGCACCTTTCAGTGAACAATTTTGGAAAAGGCATGAAAATGGCAGTTCAGATTGGGTGGCCAGCATTACAATGTACAGTACTTTGTTTTCTAAAACAAAGAGACAAAATTATACAAATTCAAAAAAAAAGTCATTATGATCACGGTAGGGCCTTGCCCTGGAGTCTTCCTTTATGCAAAGAAATGTGAACCGAGTTTGTTCCAAATCTACCATTCTTTCACACAGATTTGAAAATTCATAAAGATGTCCAGCTTCAGTCTGTGCCAGGCAAAAAGCAATAGAATAAAATATAAGCACAGGTAGTCGTAGGTCCGAGTGACAGGATTCTACGGTTAATTTTCAGAGCGAGCCAGTGGCTCTCAATTAATGCTTGGTTGTTAAAGTAAATCTATCCTATGCCTAAATGTCTACTGTGGTAGAGGAAGCAAATTATACCTATGTGGCTAATAAGTTACTTTAGCTATTTTAGATCTAGTACTGTGCAATGTGAAAGGGTTAATTAATAATTAATTAATAACCTTGTAGTAAAGGGGCCTTTACGGAAGAGTGACCATAATATGATAGAATTTTATATTGTGTTTGAAAGTGATTTAGTAAAATCTGAAACTAGGGTCTTAAATATAAACAAAGCAAACTACCTGTAAGTAGGTATGAGGGGTGAGTTGGCTAAGGTAGATTGGGAAATTACATTAAAAGGTATGATGGTAGAGAAGCAATGGCTAGCATTTAAAGAATTAATACATAATTTACAACAAATATAGATTCCTTTAAGGCACAAAAGTCCCACAGGTAAAATGGCCCAACCGTGACTAAGAGAAGTTAAAGATAGTGTTAGATCAAAGGAAGAGTCTTATAATGTTGTCAAAAAGAGCAGTAAGCCCGAGGATTGGGAGGATTTTAGAATTCAACAAAGGAGGACCAAGAAATTGATAAAGAAAGGGAAAATAGAATATGAGAGTAAACTAGTGAGTGACATAAAAACAGACTGTAAAAGCTTCTACAGGTATGTAAAAAGGAAAAGATTAGCGAAAGTAAATGGGTTAACGGACAGAAAACAGAGAGTAGGAATAAACAGGTCATTTTCAGGTTAGCAGGCTGTAACTAGTGGGGTACCGCAAGGATCAGCGCTTGGGTCTCAGCTATTCACAATCTATTTCAATGATTTGGATGAGGGGACCAAATGTAATATATCCAAGTTTGCTGATGATACAAAGCTGGGTGGGAATGTAAGTTGTGAGGAGAATGCAAGGAGGCTTCAAGGGGATATAGACAAGTTAAGTGAGTGGGCAAGAACGTGGCAAATGGAACATAATGTGGAGAAATGTGAAGTTATCCACGTTGGTAGGAAAAATAGAAAAGCAGAGTATTTTTTAAATGATGGGAGATGGGCAAATGTTGGGTTTCAGAGGGACCTGGGTGTCCTTGTACACGAATCACTGAAAGTTAACATGCAGGTACAGCAAGCAATTAGGAAAGCAAATGGTATGTTGGCCTTTATTACAAGAGGATTTGAGTATAAGAGTAAAGATGTCTTACTGCAATTATATAGGGCCCTGATGAGACCACACCTGGAGTAATGTGTACAGTTTTGGTCTCCTTGCCTAAGGAAGGATATATTTGCCATAGACGGAATGCAATGAAGGTTCACCAGACTGATTCCTGGGATGGGGGAAGATTGTCCTATGAGGACAGATTGAGTAGACTAGGCCTATATTCTCCAGAGTTTAGAAGACTGAGAGGTGATCTCATTGAAACATACAAAATTCTTACAGGGCTTGACAGGGTAGATGCAGGGAGGATGGTTCCCCTGGCTGGGGAGTCTAGAACCAGGGGTCAGAGTCTCAGAATAAGGGGTCGGCCATTTAGGACTGAGATGAGGAGAAATTTCTTCACTCAGAGGGTGGTGAATCTTTGGAATTCTCTACCCCAGAGGGCTGTGGAGGCTCAGTCGTTGAGTATATTCAAGACAGAGATCGATAGATTTTTGGATATTAAGGGAATCAAGGGATATGGGGATAGTGCAGGAATGTGGAGTTGAGGTAGAAAATCAGCCATGATCTTATTGAATGGCGGAGCAGGCCCGAGGGGCCAAATGGCCGACTCCTGCTCCTATTTCTTATGCTTAGGTTGTGTACAGTGAAATATTAGTTTTCAAAGTTAACAGTTTTTTCCTGCAGACACTACTAGGAGCCATAGTAGTAGTATTGGGAGGCCCATATTATCATTAGGCATGTTTAACACATAGGCACTAATGCATTATAGAAAAAAAGAGCACTTTAGTGGGAGGACAAGTTGATAAAACTGTAAAAGACAAGAGATCTCAGGTTTTATAAATAGGGGTATGGAATATAAAGGCAAAGAGGTAATACTAAACCTATATAAATCATTGGTTAGGCTGTAGGTAGAATATTGTGGTCAGTTTTGGGTGGTCTACTTTAAGGATGCCAAGGCCATGGAGAGAGTGCAATAGCGATTCACCATCATGCCAGGGATGGGAGGCTTTAGTTATGAGCAAAGACCAGAAAAACCGGAACAAAATTACGAAGGGGTTTGAAAAGATAAAAACTATTTTCACTGATCAACGAGTCAGTAACTAGATGGCATAAATTTAAGCTCATTACCAAGAATGAAGAGCAAAGACACTTTTTTTTTTCTATACAGAGTTATGATGACATGGAATGTCCTCCCAGAAACACTGGGAGAAGTAATGGGCCAAAAATTGATGCCGCGACGCGAGAGTACGCACTGTGTACTCTCGCGTATTCTCTCTCCAATTGCCGGTTTTCTGCATGCACTGCGCATGCGCTGAAAACCGGCACTTGGTTTTTGGAAAAGGGGGCGGTTCCTCGGTGCACCGCGTGCGCGCTACAGGCTGCGCGCACGCTGTGCACTTAGTGCTTTGGACGCGCAGGTAAGGACGGAAGATTTTAGAAATGAAAAAAGGAGTAAGACCCACTTTTAACAAGGTAAGTAGTGAATTAAGTATTATTTTGAATTTTTTTTAACAGGTATATCGTTTTTAGAGACTTTAAAGACAGGTAAGTTTATTTTTATAACTTTTTAAAAGATTTTAAATTTTTTCAAAAATTTAATTTTTTATTTAAAATGGTTAATTTATTTAACTATACTTATTTTATTAATGTGATGGTTTTTAAAAAAAATTTAATTGAGGTTTAGCTGTTATTTTGGGGGTGTGTAAGATTCATAGCTTTCACAGCACGTATGTGAAACTTATGAATGGAAGATGGTGTGCTGCCATTGGCTATAACTGAGTCACGTGATCCCACAGCTCGCACGAATTCACTACGCCGGTGGGATACGCAAGCACTGCCCAGCTGATGTCTAGAACATCAAGTTCGTGCGAGCTGGATCTGAAAAAGCCAACGCGGAGTGAGAGATCGCGCCTGCTCCTTACCCCCGCGGGAACAGAGCGAGATCAATTTCTGGGCCATTATCTATGATAGCTTTTAAAAGGGAATTGGTAAATACTTGAAAAATAAATATTTAAAAGATTATGGGGAAAAGGCAGAGGTTGGCTCTGTCAGCGAGCGGACATAGGTGTCATGAGCTGTACTTCTGTGCTGTAAAATCTTTTGATTATATTACACCTCAATGTACTCAAATTGTTCCCACAACCAGTTACAGACCTGCCACCACTAATACTTCACTCTATTATAATGTAGTTGAAAATGCTCACTCCAGACAAGAGCTAAGTTTGTAAGAATGCAATCTGTAAATGTATTGTTAGGTTCTTTCGCAGTTCAAGTAGACATAGTGGGCCGAAAATTGATCCCGGGACGCGAGAGTACGCACTGCATACTCTCGCGTATTCCCACTCCAATTGCCGGTTTTCTGCATGCCCTGCGCATGCGCTGAAAACCGGCAATTGCTCTTCCGAAAAGGGGGCGGGGCCTGGGTGCATCGCGTGCGTGCTACAGGCTGCGCGCACGCTGTGCACTTCATGCTTTGGACGCGCAGGTAAGTAGGGAAGATTTTGGAAATGTAAAAAGGAGGAGTAAGACCCGCTTTTAAGAAGGTAAGTAGTGAATTAAGTATTTTTTTGAATTTTTTTTTACAGGTATATCTTTTTTATAGACTTTAAAGACAGGTAAGTTTATTTTTATAACTTTTTAAAAGATTTTAAATTTTTTCAAAAATTTAATTTTTTATTTAAAATGGTTAATTTAATTAACTATACTTATTTTATTAATGTGATGGGTTTTTTTTTTAAATTTAATTGAGGTTTAGCTGTTATTTTGGGGGGGTGTAAGATTCATAAGTCTCACAGCCATGCTGTGAGACTTATGAATGGAAGATGGTGTGCTGCCATTGGCTCTAACTGAGTCACGTGATCCCACAGCTCGCACGAATTAACTACGCCGCTGGGATACGCAAGCCCAGCACAGCTGATGTCTGGAACATCAAGTTCGTGCGAGCTGGATCAGAAAAAGCATAAGCGAGGTGAGACATCGCGGGGAAGGCTTACCCCCGCGGGAACAGAGTGAGATCAATTTCTGGGCCATTATAAAACTTTCAAATCCACCATTATGCTTTGCTGACACCTTGTGACATTTGTGGCAGTGCACCACCAAATGGGCTCACTTCACTCATTTCCCAATCTCAGCTATGTCACCATGAAGCACCGAGTAGATGTTACATTATGGGACAGTTATCCCTGGCAGCCAGATCAGAGTGATGATCATGGAATCCTGGGAGCAGGCTACTTGCCTTTTTAAGCTGTAAGTGATGTGTGAGAAAACCAGATGAGAAGGGAGAAAAGAAAGAAAAATACTGATGCTAAGCCATCGATGGAGTGCTACTGGATGTGAAGAAGTTTGGGGTTGGGGGGGAAAAAAGAAAATAGTTGAGAACTTGTAACCACCACTTCAAAAGAACAGGAAAATTTGTAACCAAACCAGTAGCCAAATTGGAGGCTTAGACGCCTATGAGTTACAGTTAACTACATGATACCAGGTTGAGCTCCAGATCAACTTCCTTTCAAGGACAGCTATTGGAAGACCATGAAAAAAGCACCAAAGTCATAAGAGTCTTAAAATCTGATATTTCAGACAGAAAGTTTTCCTACACAGGCATCCCCTCATCTTGAAGTGCACAAAATGCAGAGTTTAAAATAAACCACATACCCGTTTTGTTCCCTCCATTCTTTTTAAAATTTGAATTTCTTGGTCTATACTCTCAATCTCTTCCAGACTTGTGTTTATCCATCGTTGCAAATGCAGTAGATAAAATGTTCTTGTCTGCTCATCGTCTGCCTTTCCGCTGCAGATAACAGATTTAATCTCCTTCAATTTGGCTTCAGTTTCTTTCTTCAGATTATACCTGGTTGGAATGAGTTATAAAAACAAAAATACCTTTCAGAGTATTGCTACACAAGGAGATAGAGAATATGATGAAACAAAAAAAAGAGGGTGTATGATGCATGTCAGGTGAATTCTTCAAGTGAGAATCAGGCCAAAATACAATAAGTTGAGAGAGAGAAGTGAAGAGGAAAATAAGACTGGCAAAGAGAGAATATGAGAATAGAATAGCAGTTAACATAAAAGGGAACCTAAACATCTTCTACCGACATGTAAATAGTAAGTGGGCAGTAAGAGGCGGGGTGGGGCCTATTCGGGACAAAGATGATGATATATATTTAGAGGCGCAGGGCAAGGCTAGAATACTTAATGAGTACTTTGTATCGGTGTTTACTAAGGAAGAGGATGCTGACAAAATATCGGTAGAAGCGGAGATGGTAGTGGTAATGGATGGGGTGAAAACTGATAGACAGGATGTACTGGAAAGGCTGGGTATGCATAGAATGGATAAGTCGCCTGGTCTGGATGGCTTTTATCCCAGGTTGCTGAGGGATGTGGGGGTGGAGATAGCGGAAAGGCTTGCCATAATCTTCCAATCTTCCCTAGATGCGGGGGAGGTGCCAGTGGATTGGAAAGTGGCAAATGTGACTCCCTTGTTCAAGAAAGGGTGTAAGGACAACCCTTTCTTGAACATCAGTGGTGGGTAAAGTTTTAGAAACAATAATCAGGGAAAAAATTGACAGACACTTGGAGAGGTTTAAGTTAATCAAGGAGAGGCAGCATGGATTTGTAAAAGGCAGATCGTGTTTGACTAATCTAGTTGAATTTTTTGATGAAGTAACAGAAAGGGTTGATGAAGGGAATGCAGTGGATGTTGTCTATATGGATTTTAAGAAAGCGTTTGACAAAGTACCACATAAAAGGCTGGTTAACAAAATTGAGGCTCCTGGAATAGGAGGGTCAGTGTCAGCTTGGATAAGAAATTGGCTTAAGGACAGAAAACAGCGAGTCGTGGTAAATGGTTGTTTTTCAGACTGGAGGATGGTAGACAGTGGTGTTCCCCAAGGGTCAGCGCTAGGACCACTGCTTTTTTTTTGATGTATATAAATGTCTTGGATATTGGAAGAGAGAGTAAAATTTCAAAATTTGCCGATGATACCAAACTTTGAGGTGTGGCAAACAATGAGGAGAATACCAATTGACTGCAACAGGGCATAGATAGGCTAGCAGAATGGGCAGATGGAATTTAATACAGAGAAGTGTGAGGTGATGCATTTTGGCAGAAGGGATAGGAAGAGGCAATATAGACTTAATGGCACAGTTCTAAAGAGCGTGCAGGGACAGAGGGACTTGGGGGTTCATGTGCATAGATCTTTGAAGGTGGCAGGACATATTGAGAGAGTAGTTAGCAAAGCATATGGGATCTTGGGCTTCATAAATAGAGGTATTGAGTACAAAAGCAGTGAAGTAGTGCTGAACCTTTATAAAGCTCTGGTTAAGCCACAACTAGAGTATTGCGTCCAGTTCTGGTCACCACACTTTAAAGGAAGGATGTGAAGGTCCTTGAGAGGGCGCAGAAGACATTTATCAGAATGGTTCCAGGGATGAGGGATTTTAGCTACAAGGTTAGGTTGGAGAAGCTGGGGTTGTTCTCCTTGGAGCAAAGGAGGTTGAGGGGAGATTTGATAGAGGTGTACAAGATTATGATGGGTTTGGATAAGGTAGACAGACAAAGGCTGTTCTCATTAGCTGATGGTACAAGGACTAGGGGGACACAGATTTAAGGTTTTGGGCAAGAGATACAGGGGGGATGTGAGGAAGAACTTTTTTACGCAGCAAGTGGTAATGACCTGGAACTCGCTGCCGACGAGGGTGCTGGAAGCGGAGACGATCAATGATTTCAAAAGGAAATTGGATAGGCAGTTAAGAGAAATAAACTTGCAGGGCTACGGGGATAGAGTGGGGGAATGGGACTGACTGGATTGCTCTAGAGAGCCGGCATGGACGCGATGGGCCAAATGGCCTCCTTCTGTGCCGTAATGACTCTATGACAAGTTGCCTTAAGGCCACAGCCACTCATGTGTTCCAATGTTATTCCGATCAGCACAAAAAGATGTATGAAACTGGTACCTTTCAATTTTAGCCTGTCTTTTAGTTGCCATGGAGACTAAACTGGACTGACTGTAGACTGCAGGACTACTGGGAACAACACTTGCCTTGTTACTTTCTTCGTTATTCCCCACTGTTTGAGGGAATTCAAATGTCATAACATTATAATCTTTGCAACGCTTTAAGAAGTCCATGTAATAGACTTGGGCCTTCTGTACATGCTCCAGCCGCTTAGCAGAATTCCCTAGTTTCATTGTGAGAGCTCCCAGTAACACAGGCAGCAACAGGTACTTAATGTCTGCGGTGGCGATTTCTTCCAGCTCTTCATTTCGACTGTAATACAACAAAAACTAATCTAAAAAAAAATTCAAAGTATTATACAAAAACTCTCAATTTTCATATCGAGTCAACACTACAACAAAAGCAAAATACTGCGGATGCTGGAAATCTGAAATAAAAACAGAAAATGCTGGAAATACTCAGCTGGTCAGGCAGCATCTGTAGAGAGAGAAACAGAGTTAACGTTTCAGGTCGATGCCAAAGTTGTCCCGGAGATTAGTCTGAGAGTCACACTCAAAGTATTATACCCAACAGCCAATACCTCTGCGTATGTCCTGCTCCACTGGCAAAATAGACCCGCCAGAGGTGGGGGCACCATGACTTACAATTGGGTGGGAACAGCCCTGGGAGTCCTCAACATTGACTCCGGACCATATGATGGATTCAGGTCAAACTGTATCAAGTAAACCTTCTGCAGATTACCACCTAAACCATCCCCCTACGAATGAATCAGTACTTCTCTGTGTCAAACATCACAGAGCAAGGTCTGAGGGAAGCAAGGGTACAGAATGGACTCTGGGTGGGGGACTTCAAAGTCTATCAGCAAGAGTGCCTCGTAGTACCAACACTGACTGAGTTGGCCATGTCCTGAATGACATAGCTGCCAGAGTGGCCTTGCCTTACGTCAGGTGGCGAGGGAAGCAAGATGAGAAAGTAATCTACTTGATCGCATCGTCACTAACCTTCCTGTAACAGACACATCAATCCACAATAGTACTGGTAGAAGTGACCACCATGTAATTCTTGTGAAGACAAAGTCACTGCGCCACCATCCTCCATCATGTAGTGGGGCACTACCACTATGCCAAGTGGGATAGATTAAGGACAGACCAGCAACACAAAATTGAGCATCCACAAAGCACTGTGGGCCATCAGCAGCTCAACTATATACCACAACAATCTCTAACCTCATGTCTGCTACATTCTTCAAACATTGATCACCATCAAGCCAGGAGACCAACCCTGGTTCAATGCAGATTGTAGAAGAGTCTGACATAAGATCAGAAGTGGGGATGTTCCCTGCTGATTGTAGTGTTCAGCTGCAGTCATAACTCCTCTGATAACAAAGCAGCCCATGCCATCTTACAGCAGGACCTGGCTAACATTCACACTTGGGCTGACAAGTAAAGAAAGACTTACATTTATATAGCGCCTTTCACAACCTCAGGACATCCCAAAGTGCTTTACAGCCAATGAAATACATTTTGAAGTGTAGTCGCTAGTGTAATGTAGGAAACACAGCAACCAATTAAGGAGGACAAAGGAGGGAGAAATGAGCAAAATGATCTATATTTAAAACATTTTTAAAAATTTGTTCATGGGATGTGGGCGTCGCAGGCAAGGCCGGCATTTATTGCCCATCCCTAATTGCCCTCGAGAAGGTGGTGGTGAGCCGCCTTCTTGAACTGCTGCAGTCCGTGTGGTGAAGGTACTCCCACAGTGAGTATCCAGGATTTTGACCCAGCGACGATGATATACTTTCAAGTCAGGATGGTGTGTGACTTGGAGGGGAACTTGGGAGGTGATGGTGTTCCCATGCGCCTGCTGTCCTTGTCCTTCTAGGTGGTAGGGGTCGAGGGTTTGGGCGGTGCTGTTGAATACTTCTTTGTAGCGGTTTGGTAGGTCAACTGAGTGGCTTACTATACAGCACTTTACAGCCTTCCGGACTCAATATCGAGTTCAACAATTTCAGATCATAACCTCGGCCCCTACCACATATATATACATTTTATCCACCCTTTTGGTTCGTGCCTTTTTCCTTTTTTTTCCTCTCTCTCCCCCTACGGCAGCTGTCTCTCATTCTGCCAGCATTTCACACCTCACCTTTTGTTTCTTAACCTGTCCCACTACCATCTCGTCTTGCCTTGAGCATCTCTTAATGTCTCTACTTACCATAGTTATTCCTCTCCCCAGCCTCCCCCTTGCATTTTTATCTGTTTCATTTCCTGCTCTTTTCTCAGTTCTGACGAAGGGTTTCGACCTGAAACGTTAACTCTGTTTCTCTCCCCACGGATGTTGCCTGGCCTGCTGAGTTTTTCCAGCGTTTTCTGTTGTTGTTTGAGTGGCTTACTAGGCCATTTCAGAGGGCAGTTAAGAGTCAAAAATGAGAAGTCGCACAACACCAGGTTATAGTCCAACAGTTTTATTTGAAATCACAAGCTTTCGGAGCTGCTGCTCCTTCGTCAGGTAAAGTCACCTGACGAAGGAGCAGCGCTCCAAAAGCTCGTGATTTCAAATAAAACTGTTGGGACTATAACCTGGTGTTGTGCGACTTCTCATTTTTGTCCACCACAGTTAAGAGTCAACCACATTGCTGTGGGTCTAAAGTCACATATAGGCCAGACTGGGTAAGGGCAGCAGATATCCTTCCCTTAAAAGGACATGAGTGAACCAAATAGGGTTTTTACCACAATTACTGATACTAGCTTTTTAAAATTGCAGATTGATTTCATTAAGCTGAATTTAAATTCCCCAGCTGCCACGGTGGGACTTGAACTCACGTCTTCCAGATTATTAGTCTGGATGACTAGCCCTGCAACATAACCACTACCTATTCCCCCATTTAACAGGGGGAATAATGCTATTTATTTGGAATTAAGTACTGCCGGAATAGCCCAATTTAACAAAGATTGCGGGCTGCCCCAGCCCCAGGCCCAGTGGGCCGGTTACCTGAAGAGGTCCAGCTGGTTCACCATCCGGGTGGCCTGCTCCAACAGCTCCAGCCCCCGCCGCACTCTGCGCTGGAAGCCCTCCGAGTTGGACGGCTCGTTGCTGCTCTCCGCCTCCTCGTGCAGCTTCCAGCCGCTCTCGAAGATGTCGGAGAGTTTCGGCGACTTGGCGGGCTGTGTCTGGGAGCACGTCGCCTCTGCCTCTGCCTCTGCCTCCGCCGCGCTCTCCGGCTCTGTCACTCCCCCGGCCGCCGCCATCACCCGGGAGACCGAAGCCCTCCACTGCCAAATGCGTCAGCGGGAAAATCGGCGGGCGCAGCGCCGCCCGGCGGTGGGAGGACTGCATTCGCAAGAGTCCAACCCGCTCCCCAACCCCTTGAGCAGCTGCAGCGCCGCCCGGCGGTGGGAGGACTGCATTCGCAAGAGTCCAACCCGCTCCCCAACCCCTTGAGCAGCTGCAGCGCCGCCCGGCGGTGGGAGGACTGCATTCTCAAGAGTCCAACCCGCTCCCCAACCCCTTGAGCAGCTGCAGCGCCGCCCGGCGGTGGGAGGACTGCATTCGCAAGAGTCCAACCCGCTCCCCAACCCCTTGAGCAGCTACAGCGCCACCCCGAGCCACTTTCACATATTGCTTGTGATGCGGAGATGCTGGTGTTGGACAAAAGTGAGAAGTCGCACAGCACCAGGTTATAGTCCAACAGTTTTATTTGAAATCACAAGCTTTCGGAGCGGCTGCTCCTTCGTCAGGTGAAGCCGCTCCGAAAGCTTGTGATTTCAAATAAAACTGTTGGACTATAACCTGATGTTGTGCGACTTCTCACATATTGCTTGGTTGGGTGTATTCTCACCACTGACCCCTTCCTCCTGCTTGGCTACTATCTCATGCTGAGCCAGATTGTTTGCAACCTCAGCATCTTATTCAACCCCCCCGAGCAGAGCTTCTGACCGCATATAATCTCCATCACAAAGACCACCTACTTCCACCTTTAGAACATCGCCCATTCCCACTGCTACCTCAGCCCATCTGTTGATAAAACCCTCATCCATGACTTTCATCTCCAGACTCGATTATTCCAATGCCTTCCTGGACAGCCTCTCATCCTCCATACACTGCAGCCCATCCAAAACTCTGCTGCCCATAACTTATTCCACACCAAATCCCATTACCCCTGTCCTTACTGACCTATATTGGTTCCCACTACCCAGTGACTCCAATTTAAAATTTGTGTCCTTATGTTTAAATCACAAATGGTCTTGTCCCCCTAATATTCCCCAATCCATCCTAGCTAACTCGTGCCTCATACCATCGTAGTTTCCTTTATTTAAATTCAGTACCCTAGTCTCTGAGTCAACTACTACTTCACTCTCCATCTTAATGAAGAATTCTATCATATTATGATCACTTCTCCCAAGGGGCCCCGCACAACAAGATTGCTAATTAATCCTTTCTCATTACATAATACCCAGTCTAAGATGGCCTGATCTCTAGTTGGTTCCTCGACATATTGGTCCAGGAAACCATCCCGTATACACTCTAGGAATTCCTCCTCCACAGTATTGTTACTAATTTGGTTAGCCCAATCTATATGTAGATTAAAGTCACCTATGATAACTGCTGTGCCCTTATTGCACACGTCTCTAATTTCCCGTTTAATGCCATCCCCAACCTCAGCATTACTGTTTGGGGGTCTGTATACAACTCCCACTAACGTTTTCTGCCCCTTGGTATTTCTCAGCTCTACCCATACAGATTCCACATCATCAGAGCTTATATCCTTCCTTACTATTGTGTTAATCTCCTCTTTAACCAGCAATGCTACCCCACCTCCTTTTCCTTTTTGCCTGTCCTTCCTGAATATTGAATACCCCCGGATGTTGAATTCCCAGCCTTGGTCACTCTGGAGCCATGTCTCCGTAATCCCAATTATATCATATCCATTTACATCTATTTGCGCAGCTAATTCATCCACCTTACTACGAATGCTCCTCGCATTAAGACACAAAGCCTTCAGGCTTGTTTTTTTAACACTCTTAGACCTTTTAGAATTATTGTTTACTGTGGCCATGTTTGATTTACACCATTGATTTCTCTGACTTCCATTTTTGCTTTTCTCCTTCCTGTCTTTTGTTTCTATCCTTGCTTCCCTTTCCTCTGTCTCCCTGCACAGGTTCCCAACCCCCTGCCATTTTAGTTTAAACCCTCCCCAACAGCACTAGCAAACACTCCCCCTAGGACATCGGTCCCGGTCCTGCCCAGGTGCAAACCGTCCAGTTTGTACTGGTCCCACCTCCCCCAGAACCGGTTCCAATGTCCCAGGAATTTGAATCCCACCCCTTTGCACCATTCTTCTAGCCACGTATTCATCTGACATATCCTTCTATTTCTACTCTGACTAGTATGTGGCACTGGTAGCAATCCTGAGATTACTACCTTTGAGGTCCTATTTTTTAATTTACCTCCTAACTCCCTATATTCAGCTTTTAGGACCTCATCCCATTTTTTACCTATATCGTTGGTACCTATATGCACCACGACAACTGGCTGTTCACCCTCCCCCTCCAGAATGCCCTGCAGCCGCTCCGAGACATCCTTGTCCCTTGCACCAGGGAGGCAACATACCATCCTGGAGTCTCGTTTGCGGCCGCAGAAACGCCTATCTATTCCCCCTACAATAGAATCCCCTATCACTATAGCTCTCCCGCTCTTTTTCTCCCGTCCTGTGCAGCAGAACCACCCATGGTGCCAAGAAGTTGGTTGCTGCTGCCTTCCCCCGATAAGCCATCCTCCTCAACAATATCCAAAATGGTATATCTGTTTGAGAGGGGATGGCCACAGGGGACCACTGCACTACCTGCCTGCGCCTACTACTCTGCCTGGCGGTCACCCATTCCCTTCCTGCCTGTGCAGCCTTTACCTGTGGTGTGACACTCTGGAATTAGAACATAAGAACATAAGAAATAGGAGCAGGAATAGGCCACTTGGCCCCTCAAGCCTGCTCTGCCATTTAATAAGATCATGGCTGATCTTGGGCTCAAAGCCACTTCCCTGCTCGCTCCCCATAACCCTTCACTCCCTTATCTTGCAAAAATCTGTCTATCTCCACCTTAAATGTATTCAATGACCCAGCCTCCATGGCTCTCTGGGGCAGAGAATTCCACAGATTTATGACCCTCTGAGAGAAGAAATTCCTCCTCATCTCAGTTCTAAAAGGGCGACCCTTTATTCTGAGACTATGCCCCCGAGTTCTAGATTTCCCACGAGGGGAAACATCCTCTCTGCATCTACCTTGTTGAGCCCCCTCAGTATCTTATATGTTTCAATAAGATCACCTCTCATTCTTCTAAATTCCAATGAGTATAGGCCCAACCTGCTCAACCTTTCTTCATAAGTCAACCCCCTCATCTCCGGAATCAACCTAGTAAATCGTCTCTGAACTGCCTCCAATGCAAGTATATCCTTCCTTAAATAAGGAGACCAAAACTGTACGCAGTACTCAAGGTGTGGTCTCACCAATACCCTGTACAGTTGTAGCAGGACTTCCCTGCTTTTATACTCCAACCCTCTTGCAATAAAGGCCAACATTCCATTTGCCTTTTTGATTACTTGCTGTACCTGCATGCTAACTTTTTGTGTTTCATGCACAAGGACCCCCAGGTCCCTCTGAACTGTATCATTTTGTAATCTCTCTCCATTTAAATAATTGCTTTTTTATTTTTCCTGCCAAAGTGGATAACCTCGCACTTTCCCACATTATACTCCATCTGCCAAATGTTTGCCCACTCACTTAGCCTGTCTATATCCCTTTGCAGATTCTTTGAGTCCTCTGCACAACTTGCTTTCCCACCCATCTTTGTATCATCCGCAAACTTGGTTACATTACACTCGGTCCCTTCATCCAAGTCATTAATGTAGATTGTAAATAGTAAATAGAATTCCCTCCCTACATCCCTCTGCCTCTCCAATTCCCTCTCCTCCTTTAAAACTCTTCTCAAAACCCACTTCTTTGGTTATTCCTTTTTGGTTTGGGCATCATTTATTTCCTTACACTCTGTGAAGCACATTGGAACATTTTTCTATGTTAAAGGTGTTTAAGAATGCAAGTTGCTGTTGTTAATATGTGATTACGAACACCATCAATTCTACAAATATTCTTCCTGGAGGCGCTGCTGAACCTTTCGAAAGCATCTTGCTCAGCAGCGCCACCAGCAAGCACTTAGTGGTACTCCAAGCTCCCATATATAAAAGTACAATTCGCCCTCACTAATTCACAGTTTGTGGTCCTTTTTTGACTTTAAATGTGTATGTTCCTAAGAGATGGTCTGCTCTTAGCATTCTGATAGAAAAATTCTCCTGTTACTGGTCAGATGTGCTTGTAATATTCCTCCCAAGTGTCAGCTGTGGCTCAGTGGGTAGCACACTTGCCTCTGAGTCAGAAGGTTGTGGGTTCAAGTCCCACTCCAGGGACTTGAGCCCATAAAGCTAGGCTGACACTCCAGTATAGTGTTGAGGGAGTGCTGCAATGTCGGAGGTGCCATCTTTCAGATGAGACGTTAAACCGAGGCTCCGTCTGCTCTCTCAGGTGGACGTAAAAGATCCCATGGCACTATTTCGAAGTAGAGCAGGGGAGTTATCCTGGTGTCCTGGCCAATATTTATCCTTCAACCAACATAACAAAAACAGATTATCTGGTCATTATCACATTGCTGTTTGTGGGAGCTTGCTGTGCACAAATTGGCTGCTGTGCTTCCCACATTACAACAGTGATTCCACTTCAAAAAGTACTTCATTGGCTGTAAAGCACTTTGAGACATCCTGTGGTTGTGAAAGGCGCTATATAAATGCAAGTCTTTCTTCTTTCTTTCAAACAGGTCCCCTGTATGCACTTATTCAGGGAACTTTGAAAGCACACAACCACTTAAAGAATAAGGAAAACCTCAGGGGACTGGTATTCATACAGGCTAGCAATATCATACTGGCACAGTAAAAAACACATTCAATGTTTTTGTTAATGTGATCTGAGATAAGCCAAAATAAACTATAGAGCAAGAAGGTTATAATAGACCCAATAACATTTGATGGTAATTGTGACCATGGACCTACCTATCTTTAAATGAGGTACTGATAGTAAGACAATACCAGACCTTAAAAATGGTCCTAAAAGGTGAGACGTGGTCCTTAAATAAGGTCCAGATGTTGAGAGCTTCTTCTAAAGGATTCCTGATGGTGAAACTTCCTCTTTCAAGAGGGTATAGATGATGAAACTTGACGCTTTAGTTCCTATTTAAAGTTATTTTTGTACCTAGACAACACTGCTAACCACTTGTGTCTATTTCTTCTCAGGTTTTATGAAGTGCAGTGACACCTGATGATGACTATTGGCTGCTCAGAACATTGCGCAGGCATGACAGGTAAAATTGTACCCGTTTGTGGATGTGACTATATCCCATCTAATTCCTCATTGTACAGCAAATACTGTAGAATTGGGATGATAAAAAAGCATTGTTGTTAGAGCTAAAGTAGTCTGTTTTATTTTATATGTTGTGCTATTTCTGGGTGTACACTGGGCCTCTTCTGGAAAATGTAATCAATGAAAACTTGAGGTGAGGCTCTCCCAGTATAACAGTACAGAATTTTACAACCAGCTTTGCATGCTCAGCATTTTCTACCAGCCAGCAGAGATAGTGGAGGCCAATTATTTTTCTATCGCTTGTTTTTCTGTGTGTGGGCCTTGTGTCTTCCCTTGGATTTCCCGGTTGAAATAGAGTGGATGTATCATAAAGTATAAAGCATGGAATCAATTTTTCATGAAATATGGGATAGCTTTATATGTCGGAAGTAGGTGGTACCAGAATTTTTAAAAAACAAAAACAAAAACAAAAATTTTGATTTTATTTTTGATACCTCAAATTCCGTTTATATTGTAGTGGGCAGAAAAACAGCAGTTTCAAAACAGCCCGAAAATCCGAAATCAGAAACTACATTCATGTTTTTGAAGTGGGCGAGTGGTGCAACTCTATACCACTCAGACAAGCTAATGAGTGGGAGAGTTGACATTTCAAATCCTGTTCTGTGCTGCTCAGCCGATCAGGAGGGGTTACAATCAGCCAGGATTTCTGCTACTGATTGAAATCTTGTGACACTTGCTGGAAAGTGTGGGTGTGTAGATCTTGGTTAAGGACAAGATTGGGCTTGGCTGTGAAGTTCCCATGGTAAACATTTCCTGTTCTAATGAATACAGTCCGAGGGGGCACTAATGGGGCGCAAATCAACTAGCGCCTGGGCTATTCAGCAAGAGGTTAGCGGCGGCGCTAACTGTTAGCGCCACGGGGCGCTGCGCTGCCGGCGATGATGTCATCACCATGCGCAGTGCCCCGCTCGCGCCCCGGCTGTAATATTGGGTGGCGCCCCCCCGACTTACTGCCGGACGCTATGTCCGCCGGGGTCAGGGGGCCCTACCTGCGGCCGGGGCGGCGCTAGTTAAAGGGGAGGTGGTGGGCGGCCATTTTTGATGCTGGCCGCCTGCCAGCACCTGCCCCCGTTACTGTCCCCGGCCCCCGTGAAACCACCCCGTGGGGTGCCGGCTGCTCTCTGTGAGCCCGGCACTCCTCTTGAGTGCCGGGCTCGTTTGCCGGCACTCCCGATCCCTGGTGGCCCAGCTGGGTGCCGGGGCGCACTGTGCCAGGCCCCTCCCCTTTAATAAGGGGAGGAAGGCCTGCAGTACCGCGGCGCGACGTGCCACAGCGCGTGGGGCTGCGGCATGTAGCGACGCGATATTGGCTCGCTGCGCCCCAAGAGGGGCGCTTCCAGTAGCGCCCCTCCTCCCTCTCGGGGCGCTACCTGGGAAAATCGGCCGTGGGGGCGCTAACTTTTTCGGGGCACTACCCAATTTTTACCCCTTAGTTTTTAAATCTCTCATCATAACTACATCCTTTCATCCTGGTACCATCACTGCTTCAATATTCTTTCTCTAATGGGCCACTCAAAACTGCACCCAATACTCTGGCTACGGCCTAACCAATATCTTGTACAAATTCCTCATCACTTCATTGCTATTGTTACTTTTATGGTGTTTTCCACCGGCAATCCTGCTTTTAGTGAACTGCGAATCTGCATCCCTAGATTGCTCTTTGTTCCTCCACTCCATTTAGGATATATTTCTACTTTCTATTTCTTTTCCTATAATGTCACGAACATATTTAACATACATTTGTCCCACTCATTAGCTTGTCAATGTTCTTCTTGCATTCTTCCTCATAGTTTGCCATGCCCCCTAATTTCCTATTATCAGAAAATGTTGATATCATTCTCTCTGTGTCCAGGCCCAGATCATTTATGTATATGGAGAACAAGAGAGATCCATGGGATACAAACACTAGTATATCTTGCCAATTCAAGAAACACCCATTTATGTTTTATGTTTACTTTAGTAATTGCCCTATCCAAATGCCACTTTACCTTCCTTGATGGAATTCTGGGCACCACACTTTAGGAAGGATGTGAAGGCCTTAGAGAGGGTGCAGAAAAGATTTATGAGAATGATTCCAGGAATGAGGGACTTCAGTTACGTTGATAGACTGGAGAAGCTGGGGTTGTTCTCCTTGGAACAGAGATGATTGAGAGGAGATTTGCTAGAGGTGTTCAAAATCATGAGGGGTCTGGACAGAGTAGATAGAGAGAAACTGTTCCCATTGGCAGAAGGGTCGAGAACCAGAGGACACAGATTTAAGGTGATTGGCAAAAGAACCAAAGGCGACGTAAGAAAAAACTTTTTTACGCAGCGAGTGATTAAGATCTGGAATGCACTGCCTGAAAGGGTGGTGGAGGCAGACTCAATCGTATCTTTCAAAAGGGAGTTGGATAAGTATCTGAAGGAAAAAATTTGCAGGGCTACGGGGAAAGGGCGGGGGAGTGGGACTTGCTGAGAGTTGGCACGGGCTCGACGGGCTGAATGGCCTTCTTCCGTGCTGTAACCATTCTATGACTCTATGTGCCATTTCCATGGTCCCAGTATCTCAGGAACCATCATGTTCCACTCAGTAATAACAACAGAAAACGCTGGAAAAACTCAGCAGGCCAGGCAACATCCGTGGAGAGAGAAACAGAGTTAACGTTTCAGGTCGAAACCCACTCAGTATTCGATTATCTCTATCTTATTCTTAGAACCTTTAATCAAAGAAAGAAATGCAGTCCAAAGGGGCAGATTAAAAAACGACTTCACAGAAAAAGACTGGACCATTGTCAATGAAAGCTTCAGTAGCAGTCATGAGGACTGGATTGGTTTGCAAAGCATATGGATCTGTGGAGGCATTCTTAATCAGATACTCATTCAGCTTTAAAAAAAAAACGTGGTTAATCAATACTGCATCAACTGCTTTGTCTGGGAATCTATTACACTTATCCACTGTTCTGTGGGGAAGAAGTTTCTTCTTATCTCAAGTCCTGTTTGATGAATTTGAATTCTATACTCATTTCCTGCAGTTCCATTCTTAACATGTCTGTTTGCATCAACATTATCTATTCATCTCAGCATTTTAAAAATGTGAATCCTGCCCCCTTTTAATATCCTTCAATGGAAGCTTGCTACAGAATCAATATTTTGCTCAGTGTGTCCTTAAGGGGATTGTACTACAATCAAAAAGTTTTGTAAAGTACAGCCTGTATTTAACATCACATTTTCATGGTCACCAGCAGTAACTGGGATGACTGCACACACTTAATATTATATGCTGGAATATTCCTGTTTGTAAATACTGGAATGCTCAGCATAAGTTATCAGCTGCTATGGTGGCATAGTGGCATGCTTTATGCCAGAGTACTGGGTGTAAATTCATACCCACAATTCCCTTTAACATGGATTCAAACTATTGACCATGCATTCAGTCAGAGGCACTGAGAGCAGATGTTCCAATTTCTTAGAGGTAAAGTCTCTGGGGTAGAAATGAGTATGCATTGCGCCCATTTATCAGGCTTAAAACGAGTGCAAAGCATATCAATTTAGCAGCTGAACAGCTTGCGTCCTTCTCAGCTCTTGGTCCCACTGCCAAATCTGTGGGCACCATGTTTCAGTGTCCTGGGCGGATGGCTAAAGCAGGCGTTAGGCCCCTTGCATATGGGGAGAAGCTGTTACAACAAAAAACCTGGAAAATACTGAAAGCTGTCAATGCATATAATGAAAGGTTTCTAAAATTGTTACACATGGTACATAAAAACAATACAATTTTAGCACAGATGTGCTGTTGCTCCTGTGAAGCTCAACCCAAGAAACAAGGCAATTAACTAATTAACTTACTTGAGCATGATCTAACTCCCCAGTTACACTAACAGGCAAATCATTGCCTGTGAAATTAGGAAGCAGTCAAATTTCAATGTGACTGTTTCGAAATTCAGTAAAACCACTCTTCAACCTAAGTGAACTATAGTGCATCGACACCCAAACTGCAAGACATTTGGACAGATAATAGGATTCCATCATGCTTCAGCCAGCTATTACCGAGAAGACCTCAAAAGAAGAAATCCACCCATCCTAATCCGTGTGCTGGACTTTTTGTTATCTGTGGGTAATTATAGTTATATTTTTGGTGCTATTACATCAGAGGGCGTTTCAAAGTTCATTTCCTATAAAACTCCATTCAGGCTGAAAGACTTATCAAAGCTGAGCTCTAAGAAACATTAGAAAACTACAAATAAAACAGGCTACCATTATATTATCTTGTCTACAGCAAAACCTTGCCGAGTGAACGTTGGTTCCATCATAGTGTAATAAATCCAAAATTTATGTTTTGGGAATGTCTGGTCCAGTGCCAAAGAGAATTGAGCATTTTTTTAAGGTGATCGTGATTGGGCGATTCAATGTGGGCAAAACATCCTTCATTCAACGTTATGTCAGAGGCTGTTTCACTGAACATTACAAATCTACTCTCGGGGGTGAGTATCGCTTAGTTCTTGTACTTGTAACTTTCTATATGTTTTTGATCCTGTGCTTTGGAGAGCTGCTACACTTTTCAAAGAAACGGTCGGGCATAGGCTTGCACCGTGATTTCGCCACATGGTGGCGTTCCATTCTCAACTGCGCCGCTGTGGGCGGGTGGACCGAGTGGAGACTAGAGTCTTCCTCAGCAGTCATTAAAATGGAATTTGTGCTATATGGAACAGGAAGGTCCAGCTTTGATTCTCTGGTTTGTGCTGAGTTTGGCTGACAACAGCCAGGACATGGGTAGGGAGGCTACAATTGTTTGCAGCGCCCTGGGTTAGAGAAGGGAAAGATGAGACCTGAGTTCCTGCTCTTGATTGCTGTCTAGTTACCCTGACTTGTAGTGTGCTTGTGGATGACAAGTGAGGACAGGATCAGGCTTGGCTGTGATACCTCCACAGTTGAATAACTTCGCAGTACTCACTGTTGAGACTCATAGCAAATAGTGGCAATTTTAGTGAGGTACTGGATGGTGGCTGCCATGCATAGAACGGCACCCCAATGAGGTAAATAAAAAGTTCAGGAGGGGAGAGGGACGGTGGGTAGAAAATTGGAGAAAGAAAAAAAATGAAATCTGGTATAAAGGGTATTTACCTTTTATTGATCCTTACATTAGTTCCGGCAGATTTTACCTATACTGCCTAGTGCGAGTGAAACTACTGAATAACTGGTAAAAGTTATAGAGTTGTTTCACTCCTTGCTGAGCAGTACAAGTGAGCTGTCTCCATTAGACCTTCCCTGCTATTCTTTGACTATGGGATCCTTTACATCCACTTGAAAGGGTAGACGAGGCCTTGGTTTAACATGATGCGGAGATGCCGGTGTTGGACTGGGGTGGACAAAAGTGAGAAGTCGCACAACATCAGAAAAAAGCTTGTGATTTCAAATAAAGCTGTTGGACTATAACCTGGTGTTGTGTGACTTCTCACTTTTGTTTTAACATCTCAGCTAAAAAATGGTATCTCCAGCAGTGCAGTACTCCCTCATTATTGCACTCAAGTGCCCGCTTAGATTATGTGCTCAGGTCTCTAGAGTGGGGCTTGAACCCACAACCTTTTGACTCAGAGATGAGAGTGCTACCACTGAGCAAAGGCTAGAACACTGTTGCTGCGTGTTTTAGTTCAATTTAGCCACCGTTCCCCAAAGAAACAGAGGGAGGGAATTTGAGCCACTTCATCTACAGCTCGCTCCAGAGCAGTGCTGTCAGAGTCCTGAGAGCAAGTAAATAGCCTGTCTTCTCAGATGATGATGTGGAGATGCCGGTGTTGGACTGGGGTGGACAAAAAGTGAGAAGTCGCACAACACCGGGTTATAGTCCAACAGCTTTATTTGAAATCACAAGCTTTCAGAGCGCTGCTCCTTCGTCAGGTGAAGTCACCTGATGAAGGAGCAGCGCTCCGAAAGCTTGTGATTTCAAATAAAACTGTTGGACTATAACCTGGTGTTGTGCGACTTCTCACATTTCTCAGATGATGACTGGAGATAACAGAAGGAGAAAAGGGGTGGGAAGAAAATCAGGTAAATGACTGACCTGATGTATTTTCTCCACTGATAACTTTTAAAACTGCATGCCCTGAACTCCAGCTGAGAGAACAAGTGGATGTGTAGGGAGAGATCTGTAGTTAGGCCGCACCGAAGTATGATGTAAAGTAGGAGGCCTTGCTAATTATTTTCCTTTGCTCCTGCTGTGCTGGAGGTCAGCAATTCTCTGCTATGAGACAGGGGAAAGATGTAGGGCTGGATTTTGATACTGGGGACGTGATGGAGGCGGGACTCCCACTTTTTGGGTTGTAGTCCCACCTCCATTGACTTGTGGCCAACCCACTGCATTTTCACTTGATTGACCTTGTTGAGCCCGCCCAGCGAGCTCAGCAGGCCAATCAAGGGCCACCCGGCAACAGGTGACGTCACAGATTGACATTTCATCTGTCAAGAGCTTTTGACAGATGAAATATCAGTGTTTGACAGCTCTGTGAAGCTGTCAAACACTGACAATCTGTCTTCTAACTTGAGTCCTTCCTCTCAGGCTGAGTTAGAAATCATTCCAGCAAAGAAAACAGAAGGCTGCAGTTTTTGACAGGTCAACGGCCATTCTGTTTTCTGTGCCGGTGAGATTTCTGACTCCCGAGACCTGAAGGGCTGACACCTGCAGGAGGAAGTTAAGGTAAGTAAAACTTTTTCCCACACTTTACACTTACCTTACACACTTACCTCTGCACACATGCACCCATCACTCACCTGCCCACCGGACATATCGACCCCTCCAACCCCTGCTAACTTGGCGTGGTTGGGACCTGTCGGGAAGCCCACATTTCACGCATCAAAATAGGGATTAGGCAAAAAGCTGCTTGTTAACTACCTGTTAACAGGCAGTTGATTGCCACTAATCCCCTTCCCGCCTCGGGGAGGCGGGTCCCAGCACAGGTCGGGTACCCGCCTCCAGCGAAACTGGCATGGAGGTGGGTTGGGGGCGGGATGGGTTTGGGACCCCCGAATCTGCAACTTTAACCCCCTACACGCCTCCAAACCTGCCTCCACGGGTCAATGAAAATCCAGCCCGTAGGCTAAGTATGAATTTCAGATGATGTTGGGATTGAACCCAAATGGATTAGCCTTATGAATTTTTCTCAAAATTCTACATTTGAACTACAGGGATTAGTGATGTATGAAATAGAACATATGCCATGTTCAGGTGGCAATGACAGTAGCTTTGCAGATGTCCCAGGTATATAGGGTAGATATAGAGAGAACCGAGCATGTCGATAGACATTAGACCGTGTGGGTCCAGATGGATCTGCTTAGTAGGTGCAGTAAAATCTTACAAGCACGGCACTGGATATAGAATATTCTTTTCTAAAAATATAGGATTGATGTCTACTATCACTGTGCCAAGAAGCACAAAGGGTTCAAGTATTTTGCTTTGGAAAATCTAGGCCTAGAAATTGGGTTGTGATCATTTTTGCGTAGTTCGCGCCCCCTCCCGTGCCAGAATGGTGAGGCCCAAGGCTCTCCAGATATTGGGCCTTGGGCCTCATTTCAATGTTGCCAGCAAGGCCTGAAGAGCCCTCCAGTCAAGAGGAGTCCAAGTTTAGGCCGCTGCTAGCATCGCAGCGCTCCTCAGGTAAGTGTTGTCGGGGATTGGAGCCTGGGTTGGGGGTCAGGAATCGTGGGGGTCGGTGTCGAGGATCGTGCGAGTTGATGTCGGGGATCTTGGGTTCGGATCGGGAGGAGAGGGGAAATCAGAAACAGGGTTCGCGGGATCGGGAGCGGTGGCGATGGGGGGGTGAGTCGGAAGTGGCGATTGGGTCCATTAATGGTTGGGAGGAGCACTTCTGCTTTGTTGCAAGCGATCCCTAGGGCTGGTTTCCTTGAGGGCAAAACAATCTTACAAAAGGGGGCCTCAAATTGGCATTAGGCCCCTTATTTGCACATGCAAAGGCTCTAACGCCTGTTTCAGGCGTGGATAAAGGATGCCTCTTGTTTGTCCTTACCCAATATGGCGTGTGCCGCTCTTCTGGCCGGAAATGTGCGCACACTTCCTGCCCGCCATATTGGGGCCATAATAGTCCGAGCATATGTGGACCAAATTCTAGGCCCTATAATTTTGTAACTGTTTTTAATATAGTCATTTCAATTTTAAAAAAAGCACTGTCCTTATGTTTGGGGAGGGAGAACAGAAAAGAGCTGTTCTCATTTTTGTCGCAATGGCAAGTGATTTGGAACTATTTTCATGATAGATTGATATATGACGCATTTCACAACAAGGTGAAAGGTTCACCAAATACATGCTCATAAAGACATTTCCTCTTTATAAATGCAAGTCATTTCTTTCTTCCTTCTTTCTTTAAGAAGTTACACTGCTCTTGGTTTCATTAGTTTTCCTTGCTTTAAATTGGATTGAGGCCCTGAAGCACTTTTGATCAGTTTGGTTTGATGAAAGCAGCTGATTTGGCTGTATATAATCCATGTTACACCTCCAGCTATAAGATAAGAACATAAGAATTAGGAGCAGGAGTAGGCCATATGGCCCTTCGAGCCTGCTCCGCCATTCAATAAGATCATGGCTGATCTTCGACCTCAACTTCACTTTCCTGCCCGATCCCCATATCCCTTGATTCCCCATGTGTCCAAAAATCTATTGCACTCAGCCTTGAATATACTCAATGACTGAGCATCCACAGCCCTCTGGGGCAGAGAATTCCAAAGATTCACAACCCTCTGAGTGAAGAAATTCTTCCTCATCTCAGTCTTAAATGGCTGACCCCTTATCCTGAGACTATGCCCCCTAGTTCTAGACTCTCCAGCCAGGGGAAACAACCTCTCAGCATCAAGATGGGACATTAACTGTGATAGTAAAAGGGGTCATTCTTAAAACCAGGGAGACTCTTAGCTCTCCCACTGATTTCAGTTTTGTTACATGACATATAGCTGAATTAATTTAGTTCTCAATTGTTTTAACATGAGGCAAACTTGAGTTATCAATGACCTGGTGAATGCAGTTGCAGCTATTTTAAAAATTCTAACCCATCAACTACTGCCTTCCTCTGTTATTGGGATTCCCCTGCTCTCATTAGGGTTCTAGAGAAACAGACATCCAGGTGTGGAAGCAGTATTTCCTGATGTCCTTAGAGGACAAACAGTGCTCCTCACAATACTTCTTTAGTCCTTTGCGATTGAAACATATGAAATCCCTCTTTTTCCATGTTTATTCCTCCCTGTTTTTCCTTGGCCCTCCCTGCCCACATACCATGTATAGCCAAGACAGTAGACAAACAGGACACCTGCTTCTAGGACTCTGCAGATGCTGCTCTGAGGTTGGAATTAAGATATACTATTCAGCCAGAGTGGAGGAAGCTTTAAGGCTGTTTTATGTTAAGTGAGGTTCTCCTGCTTTTTCGCATTCTCAAATGTAAAGTGTGTGGCTTTTGGAGTGCTGACAGCCATGGGGAACCCCTTTTTCATGGGTCTTGTAAACCGATGTTGCATTACCTCCCCCCTGTACTGTGTAGCTAAATGTACTGAATCAGTGTTTCATAGCCTTTATGGTGCCAGGTGATAAGTATGAATCAGGGACAATGGATAGTGGACATTGTAGCACAACTTTTCCAAGACTGGATACCAAAAGTCTTTAAGGTAAAAGGAGTATTACTTTATATCTGACCTGTGATACACCCAACTTGGGAATGCTTGACGCTTTGTACAAATTGTTGAAGAAATGTGCTAGTCTCCATTACTGAGACTCCTGACCCTGCTAATTCACCAAAAGAAATATGAGTTCATTAAAGTCACTCAGCCTCTTTAGGTAAATCTGTTAGGTGTAATAAATAAACTGGACAGTAGCTAGCTTTGGAGGTAAGGTTGGACAGAGGCCCAGCTGACCAGTGAAGAAGGCCCTCCACTTGCATTTTTTAAAATTTGTTCCTGAGATGTGGGCGACACTGGCAAGGCTGTATTTATTGCCCATTCCTAGTTGTCCTGAGGACATTTAGAGTCAACCACATAATGTGGACTGGAGTCACGTGTAGGCCAGACTGGGTACGGGTGGCAAGTTCCCTTCCTTGAAGGACATCAGTGAACCAGTTGGGCTTTTATTACGATCCGACAACTTTCATGGCCATTTTTCCTGGCGTTAGACTACAAATGGGCAACACGGTGGCATAGTGGTTAGCACTGTTACCTCACAGCGCCAGGGACCCGGGTTCGAATCCGGCCTCGGGTGACTGTCTGTGTGGAGTTTGCACATTCTCCCCGTGGGTTTCCTCCGGGTGCTCCGGTTTCCTCCCACAGTCCAAAGATGTGCGGGTTAGGTTGATTTGGCTATGATAAATTGACCCTTAGTGTTAGGGGGGATTAAATACGTGGGGATAGAGTGGGATATGTGTCGGTGCAGGCTCGATGGGCCGAAATGGCCTCTATCTGCACTGTGGGGATTCTGTGATTCTGTGAATGACCAGATTTATTGAATTCAATTTCACAGCTTGTCAAATGTCAAAGGAGATCTGCGCCAAGTTGTTAAAATTGGCCACCGTGGAAAGAAAAAGATCAGTTTGTTATGGCCACCAGCCTTACTGAGAGTTTCAGTGATAAATCAAGGGGACTATCATTGACTTTCACCTCATCATTTTGTAGATGCCTGAGCCTCAATGATAGGTCCATAAGACTGATATCAGAGAGAGGGGCAAATTGCAAGTATGACCCTGTTTCATATTATGTCGTACTGCCTATAAATACAGAAAAGGGATGCTATTCTCCTTTAAATATAGTGAAGTAAAGCCCAATATATTTTCTGGTCAAATCACAAGATATGATTATACGAGTCTGCTGTCCATCAAGATACCCAGCAGGGTAAAAAAAAAAGACTTGTCAAAAATGGAACATCTGTATGTCGTATAAACAATAATGCAGGCTGGAGTGTGTTCCATTGTAGTAATGCATACTAAGGTTGAGATGATATGGACTATATATAGTCTTGATTGACCCTGATATATTGGCTTGATTGGCTTGTGTATAGTTCACACGGTAACAACATTCCTTCAAGCCCTACATGTTATAGTGTCTGTAACATGTCCCAGTCTGTGGACTACTCTCTATGTAATATTTAAATAGAGAAGTCAATACCGCTGATTGTCCCATCCTCCCTATAGAAAACAAGAAGCCTGATCAGAATGTGGACCCAAAGGGGAAAAATGGTGAGAATATAAAGAGATATGGAATCATAGAAATTAAAGCACGGAAGGAGGTCATTCAGCCGATCGTGCCAATGGTGCTAGGTCTTCAACTGGACCTATCTACTCCAATCCCATTTTCCTGCTTTTCCCCCATGTCCTTTTGCACTCTTCCTGTTCAAATACGTATCCATTTAAAAAAATGATGTTATAGTCTCTGCCTCAATAGCTACTCAATGTTCTAAAAACCCTCTGTGTTATATTCTTAATACAATGATAGATTTTATTAGAAAGATATACACCCACTGGGATATATTGTGATATGTGGAGAGAAGAGTGGCATTATGGTGGAGGATAAAGTAGATGAGGATTGAAAGTAAAATTTTTGTAATAATCTCTGATTTAATCTTTTTTAATTGCAGTGGACTTTTCAATGAACACCATTCAGTGGTCAAACCATGAAATTGTGAGGTTGCAGTTCTGGGATATACAAGGTAAGATCACTGTATCTATTCTTTTAACACACTGAATTTTTTTTTGAAAAGTTCTAAAAATAGTCTCGGGAAGAACAATTTTCTATTGAAGGGGTGGAGTCCAGGGCACAGGAGGCCTAAACTTTCCTTGTTGGGCCTGGAGGAGCATTCCTGCTCATCCTGGTCCCACAAGGAACGTAAAAAACTTACCTTGAATGGACTCTTCTGCTTCCGATTCTCTTCTGACAGGTCTTCACCTAGCGGGAAAACCACAGCAGCTTCCCCACATAGGCTGGAATTAAAATTGCAGTTGGGACCCAATGAATTTATATTTGAAGAAGGACCCTCCCGACTTTGGGCAGACACTTGTCCAGAAGTGCAGGTAATAATCGGAAACGACGGGGTCCAGACGGGATATTGGCGTGTAAGTCTCCCAGTGGATTTAAACTGCTTACCTGCTCAGTTGCGCTGGGTGAGTAGGGTTAAAATTCACCCCATTGTTATTTTACCCAGAGATTAAACGTCGTTTCAGTGGGAAAAGATTAATTTTTTTTTCAAGAAATGATTTGGAGTGAATGATTTGTGCATTAGTAAGAGGGCAGCTGGGATGACGATTTTTTTTTTCTTTGGTTGTTAGAACATAAGAACATAAGAAATAGGAGCAGGAGTAGGCCAATCGGCCCCTCGAGCCTGCTCCGCCATTCAATAAGATCATGGCTGATCTGATCCTAACCGCCAATCTACTATCTATCACAGAACCATCTCCTGCATCTAACAGAATTGCACACACGAAATAGGAGCAGAATCAGGCTACACAGTCCCTGGGCCCGCTCCACTACCCACAGGGCCATGACCGATCCGAACCTAGACTCATGTCCAAATTCCTGCCCGCTCCCCGTAACCCTTAATGCCCTTTACTTCTAGGAAACTGTCTATTTCTGTTTTAAATTTAATTAATGTTGTAGCTTCTACAGCTTTTTGTGGCAGCATATTCCATGGACCTACCACCCTCTGAGTGAAGTAGTTCCTCCTCATCTCAGTTTTGAAAGAGCAGCCCCTTATTCTAAGACTATGTCCCCTAGTTCTCGTCTCACCCGTCATCGGGAACATCCTCCCCGCATCCACCCGATCCAACCCCTTCACAATCTTATATGTTTCAATAAGATCGCCTCTCATTCTTCTGAACTCCAATGAGTAGAGTCCCAATCTACCCAACCTCTCCTCATATGACCACCCCCTCATCCCCGGGATTAACCGAGTGAACCTTTTTTGCACTGCCTCGAGAGCAAGGATGTCTTTCCTTAAGTAAGGACACCAAAACTGTATGCAGTATTCCAGGTGCGGTCTCACCAATACCTTGTACAACTGAAGCAATACCTCCCTATTTTTATATTCTATCCCCCTAGCAATGAAAGCCAACATTCCATTTGCCTTCTTAATCACTTGCTGCACCTGCATACTATCCTTTTGAGTTTCGTGCACCAGGACCCCCAGATCCCTTTGCACTTCAGTACTCTCCAGTTTCTTGCCATTAAGATAATAAATTGCTCTAGGATTTTTCCTGCCAAAGTTCATTGGATTCTTGCTGCTCCATGCTTCAGGTTCTCCTGATGTTTTAAAATATGTTTTTGGGATGTGGGCAACACTGGCAAGGACACATTTGTTGCTCACCCCTAGTTGCCCTGAGAATATGATGGTGAACCTTCTCTTTGAACTGCATTGTTGATGGCACTTCCACAATGGATCATACGCTGCCCCTGAACCTCTACCCAGGCCACTGTGTATCCATCTGTCAGAGATTTTTATTTTTTGCCTCTAATCACTGTAGGGAAGCTCTTAACCTCTGCTTTGCACGGCCCCCCCCCCCCCCCCCCAATGGTGTGTCTGCTATTGTAAGGAATCATGGGGGGAAATCTATGCCCTACCATTCATGATACAGCAGGTTAGCACACTGGTGCCTTGCACTTCTGTGTCGTCATCCAAGAATTATGTTTTTCTCCCCTTCTGTCCTGAATACCCTGTCTTATGCTGAAGCATGGTTCCACACAGGCAGTGGTTACTTTCTGATACCTTGGCCATGTTTCCATTCATCTTGTGTGAACCCAGAAAATGAGGCTGGCAGGCTATTTGACCATGCATTACATTACAGTTGAGCCTGACCCTGTCCTCACCCAACAAACACATACACATATTTTCCAATCGGGAGCAGGAAGCCCTGGCTGAATTGTCATGCTCCTTGTTGCTGTTCCAGCTGAAATCAGCTTGCTCAGCATACACAATCGCTCAAACCTAGGAGATCTGAAAGGATCACTTGTCAACTAAGTATGCAAGAATTAAAATTTTAGTAACATGAACAACTTTTGTCATTTGCGATTTAGCTGATTGACCAATGAAACCTCGCTAGAGATTCTGGTTCCAGGAGAATGCCAGACGGCATAATTAGCTGGAAATGTGTCGCTTAAAGCTGAACTTCGGCTCGTAACGTCATAACAGCAGTGGGTGAATGGCTGTATTTTAACTTGTCCCTTTCTAATTGTTAGGACAGGAAGACACACTAAAGATGACCAGAGCTTTTTACAAGGATGCTGCAGCCTGTATAATTATGTTTGATGTGACTTCTGAAAAATCCTTTCAATTCTCTAAGTTGCTAAAAGAAGTAGTGGATTCAGATGTATGGGATGATGACGGGCTGCCAATTCCTTGCATCCTTCTGGCTAATAAGGTATGGTACCTGAGCTGAATCTAGGGGTACTTCAGGTAGTATTAATTAAGGGAATATGGAGCTGAATTTCATGTTCTTCACTAATTTTAGTAAAAGAAAGAATATATGAATCTCAAATAAGTTAATCCATAATTCCCTCTGGGGCTAATAAGACGAAGGCAGGCACCCAGTGCACTGAAGCTCAGAGTGCTCCCACGTGAGTGATGAGCACAAAGGTAGTTATGAGCCAGCACAAAAATTGTCTGGTAGCCTCATTATGACCCCAGTTTCTTTATAAATGAGGCATCATCCTCATTATGTGGCTGGAGTGTCTGAGCACTACTCCAGCCATACAAAGTTCATCTTTAACAGGTGCTGAAGTGGAGACCACCATACAAAATTTAAAAGTAATAAATTCCGGCATCCATACCCTTTGCTTGTCCTGGTACCAATGCCTCCCCTATTCCCTCTGCACCTCCTCCGCCAGGAAAATGCCTGGCCGCCCAACAATTTGGCCTTTATGCTCCCTCTGTGTCATTAAAAACCCTGCAGGAATGCCATAAGGTTATGCAATGAGCTTATCTGGGATGATCATGTGAGGTTAGCTCTTTCATGCGCACCTGAACAGTGTCAGCACTTTTCGGTGGGCGCCATCTTATCAGCCCGTCTAGGTATCAGTGGGAAATGAGTCTGATTTGAGGTTAGCCTTCTCATAAACGGTGAATACAATTTTTTATTCATGTCGATTTGTTTGCTAAATTTAGTGAAGGTCCCTGTGAACAACTGTGTGTTTATCATAGGGCTTCACACATTAAGGGCTGTTTTGGGACAGGACAAAACTGAATGTTATAATGGGCTCTAGTTTGACAAAGTTTAAAGAAACACACTCCTTTAAGGTCACAAGTTGATTGTTTAAAGTTAGGTGAAGAATGGAGGGATTGGAGCGTGCAGTGGGTTATTCTTTCCCTCTCTGGAGCCTGGATTTGATTTCAGCCCAGATTAATGGGTGAAACTCTCTTCTCCCTGCTGGCAGTCTAAATCCAGTGGGCACAAGATCACAGCAGAGTACTACTCAGAATCAGAAGCAAAGAACTGAAGAAATTTTAGGAGCAGGAAAGGCTACTTGGACTAAAAAAAACTGCCAATTTTCATAGATCAACCCTAGCCTTTTCACAATATCACTCGATCAGTCTTCTCACTGGAAGCATATTCAATTGTCTCTTGAACACGTACACTTCCAAAAGTTTTCTTGCAGCATTGACCAAGTTCCGTTGACTGGCCTCTCACAGGGGTTTGCACTTTTTCTAGTTTTATTCCCTTTTCTATCCTGAAGGCACTGACTCTTGTTAGGTGTAGTTCCATGGGCACCAGTAGCTCTCTGATACCTCAGCCAAGTGGTGAGTCTTCATGTATGTGCCTAGACAGTGAGTATAGGCAGGCTATGCCATCATGAAGGGCATCGCTGCCAAGCCAAATTCTTTCCTCACACGATGTCTGTAATATATGTGGGTAGAACAAATGAAGGACAGAGACACTATGAGTTGCTAGTCCATGTGCTTGCTTTATTAGGCCAGAGAGAACTGAGCATGCTCATACCAAACCATGTGACAATACATTACACTGCTTTCCCCTTAAAAAAATGTACATATTCCCCTCTCAAATACAACAAAACTATGGTCCCACCTTTCCCAGCATTACATGTACCACAGAACAAAAGCTCCTGGCTTTTTTTCTTTTAAATGAACTACAAATCCAGTTTAATAACAGGTTTGCGGAGCCTTCCTGATCTTACAGAAGGATTTGGTGTTGAACCAATTTTCAGGCTGTTTTGTTTTGGTTCCGAACTCAAAGATGATCCTGTTTCTATCTCAGACTTGTTTGAACCCGGTACTTCAGTTACTGAAGTCTGAACGGAGTCAAACTCATGTATGAGTTCATGATCAAGTGGTTCAAGATCACTGTCCAATCCAGGCCAGTAAACAAAGCTTCTTGCAATTGATTTCATATTGACGATCCCTGTATGTTCAGTATGAAGTTTGGCCAGAATTCTATCTCTCAGAGAAGTAGGTACCACCACTCTGTTTCTCCACTTGATAGAACCTTGCTCACAAGACAATTCAGTACGGCGGTTATGGGGTCGTTTCAATTCTGTGTCCATATACTGATCAGTACATCCATTCAAGGTGTTTTCGTACACTCTGTTCAGTAATGAGTCCTTTTGAGTCTCATCTGTAATCTCAGTTGCATTCACAGGAAAGTCTTTGGTAACTGCACCTAGCGTGAAAATAGCACCTTCACTCCCAACACGAGTCTTCATGTGGCAACCTGGACAAGGCATCTGCGATTGCGTTCTGCTTTGAAGTGCAATATTCAATCGTGTAGTTATATTATGGCAACAACACTGCCCAAAGTTGCATTCTTGATGCGGCCATTGCAGGGATGGCAGATTTGGGCCCCAATATTGCTAGGAGCGGTTTGTGATCGGTTACCAGGGTAAACTTTCTGCTGATCAGGAACTGTTGGAGTTTCTTGATTCCAAACACTATGGCGAGTGCTTCCTTTTCAATTTGCGCGTAGTTTCTTTCACTCTTCATGAGGGTTCGCAATGCGAACGCGATTGGTTTCTCTTGGCTGTCATCCATTACGTGGCTTACGACAGCTCCCACACCATAGCTGGAAGCATTACATGCTAAATTAAGCTCACGCTCTGTGTCATAGTGCACAAGTAGAGCATCGCTAGAGAGACTTCTCTTACAAGCGTCGTAAGCTTCCTGTTGCATTTTCGTCCACTTCCACTGGACATCCTTCTTGACGAGCTCGTACAATGGTCGCTAACTCAGGTAAGAAAGGTGCGTAGTACTGGACCATTCCAAGGCAAGATCTTAACTCAGACATGTTCTTCACTGGTTGCAAGCCATTTGCATCAACTTTCAGACCAAGGTACACAACCTCGGGCTGCACAAAAGCACATTTGCTCCTTTTCAATTTGACATTGTGGGCATTCAACCTTTGAAGCACTTTATCTAACACTTCTAGATTTTCTTCCTTGCTGCTTGTTGCGATCAGCACATCGTCTTGATTGCAATTTGGAACTCCTGCAAAATCTTATCCATCGTAGCCTGGAAGATTTTGGGGGAGGACTTTACACCATATGGCAGCTTGGTGTATGAGTACAGTCCCTTATGTGTGTTGATGGTGAGATACTGTTGATTCTCTTTGTCAACATTCAGCTAAGCGTAAGCATGCAACAGGTTAACCTTTGACCCAGAGAGTGCTGCATACAAATCTTGCGATGTAGGTAACGGGTACTGCTCATCGTCTAACTGCTTGGTTGATAGCAACTTTGTAGTCACCGCACAAGCGTACAGTTTTGTCTGCTTTGGGCACTACCACAATCGGGGTAGCCCATTCACTTTTGTCAGTTTTTACTAGCACTCTGTTCTCTCTGAGCTTTGCTAGCTCTTCCTCCACCTAACTTTTCAACACAAAAGGGACTGGCCTTGCCTTACAATAAACAGACTTCGCATTGGACTTGATGCGGATATGCGCGTCATACCCAGTGATGCCCTCATAACTGTCTGTGAACATGCTTTCGTACTTGTTCAGCATTATGTCGAGTCGCTTCTTTGAAATATCTACATTGAAGATGTTTTTCCAGTCTAGTTTTAACTTTCTCAGCCAGTCTTTGCCCATGAGGGTTGGCCTGTTGTAGCTCGCAAAGACAGGTTGTTAAGAGCTACAATGTACTCACTGATGGTTTCACTCTGTTTTTGGTTTCTGGTACCAAACTTATAGCTCTCTGCTATTTCTAATGGCTTTGGTTCGAAATGGTCCTCGAGTTTCTCGACAATGTCTTCAAACGACGCATCCTTCGCTTTCCCTGGCACGAGTAGGTTTGTCAACGTTCCGTAGACATCTGGCCCGATCTCCGTTAGAAAAATTGCTTTCTTCCGTTCACGAATTACTTTATTTTGAGCTTGAACATTCTCATCGGCACCTTCGGTCTCAATAATGTTATTGGCCTTAAAAAAAAATCTCCATCCGCTCAATGTAAGAACTGAATGGTTCATGAGCTTGGTCATACATGCCGAGGCTTCCGATGAATCCTGTAGGCGCGGTCATGATTGTCCCGATCCCATCGAACAGTGACTCAGCACGCTACCTATGTACCTGTGAGAATCAACGCCACTGTTGCTGTGTATACATACACGCGAAGGCGAAGCACAGATGATTCTGCATGAGCATTAACGGTAAAACATCGTAAAAATTCAGTTTAGTTGTCACAAATTTGTCCACTCGAATGTTGAACACTGTGTCCTTCCATGATCCCTAAAAATGGCTTTGGGATCCCATCCTTGTCGCCAAAATGTATTATATGTGGGTGGAACAAATGAAGGACAGAGACAGGATGAGTTGCTAGTCCATGTGCTTGCTTTATTAGGCCAGAGCGAACTGAGCATGCTCAGACCAAAGCATGTGACAAACCATGTGACAATACATTACTATGTCCACACGTATGCACCTTTCCGCAGGAGCCACTAAATAGTTATCACAAGTGGGGTCCGTCTCTGATATATCCTCTCCCTGGTCCTGGGGCAGTTGAAGCCAGTTGTTGCAGTCCGAACCAACTCGCTGGCTGAGATCGGTTACCTCAACACAGATTAGTGAATGGAACCTGAGACCTTCCTGCTTTTATCAACTGAGCTACAGGGGCACCTATCACTGGGGGCCTTCATTTATTTTCCTATTTCCACCCCATGTACCTTTGTACAATCTTTTCTATCCCTTTCCTTGTGTTTTTTTCTAACTGTGCTGAGAGAATATGGGGGAGAAATTCAGTATCGCCCCATTTGGGGCGCAATTATCGGCCGGGCGCAAAGATTAGCGCCTGGCGCTAATTATCGCCACCGACTGCAAACTTGACTTTTATCGCCCCTGGAGGTGATTGGAGCGCTAAATCAGGCGCTTCACACCTGTCTTAAGGCGCAAAGGCCGAGGAGCGAGGCGCTACCTCAGAGCGCTGGCGAAGCTCATGTAATGTCAGTCAGCAATGGAACACACACACAATGGCACGGGCCAGTTCTTAAAGGGGATGGTTAATCTTGCTTTCCATCCACATCCTGCTCATTGCAGCCTTGAATCTCGGCCTGGAGAGACCTGCACATCAAATCTGCTGGAAAGAACAATGGAGAGTACCAGGCAAAGAGCTCAGAGTGCAGCCCCCACAGTCTCTTCTAAATCGATACAAGGAATGGCAAATCAAAATGAACCTGCAAAGTGCTGCTCAGTACCCAAAACTCCTTCACACAATGTTGAATCTCTCCAGAAGTCTCTCTCTCTCTCTCTCTCTCAGAATGCGTGGTTCAAAAATGGCACCAACAATAAAAGGCAGGAAGTGGTCACCTTTAAATAGCGCTCCCCCAGTCCCTTCATGACTGGAAAACGCTCCCCTCAACCTGTCGTTGCTAGCGTCAGGCGGTAAGGCAGGGGGCGCCACTCAATATCCGCTCCGGGGCGATACCGGGGCGTTGCGCACTCGAGTGACGTCATGACATGCAGGAGATCGTGGCGGTAGTGTTTAGCGCCGCCGCAAAATGTCTAGTTAATTTCGCAAGCGGCGCAAACTTCGCCGCGCCCAGGCGCTAGATGCTTTGCGCCCCATTAGCGCCCTCTTAAGGCGCTAACGGGAGGCGCAACCAACTGAATTTTTCCTCCAAATTATTGTCAAAATGTTGGAAACAGTAACTGAATTTATTTGAGGCGTCCCCACCCCTCAGTTATTTGTCTTACTATTTAGTAACTACTCGAGCGTTACCTCCCATCAATCGCTGTGCTAAAGGCAAACTAGTGGTAAATTTCAAAAATTTTAATTATTGCCCAAATTTCTATTTTGAATGATCTAGAATTCTTTTATCATTGTGAAACCTGAGTGAAAGGCTAAACCCCATGGTTCAGAACACCACCAATGTTGAAAAGATAAGGTATATCAAGAAGTAGTGATCAGGTAGTACCTGTTGATTGCTGGAGTAAGGGTAGGTTGAGGGAGTTAAGGAATTCCACAGTTTTGAGTTCCTAGGAAAGAATATGATAGTTGAGATTGACCAACCTGTAGATTTTATTTCTGTAACGCTGCATAAATATTGCTTTTTCAGTGTGATTTACCAGTGTGGTCAATGTCGAAGGATGCAGTAGACCAGTTGTGTAGTGATGGTGACTTTGTGTGTTGGAAAGAGATTTCTGTCAAAAGGAACGAACAGCTGGAAGAGTCTGTCAGGTAATGAGAAGCAATGTGTAACATAACTGACATATGAGAGTGAGAAGCTCAAAAGCTGCTGAGAAAAAGTGACAAATGTAACGTGTCCATATCAATTTAAAGAAGCTGGATGCCATCATTTTTGTTGTTGTGAAAATGTTTTTTTCCATTTTATTTTCCAATTTTCTTACCAATTCCTACATTAAAACAGTGACTACACTTCAAAAGTATTTTATTGGCTGTAAAGTGTTTTGGGGACATGAAAGGGGCTATATAAATGCAAGTCTTTCTTTCTTTTCATTTTCCCCTTCCTCACCTGAGGCTGCGGATGGGACAAGCAGCCTTTTTGTACCCTGCCTAAATGTTCATTCTTCATGTGTGAGCATAGATAGAGTTAGAGGCTATTCAACATGGCATTGCAGCTGAGGCTAACCTGACTTCTACATGCATGCATCTTCCAACAGTAATTACCGGAGGTTTCACATCAGTTGGTTCAGGGAAAAGGGACAGGAATTCTGGTTCTGATTCCTGAGTTCCCTTCTTATTATACATTTGCATTTATAAACTCCGCGGCTCCTTTTGATCTCTGATCTGCAGAATATCAAACTTTTTTCTTCTTTTTTTCTCTAGCTCAATGTTGCATTGCAAATACATTATCATTCTAAATTCTCAATTAATTCAGACTGGATGTCGGTTCTGTTAAATATTCTTTCTAGGACAAAACTGTTACCGTTTCCTCCTTCTTGGGTTTGTGAATTTTGATAAGGAACTATAGCTGATTTTTTCCCCCTCCCTAGTCCAGGGATACTGAAACCAGTTGTAGTCTTCCACTGCCACACTGGCCGAGACTCAGGCTGCGGATTGAACCTAGACATTCCCTTGCTGTACAAAGTGAATTTTCTGCTGCGCGTGCTCCTGGGGTGGGAATGGTGTGCAACAAGCCATTCACCCTACTGCTTCAGCACAGCTTTTCCCACTGTTACTTCCACATTCAGCCCTCAATATGTAATTTTGAAACTCCCCATGCAGCGAGCTGTCGCTGGGAGGTGGGATTTCTTGTGCTGAAGCAACTAGTTAAAGGCCGGCAGGAGCTGAACCTGAGCCTGTGATGGCAGCGCTTCTCTGATATTGCCAGGTATCTGTACCTGGATTTATAGTTGCTTGGATAATGACAGATGCAGGCAGTCTCCCTTTGGTGCAAATGGATCTTCCTGGCATCCTTTCTTTGGTCTTCTTCCAACAAACTCAAGGAGAGAGCAGTCTTGAAAGCAGTATCCAATACTTTAATTAAATTGCAGCAACCATAAATGGTCCAGACCAGCTTTAACATCAGCACTTTCCGAAAGGCCGCAGCTTCTGACTGGCCTTTAACGCACATTGTGAATGGGTAGGTTGAGCGTACTCTGCACACTCTGTATATAAATGAGATTTTGTGCTCAGCTCCGTCATTTAGCTATTTGCATAAATGTAATCATTTAAATTAAGTTCTTGCACATTATGCAGAGAGAACCAGGTGTAGAATTCCAAGCTGCTGCTCATTCACTTCACACCAGCAAGACCATTTGTTCACATCAGAATTTTTAGCTTGAATATGACGCAGTGTGCTGTTTTGCATTCACCAACTGCACCAACCAGGTTAACCCCAACAAAATATAACATTTAAAATATTAAGTGTCTCTTTAATTGTGTTTTTTTTTGCTTGTTTGATAGGTGTCTGATTGAAGTTGTTCTGGAAAGAAGCAAAAATCATTTTCAACCTGTTCAAGAGCATGCACCGCATATTCAAAAATCTCCAGCGAGGAGCCACTGCTGCAATTCTTAAGTAATGAAAACAACAAAAGAGAGAGAGACCAGAACTTGGAATGGTGCGATTGACAGCAGGCCTGCTCCGGTACTTGTATCAGACAGCCTCTGCTACCTGGACACGTCCATACATAGTTTAGTCGCTTTCAATCAGATACATTTTTAAAAGCAATCACAGAACTTTGGTGAAAGGCAGATATATCTTTTGTAATGTCTTTGGAAGTTATGTTTTGATTCCTTTTGATTCTAAACGATCATGAAAATACTTTTCTCGTGCTTTCCCTTGAGCGAGCAGCATGTGGAAATGGCTCAAAATCTGCTGTTGACCAATTTAACCATTTTGCCCCTTATAAAGACAAAAGAAATTTAATGAATGTAAAAATCCTCCAAGCAAGGACAGTATATGGCCATTTTTGCTGGCTATCCCTAATATGAATACCTGAGATACATATATTTTTGTCATAAAATTGTGCCACATGTATCCATTTGGTTCAGTTGGTAGACATTTGGATCCGATTTTAACTGGGGTCAGTTTCCAGCGGGTGAGAAAACTCACCCATTGCAGCAAAAGAGAGGCCCCGGATATTCCAACTCCAGGCTGGAAGCAGTGCAAATTTACACGGCCCAGAGGCTGCCTACCGAGAGGTGAGCGCGCGGGATTGTCTGCCAAGCTATCCCACTCATGTTCCCACGATCGGGGGGAGGCGTGATTGTAGCAGGAGAGGCCTAAGATTTCCATGTGTGACCCGGAGGTGCACTCCTACTTATCTTTTTGGGCCTTTTCTGGCCCCACTCCACTTCCACATTGGGAAACCTGCCGTTTCCCACTCTGGCCTAATCGGGTGACGTAATCGGGATCTGACATGGATATGTTAAAAAAGACCCCACCGACTTTGGCTGGGTTCCTTGATGCCTGCTCAGGAGAGCAGGTTAAAATACAAGCCTGTCACCTGCCAGTGGCTCAGGTGCAGGGAAGTAACTTTCCACCTGCTCAGTTTTCACTGGGCCGGTAGGGTTAAAATCGACCCCTCCATGTTTTTGAGAGTGCTTTAACTAGATAAGCTTTCGGTAACGTGTCCACGACAATAAAGAGAACAACTTTTCTGTCAACAGCTTTAGATACTAGAAATTACAGTTGAAAACCAGGATGTGTGTATAGTGTAAGCAGCCATTTGTTGAACAATTTGATTTCCTCACTGCACTGCTCTGTCTAATGGCCCATGCACAAGAAGCTTGTTAGCAGTGTGAAAATGATCATCAGAGCAGATATGCGCTGATTGGCTGATTTATCCATTTTGTGAAGTGTGAATCTGACTGAACCCGGCTGAAACTGCTGGTTTGATGGATAGGTGCCACTCATAAATAAAAATGGGCAAATTTTCAACACTTCTACTAAAGGAAGAAATTATACTCCATCGAGTGTTGTCAACAGGAAGAAGTGACCAGAGAGTAAACAGTACCCTGAAAGGGTGGAGTGAAAACTAGAAGGGAATCACTCTCTGAGAGGGGTCTAATGCCATGCACTGTCTATGACTGGTTACAGAGTGGCAGTGACAGAGTCTGTCTTTGTCAGCAATGGTGTGCAGCACAGGGAATACATAACCTATAAAAAAAAGACACATTACAGCAGAATGTATGATGTTGCCTTCGGGACACAATTCAAGGTCTGTATACACGTGCACCATGCAATAAAAGCAAATTAATTCTAAGAAATTACATGAAGCAATCGCTCCTCGTTCATGAAACATCTGACAATAGGAAGGCTCAGTCTTTTGCGTCTGTAAAGCAATCTATTATGCGGCTAAGCCCCAAACAAACTTAAAGGAAAAATCAGATGAATGCAAGTGTTGCAGTACAATTTCAATAACCTCCAGGCTGTCATTGATCAAAAATAAAAGGCTAAATACACCAGGTGGCAGACAGAAATGGTGGCAGAGTCCAATGCCATCCTTTTTGGCACTGCCAGAGAGGTTTTAATTACAATGAAGAGCATCCTGATGCAAGTGGCAGCTCCAGAACGTTTGCACATATTCCACAGAACACAGAGCCTTCCTGACACATCATTTCACCAACATGTTGAGGAATGATCTTCTGGGGCTATACACCCTGGTGGCTGGGTATCTGTAGGCGGCTCTGTATCCATGGTGCTGCCTTATAAACCCGGCTTCCCAGGTTGCCTGCTGCTCCTTCTTGTCTTCTAACACGTAAATGATAATGACGGGAATCTACATGGGGGGGAAAACCATTTTGCAGCATCCCCTTAATTTTAGGGAAATTTTCCAAAAAGAAATACTCTTGAGGAAGACTTCCAAATGAATCTAGGCACCTCCAACATAAAGAGCCAAAGAATTTTGACAAAAGAACAATCCAAAGTAAAGTTATTAGCCTTTATCTATCACCACAAGAAAACACAGCAAATCACCTTTACGACCCCAGCATCAGCTTTCTTCAGCTGCTGCTCTAAGTTACCCCTGTTTTCTCGTGGCATCATTTAGATCCTGAAGTGTAAACGTCAGACTTGGCAGGAGCGTAAACAGACGATAGATGATTTGTCGTCCATTGTACACCTAACCTGATTTTCCTTTCTATTGATTTCAAAGTTGAAAGTTCAGCCCATGATGTCATCCTGGTTTAAAACCCACCTTTTGCCTGGTTGCACCTGAGATAAGTGGATTTATCGTACGCACTCCTTCACTTCCAGCAGAACTTAGGGTAGAACTTAAAGGTGGCGTAAAACTTGTGTATCCTGTCTAACTCCTAAATTCCAACCAACTCCATCCCCCAGTTACATCCACTACATTTACACCCTGTCGAACCACTGAAATTTCCGGGTAGTTGATTTTTGCTTGGGTATGGTTTTACAGGTTCTTATAGCCATTCCGTTTCTCACCCACATCCCAGTGACCATCAGCAGGCAATTTGATTGTGGGACATAAGTCTGATTCTGATTGTGCCTGATCCTGTCCTGTCCATTCTTCACCTGATGTCCACACATGCTCACTTTCCAGAAAGAAAAGTGAGAAGTCGCACAACACCAGGTTATAGTCCAACAGTTTTATTTGAAATCACAAGCTTTCGGAGCTGCTGCTCCTTCGTCAGGTGAAGTGAAGGAATACGAATTGGCAAAGCATATATAGACGATTCGTATTCCTTCACTTCACCTGATGAAGGGGCAGCAGCTCCGAAAGCTTGTGATTTCAAATAAAACTGTTGGGGGGAAAAATTCACTTGGTTGCGCCTCCCGTTAGCGCCTTAAGAGGGCGCTAATGGGGCGCAAAGCCGCTAACGCCCGGGCGCAGCGATGTTTGCGCCGCTCGAGAACTTAACTTGAGATTGTGCGGCGGCGCTAAAACTTACCGCTGCGACCACCTGCGCGCGCAGATTGTGACGTCATTCCATGGTGCAACGCCCTTGTGGCGCCCCGTAGCAGAAATTGAGTGGCGCCCCCTGCCTTACCGCCTGGCGCTTCCAACGACCAGAAGACTGGAACGCTATCAATCGCTGTGGGGCTGGGGGATGCGCTATTTAAAGGGGGCCTCTTCCTGTCTTTTATTGTTGGTGGCATTTTTGAACTACGCATTCTGAGAGAGAGAGGGAGAGACTTCTGGAGAGATTCAACGTTGTGTGAAGGAGTTTTGGGTACTGAGCAGCACTTTGCAGGTTCATTTTGATTTGCCATTCCTTGTATCGATTTAGCAGAGACTGTGGGAGCTGCACTCTGAGCTCTTTGCCTGGTACTCTCCATTGTACTTTCCAGCACATTTGATGTGCAAGTCTCTCCAGGCCGAGATTCAAGGCTGCAATGAACAGGATGTGGATGGAAAGCAAGATTAACCATCCCCTTTAAGAACTGGCCCGTGCCATTGTGTGTGTGTTCCATTGCTGACTGACATTACATGAGCTTCGCCAGCGCTCCGAGTTAACGCCTCACTGCTCGCCCTTTGCGCCTTAAGAGAGGTGTGCAGCGCCTGCTTTAGCGCTCCACTCACCTCCCGGGGCGGTAAAAGTGAAGTTTCCTGTCAGTGCCGATAATTAGCACCAGGCGCTAATATTTGCGTCCGGACGATATTTGCGCCCCAAATGGGGCGCGACCTAATTTCTACCCCTTGGACTATAACCTGGTGTTGTGCGACTTCTCACTTTTGTCCACCCCAGTCCAACACTGGCATCTCCGCATCATTTCCAGAAAGAGTAATTGGATAATGTTTAGGAATTTGAATCTAGCTTGATGCCCCCTTTCCAGTACCCAGGCCAATTTGCAGCAGTCCTTTACTGCCTGGGCTGAGATCAGTTAACTCAGCACATACTGGGGATTGAACTTAGAACCTCTCTGATTCATTTTGGTTAATATTACACTGGGCAGCGTATTTACTAAGTCATCCATCAGAAAGTCTACACAGTAATTAGGGTGAATCTGTGATAGATGTTTGCAAGCTACAGTGGTTTCACTTCAACTTTCCATTCATCCTTAATTCCTCAAAACTCAGATTTTGTATATTTTGATTTGGGCTTTCTGAAATCTTAAGAAACATGTTTTCACTTCCTAGATTTTCAGTTTCGTTCTTAATTAAATTTCCTTTTTACTTTGAGAGCATGAAGAATAACAATTATAATTGTTTCTCAAAAGGGCAGCAATCACATAATTTATTTTTTCTTCAGGAGAACTGAAAGTGAATTATTTGCAATAAATGATTTGTTGAAACAAGGAGGAATTACAGTATTTTCTTTATGTGAGTGCAGTAAAGCTTCTGCATTAAATACAGAATACATCATCAAATTGGATGGGTCAGATTTTTCTCAAAATTTACTCTGGTTAATATATTGGTGCAGTTTCTTATAAATTTTGATTACACAGCATTTGAAGGAGCCAACTGACACAAGGGCCTGAATTTTAATACTTTGGCGGGTTCGGATTGGATGCGGTTGAAAAACCCGGGAGAACGGGATTCCCGCAGGCCCTGATTTGTATTTTAAACCTCTGTTTCCCACCTACAGCCACCCAGATGGAAAGGTTGGCTGGCCGCAGGCGGGTAGGTCTGCAGCACCTGGCCGCACAGAGGAGGGAGGGAGGGAGGGATGAGGGCTGGGGATGATCATCGGGGGTGCCGGGGGCTGATCGCGTGGTGACCGGAGGAGCATTGGGGGCTGGGGCCGGAGCCGGAGGAACATTGCGGGGGCCGGGGACTCATCGCGTGGGGGCTGGGGGGGTCGGAGTAGCATCAGGGAGGAGAGGTAGATGACATTGGGGGGCTGGAGGATAATGGGGGAGAGAGGTAGATGTCGTTGGGGGGCTGGAGGATAATGGGGGAGAGAGGTAGATGTCGTTGGGGGGCTGGAGGAGAATTGGTGAAAGTGTGGGGGGAGGCTGGGAATGTAATTGGAGGCCTGGGGGGGGGGAATCAGAGGTCTGGGGGGGTGGGGGGTGGGGGTGGGGGTAGTCTCTGATTGCGGGGTGGTGGGTTAGATAGGGATGCTGGATATTCAGGGAGTAAGTGTAAAGACACTTACCTCCTGGATCCAGCAGTCCTCGCCTTCCATAGCTGGTGGGTTTCCCGAGGCCTGCAAAACCCGACCAGCCACTGTTAAATTTAAAATGGTGGTTAAATCTGAGGCACGCCATCCTCATTATAATATTTAAATGGCCGACCCGCCTCCTGGGAGCGGGTTGGCTGCCTGTCCCTGTCCCGCCTCTGTTAAAACTGGAAGTGGGTTCAGGTTGGGAATCAGATTTTTAACACTTTAACCGACTCCAACCCACCCGTTTTTTTGGGGGGGGTTAAAATTCCCTCCCAGGTGTGGGGTGTTTGAAAGCTCATCTGTCAATAGCAAAAAAACATTGTTGTGGGACCAAAACAAGGGAAAAGAAATTCAGGGACCAGAACTGTGAGGTCTGAGGTGCCCCTGATATTGGGCCTCGGATCTCATTGTAATGGAGCTGGTTTGGTGCAACAGCCAGCCAGCGAGGACTGGAGAAGAGTAGAGAAAAAGCGAGCCGCTGCTAGTGTCGCAACGGTCCTCAGGTAAGTGGGTTCAGGTGTTGGGTGTGTGCTGGGGAGGGGTGAGACAACACAGGGCCGGTGGCCAGGGGCCAGGGCCACGTGTCGGGTCAGTAGGGCCTGGAATCGCAAGGCCGGAGATTAGGGGGTCCGGGGATCTGGGATGTCGGGGGAGGGAGATTGAGGGCCAGGAGTGGGGGTTGATCGGGGGTCAGGAGAGGAGGCTGGATGGAGGGTGGGGGGGCCGGAGGAGGATCAAGGTTGGGAGCATTAGTGATCAGAAGGGACTTAAATGCGGGTCAGGAAAAGCATTCCTGCTCCTCCTAGCTCCACAATCAGGTAAATTACTTAGCTTCTTTGTTGCAGGCGATCCCTGGGGCTGGTTTTCCTGAGCGCAGCCGGCGATGGTGCTAGCTGCCTCAGGGCAAACCAATCTTGGAGAGGGGACCTCAAGGATTGCAAATGCTACACTCTTGTTGAAAAAAGGGGAGAAGCATAAACCTGGCAATTACAGATCAGTCAGTTTAATGTCGGTGGTGGGGAAGCTTTTAGAAACAATAATCTGGGAGAAAATTAACAGCCACTTGGACAAGCACGGATTAATAAAGGAGAGCCAGCATGGATTTGTTAAAGACAAATCGTGTTTGACTAACTTGATTGAGTTTTTTGATGAGATAACAGAGAGGATGGATGAGGGCAGTGCAGTTGATGTTGTGTTTATAGACTTTCAAAAAAGGTTTGGTCAAGTATCACATACTAGGCTTGTTAGCAAGATTGAAGCCCATGGGATAAAAGGGGCAGTGGCAGCATGGATACAAAATTGGCTAAGGGATAGAAAGCAGAGAGTTGTGGTGATTGGCTGTTTTCCGGACTGGAGGGAGGTATACAGTGGCGTTCCCCAAGGTTCAGTACTAGGATCACTGCTGTTTTTGATATACATTAATGACTTGGACTTGGGGGTACAGGGCACAATTTCAAAATTTTCAGATGACACAAAACTTGGAAGTGTAGTAAACAGTGAGGAAGATAGTAATGGACTTCAAGAGGACATAGACAGGCTGGTGGAATGGGCGGACACATGGCAGATGAAATTCAACGCCGAAAAGTGTGAGGTGATGCATTTTGGTAGGAAGAAAGAGGAGAGACAATACATGCTAAATGGTACAATTTTAAAGGGGGTGCAAGAAGAGAGGGACCTGGGGGTGTTTGTGCACAATTCTTTGAGGGTGGTAGGGCAGGTTAACAAAGCAGTTAATAAAGCAATAATCTCTGAATTAATAAGTTCTGACGAAAGGTCATTGACCTGAAACATTAACTCTGTTTCTCTCTCCACAGATGCTGCCTGACCTGCTGAGTATTTCCAGCATTTTCTATTTTTATTTCAGATTTCCAGCATCCGCAGTATTTTGCATCTGAGTAATAAAGCATATGGGATCTTAGGTTTTATAAATAGAGACACAGGCCTCGATTTTAATAGCCCTGAGGAGGCAGGTTTGGAGGCGGGTCTGTAGCGAAAATCGGAAAAAATGGCTTTAGACACCCACCTCCATCCCACCCCCACCCGATTTTCGTGAGTGTCTGTTCAGCCACTCCCAAACTGACCTGACTGGAACCGGTGGGACAGGTAGTTAAGGCAGTTAAGAGCCTGTTAACTGCCTTGCTAATCCTATTTTGATAGTGGTTTCCCATTTTCATGCTTCTGGCTCCTGTTTCCCGACTTGTCAGAAACAGGCCAGCTTCAAGGAGATGAGTTGCTGGAGGACATGATTTATATTCATTGGTGGAGCACTTTAAAAGCGCCCCTGAAACATGGCTGACATTCAAATGCAACAACTTTGCTGTTGTAGGTATGAGATAAGATTTTGCACATCTACTGACCTTGTGACTGTTCAAGCTGACAGCCATCTGCAGTGTGACCTGAATGGAATAATTTCAGGCCACTTCGACTGTGTGCTTGCAAGCTTGTTGCCCCAAATGAAATCTATAGCAAGGGGATGGAAAAAATTTATGTCCTTTCATCCTGGTCCTCATAATGGGAGGAGCAGCAGCCGCGTGGCTCAGCGCAGATCTTCCTGGGAAGAGGAGAAGGACGAGGGGAGCCTTGCATGCCCTGTTGTGACCAATGCAGCATCCCTCCAGTTCACTGCTGCCCGTCAAGCAGGGTATGCACACTGCCATGCCACATTCGCATAAGCTTACTCCTCAACCATAGGTGGCTACCATATGGCTCTGTAATTGTAGGCGACACTTGTCCAACATCATACATCGTCTCTGCTATACCCGGTTATTTCCTATCACTTTCACCATCAGCATCAGCATTACAAAAGCAAGTCGCCCTGAGCCCTCAGTGTGCTTTTGCCATTTCCCATAACGCATAGGCCACACAATCAACTGGTTGCCATAATGTTTCTTTTACACATGACAAAAGGATCATAAACCAAGAACAGACAGATAAAAAAGACGAAACACCCACGTGAGTCTCCTTGTGACTATATGTGTGACGTAAGAAAACTACTAGGCACTTGGTCTAAGCATTAAACAAAGCTTTAATCAACTGTTTTTCAACATGGAGATCTAGTTGTGTCCTTCACTAGTTCCTGTTAAAGAATGTCCTGAGCAAGCTGGGCCCATGCCCGAGTATTTATACTCTCCCTGGACAGCGCCACCAGCAGGCTGCCCAGTATTATTTCATAAGTCATTTCCACATGAATGACTAGATTCATGTCAATGTGTTTAATCTTTCTCTTACGCATGCTTCTACGTGGTGCTTCCCCTGCGGCTTCAGCACTTGCTGACTAGGATGCTGCGCCTGCTTAGACGCCTTTGGCAGGCGTCCTCTGGGTTTGGGAGCCTGGGAAGGGTCTTCAAAAGTCTGCTCTTCCTGCGGCTGTGCAGGGGCTGAAACGGCCAGCTCAGTTGTCTCTGCAAAGTGGGTCTCTGACCGAGGGCTCCGCAGTGGCATGGTCGTGTGAGCGCTTTGAAAGGAGCCCACACATCCTTGTGTCCTGCCAACAACATCCTTCTCATGGGTCAGCCGCACCTCAGTGCTGGCAAGTGGCTGGAGAGCACCTTGCTGCACATCAGGGGGACCATGAGGACCCGTATCTGCACTGGCAGTCCTCATCACATGGACATCCATGAAGCTCTAGTCTCTCTGCTCAATAGCTGCCCATCGCTCCTCCAGAGATGACAATCTATTTTGAACAGTCACCATGTTTTCCTGACTCTGGTGACTTATTTCCTCCATGGCGGTTGCCATCCTGTCCATGGTGGTGCGTTCATGCGCCATTGCTTCCACCACAGCAGTGCTGATGTTACAGATGGACTCCTCCATTCTCTACATACTCGCACTAACCCTGGAGGCAAACCCTTCCAGAGACGCCTGCACTTGTTCCTGTATTTCCCGAGACGCTCTTTTTCTGGATGGCACCAGAGGCACAGCATCTGCATGTAGCTCAGCAGAGCTAGGAGAGTCCTGCGACCTACGCCGAGGACTCTCCACTGCTGTCGCTGTCTCCACCATCTGCTGATGCTCACTTGTGCGCTGTGATAGACCAGGTGGCAACACTACTCTAACTCGTGATGGCCCCACCGAGGTGTGCGTTGCTGCGCTGGTGCTGGGTGCGCTGAGTCCTGGTGACGCTGCTCCCTCAGAGGCTTCAGGTTCCTCTGGGAAGTAGTCTGGTTCTTCGTCCTGGATCATGGGGAGGGGGGCACTCGATGGTCCTGTGGGAGAGTAAAGGCATGATTTAGACATCTGATATTGATGTAGCAGACACATCCTTTTGAACAGATGATACAATGTGATTCTCTATGCACATCATATGCCATTGCAGTCAATCACTAAATGTCAATGAGAGGGATGAAACTCTATTATGTCACCAGCTTCCTCTAGTGTGCCCGTCTCTCCATCGCCCACTTCCAGGTCCTCGCCACCTCCAACAATTTCGTGTGCAGCCTCCTCAGCACTTGTCAATGTTGCTAGGGTAGGTGTACCTCCTCCAGTCAGTGCTCTCTCCCTCTTATTGTGGGTTATCTTTTCCTGCAAGGAGGGACACAAGCGAAGTTTCAACCACAGTGATGGAGTGAGTGTGAAGAATCCCTGCCATAGAAGCTTTGAGGGAGACGAAGATGGGGTAAGGTGCCAAGAGGAAGCTAGCTCCCTGTGCGTTGTTAGTTGTTGTCACTGCATGACAGTGAGAGTGAGTCTAAGGGGTGCATAGGCAGGATGCTGAAGTGATTCAGTGCAGAGACAGAGATGGATAGGTAAGGGTGCAAGGGAAGTAAGGGTAAGGTGGGATGTGGAGGAGCAGGCTTACAATGCAGAGTGCTGGTGATGAGAAGAGAAGGGAAGCAGATTGAAGGTAAGTGTGATGGGATACTCACTTTTTGAAACAGTTTCTCCTTATTTACTCTATCTAAACCCCTTATGATTGAATAAATGGACCTTGCGCTGACCTCCTCAGCAATGTGCAGCCAGGCTACCCTGGTCTGCTGAGGAGGCTTCCTCCGGCCATCCGGAGGGAAGAGAATCTCCCTGCGCCCTCTTACACCTTCGACAAGAACATGGAGGGACTCACCATTAAATCGAGGAGCTGCCATGCCTCTGGAAGAACTCATTGTGGCTGGAGCAACATCACTGAGTATCAGAATGCAGAAGAGAAAGGCTTAGGCTGAATGAGAGATTTAAAACCAGCTGCTATGATGATGTCATCAGAGGCGGCTAGCCAACTCGATCGCACTCATTGGACCGGCCAGCGCGCCCCAATGAACTCAGCAAGCTGATTAAATTAAAATCGGATATCCACAGCTGATCCCGCCGGAAGCGGCTCCGGAACCCGCCCACCACGCAACCCGACTCCAACCCGCCTCGGAAATAAAAATCGAGCCCATAGAGTACAAAAGCCAGGAAGTTATGCTAAACCTGTATAAAACACTAGTTCGGCCCCAGCTGGAGTATTGTGTCCCATTCTGGGCAGCACACTTTAGGAAGGACGTGAAGACTTTGGAGAGGGTACAGAAGAGATTTACTAGAATGGTTCCAGGGATGAGGGATTGCAGTTACGTGGATAGACTGGAGAAGCTGGGGTTGCTCTCCTTAGAGCAGAGAAGGTTAAGAGGAGATTTGATAGAGGTGTTCAAAATCATGAGGGGTTTAGATAGAGTAAATAAGGAGAAACTGTTTCCAATGGCTGAAGGGTCAATAACGAGAGGGCACAGATTTAAGGTGATTGGTAAAAGAACTAGAGGTGACATGGGTAAAACTTTTTTACGCAACGAGTGGTTAGGATTTGGAATGCGCTGCTTGAGAGGGTGGTGGATACAGATTCAATAGTAGCCTTGAAAAGGGAATTGGATAAATACTTGAAGGAGAAAAAATTGCAGGGATATGGGGAAAGAGCGGGGTGAGTGGGACTAACTGGATTGCTCTTCGAAAGAGCCGGCGCAGACTCGATGGGCCGAATGGCCTCCTTCTGTGCTGTACTATTCTATGATTCTGAGCAGGTGTTAGGCCCCTTATTTCCAAATGCAGAAGTACTAACGCCTGCCTCAGGTGTGAGCAAAGGACGCCTCTTGTTTGTCCTTACCCAACAAGGCGGGTGGCGCACTTCCTGCCTGCCACTTCGTGGCCTTAGGCGTCCGTTACAGGTGCAGCGTGATGCAATTTCTCAGCTAAGATTTCCTATTTGCCCTCATGCTGACTTTTTCAGTAAAATTATCAATAGGAAGAATTTCACCCCAATGGCTCGTCGTATAGTTGTACACACTGATACAGTAATGTTACAGGCTTCAGGCTCAGGGAGTTTTTTTGATGGTTGCTACTGGTGGGGATGGGCGGGAGTCGGTGAGGGATTGTCCAATCTTGTCTTGGTGTGAATTGCATTGGGTTGGTGTTCTTGAGGCACTTCAGGAAAAAAAGTGATATACTCCTGCTTCCCTATTAAGTTTGCCTGTAACTCTCTCCTGTGGTGGTTTGCTGGTGTGTTTGTGAGGGAATCTTGCTTTATATACCTCAAAAAGGAGGTTTGGGCTGAGGGGTAAATTCCCAACATTTGGTGGAAGCTGAACACCACTGGCAGATGCCCCATAAATACTTCATCTGCACAGGGAAGGGATAAACATATACAAGGACACATACATACAGAAAGAGACTGGAGCACACTCAAAGGAACTGACACACAGTGAGCCAGAAATACAGTAGGAAAGAGGTGCACATAAACAGATACACACAATTAAAGAGATAGAGAGAGGCACATACAGAGGGACAGAAAGAGAGAGAAACCGGCATATACAGTGACAGACACAAACACACATGCATGCCCATGTGAAAACATACACTCAGAGGGGCAGAGTGAGAGGCAGACAGACATAATTGGGGACGATTTTAACCCTACCCGCCTGGCGGTAACCGGGCAGGCGGGCAGTTAGAATCACCCGAGATACTGACCCGTCCTGAAGCCACCGGGAACCAACTGATTTGCAATTTTAACCTACTCAACTGAGCAGGCGGCAAGAATGCCCACCCAAAGCCGTAGGGTCCTTTTTAATATGCATGTCGGATCCTGATGATGTCAAAGGGACCTGACTGCAATTTTAACTTGGCAGATTGAGCGGGGAGCGGCAGTGAGTTAAAATCGCCCGGATCTCATTCTGCCACAGGCGGGCAGGAAATTAACTCACTGGCGTAGTTTCCCCACCAGAAACCCAGTCACAGTTAAAATCCAGGAATAAAATACACATGCACATGCACACATAGAAAAATAGAAACAGGTCATTTTGATGATGATTAAAGGAGGAGGTGAATGTGATAAGAGGAAGTCTCTATGCATACATGGCACTAAAATTTGACTTTGGCATTCGCCTAAGAGTAAAAAAAAACACCTCTTCTAAAGGGGAACTCACATCATGCTGAAGTTCACCTTTGGGAAACCCATTTCAGTGCTGTGATATTATTGCACATTATTATTCCTCCTTCCACTTTTCTTTTCAGTCCTCTCTCTGTGGGATTGGGAGCCCTTCTGTACCTTGTGAGGGGAACATCACAGCTTAGATTGTCTACTTTAATGCAATTGGGACACATCTTTGGCATGGTGGAACTTCCACCCAACACAAAGATACACCCTGACCCTGTCTGAATTTTTGGCCTTGTGATCATTTGGCAGGTTCTCTGGCTTAGCTGGAGAATGTGACCTGGACTGGGTGTCGGAGGCCTGCCACGGCATAAAGATGCCGGCAGCCAGGAAAGTTGGCTGATTTTTTTTTTCTCCTCCTGACCCCTGGACACCGAGGCCAGTTGTATACCCTCTCTGCCACTCTGGGATCAAAGCTGGGAGCTACCTGGTTCGTAAAAAGAGATGAAATATTTTCAATCACAATGCACCTCATCCCATCAGAACATCTCATAACACTTTACAGGATCAGTTACTTTTAGAATGCAGTCTTTATCTGCATGGTTCAATCCCACATTCTCAGATGTTGGGCAGCCACACCTTAAAGAATTGATGGTCTCCACCTTTGCCTGGATTCTTAAAGCTCTGATGTAATTACCACATAACTTTCCGATGAAACTGTTCTAAATGTTGTTATATGAGGTGTTCGAGTTTTGTCAGATCTTGAAATGAAAAGATTATTAGAAATGATAGGATTATTTCTTAATTTAAAAAAAATTCATTCATGGGATGTGGGCATCGCTGACAAGGCCAGCATTTATTGCCCATCCCTAATTTGTCCCCCTGAGAAGGTGGTGGTGAGCTGCCTTCTTGAACCACTGCAGTCCATGTGGTGATGGTACTCCCACAGTACAGTTAGGGAGGGAGTTCCAGGATTTTGACCCAGTGACAATGAAGGATCGGCGATATACTTCCAAGTCAGGATGGTGTGTGACTTGGAGGGGAGCTTGGAGGTGGTGGTGTTCCCATGCACCTGCTGCCCTTGTCCTTCTAGGTGGTAGAGGTCACGGGTTTGGGAGGTGCTGCCGAAGAAGCCTTGGTGAGTTGCTGCAGTGCATCTTGTAGATGGCACACACTGCAGCCACGGTACGCCGGTGGTGGAGGGAGTGAATGTTTAAGGTGGTGGATGGGGTGCCAATCAAGTGGGCTGCTTTGCTTTGGATGGTGTAGATATTCAGCCAGTGATTGTTTCTAAACTTGAACAAAAGTTGAAAGATTTTATATAACTGAAATCCAGCGCTAGACCTCTCCTTCTAGACTTTGGGCTGGATTTTGATCCTGGGGCGGGTTGGGGTCGTGTCATCCGCATTTCGTGTTATCCACCCAACTGCAATTGGATGTGGGAGATTGATGCAATTTTCACCTAATTGGGCAATTGAGTTCCAGCATGTGGGAACCCATGAACCAATTAGTGTTTTCAGTCTGAAAGTCGCCTCTGATGATATCATCATTGCTGCTGCATTGAATGTCTTCAGAGACTGCCTGGCCTTTGCTGTGAGAGGATCTGGATGGATGTGGGGGTGAGAGAGTGAGTGAGAGAGAGAGAGAGAGAGAGAGAGAGAGAGAGAGCATTTTGCATCCATGTCCTCTCACAGCAAAGGCCAGGCAGTCTCTGAAGACCTTCAATGCAGCAGCATCAGAGGAGACTTTCAGACCTAATACTACTACTACCTTCATCACATCTCCGTTGTAATAGTGGACCTGTAGCTGATAGTCAGCTATCCAAATGTGCTCCCGCCAGGTTTCACAATCGTGGTTCAGAAAAGGCGTGCTTCACGTAGATCAAGGGTTAAAATCACAAAGGCCTTTCAAAATGGCATTATAGAGGCAATTTAGTGCTTGTTAAGGGCCTTAACAGCCTATCCCACCTCTTAAAGGCGGGATGGAGTTGGGACCAGCAGACACGATTTAATGAAAATTGCGTGGAGGCGGACTTGTGCCCGCCTGCCAGTTTTCGCAATTTTAACCCCCCATACGCCTCCAAACCCACCTCCACGGGTCAATGAAAATCCAGCCCTTTGAATTCGAAAACACCTCACCTAGATCCTTTCTCTGAAATTACTTATTCAAATCTTTGTAGTAACTGAAGAATTTCAATTCTGGAATATCATGAATGATAAGAGTTGCAAATTGAGGCTCATGGAATAGGTGGGTCAGTGGCAGCTTGGATAAGGAATTGGCTTAAGGACAGAAAACAGCGAGTTGTGGTAAATGGCTGTTTTTCAGACTGGAGGATGGTAGACAGTGGTGTTCCCCAAGGGTCAGTGCTGGGGCCACTGCATTTTTTGATATATATAAATAACCTGGATATTGGAATACAGAGTAGAATTTCTAAATTTGCCGATGACACCAAACTTGTGGGGGACGGCAAACAGTGAGGATGATACCAATCGACTGCAACAGGACATAGAAAGGCTAGCAGAATGGGCAGACAAGTGGCAGATGGAATTTAATACAGAGAGGTGTGAGGTGATGCATTTTGGCAGAAGGAACAGGGAGAGGCAATAGACACTTAATGGCACAGTTTTAAAGAGTGTGCAGGGACAGAGGGACCTGGGAGTTAATGTGCATAGGTCCCTGAAGGTGGCAGGACATATTGAGAAAGTGGTTAGCAAAGCATATGGGATCTTGGGCTTCATAAATAGAGGTATTGAGTACAAAAGTAGAGAAGTTATGCTGAACCTTTATAAAGCACTAGTTAGGCCACAACTGGAGTATTGCGTCCAGTTCTGGTCACCACACTTTAGGAAGGATGTGAAGGCCCTTGAGAGGGTGCAGAGGAGATTTACCAGAATGGTTCTGGGGATGGGGGATCTTAGCTACAAGGACAGGTTGGAGTAGCTGTATTTGTTTTCATTAGAGCAAAGGAGGTTGCGGGGTGATTTGATAGAGGTGTACAAGATTATAACTGGTTTGGGTAGGCTAGACGGGGAAAGGCTGTTCCCACTAGTTGATGGTACAAGGACTAGGGGACACAGATTTAAGGTTTTGGGCAAGAGATACAGGGGGGTGGTGAGGAAAAACTTTTTTACGTAGCGAGAGGTGAGGTCCTGGAACTCGCTGGAAGTGATGGAAGCGGAGCCACTCAGGGGGACAAATTCGGTTGCTTTGCGCCTCCCGTTAGCACCCTAAGAGGGCGCTAACGGGGCGCAAAGCAACTAGCGCCTGGGCGCGGCACCGCCAATGCCTCCCGCAAAATTCAGCAGCGGTAACTGTTAGCGCCTCGCGGAGCTGCGCTGCCGGCGATGACGTCATCGCCGTACGCAGCGCCCCGGCCACGATCTTCGGTAGCGCCCCCTGACTTACCGCCGGACGCTATGTCCGACGGGGTCGGGGGGCCTACCTGCGGCCGGGGCGGCGCTATTTGAAAGCGAGGTGCTGGGGGGCCATTTTTGTTGCTGGCCGCCTGCCAGCACCTGCCTCCGCTCCCGTCCCCGGCCTCCTTACCTGCGCCCCCCCCGCGGAGTGCCGGCTGCGCTCCATGAGCCCAGTAGCTTCCAGTAGCGCCCCGCTTCCCTATTGGGGCTCTACCACTCAATTTCGGCTGCGGGGGTGCTAATTTTTCTGGGGCAGTACTGGAGGTACAGGGCACAATTTCTCCCCCTCAATATTTTCAAAGGGAGACTGGATAGGCACTTGAGGGAAATAAACTTGCAGGGCTACAGGGATAGAGCGGGGGAATGGGACTGACTGGATTGCTCTACAGAGAGCCGGCACGGACCCGATGGGCCGAATGGCCTCCTTCTGTGCTGTTATGATTCAATGCCCAACAGAGCAATAACCTATATAGTTTTTAATGTATCAATCTTTCTAAATGCCTGAGGTGAAAACAAAATCTGAAAACATTTATATTATATCTTCTTGTATGAATAGAATTTGCACAAGGTATGTCATTGATATAAAATATCATTTACATAACATAACCTCTTTTTGTAATTTAAAGAAAAGTTTCCGGAGTCCTGCCCAACACTTGGCTAGATTCACTATCTGGTCGGCGGGCGGGAGCAGCAATTTGGCTGCAGGAGACTGCAGCCGTGGTCCCGTGGAAACAATCCCCAGCAGTCAGTGGGACGAGGGATCTTGGGGGCGATCGGAGAAATGGGGGAGGCCGGGTCTGGGGTCTTTGAGGGTAATTAGAGATCGGAGGTTGGGGGGGGGGGTGGTAACCGGAGCTGAGGAGGCTCAAGGACTCCTTGCAGGACCTGGGGGGAGCACTCCCGCTCCTCCTGGCCCACAAGGAGTTGTAACAGAGTAATTTTTAGTGTCTTACTTTAAAGTCTTTCCCTCTTCTGGCCGGGCTGCAGACAGTGGGGGACTCACGATAGCAAAATACTGCGGATGCTGGAAATCCGAAATAACAACAGAAAACGCTGGAGATACTCAGCAGGCCAGGCAGCATCCGTGGAGAGAGAAACAGAGTTAACGTTTCAGGTCGAAGACCTTTCGTCAGAACTGGAAAAAAGCAGGAAATGAAATAGATTTTAAAGCAAGTTTAGGGGCTGGGAAAAGGGGGAGGGGATGAAAGAACAAAAGGGAAGGTCAGTGAAAGGATAGAAAGCAGGAGAGATTAAGAGACATTGAGAGACATTAAGAGATATTCAAGGCAAGAGGAGGTGGTAATGGGACAGGTTGAGGAACAAAGGATGGCTCTAGATGAAGTGTGAATTGCGCTGGCAGAATGAAGGACAGCTGCCCTGTGGGAGGGAAGAAAAAAAGGCCAAAAAGAAGTGTGGATAAAAAAAAAAATATATATATATATGTGATAGGGGCCAGGGTTATGATCTGAAATTGTTGAACTCTATGTTGAGTCCAGAAGGCTGTAGAGTGCCTAATCGAAAGATGAGGTGCTGTTCCTCAAGCTTACGCTGAGCTTCCGTGGAACAATGCAAGAGGCCGAGGATGGTGAGGTCTGAGTGGGAATGGAGCGGTGAATTAAAGTGACAGGCCACCGGGAGCTCGGGGTCCCCCTTACGGACTGAACGGAGGTGTTCCGCAAAGCAGTCACCCAATCTGCGTTTGGTCTCCCCAATGTAGAGGAGACCACATCGTGAGCAGCAAATACAGTATACTAAATTGCAGGAAGTACAAGTAAATCGCTGTTTCACCTGGAAGGGGTGTTTGGGGCCCTGGACAGTGGGAAGGGGGGAGGTATAAGGGCATGTGTTGCATCTCCTGCGCTTGCACGGGAAGGTGCCGGGCGAAGGGGAAGGGGTGCTGGGGGTGGTAGAGGAGTGGACTAGGGTGTCGCGGAGGGAGCGGTCCCTGCGGAATGCTGAAAGGGGAGGTGAGGGGAAGATGCGTTTGGTGGTGGGATCACGCTGGAGGTGGAAGAAATGGCGGAGGATGATCCATTGAATGTGGAGGCTGGTGGGGTGAAAGGCGAGGACAAGGGGAACTCTATCGTGGTTCCGGGAGGGAGGGGCAGGGGTGAGGGCAGAAGTGCGGGAGATAGAACGGACACGGTCGAGGGCCGTGTCAACCACAGTAGAGGGGAATCCTCGGTTGAGGAAAAAGGAAGACATGTCGGAAGCACTGGTATGGAAGGTGGCATCGTCAGAGCAGATACGGCGGAGACGGAGAAACTGGGAGAATGGAATAGAGTCCTTACAGGAGGCGGGGTGGGAGGAAGTGTAGTCCAGGTAGCTGTGGGAGTCAGTGGGCTTGTAGTGAATGTTTGTCAATAACCTATCCCCAGAGATGGAGATGGAGAAGTCGAGGAAGGGAAGGGAAGAGTCGGAGATGGACCATGTGAAGGTGAGGGAAGGGTGGAAATTGGAAGCATAGTGAATGAAAACAGCGTTTTCTGTTGTTTTTTCGGATTTCCAGCATCCGCAGTATTTTGCTATTGTATTAGTGTTTGGTTCACTGCCACCTCTCTTCTAGGAATGCCTACCTTGAAGAAGTTCTGCTCTTCTCTTCGACGGGACTTCCATTTGTCTCTTCAACCTTGTTCATCTTCATTGCTTTCAGTTTCCCTTCTCGTGTTTGATCAGGTATCTGCCAAGACTCGGTTTCACAGCCACATCTCTTTCCTCAGCAACTGTCTCCGGTTCCGACTTATTCCACGTGGATTCCAACTAAACTTCCACCCTTTGTGTTTCGGATCCCCCCAGGATTACAAATATCTCCAAGATATTCATCGTTCCTTGAACTACTGCTCTCGCCGCATCTTGAGATCCACGCTCAACGCCATGCGGCGCCACATGAACACTCTCGACCTCTCTTTTCAGCAGCACCAGTGCACTCTATCTCAAAGTTGTCCTGGTCCACAGTTCCATTTCATCCTTTGACTCATCCAACGCTTCAACAAAAAACTTTTTTTCTTCCTTTCTGATGTCAAGGATCGCAAGCTTCATCAAATCTTGAACACCAACGCCCCTCCGGAACCTTCTTCCCCTTCACTTTCCTCTGACCCACCTTCTCCCAATCTCACCCCCTGCCGCGTTTTCACTATCCCTTCTGACCTTCCCCTCTCTGACCCTGAACGATCAGTCCTCAGCAAAGGCCTGAGCTTAATCCCCTTATGCCCCCACCTTAATGAATTTCGAGCTCGGCACGATGCTGAGCTCTTTTTCCGCCGTCTTCGCCTCCGTGCCCACTTCTCTGGCCAGGAGTCTTGCCCCCGCACGGCTGACCCTTTCTTCCGCTTTCAGAATTCCCGTTCTACCTGGACCCCTCCCTCTGGCCTCTTACCCTCTCTAGATCTTTTCATTGCAAACTGCCGCCGTAACATCGGCCGTCTCCATTTCTCTGCTCCCCTCACTCACTCCAACCTACCTCCCTCTCAACTTGCAGCACTCCATTCTCTCAGATCCAACCCTGACATTGTCATTAAACCTGCTGACAAGGGTGGTGCTGTTGTTGTTTGGCGAACCGACCTCTACCTAGCGGAAGCTGAACGCCAACTCTCCGACACCTCCTCCTACCTCCACCTGGACCATGACCCCACTACCGAACATCAAGCCACCGTTTCCAAGACTGTCACTGACCTCATCTCCTCTGGAGATCTTCCCCCCACGGCCGCCAACCTCATAGTTCCCCAGCCCCGCACAGCCCGCTTCTACCTCCTTCCCAAGATCCACAAACAGGACTGCCCTGGTAGATCCATCGTTTCAGCCTGTTCTTGCCCCACGGAACTTATCTCTTCCTATCTCGACTCTATTTTTTCTCCCCTTGTCCAGTCTCTTCCCACCTACATCCGAGACTCTTCCGACGCCCTCCGCCACTTTAACAGTTTCCAGTTTCCCGGCCCCAACCGCCTCCTTTTCACTATGGACATACAATCCCTCTACACCTCCATCCCCCACCAGGATGGCCTGAGGGTGCTCCGCTTCTTCCTTGAACAGAGGCCCAACCAGTCCCCATCCACCACCACCCTCCTCCGCCTGGCTGAACTTGTTCTCACATTGAACAACTTCTCCTTTGACTCCACTCATTTCCTCCAAATCAAAGGTGTTGCTATGGGTACCCGCATGGGTCCTAGCTATGCCTGCCTTTTCGTGGGATATGTGGAACACTCTTTGTTCCAGTCCTACTCGGGTCCCCTCCCTCACCTCTTTTTCCGGTACATTGATGACTGTATCGGTGCCGTCTCCTGCTCTCGCCCTGAACTAGAAAATTTCATTCACTATGCTTCCAATTTCTACCCTTCCCTCACCTTCACATGGTCCCACTGTCCAGGGCCCCAAACACCCCTTCTAGGTGAAACAGTGATTTACTTGTACTTCCTGCAATTTAGTATACTGTATTTGCTGCTCACGATGTGGTCTCCTCTACATTGGGGAGACCAAACGCAGATTGGGTGACCGCTTTGCGGAACACCTCCGTTCAGTCCATAAGGGGGACCCCGAGCTCCCGGTCGCCTGTCACTTTAATTCACCGCTTCACTCCCACTCTGACCTCACCGTCCTCGGCCTATTACACTGTTCCACGGAAGCTCAGCGTAAGCTCGAGGAACAGCACCTCATCTTTCGATTAGGCACGCTACAGCCTTCTGGACTCAACATAGAGTTCAACAATTTCAGATCATAACCTCGACCCCTATCACATATATATATATATATTTTTATCCACACTTTTGTTTGGCCTTTTTTTCTTCCCTCCCACATGGCAGCTGTCCTTCATTCTGCCAGCGCAATTCACACTTCATCTAGAGCCATGCTTTGTTCCTCAACCTGTCACATTACCACCTCCTCTTGCCTTGAATATCTCTTAATGTCTCTCAATGTCTCTTAATCTCTCCTGCTTTCTATCTTATCACTGACCTTCCCTTTTGTTCTTTCATCCCCTCCCCCTTTTCCCAGCTTTATCCTTGCTTTAAAATCTGTTCCATTTCCTGCTTTTTTCCAGTTCTGACGAAAGGTCTTCGACCTGAAACGTTAACTCTGTTTCTCTCTCCACGGATGCTGCCTGGCCTGCTGAGTTTTTCCAGCGTTTTCTGTTGTTATTTAGTGGGGGACTCACCCTGCCTTCAGGTTAATATTACATTGTGGCGCCGATTACGTCATTAGGCCGCAACTTTTGAATATTATGTAGGCCCCTGCCTGCCTGTAGTGGGAGCCTTGTTCATGGCATGACTGACCGTCATAAAAATCACGGCATCCAGGAAGAGCGGCCGGTTGCAGCCAGGCGATAGAATTTTCAAATTTTATCCCCAGCCCATGTACCATTCTAGCTGGGCGAGGGGGGTTAAAATCCCAGCCTCACTGTCTAGACTAACACTTGAAGAATAACCACCTGGGGGAGGTGGTAGATGACATTCGACATCCATGGAACCACAAATCATGTAGAAGTCATGACCTTTAGGAGAGGAACGGAAGCAGGAGAGGGGAGGGAGGAATTTATGGAAAATAGAAGAAAAATAACAAGTTGCAAGGACACTGCATTGTATACTCAGGGCTCACTGGTCTTCATGAAAAGTAAAAAAAAAATCTCCCCAAGAAACAATTAAGGCTATCAATGTAAGCACATTATTGTGCTAAATTTGTGCTGGGTTGTTCGAATCACAGATCCAACATCCTATGAACAAGCACTTCCTTGGAAGCCAAATCTGTGTGTTTTTCCTCCCCACCCCCACATTGGGAAGAAATTCTCCATTAATGATTCTAGATGTATTCCAATATCTCCACAAAAGGGCACCACATAGAAGATCCCCAAACGTCTGACTCTTCAACCTATAAAGGGGTGGAAGTGTGAACAATAAAATGATAAAATCTTGAGAAGTTTTCCCTGTTGCCAATAGCAACAGTATTATCTTCAAAGGAGCTTCTATTTGAAGACTACACTGTTCAAAATCTTTGAAAAAAAGCCCTTTTTAACAAGAAAACAGCTGCTCACAGGTCTCCGCCAGACAGAATACTGATGAGAGACTAATTTGTTTTGTTCAGGAACTGCATGCTTGCAAATGAGACATTCTAAACAATGCTACCTTTTTGAATGATCACTGATTAAATGATGCCAGTCGTCACTAATCAGATTCAAGCAGAACCTGGCAGGTAATTTTGCTTGCCTAAATAATTATTTTAAACCGGAAAAAAAAATTAAATAGATAGGGTTTCCTCTTGCTGCAATGATCTAACAAAATGGTCGAGCGCTGGAATTCCAATTATTTTCAGGTAGACAGAAGAAGAAAAAGAGAACTCTGGGGTGAAGCAACAAGAACAAAGGAAATTGCAGTTTGGTCAGACATAGTTATGGCAACTGGCTCACCCTTTTTGCTCCATGCCTCTCTGGTTGTGTTTCTGCAATGCACATGCTTATCTTTCAGCCATTTACACCATTGTATCATCATTGCACTGTTTAGTATATATACATTGTTTTGTGAAATTAAAAAGTATTTTTGCCTTCGAAGAATTATGCTGATTACATAAATACATTCTTTTGTCCTGCATGATCCTTTCAATGTGTCGGTAGACCGCACGTCTGAAACAAAAATCAAACGTTACTTAAACAAACCTGTGATTTACGTGCCGGTTTGATTGGACGCTAACAGATTCTGAGCCAAAAACACCAGTTTTAGCAAAAATGTGTATGATCCACATCATTGTTCAATGCAGCTCCTTGGATATAGTGGTAAAGATAAAAAGAAAAGCTACAAATGTTGTAAATCTGAAATAAAAATAGAAATGCTGGAACTCAAGTGCACCTGCGATGATAGACTAAAGAAAGCACAGTATTTCTTTCTACTGAACTTCTGCATGTACCAATAAACAACATGCAACAGCTATTGCCCATATCTAAGTCATGCAACCCTACGTCAATGTTCCCTCTAATTTTTTTCCCTGTGCGGGCCCTTTAAATTTGCTGCACCGTATCTCTTCCGGCGGCAGCGCTTGTGAGTGGCCTGCGCGGGACATTGTGGTTGCAGCCGCACACCTTAGGGGGAACGTTGCCCTACGTGAGACTGCAGTGTGTACTATCTACATGATGCAGCTCGCAAAGGCTTCTTCAGCAGCACCTCCCGAACCCACGACTGCCACTACCTGGAAGGAAAAGGACAACAGGTGCATGGAAAGACCATCACCTCCGAGTTCTCCTCGAGTCACACACCATCGTGACATGGACATATATTGCTGTTCCTTCATTGTTGCTGAGTCAAAATCCTGGAACTTCCTCCCTAACAGCACTGTGGGAGTGCCTTCACTTCTCGGACTGCAGCGGTTCAAGAAGAAGGTTCACCACCACCTGCTCAAGGGCAATTAGGGATGGGCAATAAATGCTGGACTTGCCAGGGCAAGGCTCATCATGGTGTGCACAATCCACAAGACCTGGAAATAAAAGCCGAAGAAGATGGCACACCTTCAGGAATCAGACACGATAAGCCTAGCAAATGGTACCATTTACCAAATACATGGCCCAATTATGCATGCCGCAAAATGTTGCCATGGAGCCTGTTGCATATTTACTGCTGTCCTCCTGTACTTTGGGAAGTGCAGCAGTGCAGTGACATTGAGCAGCTGTGTCGTGTTCCTGGTGCTAGTCAGCAGCTAATGTGATGAAATCGCGGGCTATGCTGACACGTGCATCGGTAATTTTTAAAAATTCATTCACGGGATCTGGGCGTCGCTGGCAAAGCCAGCATTTATTGCCCATCCCTAATTGCCCCTTGAGAAGGTGGTGGTGAGCCCCCTCAAAATAGTCCCATTTAAATGATAGTGCCTTTACATCTGTTCTTTACAGCTGTGGGTAGCACATTGGCTGATAGTGCAGAAGATCCCGATGCTAGAATGGAAAGCGGCAGAGGCTAAAACGTTAAGTAACCTTGCCTGCCACTGACAATGTTGTATCTACAGTACAAGTCGCTCCATATTCATAGAATCACAGAATTACACAGCACAGAAGGAGGATATTCAGTCCATTGTGCCTGTGTTGGCTTTCTGAAAAAGCTAATTGGTCCCACTCCCCATAGCCCTTCAAATTTTTCCTTTTCCTGTATATATCCAATTCCCTTTTGAAAGTTATTGATCCAGAACCTGTGGAGTCATTGCTGAGGCTCACAAGGCTGCTAATTTCCTGATCTTTAGGGATCTTCTGTTCCTTTGAATGTCCAGTTGCCTCTTGCCAGAACCACTGAGATCTTAAGGTGGGTCACGGTGGGCTTCCTCTTGGTGGCGGGAGCCCTGCCAGGAGCCCACTGTGCATCAAAATTGACCCCCGACCTAGGGAAATGGATCGCAGTTGGGGCAGATTCTGAGGGACGGGCATAAGTCCTGCCATGCTGAAGTCTGCCCTGAAGAGGAGAATCCAGCCCAGTTTTTGTGTGATATTGATTCTAACAATGATTCTGTTTCTTTCATTAAATAAACATCTCCCTCTGGTTTGATCTTTAAAGCACAGAAAAGTTTAATTAAGCATTAGCTGGAAAGTATACATCAATATTCCAAACGTTAGCTGAAATGTAAATAAATTATTATGCTAATGGACAAAACATTAGCTGCAAAAATGTATACTTGAACAATTAGTTTAAAAATTAACAAAAATGCCTTAAGCATTAGCTGAAAAATACAAAGGGAGAGAAATTGGGTATCTTTGTGCCTCCCATTATCGCCTCCGGGGGGCGATAATGAGACGCTAATATCTTACCGCCCGGGCACGGCGAGAATATCGCCTCTGCCAAAATTCGGCGGGAGGTTTGCGGTGGCGGTATGGCGTTGCGCCCCGATCTCCTTCGCCTGGAGATCGTGACGTCATCGCCGTGCGCATCGCCCCGGTTGCGCCCCTGGACCCGAACTTCAGTTTCCGCCCCCTGCAGCATCGCTGGGCGAAAACACCGACAGCTGCAGGAGGCGTTCATCGGGAGACTGGGCGCTTCGGGGGCGGTACTTAAAGGCGAGGTGGCCGAGGTAGGGAAAAAAAAAATCAAATACTCCTTCTCTGTTTTTTTTTTCTTTTTTCCCCCCAGCGCTCGATCAGCCCGGCACTCTGCTGCAGTGCATCAGGCTGATCGGGCCGGATCCGTCGGGGACCAGGTAAGCTTTCCCCTTGCAGAGCCTGCAGCGATGGACCTTCCCTTTAAGGGAGGGAAGGAGCCTTCCAACACCTACTGCCCCGCCTGCTGCCCCTTGTGCTCCAGGAAGGAAGTGGAGCGCTTGATTTAGTGTTCCATATCCTTCCTGGAGCACAAAACCAATTTTTTAAAAGTTGAGAAACATTAGCGCCTGGTGCTAACTTTTTCAACTTTTAAAAGTTAGCGCCCCAACTGGGGCTTTAATGAATTTCTCCCCCAAAGTCTTAAAAAAAATGACAAACTTTGTCCCTTCTTATCCCTTTTAATTAGGCCTTGAAACAATTGCCTCAATAGCAGAAATGTCAACTCCTACTAAAGGCCCTCGTTAGCATACTGGATGCATAAATAATTAGGCTTCCATTCAGATTTATTCAAGCATTCTGCCCATGCAGAAATAATTGTGTGGCAAGTTTTATCAGGGACTGGAAGGAAATCATACCCTCCAATTTCCTGCTATTCACTCACCTGCATTTCACCAGTGGTGGTGATCAGCTGGTTGGAAAAGTGATGTTGTGATCCCTGAGTTACGAAGATCTCAAATTCAATCCACGGGCTGTGCTGAATTCGCTTACCCCTGCCAGAGTGGAGGGAGGGCTCCCACAATTCCCCCAGGGTCCCCTTGCCCCTGGGCTTGAGAAGGTGAAATTTATCTGGGGTTCCCGCTCCTGATCGCTATTCAGCTACCTCTGATGGAAGCACATGGGTGTGGAGGACAGGATCGGGCTCATCTGTGATGTTCTCCTCAAATGAGCAGCATGCTAACACTTTACTGTCAATGCAAACACATGAATAATGGACTCTTGAGCAAGGTACCAGAGGGTAACTGCTGTCTGTAGAATCACAGTGGACCCGAGCGGGAGCGGCGGGAGTGGAGAAGGCCCAGGACACACTGGTCCTGAGCGGTGATTTAAAAAACAAAAAAAATGAGGGACGTCACAGGACAGCAGGTAGGTGATTGGTTGGCATTACGGTTTTTCTTTCTTTACACTAAGAGCAAGGGAACTATGGGGGAAAAGTTCGGTATCGACCATTTTGGGGCACTAATATCGGCTGGGCGCAAAATTTAGCAAATTATCGCCGGCGACCGGGAAATTCGTCTCCAGCGCCCCTGGAGGTGATTGGAGCGCTAAATCAAGCGCTACACACTTCTCTTAGGGCGTTAACGTCGGGGAACGGGGCGCTACCTCAGAGCGCTACTCAAGTTCCTGCGCTGTCAATTACCTAGTCCTCAGACATACTGGTGCCTTCCAGTTCTTAAAGGGGAGGGTCCCTCATGCTGCACAGCCTCACCCTGATCATTGCTGTGTTTGACCTGGGCCTGTAAGGAGGTGCAAATCTTCACTAAAGAGGCCCAGGGAGAGAGCTCGCCGGTTTAGCGACCAGGCAGTGGAGGCTCTGGTTGGCGCTGTGGAACGCCGATGGGCAGTGCTGTTCCAGACACTGGCAGGAGGCCATTGCCCCGGGAGTTCACAAGGGTGTGGAGGGAGGTGGCCCAGTACGTCTCATCCAGAAGCCTGGTCCAAAGGACTTACACCCAGTGCCGCAAGAAGTTCAACAACCTCACTCGGGTGGTCAGGGTGAGTAGATGCTTGAAATACCTCTACATCCCACCATCTCAACCTCACTCTGTGCACAGACGGTGTAAAGTGCCAAATCCCCAACACTCACCCAACAATTATGCCCATCTACTAAAAGTCACATCCACATCTCACACCTTACAGACATTAATGGCTATTCAACTATGGTAGGCACATCTGCCAAACACATGGCTGCACACTCACTCACACGCTGTCCTTTTTCTTGCAGGCCAAGCTTTCACATAACAGGAGGGAGCAACAACGCATGGGAGGAGGTCAGGCAGAGCTGCACCCGCTCACACAGCTGGAGGAGCGAGTTCACAGACTGATCACGAGCCATGTCGTGGGCACTGTGGCAGTTGGAGAGGTTGACCCCCTTGGGGACAGCAACGGTATGTTCATCACCTCTCCCTCTTCTCTCATACCACTTCCCCCTCACAACACGAACCTTTTCCAATTTCCATCTAACTATACTGTCTCCATTTCTTGCTCCCTTCCTGCCCCCCTGCCCTCACGTTAAAGCCACTCTTGTACCTTCCTGCTTTCAGATAGCGAGCAACCATCTGACCAGCCTGTCCCTCAGCCTCCCAGTGGCAGCGACGCGGGAGAGGAGGAGGAACACCAAGCTGGAGCCTCACCGTCTGTGTCTCCCAAGGGCAAGACATCCGATACTGGAGCCATGTGTTCATTGGAAGGGAGGAGAGGAAATGGCTCTGATGTGGGTGAAGCTCCGGGACCCAGCAGGCTGCAGCAACACCATGGGGGAAGAGAAGCTCAGGGGTCATCTCCCTGGAGGGTGAGAGCGCGCACGAGTTCTGCTGGACACGACTTGGATGAGGACCTCGATATCGCGGCGATCAATACTCAGGCGATGAGCATGCATACTGAGCTCATGGGTGCAATGGCAAGGGTGCCCGAGAGCATGGATGCACTGGCTAGGAGCATGGAGGAGTCCGCCTGCCAGCACAGCTGTCATCTGTGCACAAACCCTCGAGCCCATCCTTGCCTTTTTGCAGAGGATGGTTGACTCGCAGAGAGACCGTGGGGACCCAGACCCCATGCCTTGTGTAATGGGTGAGGTGGCAGCATCTATTGCAGCACAGGCCGAGGCAACGCAATGGCTTAGTGCGAGTCATTGGTTGGTGCCATCCAATCTCAGACTGCTCTGATGCAGTCTCAGATTGATGCCACGCAAGCGCTGACTGCTGCCATCATCGCTGGGGCACCCACTGTCCACCGGGGATCTGACGGTGCCGCAGCAGGCCAGCAATCTGTGCTCGAGCAGATTGCTCCGGATGCTGAGGTTCTGCCCTGGGGGAGTGGCAGTGTGTCGGTCGAGCAGGAAGGTGCTGTCCTCTCTCAGGATGACAGCATTCCTGCGGCCACCACTGCCACTCCGCCATTGCACTTGCCACAGCCTGTAACCCAGCCAGCCCAGACTGCTGCCGCCCATGCAGAGTTGGTGCAGTCTGCAGCCAGGCCCTCCAGGCCCAGAGCTGGTCGAGGGCGTCCTGCAAGGCCATCTGCAGTCTCTGGATCCAACATTCAGCAGCCTTCCACCAGCCTTGTTACAGCCACTGGGACCACATTACGGAGGAACCGTAGTGTTGGAAGGTGGGAAGTGCGAAGGGGAGGAAGATCATTCAAGAAGGTCGAATAACTAAAATTTTTCTAACATATGGAGGGAATGTTTGTACCAAAGTTGGACGTGTATGTAAATATATTGTTCACTCTGTTAAGACTTATTTTGATGTGGTAAGAACCAGTTTTGTTTGTTAATGAATTGTTGTGTTTGTTTGTTATTGGTTGTGCTTAATAAGACACAGTTGTTCAGAAAAATAAATTTTTTTATTGAAACGTTACAAATTTCCTCATGTTACTCATTGGAACTTTGCCCGGTAATAGGGGCCTGCAGGATGGCTGTAATGATGAGCTTGTTGATCCCAAAAACCATCTTCTCTGTCATTCATCAGAAGCGCTGTCTTATGAGGCATTCACGAACGGCCCTTGCAGAAGCAACATTGAGCGCCTCCCTCCCACATTGTTGCTGCTGATCCTCCTCTTCATCCTCCTCCTCCTCTGCCTCCTCCTCCTCCTCTCCCTCTTCCTCCTCCTGATGTGGTCCACCAATCCCTGGTGGCAATGGCTGGGTCCTCAGAATGGCGAGGTTGTGAAGCATGCAGTACACAACAATGAAAACCGATACTTGATCAGGGGAGTACTGCAGGGCTCCTCCAGAGTGGTCAAGACACCGGAACCGTTGCTTCAGCACGCCGATCGTCTGTTCAATGAGGTTCCTGGTGGCGCTATAGCTCTCATTGTATGTGAGCTCAGCAGGAGTGTTGGGGTTACGGAACGGTGTCATCAGCCAGGTGCAGAGTCGATAACACTTGTCCCCGAGGAGCCAGCCATGAGGTTGATGCAGTGGTTGGAACAGGTCTGGGACACCAGTCTGGCGCAGGATGAATGCATCATGGCTGCTGTCTGGATAGTGGGCATTGACGGCAAGGATGCGTTGTCTGTGGTCGCACACCAACTGGACGCTCAGAGAGTGGAAGCCTTTGCGGTGTGGAAAACCTTTGCATTTTCATGAGGTGCCCGCAATGCCACGTGCGTGCAGTCAGTGGCACCCTGAACCATGGGGAAGCCCGCTATCCTAGCGAAGCCACATGCGTGTTCACGCTGTTTGTCTCGGGTCATGGGGAATGAGATGTACTCCCTTCTCCTTTTGTAGAGTACATTTGTGACCTCCCGGATGCAACAATGGACAGCGAAATAGGAGATGTTCGCAATATCTCCTGTTGAAGCCTAGAAGGAGCCGCTAGTGTAGAAATTGAGAGCCACCGTCACCTTCACTGCTACTGACAGAGACGTCCTGGTCCTGAGCTGAGGCTGGTGCTCTGGCTGCAGGAGGTGGCAGAGCTCAGTGACCACCTCCTTGCTGAAGCTGAGCCTGCGAAACACTGCTCCTCAGACAGATGAATGTGTGAGAATTGTTCCTGGAATACCCTGGGAGGGTAAGGTTTCCTGTGCAGAGCCCTGTTGGCCCTCCTCCCTCTGGCCACGTTTTCACTCTCTCTCTCCGCCTTCGCTGCCTCCGACGGTGAAGCTGGAGGACAAGGCCCCGTGCTAGTACAGCCCCCATTAAATCTTCTAAATGTGGTAGTAATAAAGCTTACAGAAACGGGAACCTGAAAAGTCTTGCTGACGAACAAATCTCCTTCAAGTAGGATAGCATTAAATGTCTCGAGACGTCTCCCTCCCTCTCTTAACCTACGTATGCAGAATTGATTGCTGACAGGAAAAAGCAGGAAGCGCATGCCTTTAAATAGCGCTCCCCCATCTCCCAGCCGACTGCAAACTGTCCGCCTCTACCTGTTGTTCCTAGCGCCTGGCGCTGAGGCAGGGGACAAGAATCAATTTCCGGTCCGGGGTGCTACAAGGGCAATGCGCGCTTTGATGATGTCATGATGTCCGGGCGCAGGAAATCGTGGCGGTAGTGTTTAGCGCCACCATAAACTGCCAGGTTAATTTTGCGGGCACCGCTAAAATTGCTATTGGATCTAGTAATGAGGAATGAACCAGAGCAGATAAGAGAAGTAAAAGTAGGGGAACATCTAGGCAATAGTGACCATAATATAATACGCTTTAAGATAATAATTGAGAAAGACATAAGTATGACAAAGACCAGGGTAATAGATTGGAGAAAAGCTGATTTTGAGGGGATGAGAATAGAACTTGGGAAAATAAAATGGACAACAATATTGGCAAACAGTGATGTGGAACAGCAATGGGAAACATTTAAAATGGTGTTCAACAGAATCCAGGAAAAATATATTCTGCTAAAAAACAAGAACAAGCTAAACACTAATGAGACACCGTGGATGAATAAATCCATAAGGGAAAAATTGAGGGTAAGGAAAGAGGCATACATTAAGTACATGGACGGGAGAATATGAAGAGATTAGGAGAGAAGGCAAGAAAACAATTAGGAAGGCAAAGAGGAACTATGAAATTAAATTATCAAGGAACATAAAACAAAATAGTAAAATATTTTACAGGCACGTAAATAAAAAGAGGAAGGTCAGGATGGGAATAGGGCCACTAAGGGATGGATAGGATAATACCACAGGCAGCGATAGAGAGATGGCAGAGATATTAAATAATTACTTTGCTTCAGTATTTACCAGGGAGATAGAACAGGTGGAGATGACATCGGATGGTGAGATTAGTAATGAGGTAACTGCATTTAAAATAAAACGAGGAGATATATTAAATAAACTAATGAAACTCAAGGAGGATAAAACCCCTTGTCCGGATGGATTACATCCGTGCATTTTAAAAGAATCTAGGGAAGAGATAGCAGAGGCATTTCTACACATATTTAGTAATTCGTTAGAAAAAGGTGTAGTGCCAGAGGACTGGCGGATAGCTAACGTAATATTTACATTTAAGAAGGGAGACAGAACATGTTCAGGGAACTATAGACCAGTCAGCTTAACATCAATGGTAGGAAAAATAATGTAATCCTTACTAAAGGAGAAAATGGAAGAACATCTAGAAACCAAAAATATAATAAAAAATAGTCAACATGGTTTTCAAAAGGGAAAGTCTTGCTTGATCAACCTAATTGAACTTTTTGAAGAGGTAACAGAGAGAGTAGACAAGGGTAATTCAGTAGATGTAATTTATCTAGATTTTCAAAAGGCCTTCTGTAAGGTACCACATAATAGACTAATGAATAAGGTCAGGGAATGCAGAGTCAGGGGACAAGTAGCAGAATGGATAGCTAGCTGGCTTCAAGACAGAAAGCAGAGAGTAGGAGTAAAGGGTAGCTATTCAGAGTGGCAGAAGGTGTGTAGTGGTGTTCCACAAGGATCAGTGCTGGGACCATTGTTGTTCACAATTTATATTAACGATTTAGACTTTGGAATCAAAAACACAATTTCTAAATTTATGGATGACACCAAATTGGGGGGGGGGGGAGGGATAGTCAATATTGAGGATGACTGCAACAAATTACAAGAAGACATTAATAAACTTGCAGAATGGGCATATAATTGGCAAATGAAATTCAACACAGATAAATGTGAGGTATTACATTTTGGTAGGAAAAATAGGGAGGTCACTTATTACTTGGAAAATAAGAATCTAAATGGGGTAGAGGAGCAAAGGGATCTCGGAGTACAAATACACAAATCACTAAAAGTATTGACACAGGTTAACAAGTCCATAAAAAAAGCAAACCAAGAACTAGGGTTTATTTCTAGAGGGATAGAATTGAAAAGTAGTGTATCAGGAAAGGATGAACAGGTTGGGTCTCTTTTCTCTTCAAAAGACAAGGCTGAGGGATAACCTAATAGAGGTCTTTAAAACCGTTAAAGGTTTTGATAGAGTAGCTATACAGAGAGTGTTTCCACTTGTGGGGAAGAACAAAACTAGAGGCCATCGATATAAGATAGTCACCAAGAAATCCAATAGGGAATTCAGAAGAAACTTCTTTACCTGGACAGTGGTGAGAATGTGGAACTCGCTACAGCAGGGAGTGGTTGAAGTGAATAGTATAGATGCATTTAAGGAGCAATTAGATAAGCATATGCGGGAGAAGGGAATAGAGGGTTATGATGATAGATTTAGATGAGGAAAGACGGGAGGAGGCTCGAGTGGAGCATAAACACCGGCATGGACTGGTTGGGTCGAATGGCCTGTTTCTGTGCTGTATATCCTATGTAATAGCCAGTGAGGAAGTGAATGCCTTCAGAAGGAGAAGGGCAAAAGTTGGAAGAAAATTTGTAGAGGAAAAAAAAATGGACTTGTGATGCTGATAGTAGATTTGTAATATGGATGTATATGTGTATATATATTCTTAAGTCTCTATCAAGAGATATAGGAATGGCAAAGCTTGATCTAATCCACTTTACTCGAGAAGAGTGTTCAGCCTTTGTTTGATCATGTGTAAAGCTCTGTTAAATGGTTGATTCTCTTTCACGGCTCAATAAGCACATCTTGAAGCTTCCACATTAAGTATCTTTTACCATTGCACAATCCTGTTCTGACTGCTCACTTTCTGCAGTGGCTTTGGGAATCGCACGACACATCCCAAGGGAATGAGGATTCTGCTGTCAGATATTTAGCAGCGTTAAACAAAGGACGGCTATATTGGCCTTGGAGAGGGTGCAGCGCAGGTTCACCAGAACGATACTGGGTCTTAAGAGGGTTAAATTATGAGACAGGTTGCATAAAATTGGTTTGTATTCCCTTGAGTGTAGAAGATTGAAAGGTGATTTAATTGAGGTGTTTAAAATGTTAAAAGGATTTGATAGGGTAGATACAGAGAAACTGTTTCCTCTGGTAGAAACATAGAAAAATATGAGCGGGAGTAGGCCATTCGGCCCTTCGAGCCTGCTCCGCCATTCAGTATGATCATGGCTGATCCTCTATCTCAATACCATATTCCCGCTCTCTCCCCATACCCCTTGATGCCTTTTGTGTCTAGAAATCTATCTATCTCCTTCTTAAATATATTCAGTGACTTGGCCTCCACAGCATTCTGTGGTAGAGAATTCCACAGTTCACCACCCTCTGAGTGAAGAAATTTCTCCTCAGCTCAGTCTTAAATGTCCTACACCGTATCCTGAGACTGTGACCCCTCGTTCTAGACCCCCCAGCCAGGGGAAACATCCTCCCTGCATCCAGTCTGTCTAGCCCTGTCAGAATTTTATACGTTTCAATGAGGTCGCCTCTCATTCTTCTAAGCTCTAGTGAATACAGGCCTAGTCGACCCAATCTCTCCTCATACGACAGTCCTGCCATCCCAGGAATCAGTCTGGTGAACCTTCGCTGCACTCCCTCTATGGCAAGTATATCCTTTCTTAGGTAAGGAGACCAAAACTGCACACAGTACTCCAGGTGTGGTCTCACCAAGGCCCTGTATAACTGTAGTAAGACATCCTTGCTCCTGTACTCAAATCCTCTTGCAATGAAGGCCAACATACCATTTGCCTTCCTAACTGCTTGCTGCACCTGCATGTTTGCTTTCAGTGACTGGTGTACAAGGACACCCAGGTCCCTCTGTACATCAACATTTCCCAATCTATCACCATTTAAATAATACTCTGCCTTTCTGTTTTTCCTACCAAAGTGGATAACTTCACATTTATCCACGTTATACTGCATCTGCCATGTGTTTGCCCACTCACTCAACTTGTCTAAATCGCCTTGAAGCCTCTTTGCATCCTCCTCACAACTCACAATCCCACCTAGTTTCATGTCGTCAGCAAACTTGTGAGAGAATCAAGAACAAGGAAAATAATCTTAAAATTAGAGCTAAGCTATTCAGGAGCAAAATCAGGAAGCAACTTTTCACACAAAGGGTAGTAGAAATCGGGAACTCGCTGCTCAAAATGGCTGTGGATGCTGGGACAATTGGAGCTTTCAAGACTGAGATAGGCTGATTTTTGTATGGTAACGGTATCAAAGGATATGGAGCAAAGGCAGGTTAATGGAGTTGAGGTTCAGATCAGCTATGCTCTAATTGAATGGTGGAGCAGACTCAAGGGGCTAAATGGCCTACAGGTACAGTCAATAACCAACACTGGCTGTTCATTACCCTGGCATGCTATCTTACCAGCTAAAGGATAACATTCTGTGATTGGAGTACTTCTGAAGAACTATATAGCATAATGGTTAGTTTGGTATTCACATATTATAGTGACGCTGTCAGGGGTCGGCTGGTATAGTTGGTAAATAATGTAACATAACTGAGCTGTGTGAACAAGAACATCTCGGTCAGGAGCCTCCACCAGCATTATGTCTGCCAGTAAGGTAATTTCATCTCTCTCTGCAGATGTGGGTTACAGTGGGAGGCCATGTAGAACCTCTCGAGAAGCCGAACATGCCTGGCATGCCTCCACAGGTCCTCCTCTTCTTCAGACATGACTGGGCTGAAATTCAACTTCGGCGGGGTGCAAAGCGCATGGCAGCAGATTGGCCGTCCATTATACACCCCACACAACTTTCTTTTCCATGCCTTTTGCACCTCCAGCTGAAGTTGAGTTTCACTCCTGTCAGGTCAGAGGTTTCCATGGGAAACCTATTGACGCCATTGAAAGGAGCGGAGGGCATAAAAAATAATCATTAATGACAACTGACACAAAAACTTATTAAAGCCTAAGTGCCAACAGGAAAAAAATGTGAACAAAAATAGCCCAGAAATTGCCTAAAACACCTATGTGACTGTGACCCCTCGTTCTAGACCCCCCAGCCAGGGGAAACATCCTCCCTGCATCCAGTCTGTCTAGCCCTGTCAGAATTTTATACGTTTCAATGAGGTCCCCTCTCATTCTTCTAAGCTCTAGTGAATACAGGCCTAGTCGACCCAATCTCTCCTCATATGACAGTCCTGCCATCTCAGGAATCAGTCTGGTGACCCTTCGCTGCACTCCCTCTATGTCCACCCACAACAATGTCAGATTTCCTGGGCATGCATTGGATTTGGTGTCCAGTACACCAACTGGCTGGGAAATTGAGCATGGGACATCTTCGTCCCTTTTATATATTGAAGTGAAGCTCTCACCTGCTTTGGACAGGAGCTTCCAACATCTACCTCAATCCCAATTGGAAATTGAAACAGGGTTGAAAATAGGTAGAAATCATATGGAGCTGATTTAGAAATAAATAGAAATACATAGAAGTTACAACACGGAAACAGGCCATTGGTACCGCATCACAAAATATACAGACCAAGGTTCCCCGACCTCCACTTAACACATGAACTGTGTCCACAGAAGCGGCATTTCACAAATGCAACCATTAATACATAATGCCACATAGTGGAACACTTCCACCAAAGGCACTGCATTAGCGGTTGTAAAGATAACATCTGCCCCAAACTTTTATGATATGTGATCATTCAAGTGTGCCGTAGAGGGCATCAATAACATTAGCTACTCAGTTGTGCACTTTTGCATAAAGCAAGACACAGATGCATTGTTTTCGAGAGCAAGCCATTTCACCCATTTCCCCAGTGGTAACATGACAGGGCACTGGAAGAGATCATCCTCTTCACCAATGGGGTGTCATTTCTGTATTGAGGTGGTCTTACAACATTTCTATTTTATAGCAAAAATGTACGAGTTGACACTCTACAAGGCACCCTTGAATGATCACATATCATAAAAGTTTGGAGCAGATGTTATTTTTACAACCACTAATGCAGTGCCTTTGGTGGAAGTGTTCCACCATGTGGCATAATATATTGATGGTTTCATTTGTGTAATACAGAAACCATGCAGTATCAAATATATATAAACTGGCAGCTTTTAACTTGTGTGTGCTGTACGGACACAGAAACTCATACTGAGATAAATGGAAGCCATATAGCATAAAATGTAAACAGTTACTTTTCCCCACTGTGCACTGTATGTGCAGCAACCTTATTCTTAAATATTAGGAAATGATGATGGAAATTAAATTACTAAATGCTTTCAGTGTGCTGAACATCTGTGCACATCTCAGACTGACAGCTCAATGAGCTACTTCGAAGCAGTGAAGTGGTGACAATTACTCATAGGTTGATGACAGGGCAGACATGAAACCTGACAGCTGATTTATGAACACATGCTTCCAGTAGGAAGTCTCGCTTGGAGGCCGCACATATTGGGAAATTGCAGGTGTGCTGCCCTCAATTTCCACGAATGGAAAATCGATTTTTCGCTATGTACAGCTGGCGGGTGAAGTTCACTGTCAGTATTTACAAAATCGGCCCTGTTCTTATCTTCTTCAGAAACAGTGCCTTAGCAACTTTGCAGATTTATTCTTAGTTGGGCCTGTAAAGGCTTGCTGGAAGAATTCTTTACTCAAAGTATGATAAACGATTGGAATGACGTACCAGGTAACCATGATGTGGAGATGCCGGTGTTGGACTGGGGTGGACAAAAGTGAGAAGTCGCACAACACCAGGTTATAGTCCAACAGCTTTATTTGAAATCACAAGCTTTCGGAGCGCTGCTCCTTCGTCAGGTACCACCTGACGAAGGAGCAGCGCTCCGAAAGCTTGTGATTTCAAATAAAGCTGTTGGACTATAACCTGGTGTTGTGCGACTTCTCACTTTTGTACCAGGTAACGATCGCGATCAAAGAAATTAAGTGAGTTTAAGATGCAGTTGCAGGAAGCTTGAGTTTGATCGGATGAGTGGCCTTTTCTTGTCCTCGACTTTTTTTTGACAACCCCATCAAGTACTATCAGACAAGCTATAGCTTAGGGTAAAGCTTTACTCCCTCTATTTCAATAGGACATGTTTCCATTTCCCACATCAGCTATCCCTTGGCTTCTCTGAGTGAGACTGCCAATTTAGCGCTGTGAGCACATGATTACTGAGACTTGGATCGAGGGAGCCCAACCTCATTTCACATAGCATTGTATTATACAGGGCGAGATTTGAAGTCAGGCTCCAAAGGTAAACGGCCATTGTTCAACCTTTCCATCACCCAAATCCTCCGTTTATAAGGTACAGCAGTCACACTTCCATTTGATCCTTCAGTATGGTGAAGCACTCACATTGCACAACAATTTCTGGCATTAGAACAATAACCAAACACTAAATGAAATAAAACATGACCTATTCTATTTGCAACAATACAAAAAAAAGTTTAACTTTGTTTTGTTTCTCACAACTTAATGGCTACCTAATTTGCAATATATTTTTGAACAGCAGCAAACACATGAATTAAAGTGGGGGGGGAGCCTCCATCATCTATTATAATGTAGGGGATTTCCATGCTGGAATTGATAGATAACTGAGCCCCAAGTGTTGTTCTTACACATGTGATACAGCAATACCCTAGGCAGGGAAATGAAGACAAATACAGTACAAATAACATAAATTGAATGTAATCTATCTTCCGGTGTGAGGTGGATTTATATCGGACGGGAAGAGATTAATGCTAGAAAACTGTGCAATGAGAGAACATCTTTCATAAGACTCTGTCCCACAAAATTTCCAGTGGATAAGTGGAGTGTGGATAATGGAGACTCCACTATAATACATTTGTAATTATTTTAACTCCAGATAATTTAGTGGGAACTGCTATATAACATAATTTTATCACTATAATGTCATACCTGACAAAATATGATTTTTATTTCACTTACATTTCTCCACATGAATCATAAATATGTAACTATAGTGTATGTATAACATTTAATTTTTTTCTTTTATTCATTGTAATTTCATTGACAACCTATTGATAATATTAGAGAATGAAAATACTGAAACCTGGAGAAAGACTAGTGTACAGAGAAACTCTTTCATGCTACGTAACTGCAACTGAAGCACGAACCAGCCAGTCACAATGCCTATAGAGTGGTTGAGACATGTAATATCTTCAGGAATTAAACTATTAATAGAACAATGCTAAAAAAAATACACCTACCTAAACTTGCTCATTGATCAATTGGCATAAAGCAGAAATACTGCCTTTGATTTTACTGAAGTGAAAATGGAATTCAGTTTGAAAATTAAAGGAGACTAAAAATCTTGGAAAGTGAAAAAAAAGTTCAATAAATTAAAAAAAACAATTCCAGAGAGATCTTGGAAATTGAAATAAACAGAAAATCCTGGCAAATTAGTAAATTACATTAACCTGAGGACATTCAAATATGTTAATTCACTTCACATTCTATTACAGAAGCAAACTAGTTCAGGATACTCCAGAGACTCAACCAGGACCACTTGACTGATTTGAAAGATCAATTGGAAAGCAAACTGAAATAAGCATCCTATGAGACAGCGCAAACTCTTCCAAGTGCCAGTCATAGGATAAACTTCAGACTCTCAGGAATGTAATTAAGCATTCTACAACTAAGGATTGCCTCCTACAGTATTTGGCTATTACGTTTTGATTAGTTCTTCAGCTGACTCATTTGTTATTTCTACTTAAAGTAAACAGAGCATAGCAGCAGGATTTATCTGCTCATCCCACCAATTAATCAATCGGAATTAATTAAGGTGAACGTTGTGCAAGTTAAGGCAGTCTCACAGCCAACGGATCAGAGCAGAGCCCTCTACCACTACCATATCCAATCAAGAATGGTAGAGGAGAACCAGGAAGAGATGGCTCCAGGAATATTCCATCCTCAACTGTGGTGGAGCTCAGCACGTGAGTGCAAGAGCGAAGGCTGAAGTGGTTGCAAGTGCCTTCAGTCAAAAGCACTCAGTGGAGGATTAAACTCGGTCTCCTTTCGAGGTTCCCACCATCATAGTGTCCAGCCAATTTCATTCACTCCACATAACATTAATAGCAGCTGAGTGCACTGGGCACAGCTAAGTCTTTGGGCCCTGACAATATCCCAGCTATAGTGCTGAACATCTGTGCACTGGAGCTAGCCACTCCCCTAGCCAAGTTGTTGCAGCAGCTATGATACTGGCATCTACCCAACAATGTGATAGATTGCCCAGGTATGTCCCATCCACAAAAAGAGGCTAAATCTAACCTGTTTAATTACCATCCTATCAGCTTCCTCCCAATCATCAGTGATGTGATGAAAGAAATCATCAATAGTACTGTCAAGTCACACTCATTTACTAATAACCTGCTCATGGATGCACAGTTCGGCTTCTGCCAGAACCACTTAGCTCCGGACCTCATCGTGGCCTTGATCCAGACATGGACACAAGAGCTGAATATTAGAGGAGAGGTGACAATAGCTACCCTTGACATCAAGACAGCATTTGACTGAGTAAACACAAAGGAGCCTTAGCAAAACTGAGGTCAATGGGGGTTAGTGGCTGCGACTCATACTTGATACCAAGGAAGATGGTTGTGGTTGTTGGAGGCCAATTATCGCAGCCCCAGGACATTGCTGCAGGAGTTCCTTAGGAAAGTGTTCTTGTCCCAACCATATTCAGCTGTTTCATCAATAACCTTCCTTCCATAATAAGGCCAGGAGTAGGGCTAAAATAAAAACAGAAAATGCTGGAAAACATTCAGCAGCTCAGGCAGCATCTGTGGAGAGAGAAACAGGGTTAACGTTTCAGGTCAATGACCTTTCATCAGAACTATTGGCTGATGACTCCACAGTATTCAAGTCCATTCACAACTCCTCCGATAATGAAGTTGCCCATAGCAGCTTACAGCAGGACCTGGGAAACATCCAGGCTTGGGGTTATAGAGTCATAACGGCACAGAAGGAGGCCATTCGGTCCATCGAGTCCGTGCCGGCTCTCTGTAGAGCAATCCAGTCAGTCCCATTCCCCCGCTCTATCCCCGTAGCCCTGCAAGTTTATTTCCCTCAAGTGCCTATCCAGTCTCCCCTTGAAAACATTGAGTGTGTCCGCTTCCACCACTTCCATCGGCAGCGAGTTCCAGGTCCTCACCACTCGCTGCCGACGGAAAAAAGTTTTTCCTCACATCCCCCCTGTATCTCTTGCCCAAAATCTTAAATCTGTGTCCCCTAGTCCTTGTACCATCAACTAGTGGGAACAGCCTTTCCACGTCTAGCCTATCCAAACCCGTCATAATCTTGTACACCTCTATCAAATCACCCCGCAACCTCCTTTGCTCTAATAAAAACAAATCCAGCTTCTCCAACCTGTCCTTGTAGCTAAGATCCCCCATCCCCGGAACCATTCTGGTAAATCTCCTCTGCAACCTCTCAAGGACCTTCACATTCTTCCTAAAGTGTGGTGACCAGAACTGGATGCAATACTCCAGTTGTGGCCTAACCAGCGCTTTATAAAGGTTCAGCATAGCTTCCCTACTTTTGTACTCAATACCTCTATTTATGAAGCCCAAGATCCCATATGCTTTGCTAACCACTCTCTCAATATGTCCCGCCACCTTCAGGGACCTATGCACATTAACTCCCAGGTCCCTCTGTCCCTGCACACTCTTTAAAACTGTGCCATTAAGTGTATATTGCCTCTCCCTGTTCCTTCTGCCAAAATGCATCACCTCACACTTCTCTGTATTAAATTCCATCTGCCACTTGTCTGTCCATTCTGCTAGCCTTTCTATGTCCTGTTGCAGTCGATTGGTATCATCATCACTGTTTGCCACCCCCCCCAAGTTTGGTGTCATCGGCAAATTTAGACATTCTACTCTGTATTCCAATATCCAGGTCATTTATATATATATCAAAAAAGCAGTGGCCCCATCATTGACCCTCGGGGAGCACCACTGTCTACCATCCTCCAGTCTGAAAAACAGCCATTTACCACAACTTGTTGTTTTCTGTCCTTAAGCCAATTCCTTATCCAAGCAACAGAAAACGCTGGAAAAACTCAGCAGGCCAGGCAGCATCCGTAGAGAGAGAAAGAGAGTTGACGTTTCAGGTCGATGACCTTTCATCAGAACTGGGAAGAGCTGGAAATCAAATAGATTTAAGGCCAGGGTAAAGCTGGGAAAAGGGGGAGGGGATAAAGGAACAAAGGAGGAGATGAAGAGACATTAAGAGACATTAAGAGATATGCAAGGCTAGAGGTGGTGTTAATGTGACAGATTAAGGCTGAATGAAGTGTGAAATCCACTGGCAGAATGAAGGACAGCTGCCAGCTTCTAGGAGGAAAAAAAAAAGGTGGGGGGGACAAATAAAAGGGTGGATAAAATAAAATATAAATGTGATTGGAGCTGAGGTTATGATCTAAAATTGTTGAACTCGATATTGAGTCACTCCAACCTACCTCCCTCTGAACTTGCAGCACTCCATTCTCTCCGATCCAACCCTGACATTGTCATTAAACCTGCTGACAAGGGTGGCGCTGTTGTTGTTTGGCGAACCGACCTCTACCTAGCGGAAGTTGAACGCCAACTCTCTGACACCTCCTCCTACCTCCACCTGGACCATGACCCCACTACCGAACATCAAGCCACCGTGTCCAAGACTGTCACTGACCTCATCTCCTCTGGAGATCTTCCCCCCACGGCCGCCAACCTCATAGTTCCCCAACCCCGCACAGCCCGCTTCTACCTCCTTCCCAAGATCCACAAACAGGACTGCCCCGGTAGACCCATCGTTTCAGCCTGTTCTTGCCCCACGGAACTTATCTCTTCCTATCTCGACTCTATTTTTTCTCCCCTTGTCCAGTCTCTTCCCACCTACATCCGCGACTCTTCCAATGCCCTCCGCCATTTTAACAGTTTCCAGTTTCCCGGCCCCAACCGTCTCCTCTTCACTATGGACGTACAATCCCTCTACACCTCCATTCCCCACCAGGATGGCCTGAGGGCGCTCCGCTTCTTCCTTGAACAGAGGCCCAACCAGTCCCCATCCACCACCACCCTCCTCCGCCTGGCTGAACTTGTTCTCACATTGAACAACTTCTCCTTTGACTCTACCCATTTCCTCCAAATTAAAGGTGTTGCTATGGGTACCCGCATGGGTCCTAGCTATGCCTGCCTTTTCGTGGGATATGTGGAACACTCTTTGTTCCAGTCCTACTCGGGTCCCCTCCCTCACCTCTTTTTCCGGTACATTGATGACTGTATCGGTGCCGTCTCCTGCTCTCGCCCTGAACTAGAACATTTCATTCACTATGCTTCCAATTTCCACCCTTCCCTCACCTTCACATGGTCCATCTCCGACTCTTCCCTTCCCTTCCTCGACTTCTCCATCTCCATCTCTGGGGATAGGTTATTGACTAACATTCACTACAAGCCCACCGACTCCCACAGCTACCTGGACTACACTTCCTCCCACCCCGCCTCCTGTAAGGACTCTATTCCATTCTCCCAGTTTCTCCGTCTCCGCCGCATCTGCTCTGATGATGCCACCTTCCATACCAGTGCTTCCGACATGTCTTCTTTTTTCCTCAACCGAGGATTCCCCTCTACCGTGGTCGACACGGCCCTCGACCGTGTCCGTTCTATCTCCCGCACATCTGCCCTCACCCCTGCCCCTCCCTCCCGGAACCATGATAGGGTTCCCCTTGTCCTCACCTTTCACCCCACCAGCCTCCACATTCAACGGATCATCCTCCGCCATTTCCGCCACCTCCAGCGTGATCCCACCACCAAACACATCTTCCCCTCACCTCCCCTTTCAGCATTCCGCAGGGACCGCTCCCTCCGCGACACCCTAGTCCACTCCTCTACCACCCCCAGCACCCCTTCCCCTTCGCCCGGCACCTTCCCGTGCACGCGCAGGAGATGCAACACATGCCCTTATACCTCCCCTCTTCCCACTGTCCAGGGCCCCAAACACCCCTTCCAGGTGAAACAGCGATTTACTTGTACTTCCTGCAATTTAGTATACTGTATTCGCTGCTCACGATGTGGACTCCTCTACATTGGGGAGACCAAACGCAGATTGGGTGACCGCTTTGCGGAACACCTCCGTTCAGTCCGTAAGGGGGACCCCGAGCTCCCGGTGGCCTGTCACTTTAATTCACCGCTTCACTCCCACTCTGACCTCACCGTCCTCGGCCTATTACACTGTTCCACGGAAGCTCAGCGTAAGCTCGAGGAACAGCACCTCATCTTTCGTTTAGGCACGCTACAGCCCTCTGGACTCAATATCGAGTTCAACAATTTTAGATCATAACCTCAGCTCCAATCACATTTATATTTTATTTTATCCACCCTTTTATTTGTCCCCCCCACCTTTTTTTTTTCCTCCTAGAAGCTGGCAGCTGTCCTTCATTCTGCCAGTGGATTTCACACTTCATTCAGCCTTAATCTGTCACATTAACACCACCTCTAGCCTTGCATATCTCTTAATGTCTCTTAATGTCTCTTCATCTCCTCCTTTGTTCCTTTATCCCCTCCCCCTTTTCCCAGCTTTACCCTGGCCTTAAATCTATTTGATTTCCAGCTCTTCCCAGTTCTGATGAAAGGTCATCGACCTGAAACGTCAACTCTCTTTCTCTCTCTACGGATGCTGCCTGGCCTGCTGAGTTTTTCCAGCGTTTTCTGTTGTTATTTCGGATTTCCAGCATCTGCAGTATTTTGCTATCCTTATCCAAGCTGCCACTGACCCACCTGTTCCATGAGCCTCAATTTTGTTAACCAGCCTTCTATGTGGTACTTTGTCAAACGCCTTCTGAAAATCCATGTAGACAACATCCATTGCATTCCCTTCATCAATCCTCCCTGTTACCTCATCAAAAAATTCAATTAGATTAGTCAAACACGATCTGCCTTTTACAAATCCATGTTGGCTCTCCTTAATTAGCTTAAACCTCTCCAAGTGCCCGTTAATTTTTTCCTTGATTATTGTTTCTAAAAATTTACCCTTCACTGATGTTAAACTGACCAGCCTGTAGTTACTAGGATTGTCCTTACACCCCTTCTTGAACAATGGTGTCGCATTTGCCACTTTCCAATCCTCAGGCACCTCCCCCGCATCTAGGAAAGATTGGAAAATTATGGCAAGCCCTTCTGCTATCTCCTCCCCCAATTCCCTTAGCATGCTGGGGTGACAAGTGTCAGGTAACATTTGCACAACGTAAGTGCCAGATAATGGCCATCTTGAACAAGAGAAAGCCCAGCCATTTCCCCATGACCTTCAAAAGTACCACCATTGCTGAATCTCAACGTCAACATCTTGGGGGTCACCATTGATCAGAGGCTTAACTGGACTAACCAGATCATTACTACAACTACAAGAGCAGGGTAGAGGCTGCATACTCTGCATCAAGTGGCTCACCTCCTGAACCCTCAAAGCCTCTCCACCAACAACAAGTTTCCAGTCAGGAATACAATCGAATATTCACCAATACTCACCTGGATGGCTGCAGCCATGACAACACTCAGGAAACTTGACAGTATGCAGGGCAGGGCAACTTGCTTGATTGGTGCACCTGCCATTTGTCTCAGTGCCCAAACTCTCCATTACCGATGCACCGTGGATGCAATATGTACTATTGACAAGATGTACTGCAGCAACTGCGCCTCTCTCCCCCGCGATCTCTACCACCGAAAAAGACGAGCAGCAGTTTTGTAGGAATATCATCATCTCCAAATTCCCCTCCAAACCACGCACTATCCTGACGTGGGCATATATCACTGTTCCTTGATCATCATTGGGTCAACATCATGGATTTCCCACCTAATATCATTGTGGGAGCACCATCATCACAAGGACTGCAGCAGTTCAAGGAAAAGGCCTACCATCACCTTCTCAGACCAACTAAGGATGGGCAGTATATGCAACCTGGGCAACATCTCCCACATCCTGAGAACAGATTTTAGAAATTAAGTATTTTCCAACACTCACACTCAGGGTCAGCAATAAGCACTTCTAGGACATGTATAACATGGGGCGGATGCAAGATAATTCTCCTTGCGCAACGTCCCAATGTTGTTCCCAGTCATAAAAATACATCCTTTCCTCACTAAAGCAACATTTCCATTTTCCATGCCAACCTTCCTGAATGAAAGTGACAATTCAGTTCCAATTATGGACCATTGTGCGCTATGAACTCCTGTTCATTGTGAACTGGATTGATGCTGCCATTTTCAATTTACTTAGGACCTTTACAAGCAGCAGATAGCACTTTTTTTGTCACTACCAACCTACAATCACCCACCTGAATTTCTGTTTCATAGAAGATAGGAGCAGGAGTAGGCCATTCGGCCCCTCGAGCCTGCTCCGCCATTCAATGAGATCATGGCTGATCAAATTCATATTCTCATGGCACCCATTGGCATAGTGGTAATCTCTGCACAGGTCCTCAGGACAAATATGTATTTCCCACCCCCTGTTAACATATACAATAGTGAACATCACCTAACCTGACTTTGTGTAAAAAGCGACTAATTACCTACCAACAAGAAATAGGTGGGAACAGTAGAAATTTAGACATTGATACAAGTCTTACAGAAGGATAAGGGTGTCATATTCTGACAATGCATGATCATTTGTCTGGTTTTTTTTACATACAGGTATCATATTTTCTGCTGGTTAAGGGAAATGGTAATAAAGATCTGTATTTTAGATGCATGCTGAAAAACTACAGGTAAGGAAAGAGTTAAGCCTAAAGAGCGTATACATTCTAAAGTGCAATGAAGGAAATTAGAGAGACGTTGGGGTGAAATTAGTCCTGTTGAGAATTTTAGAGAAAACATCAGTGTTAGTACAATATGGGATTTATTTTCTGCCCTCATGCCAACTTTTCAGTAAAATTATCAACAGGAGGAATTCCGCTGCCTTTTGCCCTTTGAGTACCGCAAGATGTAATCAGGCTGCAGAATATATACCATCTTTCCTTTGTATTACATCGACAAAATGCATTTGCCACAAACAAATGTCATCAAATAAAATGATTAAAAATGCAAAAACAAGGATAATTTCGTAAGTGGTAACACTGATAGAACAAACTAAGCATTGCAACCCGGTTACATTTTAATCTTAATGTGGGACTGTTACTTGAGTCTGTGAAGTATGCGTACTTGGATAGTGACTGCTAACTAGCATTAGATGGTTGGCAAAGTAAGGCAAGGTATGGTGGTAGGGGGAAATATGACGAGACAACATGAAGTATAACCTCACAGGGTTAAAATGGGGAAAGTATCTGTAGAGCAGAACATCTTTGCAGCCATGCATGTAAGGAATTGAATCTGTTCTCTCTAATCATTGGCCGAACTAAATGCATCTGCTTTAGCCTTTTTTTCCCCAAAAAATAACCCCTACAAATTGAAAATACAGTTGTTTGCAACCACCGGGTTTTCTTGGCGGAGAGGAGAGGAGCATTGCCCTTTTAAGCTTGTGTGCGCGGGTGGGTGGTGGTCCCAGGCTGGGAGCCGCATGCGCGCTGCCCACTGCGGGCAGCGAGCTGGTTCTCGCCGGGACCCAGATGCGGCAGCTACAAGTTCGTTTTCCCGGCCAGCATCGTGGGGAAAGATGAAAATACTGGGAGGAGAAAGCACCCTCATCGGCCAGGTACTGGGGCTTTAACCCACCCCCACATCTCCATCTGATCAATGAAGCAGTGAGAGCATCAGGTAAAAAATAATCCCCATCCGACTGTTGTCTGCTTAAACACAGATCACAATGGCTGCAACCATCTGCGCCAAGGCTGGGGAAATAATTAAAATCAAATCCCACCACTGCGACTCTTTTCGAAGGCATTAAAAACATAGCAATTAGAGAAAAAAGAAGGAGGAATCCGGCCGAGTATTCAACCTGAGAAGCTGAACAGAGCTTCTTCTCGTTGCGTACAATGAATCCTAATGACAGATCATGGTCAAAAGTGGTATTATAGGTTGGTACTTAATATTTATTGGATTCCAACTACAGTGGAGTCAGAATGAGCACTGCACAGCTCAAGGAGCCAGGTTAGCAGCAGAGTATCTCAGCTGTTGCGGATGCATTCAGTGATTTATTAATAGGTCCTGTACTTTACTAACTTTGAAGGTATTTTTAACCATCGGAATTCTGTTTTCTATACGCGACAGCCCATAGCTGTAACAGTTTACATGGAGATGCTTTAACATTTTTTTTTGTTTCTCACAACTTAAGGGCTACTTAATTTCAAAATTAAAGTGGGGGGGGGGGGGGGTAATGAGGTGTAAAATGGATTTATGATTTAAAGGTCAGCATTCTTAAAATTGTGATCTGTTAATATTTTCCTCATTTTAACCGTTCATGGACCCTTGTGAATGCTCCCTGAGGTTGTGTTAAGTTTGATTCTTAGGCTAAACTAATTTAGGGAGTATCAGGTATGACTGAACATGATGTACTACCAGGATTGTCATCGGTTTAGTTTTGACCCAGACAGCCTGGTTTTTGCAGGCTGGTTCTGGTATTGACTAAGATTAAAACAACAACAACAACAACAACTTTTATTTATATAGCACCTTTAACATAGTAAAACGTCCCAAGGCGCTTCACAGGAGTGTTATAAGACAAAATATTTGTCACTGAACAACTGAAACAACAAAACTGAACAACAAAAATCTTGATTTTTAAAATTGTGCATTTTTGATTGGGTTGAAAAGTTAATTCTTATTACTGCTGCACCTCCTGATGTGGAGGCATTAGTTATTAAGGTTTTCATTTGTTTTCATTCGGCAGAAAACAAAAATGTCAGTGCAGGAGTTTTGATCCCATCCTTTGTACAGGCCCTATTTTGTTCTATGTCCCATTTTGGACTTGGCAAAAGATGGTCATGCTATGTACTACCTGTGACACATAGAGGACATTGAATGAAACAGGACATGCCAAACATCTCCCCTGCCCCTGAAGGAAAATAAACAGTATAAAGTTTTAGTATTTCAAACTTTTTCATTTTGATTACTGAAGTGCAGAAGTACACTGAGTGAGAACTGAACATTTAGATGGTAAAATATTGCAATCCATGTTTAATATAGTTAAATGTTTTTGGCAGAAAATTCACTACTCTATGAGTTACATTGGTTTTAAATACATAGACATAGAATCTAGGAGCAGGAGTAGGCCATTCAGCCCATCGAGCCTGCTCCACCATTCAATACGATCATGGCTGATCATCCAAATCCAGTACCCTGTCCCTGCTTTAATCCCCACAGTACACATATCCCACCCTACCCTAGTAACCCCACGTATTTAATTCCCCCTAACATATCCCATCCTATCCCCATAACCCCACATATTTAATCCTCCCCTAACACTAAGGGTCAATTTTATCATAGCCAAATCAACTTCACCTGCACATTTTTGGACTGTGGGAGGAAACCGGAGCACCCGGAGGAAACCCACGCAGACACGGGGAGAATGTGCAAACTCCACACAGACAGTCACCCGAGGCCGGATTCGAACCCGGGTCCCTGGCGCTGTGAGGCACCAGTGCTAACCACTATGCCACCGTGTTGCCCGTCTTTTACGACTTTTACTTTTCTCTATTCTTCCAAAGATTCACTTTAAAGAAGCTATTATTCTAAATTTTCCTTAATTTTTGTTTTACATTTTTAGGATAGTGCACCTTCAGATTAGCACCCTTGCCCTTCAGCATTACACTGGTTGAGGTGCAGTGACTTATGGTAGTAAGCTTATTGGTGCTATCCCCATACATGCTGCCATGGAAACTGGGTCAGGCTGCTGAGTGGCAAGAAGCGTTACAGCTGCAACTACCCGCATTGGCACTGGCCTAAAATAGCAAGCCTGACAGATGTGCACTAGTCATCAGTTACTTTTCTTATGTTTGTTTTCCTAAAAAAAAAACCGATATTATACTTCGGTTTTGGAGGCTGAGAAGAGTAGAAGTACCAATACATTAACCCTGTAGCCACCAGCATATTTGTAGACTTCATAGAAGTAGCAGGGATTACGACCCTCTCAAATAAATTGGAAAATGCTGGATAATTGTCAGTGAATTGCAAAGCAGTAATCCAGTAGGGGGGCTCAGATGGTACAAGTTGCAGAGTGTAACAACACAAGTGCTTTTTGTTCATCAGCTGGACTCTTCACCTCTCTCCCCTCGCTCCATTTGAATTAGGCTCCTTATTTCATTGACACTTAACTTGTATTTATAATATTAAGTAACTATTTTTAGCCAACTATAATAAATACCGTTGACAGTGGTCAGTTTTGTTTTTGCAGGGGTATTTTATTAATGCAGTAGCATGTAATGTTAGGTCTCATAAAATGTGACTTTTATAGTGTAGAAGCTCACTGGGTACTGAGTAATTTCCAATACCAAACGGCAAGAAGTTCATTGTTCCTGGTTTGTAGCCAACCCTAATCTACACTTATCAAGAAAAATCTATGCCATAGGCAAACAGTGTAAAATTAGTGTCTTTTTTGTTTAATTGTGCAAGTAGTGACTGCTTGTGATAGAAATTGTGTCAGTAGTACTTTATTCAATGAATTACTTTTTCTCATCCTTGACTTTTCCTATGACAGGTATGGTATGTTAAATTGCATTCCTAAGGTTCTGCAGGTTATTTGGAACCAAATCTTTCATTACAATTTACTAGGTCCTTTGACAATTTGTGGCATTGGCTATTTTATTGATTATTGAGATAGTAAATCAAATACTTGAATACATTAAAACATTATAAACTACAGTACTTCCAACCAGAGTTGCATATCAGTGCATTGCTGCTATTCTTAATGCAGCCAAGTTTTATCATGTAATCTTTCAGCCAATATGCATGCCAATTGCCCTGTTATGAAACACAAAAACACACAACTACATACATTTTGATAGCACTTCTCATGTACAGATAGATGTCTCATGGCACTTTATAGGATGTAGAAGAAAACAGAACATTGAGCAGGAGAGAAAGAAAGGGATGATAGAAAGGTTTTTTAGGTGCCAAAGGCACAGAAGAAGAGAAAAGATTTTATGAGGCTTTTGAACACCTCATCAGTGTCTTATCACGGTGTGTCACGTATCTTAGCAACAAGATCAGATTTACTAAATGAAGTGTGTTTCAATGGCAAGTCAGTTTATTGATTATTTAAATTTCTGTTGGTATGATGTTTTTGATTAATGACTCAAACCATAATCAATTAACTTTGTTGATTATTCATTTCAGCACATCAGTGGATATTGTGATGGCGGAGGGCAATAGTCTTATTCTTTTCATTATTTAAATTTTATTGAGAGTCTGGCCTTGTCTATAAAACCATAAAAGTTCACAGCACAGAAGGAGGTCTTTCAGCCTGTTGTATCTGTGCCACCTCTTTGTTAGAGAAGTACAAAACTAATTCCATTGCCCTGCTCGCTTCCCATAACCCTGTATCTGCCTCTCTGGTACCTCGTCTGGGAGTGTTTGCTAGTGAGACTGGGTGCCAAAAAAGTTCCATTACCTTATCTTGATGACAAAAAATAATGAGGCTGGTGAAGAAGTACTGGAAGGAGTCCCATTGGAGGCTCCACCTTGTTCAATATAATTGATGTGCAGTAAGAAAGTGGTTGACGAGTTGATTTGCTATTTTATTTTATTTATTTCATTGAAAATGAGTAGAAAGTTTTAAACCTTCCTTTCTAAAGCATTAGATTAATTAAGCTGTTGACTGTTTTGATACAGTAAGAAGAGAAAAGCTTCAAGCTGCAGAAGAAAGTGGAGAAACTGTGTACAAAGGTATAAGCCTTGAATAATACAATTTCAGAGGTGGGTAAGACTCTTGGTAGGCAAGTGCTAATTGATTATAGACCAGATGTTATAGGACAGGGATGTTTAAACTTTTGCCTTCGAAGGCCAGGTAGATGCGTACAATGGATCTATAGAGGCTACACATCCATGTTCTCGTTAATTTGCAGATATTTGAAGCTGTCTGTGCTATTTACGAACATACGAACTAGGAGCAAGAGTAGGCCATTCGGTCCCTTCGAGCCTGCTCCGCCATTCAATAAGATCATGGCTGATCCGGTTACTCCACATTCCCGCCTACCCCCGATAACTTTTCACCCCCTTGCTTACCAAGAATCTATCTACCTCTGCCTTAAAAATATTCAAAGACTCTGCTTCCACCGCCCTCTGAGGAAGAGAGTTCCAAAGACTCGCGACCCTCTGTGAGAAAAAATTTCTCCTCATCTCTGTCTTAAATGGGCGACCACTTATTTTTAAACAGTGACCCCTAGTTCTAGATTCTCCCACAAGAGGAAACATCCTCTCCACATCCACCCTGTCCAGACCCCTCAGAATCTTATATGTTTCAATCAAGTCACCTCTTACTCTTCTAAACTCCAGCGGATACAAGCCTAGCCTGTCCAACCTTTCCTCATAAGACAACCCGCCCATTCCAGGTATTAGTCTAGTAAACCTTCTCTGAACTGCTTCCAATGCATTTACATCCTTTCTTAAATAAGGAGACCAATACTGTACACAGTACTCCAGATGTGGTCTCACCAATACCCTGTATAACTGAAGCAGAACCTCCCTACTTTTGTATTCAATTCCCCTCTCAATAAACGATAACTTTCTATTAACTTTCCTAATTACTTGCTGTACCTGCATAGTAACCTTTTGCGATTCATGCACTAGGACACCCAGATCCCTCTGCATCTCAGAGCTCTGCAATCTCTCACCATTTAGATAATATGCTTCTTTTTTATTCTTCCTGCCAAAATGGACAACTTTACATTTTCCCACATTATACTCCATTTGCCAGATCTTTGCCCACTCACTTAACCTATCTATATCCCTTTGTAGCCTCCTTATGTCCTCTTCACAATTTACTTTCCTACCTATCTTTGTGTCATCAGCAAATTTAGCAACCATACCTTCGGTCCCTTCATACAAGTCATTTATATATAAATTGTAAAAAGTTGAGGCCCCAGCACTGATCCCTGTGGCACACCACTCGTTACATCTTGCCAATCAGAAAATGACCCATTTATGCCTACTCTCTTTCCTGTGAGCTAGCCAATCTTCTATCCATGCCAATATGTTACCCCCTACACCATGAGCTTTTATTTTCCGCAATAACCTTTGATGTGGCACCTTATCAAATGCCTTCTGGAAATCTAAGTACAGTACATCCACCGGTTCCCCTTTATCCACAGCACATGTTACTTCCTCAAAGAACTCCAATAAATTGGTTAAACATGATTTCCCTTGCACAAAACCATGTTGACTCTGCCTGATTACTTTGAACTTTTCTAAGTGCCCTGCTATAACGTCTTTAATAATAGCTTCTAACATCTTCCCTATGACAGATGTTAAGCTAACCGGCCTGTAGTTTCCTGCTTTCTGTCTCCCTTTTTGAATAAAGGAGTTACATTCGCTATTTTCCAATCTAATGGAACCTTCACCGAATCTAGGGAATTTTGGAAAATTAAAACCAACGCATCAACTATCTCACTAGCCATTTCTTTTAAGAAAATTATGTGTTGTAATTTCTATGTAATTCTATGTAACCGATCTTGGTGTTCTAATACAGAATTTATCCACCAATCAGTCAACAGCCTTTTCTGAAGTTCCAGCCCACAAAATTCAAACAACAAACCAGCAAATGAGAAATCTGAGTGCATTTAGGACCTGAGTTACCTCAGCCTTTGAGGAATAGATAGAGCTTGGGAGTCACTTGGGCCACATGTTAGACACCCCTCTTTTAGGACACAGGGGAGATTGCTGATAATAGGCTGAAGTATAATGAGATCGTGATCTAGCAAAGACAACATCTTGGCGATTAATATTATGTAACATATCCGGTTGACTGTTTACAGTGATGTAAATGATTTCTAAAATTGTAGAGGTTTGTTTTTATTGGGATAGGAATTCTTTGAGAGGTTTTATCATGGAGCTGACTCACCTTATTATAATTTCTTTAGTTATAATCAAAAGGAATACAAAGCTGTATATGGACCTTATCCTACCGGTGGCAAGATACATTTCTACTCTGTCATTTTCCTGTTGATGAACAATAGAAGCACTTGCAGGAACCCCAATCAAGTACAGTTTGTGGCTTATGCAATGCATTAATTATATTTGAGTGAGATAACATGAAGACCTGTAACATATTGGGAGGTGAGCTTGTTCTTATGGTGTCAGCTGTGGCTCAGTTGGTAGCACTCTCGCCTCTGAGTTAGAAGGTTGTGGGTTAGGGTTCAAGTCCCACTCCAGGGACTTGAGCACAAAATCTAGGCTGACACTCCAGTGCGGTGCTGAGGGAGTGCTGCACTGTCTGAGGTGACGTCTTTCGGATGAGACGTTAAACCGAGGTCCCGTCTGCCCTCTCACGTGGATGTAAAAGATCCCATGACACTATTTCGAAGAAGAGCAGGGGAGTTATCCCTGGTGTCCTTGCCAATATTTATCCCTCAACCAACATAACCAAAACAGATTATCTGGTCATTATCACATTGCTGTTTGTGGGACCTTGCTGTGTGCAAATTGGCTGCCACGTTTCCCACATTACAACAGTGACTCCACTTCAAAAAGTACTTCATTGGTTGTAAAGCGCTTTGAGATGTCCGGTGCTCGTGAAAGACGCTATATAAATGCAAGTCTCTTTTTTTACCAAATCTAAGGATACTATACATGATTTCTGATCACAGCAGTAGAGTTGGGTGCAATTTGTCTATTGACCTTTAAGGTTATCTTTAGTTTCAGTATATTAAGGGCCCTTTGAGGTTCTCATTAGCCTCCTGATCTTTGCTTTGAGTTTGCAACCCCCTTAATTGGACCACATGAGATGCTTGCTGTGGATGAGAAGGTGTGATAGTGCTGACCATAGATATTTTTAATGTCATCCATCACTACCATTTGGACTACATGAGCTTTTAGTAGTTGATTTCACTGTAGCCTACTGTAGTACCGTACTCTGTTCACCATTTTGAGAACTGATACCAAGCAACCCAGCATCAACAATCTTACGTAGTAGGTAGCTGATTGACTTAAACCCACATCCATCTGACTGAGAGAAAAGTTACCACAGGCATACTCTTGGACCATATGACTGCTGTGGTTTTTTTCCCCTTCTTTAGTTGTTAGCCTAGAGTATTTGGTTCCAGAATAGAGTGTCACTTCCACTCACCATCAGCATTTCAGTGTCTGATTCCAAAAGGGTTTTAATTTTTTTTCTAGCTCTGAATCACTATAAAGAGGAGAAATTGCATTCTCTTGGTAAAGTGGCAAAATGAAAGGGCTTTAAGGGAGAAATAAAGGAAAAATAGCGGAGGATTTGTTTCACAGCAACACGAAGAAGGGATAGAAGTACACATCAAAAGCTGTAAACAAGAAGAATGCAGGAACCTTCCAAGAATTCCAGATTAAAGGCAGATTTTTTGTTGTTGAAAAACCTAGGTGAAAGTCCAGGGCCATTGTGTGTGACACCAACAAGGTCAAAATGATAGAAGAAAGGCAAGTTAAGTAGTAGTAATTTGGTGACCTCAAGCTTGGGTTGTCAAAACATGTCTATTATAGGGGAAGGGAAAACTAAGGTAGCTAAGGAGTTCTATATTTTGAAGTTCTGGGACAAAATGAAATAAAGTAGGATATATAGTGTGATGACTCTTAATTTCAATGCAGTGAGTCTTAATTTTAACACAGCAAAGATGTAGAATGATGCACAATATTTGGAATGGAGGGAGGATGAGAGTTGAAAGTTCAGAGGAGCAATGACTATCAGTAGAGGTTCAAATGGAAGAGGCTGGAGGCTAGCAGTGAGAAGGATTGCCTAACAGATAACAAATATCTTCTTGTATCCTGTGTAGGAGTGCAAGAGCACCGCTAGAAAAGTTTTCCGTATATGGGAATAGTATTTCGTTCTTTGACCTTGGAATTTATAAAGAGTTAAGAGTTGTTGAGTGGAAAATAAGGGCCAGAATTTTCTCGTAAAAAAAATGGGTGGGTTTGGAACATGGGGGTAGTTAAATTGTTAAAAATGGGATTCCCAACCTGATCCCGCCTCCAACCCGCCCACTTTCGGTTTTGCCGGAGGTGGGATGGTGGTGGGGGGGGGGGGGGGGGGGGTGGGGGCGGCCAACCTGCTGCCAGGGTCGTTACCTCAATTTAAAAATTGTAATGAGGCTGAGAGCCGCTTTTCTCCCCTCCATTTTTTGTTTAACTGCCTGTGGATGGGTTCCACACAATTCATGAAACCCGGCAGTTAAACAGAGGCGGGGACTGCTGCATCCAGGAGGTAAATGGCTTTATAACTAGCTCCTGGATCCAGGGTCCCAACCTAACCCGCCCCCCGCGATTGGAGAACCCCCCCCCACGAGGCCTCCGATCGCCTTCTCAGGCCTCCGATCCCCACCATGAGGCCTCCCCCGCTCCCCGCCATTAACGATGATGATGAAGACCACGATTCTCCAGTGGCCGGCCCTGATCATCTCCCCCCTCCTCCCCCCCACCTGCCCGCCGATTCCTGGCCGACCCCACTCCCCCACGATCCCCGATCCCTGCAGATCCTCTCCCCCACCCCCCACCCCCGCCACCGATCCCCAACCCCAGCCCCAGCCGATTACCTACCCCCATCCCGTGATCCCTCCCCCGGACCAGCCCCTCGCTTCTGAGGCCTACCCGTCCGCAGCCAGCCAGCCTCTCAATCTGGCTGGCTGCGGGCGGGAATCCGAGGTCTCGCATTCAAATCAGGCCCTGCCGTTAAAGTCGGCAGGGCCTGCGGGAAATCTGGCCTCCCAGGTTTCCCGCCCGCCTTGGAGGCCCCCCACCCCCAACCCGCCACTTTTGAGAAATTTAAGTGCTTGGCACAAAGGAAACCCAAGACAATGTGATGACTAGATGAGGGAATAATTATTACTATTTGATATTATATCAAACCATTTTTCTACACTGTTAGTTTTTGTGCAGAAAAATGTTAGCCTTTGACACGGTTGACCACTCCATCCTTCTCCAACGCCTCTCCACCGTCGTCCAGCTGGGTGGGACAGTATTTGCCTGGTTCCATTCTTATCTATCCAATCGTAGCCAGAGAATCACCTGCAACGGCTTCTCTTCCTGCTCCCGCATCGTTACCTCTGGTGTCCCCCAAGGATCTATCCTTGGCCCCCTCCTATTTCTCATCTACATGTTGCCCCTTGGCGACATCATCCGAAAACACAGCATCAGTTTCCACATGTACGCTGACGACACCCAGTTCTACCTCACTACCTCGTCTCTCGACCCCTCCACTGTCTCTAAATTGTCAGACTGCTTGTCCAACATGCAGTTCTGGATGAGCAAAATTTTCTCCAATTAAATATTGGGAAGACCGAAGCCATTGGGCTGGATTTTCTCAATGGGAAGCTTTTGGAGGCGGGACTGCTGCTTGCCGGCTTTCAATCCCACCTCCATCAGCTTCTGGCCAACCAGCGGGATTTTCCCCGATTGACCTTGTTAAGCCCGCCCAGCGGGCTCAGCAGGCCAATTAGGGGGAAGTCAGTGACAGAGCACATCAACGTATGACATGCCATCTGTCAAGAACTTTTGAAAGAAGAAATGTCATCATTTGACAGCTCTGTGAAGCTGTCAAACACTGACATTCTGTGTAGTTTGATGAGTACTTGTGTTCAGGACTCATCAAACCTTTCAACTTTGCAGACATCACCTGGCTGTTGGTTCGGAGGATCCAACAGCCAGTCTGTGATATCTACAATGGAGATGTCGGGACTCCGGCTCCACAGCGGCTGAAGGCTGTAGGCAGAAACAAAGGTAAGTGAACATTTTCTAACACTTTACACTCACCTTACATACTTACCACTCCACACTTGCACCCATCACTCACCTCTACATCGCACTTTCAGACCCCTCCGACCCCCGCAGACCTCCTACTCGTCTCCTACACCCTGGCGGCGTTCCCCGAGGTCGGGAAGCCTGCACTTCGGAACGCAAAATGGGGATAATCCTATTTTCTGCCTGTTAACTACCTGTTAACAGGCAGTTAATAGGCTTTAATCCCTTTCCCGCCTCCAAGGAGACGGGACCCGGGGCGGGACGGCTTCCCGCCTCCTGACAAAAGGGCACGGAGGCGGGTTGGGGGCGGGTTTGCCACCCGCCCCCAAATTCTGCAACTTTACCAGCAGTCCCGCCTCCAGACCCGCCTCCTCGGGGCTGCCAAAATCCAGCCCATTGTTTTCGGTCCTCGCCACAAACTCCGTTCCCTAGCCCTCCCCCTAACATCTGTCTGAGGCTGAACCACACTGTTCATAACCTTGGTGTCATATTTAACCCTGAAATGAGCTTCCGACCACACATCCGCAGCATAACAAAGACCGCCTACTTCCATCTCCGTAACATCGCCCGTCTCCGCCCCTGCCTCAGCTCATCCGCTGCTGAAATCCTCATCCATGCCTTTGTTACCTCTAGACTTGACTATTCCAACACACTCCTGGCTGGCCTCCCACATTCCACCCTACGTAAACTTGAGGTCATCCAAAACTCGGCTGCCCATGCCCTAACTCGCACCAAGTCCCGTTCGCCCATCACCCCTGTGCTCGCTGACCTACATTGGCTCCCGGTTAAGCAGTGCCTCGATTTCAAAATTCTCATCCTTGTTTTCAAATCCCTCCATGGCCCTCGCCCCTTCCCTATCTCTGTAATCTCCTTCAGCCCCACAACCCCCCCGAGATATCTGTGCTCCTCTAATTCTGCCCTCTCGAGCATCCCTGATTATAATCGCTCAACCTTTGGTGGCCGTGCCTTCTGTTGCCTAGGCCCTAAGCTCTGGAATTCCCTGCCTAAACCTCTCTGCCTCTCTACCTCTCTTTCCTCCTTTTAAGACGCTCCTTAAAACCTACCTCTTTGACCAAGCTTTTGGTCACCTGCCCTAATATTTCCTTATGTGGCTCGGTGTCAAATTTTTTTTGTTTTAAAGTACACCTGTGCAGCGCCTTGGGACGTTTTACTACGATAAAGGCGCTATATAAATACAGGTTGTTGTTGTTGTGTAAATTTACTGTAAGAAAGCTGTGAGAGTTGCCTCAGTGGGGTTTATAAATGATTGTGTTTAGAACAAGCCTATTTCTATATCATCCGTTATCTCTGACAAAAGATTTTTGTTTAGCAAGCATTTTAAATTGAGGTAAAAACAGAAAATGCTGGAAATACTCAGCCGGTCAGGCAGCATCCGTTAAGAGAGAAACAGAGTTAACGTTTCAGGTCGATGACCTTTCGTCAGAACTGGAAAAAAGCAGGAAATGGAACAGATTTTTAAGCAAGTGTAGGGGCTGGGAAATGGGGGAGGGGATGAAAGAACAAAAGGGAAGGCCTGTGATAGGCTGGAAGGCAGGAGACATTAAGAGACATTGAGCGACATTAAGAGATATTCAATTCAAAAGGGGATGGTAATGGGACACTCCACTCACTTCCTCCAAATCAAAGGTGTGGCTATGGGAACCCGCATGGGTCCTAGCTATGCCTGCCTTTTCGTGGGATATGTGGAACATTCTTTGTTCCAGTCCTACACAGGTCCCCTCCCTCACCTCTTTTTCTGGTACATTGATGACTGTATTGGTGCCGTTTCCTTCTCTCGCCCTGAACTAGATAATTTCATTCACTTTGCTTCCAATTTCCACCCTTCCATCACCTTCACATGGTCCATCTCCGACTCTTCCTTCCCTTCCTCGACTTCTCCGTCTCCATCTCTGGGGATAGGTTATTGACAAACATTCACTACAAGCCCACTGACACCCACAGCTACCTGGACTACACTTCCTCCCACCCCGCCTCCTGTAAGGACTCTATTCCATTCTCCCAGTTTCTCCGTCTCCGCCGCATCTGCTCTGACGATGCCACCTTCCTAACCAGTGCTTCCGACATGTCTTCCTTTTTCCTCAACCGAGGATTCCCCTCTACAGTGGTTGACACGGCCCTTAACCGTGTCCGTTCTATCTCCCGCACTTCTGCCCTCACCCCTGCCCCTCCCTTCCGGAACCACGATAAAGTTCCCCTTGTCCTCACCTTTCACCCCACCAGCCTCCACACTCAACGGATCATCCTCTGCCATTTCCGCCACCTCCAGCGTGATCCCACCACCAAACGCATCTTCCCCTCACCTCCCCTTTCAGCATTCCGAAGGGACCGCTCCCTCCGCGACACCCTAGTCCACTCCTCTATCACCCCCAACACCCCTTCCCCTTCGCCCGGCACCTTCCTGTGCAAGCGCAGGAGATGCAACACATGCCCTTATACCTCCCCACTTCCCACTGTCCAGGGCCCCAAACACCTCTTCCAGGTGAAACAGCGATTTACTTGTACTTCTTGCAATCTAGTATACTGTATTCGCTGCTCACGATGTGGTCTCCTCTACATTGGGGAGACCAAATGCAGATTGGGTGACCGCTTTGTGGAACACCTCCGTTCAGTCCGTAAGGGGGACCCCGAGCTTCCGGTCGCCTGTCACTTTAATTCACCGCTCCACTCCCACTCTGACCTCACCGTCCTCGGCCTCTTACATTGTTCCACTGAAGCTCAGCGTAAGCTTGAGGAACAGCACCTCATCTTTCGATTAGGCACTTTACAGCCCTCTGGACTCAACATAGAATTCAACAATTTCAGATCATAACATATATATATATTTTTTATCCACACTTTTGTTCTGTTCTTCTCTCCCACAGGGCAGCTGTCTTCCATTCTGCCAGCACAATTTACACTTCATCTAGAGCCATCCTTTGTTTCTTAACCTGTCCCATTACCATTCCCTTTTGCCTTGAATATCTCTTAATGTCGCTCAATGTCTCTTAATGTCTCCTGCCTTCCAGCTTATCACAGGCCTTCCCTTTTGATCTTTCATCCCCTCCCCCATTTCCCAGCCACTACACTTGCTTAAAAATCTGTTCCATTTCCTGCTTTTTTCCAGTTCTGACGAAAGGTCATCGACCTGAAACGTTAACTCTGTTTCTCTCTTCACAGATGCTGCCTGACCTGCTGAGTATCTCCAGCATTTTCTGTTTTTATTTCAGATTTCCAGCATCTGCAGTATTTTCTTTTTGTATTTTAAATTGAGGACTCCTTACTAAAATTATTGGTTGTCTGCCTGCATGTGTGTTAATAGACTAGTTCTTGTGAACATGATGGTGTTTAAATGGATAGCCATAATGACTCAGCATTTTATATAGAGAGTAGATATTAACTCCACTTAAGGTCTACTTGCCTTGTTTTTAATATATAGCCATTTAATCTTTTTTACGACTGGGTAACTTGCTGCTGAGATCTAAAAAGGAAATGCAACAGCTATATCATAGTGCTCATGTGGCAATGAAGGAAGTGGATCAAGTCTACACACTCAAATCACTGATGAAAATAGGAAATATTTAAAGGGAAGGCTGTGAGTGGAAGGAAAGAGGGAGAGAGAGTGTGAGAGTGTGTTAGAACATAAGAACATAAGAAGTAGGAGCAGGAGTAGGCCATACGCCCCTTCGGGCCTGCTCCGCCATTCAATAGGATCATGGCTGATCCGAACCTAGACTCACGTCCACTTCCCTGCCCGCTCCCCATATCCCTTAATTCCCTTATCAGCTAGGAAACTGTCTATCTCCGTTTTAAATTTATTTAATGTCGCAGCTTCCACAGCTCTCTGAGGTAGCAAATTCCATAGATTTACTACCCTCTGAGTGAAGAAGTTTCTCCTCATCTCAGTTTTGAAACGGTAGCCCCTTATTCTAAGATTATGCCCCCTAGTTCTAGTCTCACCCATCAGTGGAAACATCCTCCCCGCATCCACCCGATCAAGCCCTCTCACAATCTTATATGTTTCGATAAGATCGCCTCTCATTCTTCTGTATTCCAATGAGTAGAGGCCCAACCTACTCAACCTTTCCTCATAAGTCAACCCCCTCATCTCCGGAATCAACCGAGTGAACCTTCTCTGAACTGCCTCGAGAGCAAGTATATCTTTTCTTAAATATGGAATGTACAGTTGATAGTACAATAAGAGACATTCCAGAAGGAATATTACAATAGAAATTATGACTATAGAAAGATCATGAATGGATTGTTTTTTCCAGTTTGTTATTTCTGTTCCTGCAACCCCCCCCCCCCCCCCCCCCCCCACTGTAATGCTGCCTTCTATAGGCATGCTTTCTTGTTCAGCTGGAAGGCCAGGATAATATAGGCCTTCAGGAGAGAAGAGGAGAAAGCTTGAAAAACAAACCGGAAAAAAGACGTAGGAAAATTATTAAGAGCATAATCCAGAAAGCCAGGATGAAAAATCAGTTTATTGTTATTAAGTTATCTGAAATCAATACCAGCATTTCCTATACACACTGAATTGGGACCAGTAACATGGAAAAATGATTTTTTGACCTGTGCTATTGTAGAAAACAAAAACCCATGATAGGTTTTACATTGTTGGGTGAATGAAGGTAATCATGAAGCATTGCAAGAGATCAAGATGAAAATGGTCACAGAGAACATAAAGAGGGCCTTTGGTTAGAGGTGAATTAAGAACTGATTTTAGAGAGGAGAAAGATATGAAGCATTAGAGCTGCAATATTATGCAGTGTTGCTTCATTGCCGGTGCAGCTGAGCTTCTTAGAATTCTATTGGATTTTCTGGTATGATTTTCAGTGGGCTGTGTACTGGAGATGAAACAGAAACTATTTAGAGAATACTGAAAGGCAATACAACAAAAATGAAATATGCTGGTGTATAGATATATATATATATAGTGTATTTAGAAGCCTCATCTGTATTTCCAGGCTCTGTGAGGAAAGGTTTGTTCTATTATGTAATTAAGATTAGTCAAAGTGGTAGTAAAATATTGGGATAAACTATGGTGTACAATGGCTCTGCAATGGTTTGGTATTATGCAATTCTATAATAAGTGGATTATGTTCAAAATATTATACATTAACACTAGGTTTTTGTGTACTTTATGTGAAGAATGTGGGAGTGACAGCAAGTAAAATCTAATTAAGGGGGTCTTAGATAAAGCGAAACAGCAAAGACGTTGGGGTGGAATTTCCACAGGGGTTCTCCCAATCATCTGCCATAACTTTGGCAGAAGGTCCGTGGAAACCCCCAGAGAAATAGCGTAAACCACCTCAAAATTATTATTGATATCTGTTACCATTTACAATATAAAGGGTTCTCATGAGCTCCCCCTGATGGCCTACTGGGTAAATCCATCATCGCGTGTGATACTGAGCCACACAGAAAAGCTGGCAAAGTGCGCATGTGTACAACAAGTGAGGGCAGGAGTGGGTTCAGCTAAAATTCTCCCACAGTTGAATAGCCCACCGACACTCACTGTCTAGCTTCACAAATGAATAAGTTGCTGGGACCAATCAAACTATATTTTTTAGCCGTAAGTCATTGCTTTGAGGGAAAGATGGAGCGATTTGGGGGAAAACAAATCTAAATTGTTTTGATTATGTCTATATGGCTGGGAGGAGTTCATTCTACTTCCGGTCATTTTTTTAAGGGCCAGTCCCTAGGCTAACTGCGGACCACCTTGCATGCCCTTAATGCCCAAGTGACATTTGCTCAAAAGGATTAATGATTGTGATATTATTATTACAAAGTTACCAAGAAGTAATTTGCAATTGATTACCTGAAAAATGCCATGCTGTGTATAATGTGACACCTTTCAAAAAATAATGGTTACTATGTGGTCCACAAAAGGTAGGAATGATCTTAGAAGCCATCATTGCAAGGAAGTTAGAATGAGATGAAAGCTCATGTTAGAGCTCCAATTTAATGGCATGTAAGTAGCAGTGCTTTGAGTGCCATAAAAGAATGTCAGATTTATTGCTGTTAACATAAAACATGTAAGATACCTAATTCAGTCAATACAGGGCCGTAATGTCACATTTCTTTACCCCTGAGTTGATCATGGCAGCGTGAATGAAGTGCTGCAACACCTATTGAAGTGATTCCGGAACAATCCCCCAGTGTCCTTGGCCTAAATGTACTGAAACAATGATTCATGGTATAGATTTATTTTTAAAGCTGCTTTGCAACGTGAGATTTCTACACCGATGCTTCATAACCATTCAACACAAAAACGAAAACCTTCAAAATTAATTGCAGACATTTTCTTGTGCATGAGATTTGGAATATATGTACAAAGAAGATAGGGAAGGTTTTGAACATTTTAACAATGTTTGGTACTTGTGTATCTATATTATATATGTACATGCATAATATAAATTTAATTATCCGTGGACTGAAACTGCAATTGTGATTTGCTGCATGAAAATAGATTTTGCTGTATCTCTTCGAAAAAAATAATGAGCCAACACTCAGTGTTTTCAGGCTATAATAAAGTGAACTGTTGGCCCTAGGTCACAGATACAAATATAATAGCAGTCTGTGGCTATTATAATACACTCTATCATTTCTAAAGCATGCAGGTCAATAGTTCACACTCTACATCTCAACTGCAGTCACTATTTGCATAATCTATGTGCATGTGTTAGAATATTAAGTGCACAGTAATAACTTACAAGAAGTATAATTCAATTAAGGGCCATTCAAGGGGGGGAAAACATTTCTGTATTTTCTTTACATGCTGGATGCATTGACTAAACTTGTGACAAAGATTAAAGGGCAATAAAGTGGATTGTGGATTCCAAGCTTTGGACTGAGGTGCTTTACACATTTCTGATGCATTTTATATAGATTTTTAACTCCTGATTGGAATAGACTTACTACAGGTGACTGGGTGATTGAATAGGTGCGGAATTACACATTTACCTGGCAACCATATACTGACTATGAAAAAGACATCTGTTTTTTTGTGTTTGTACCCATCAAGATTTCTATTTTATGAATTTGGAAGCAAAGAAAATATTTTAGACTTTCTTCACTCCATGCTGAAGACATTGAATGACCGGCAACGTTGGCAAATTATTCGACTGTGGCGGTCATCACAGCCAAACCTATCGTCTCCTCTCCTCACCTGATATCTCACAGTGTCGTTCCAGGAGGCATTAGATCAGGTGTGGGAAGCCGAGTTGATTTTCTTTCACTCTCTTCGGGTGTCAGCACCAATTATAGTGATCCAAATTTTGCCTCAGCTCCGATCAGTCTCATTCACTTTGGACTAGAAATTGAGCCTGGGACAATTTGGTCTATGTGGCTAGTACTACACTGGGCAAGAGCTTTACCAGACCATCGGGAAAACTTAACCAATTTGGGTTTGAAATTACAATATGCAATTTAAGCATAAAAAAACTTAACACATTTATTTGAAATTGCACTGTTTGCTATTTTAACTGAAGTGATGTCCCACTTCGAATACATTTTGAGGCCTTTATTTAGTATACTTGTCCAAAGATTGAGGCTTCCCTGTCCCCCTGTGTAGCATTTCACGGCACTGTCCAGTGGAGAAAATAGCCAAATACTTCCCCCCTGACCTCCTTGGACATTAACAGGATTACTAAGATGACATTTTGATTTCTCTCCTTTCTTCTCTGTGGAGTCTTGCCTAGCTTCTGCTTAGTGCCTTCGACAGACAGCCTGCCTGAGATTTGGAACTCGGCCTGTGAAAAACGTACAGGTGGACTTGCAAGCTCTCATTGTTCAACTTAGCAGACTAGTACACCAACGCACCTTGCAGTTGGGTATGTTTTTTCTCTCTTAGTTTTCAAAATGCAATATATGTTACACAATACAGACATTAGGGGGTAATTTTAACCTAACCCGGTTTGACAGCCTGCCCGATTTTACACTCCGGTGATCTCAATCGAGATAAAATGGGGCAGGGTGTCAAAACAGCAGTCGACCTGCTCCTGTCAGTTTCCCGGGTTAGGTTAAAATTACCCCCTCGGTGTATAACAACAAATAGTGAGAATAGAGCCTGCTTTTAAATACATCACTCGTTTTTCACCATTAATTTACAGTGAATTAAGAAACCTAAAAATAATGATCGACAATGCCCAGAAAGCTGCTGTTAAGAGGTCAATTCGATATCTATCGAAGTAGAGAGAATTTGGACGTCTGCAGTACAGCAGCTTGACGGTAGTGGAAAACGAGTAATGAGGTGTCAGACTGACCCATTTAGATCAACAACTAATAGATTAGTGTTCACAATGAGCAGGATAGGCTCGATATACTGCTGCTGAAGTGGGTATTGTGTGTATGGACTGAAAGTATAAATGATCACCATTATCTTTATTGTATTTCATAAAATTGATTTTAAGAGGAATTTTGCTTTACTTCTTCATATAAAATAAGAATCTGACCAGGAGAACTCTGAACTAATACATATTCTTTGAATTTATTTTTTGCGTCTCAAGGTGAGTCGCTCTCTTGCCTTACTCCATCTCCTCTGAAGGTGCTGACTCTTTCTGGGGTATGGTTCCATGACTGCAGCAGCCCTCTAAGTGCTTTGCCCAAGTGAGAAATTTCCATGTGTAAGCCTTGACATTGAGTGCCAGTGGGCTATCCTACTATGGAGGGCGTCACTCTTGAGCCAGATCTTGTACTCACACAAACACTTTCCAGCAGAGGAGCTGCTTTGTAATCTGGAATGGCAATCCTGATTTTGATTTTTCCTTTTCCTAGCTGGAGAAACTGAAGCCGAACGTCGTACCTCCCTCATTGCAATGGCTGATTCTTCGATCAATTCACAGATCAATTCTTCGACCTCCCTAGTCAGTACCAAACTGCAGAATTATCCACTGAGCCACAGGGAAGAGCCACCCCTACTTTTTGTGTGCTTTCTCACTGTCCCCATCTCTTGGGTCTTCCTAAAACACCACCCCTGAGTAGGATGGTAAACAAACAACTAACTCCTTGGCCTCTTCCACAAATGCTCTTCTAAAACTAGCTACAGGAGGTGCATGAGGGAGCCCAAGGGCAACTCTTCCTCAACTTTCTTCCCTACTTTTGGGAAAAAATTCTGGGACTTTCATTTCTTAGTTCGTAAAAAAAAAGAAATACATTTCTTTCGTTCGTTTTTAAAAAAGGAGTAAAGCAAGTTGTTTTAGACTTTTAATGCAACTGCCAATGAAATGGCAAATAGCCTTGTGCCACCTGCTCCTTCACAAGTGAGCAAGAGCAGATGGTGGTGCCGGGGACAGCTGTGGAGAGTCCGTGTCGGAGGGCGCAGCCCTCTCCAAGCTCTGCTCAGCTGGACACAGATGTTGCATCCCGGAGGCCATTGATGAAAAGGAGAATCATTGAGGAGCAGCAGAGAATGTGCATTGTACTGATCGGCCTTCCAAAAGCATACTGATTATACTTGCAGAGAGAATGGAGCAGTCCATCTCAAAACTGAGTGGGATGATGTCGCAGGGCATTGTGACGATGTCTTCTTGCATGGATAGAGTGGCCGACTCCATGCAAAGAAAGAAAGACTTGCATTTATATAGCGCCTTTCACGACCACCGGACGTCTCAAAGCGCTTCACAGTCAATGAAGTACTATTTGAAGTGGAGTCACTGTTGTAATGTGGGAGACGCGGCAGCCAATTTGCGCACAGCAAGGTCCCACAAACAGCAATGTGATAATGACCAGATAATCTGTTTTTGTTATGTTGGTTGAGGGATAAATATTGGCCCAGGACACCGGGGATAACTCCCTCTGCTCTTCTTCGAAATAGTGCCATGGGGATCTTTTTCATCCACCTGAGAGAGCAGACGGGGCCTCGGTTTAACATCTCATCTGAAAGACGGCACCTCTGACAGTGCAGCACTCCCTCAGCACTGCACTGGAGCGTCAGCCTAGATTTATGTGGAACAACAAAAGCGGCAATCAAATGTGTCCATGCACATCTTGACCACGGCCGTGTACACTCTGGTTGCAACATATCTGTCGCCTTAAATATGATGACAAATACCTCAGCCTTGGCCTTACAGCACCGTACTGATCTGCACCAAAGTGCTCTCCAGCAGAGTGGTAGCAGTGAAGTGCGGGTGGCCCATGAGAGGGATAATGGCGAAAGGGGATATGGAAGTGGGGACTCCACTCAAAGTGCTTCCACTTCTCACCCGTTGTCCCCCCTCAGTCAGTACCCCACATGCTGCCTCGTGTCCCGACGGCTGAGTCTGCCCCTGCACAGGTGCAGGTGGAGCAGTCTTTGGCAGGGCCCTCACCCAGAGGATGTCAGCCAAGAGCATCTCAGCAGTCAGAGCGGGGATCTGAGCAGCCTGCCGCTACCTCTGCTCAAGCTACAGTGGTTGCACCACGTAGGAACGGTAGGAAAAGGAAGAGTAAAGCTTTGTAGTTGCACAAGGGTATTCACATGGGTGTATGAGAAGATGTTATGTTGTTAAGTTTCCATTCTTTAGTTGAACCACTTAAATGTTATTAGTTTGCACCACTTTCCTGTCCTGCCTATTCTTGGTTGCTGGGTGGCAAGTCACCTTTTAACTTGCTTGATGATGAATGGGAAGACCTGAATTGACAGGGAACAATGGGGGGATGTGTAAGGGGTGGTTGGTTGTTTGCAAGACTGCTACGTGTCGGTGGCAGTGTGGGGGGGGGGGGTGGTGGGGGGGCGGGGGGGGGGGGTAGAGTGGTCATTGCTTGTGGTTCTGACATCGGTCCACTGGTGCAACCTAAGTGAACCTTGCATTAATAAGGGCACCCCTGGCATTCCAGGCAGCAATGTGAGCAGCTGGTGCTGCATTGCCCTTATCACCTTACTCCTTCTCGTTTTCCTCCTCCTCCTTGGACTTATCCACAGTCAACCTGCACACTGCGCCTAATTCCTCCTGCAGGTCCAAACCTCGCTGTTGCACAATGTTGGCTGGTGCATACTGAAGGGCACCTCCAGATGTGTGTAAGCATCTGAAGCGCATCTCCAGCATGCCGATGGTTTGTTCGATCACACGTCTGGTGGTCATATGGTATTCATTGTAGCGTTATTGCGCTTCATTGGTCGGGTTTGTGATGGGTGTCATCAGCCAAGTTTGAAGTGGGTATCCCTTGTCTCCTAGCAGCCAGCCCTTAAGTGTGCTGGCAGGTCCAAAGATGTCAGGGAGCTTGGACTGTCGCAGGAAGAAAGCATCATGCCAGTTCCCCGGGAACCTTGCACACAGCTGCAGAAATATCTATCTGTGATTGCACACCAGATGCATGTTGATGGAGTGGAAGCCCTTGTGGTCGACGAATACTCCTGGTTCCTCTGGGCGCGAGTGGATTGCAACGAGTGTGCAGTCGAAGACGCGCTGCACCTGTGGGAAGCCAGGCAGATATGCAAACCCGAGCACCCACTCATTCTGACTGGTGTCATCTCAGGCTGGCCCTGGCAAACACCCCATCAGTCACCTGGCTTATGCATTTGTAGGCCGCCGACTGGGAAATCCTGGATATGTCTGCAGCAGAGCCCTGGAAGGATCTGGAGGCAAAAAAGTTGAGGGTGGTGGTGACTTTGGCAGCCACTGGTAACGCGTGGTCACCAGGTCCAGCAGGTAGCAGGTCTCCTTCTAGGAGGCTGCAGATGTCTGCCACCACTTGACACGACAACCTGAGCCTCCTGAGACACTGCTGTTCCGACATATCAAGGAAACTCAGCCTCTGCCTGTACACCCTGTGACGCGGGTAGTGCCTTTTGCAAGCTGCACCCCTCTGCTGCTCCCCTCTCTGATGTCCAGTTGCTGGTCTCTCATCAGCAGGCTGCTGCTACTGCTGGTGTTGGTCATATTGCTTTGTGTCCGCTGTCCAATCTAAGGCAGCCAAGGTGCCACCCATCCTGATGTGATTCAGAAAACCTGCAAAGTGTAGAAAGTAAACTTTCAGCAAAAGTACTGTGAACAAAACCTTTCCCACCAGTAGGTAAGAAAGCAGCTGTGAGTACTGAGGATTTATTGCAATATTTCCATGAATGTTAATCAGCTCCCTCAATTGCCGTGTTCTCGCCTTGCTTTCAATGGTGAGTTTCAGGAGGCCTGGTAAACTTGTGGATGTGACGTTAAACTTAAAACTGTGTTGAAATATCACTTCAATTGTGATTACCATATAGAGTCTATGGGCTGGATTTTGTCAATGGGGACGTGATGGAGGCGGGACTCCCACTTTTTGGGTTGTAGTCTCGCCTCCATCGACCCGTGGAGGCGAGTTTGGAGGCGTGTGGGGTGGGAAAATAGCAGATTCAGGGGTCCTGAATCCATCCCGCCCCCAACCCGCCTCCATGCCAGTTTCACAGAAGGCGGGTACCCGACCTGTGCTGGGACCCGCCTCCCCGAGGCGGGAAGGGGATTAGTGCCAATAAACTGCCTGTTAACAGGTAGTTAACAGGCAGTTTTTTGCCTAATCCCTATTTTTATTCCTGAAGTGTGGGCTTCCCGACAGGTCCGAACCACGGCGATTTAGCGAGGTGGACCGTCGGTCTGGAGGGCTTGGAGGGGTCGAGATGTCCGGTGTGCAGGTGAGTGATGGGTGCATGAGTGCAGAGGTAAGTGTGTTTGGTGTGTGTAAAGTGTTATAAGAACTTGTACTTACCTTAACTTTGTCCTGCAGGCTTCCTTCCTTCAGTTCTCGGGAGTCCCTCAGCTCACCGGCACAGAAAGCAGAATGGCCGCGGAGCTGTCAGAAGCTGCAGTCTCTGCTTTCTGTGCTGGATTGATTTCTAACTCAGTCTAAGTACAGGGACTCACGTTAGAAATCATATTGTCAGTGTTTGACAGCTTCACAGAGCTGTCAAATGCTGAAATTTCATCTGTCAACAGCTCTTGACAGATGAAATTTCAATGGCTGACATCACCTGTATCCAAGGGACCCTTGATTGGCCTGCTAAGCCCACTGGGCGGGCTTAACAAGGTCAATCAAGGGAAAATACAGTGGGTTGGCCACAAGTCGATGGAGGCGGGACTACAACCCAAAAAGTGGGAGTCCCGCCTCCATCACGTCCCCATTGACAAAATCCAGCCCTGAGTGTCTCCGCATCCACCACTTCCGTCGGCCGCGAGTTCCAGGTCCTCACCACTCGCTGCGTAAAAAAGTTTTTCCTCACATCCCCCCTGTATCTCTTGCCCAAAACTTTAAATCTGTGTCCCCTAGTCCTTGTACCATCAACTAGTGGGAACGGCCTTTCCCCGTCTAGCCTATCCATACCCGTCATTATCTTGTACGCCTCTATTAAATCACCCCTCAACCTCCTTTGCTCTAATGAAAATAAATCCAGCTTCTCAAACCTGTCCTTGTAGCGAAGAACCCCCATCCCCGGAACCATTCTGGTAAATCTCCTCTGCACCCCCTCAATGGCCTTCACATTCTTCCTAAAGTGTGGTGACCAGAACCAGATGCAATACTCCAGTTGTGGTCTAACCAGTGCTTTAGAAAGGTTCAGCATAACTTCTTTTAACTACTTTTGTACTCATGTTAATAGGCAACTCACCTCTCCCGAGGGGGTTGTGCGCAACCTGCCTAACGCGCTCGAGTTAAATGCGGAAGTCGGCGGGTTGGAGCTGGCTTCCCGACGCGCTCGCATTTTTGCTGGATTTAACCCCCCACCCGCACCCAAAACCACACATGTTAAAATTCCCCCTGAAGTGTCTTGAAGCAAGTTTTTTTTAATAGGGCCACTGTGGAATGCTGAGTTGAGAGCTGTGGATTCTTTTGTATAGGTGACTCAATCACTTGTACATTACCAACTCTTAATCAGTAGGACAACCGCTGTGTACCCCAGTTCCCTTTTCAACATCTCTTGCGTATATTTTATAGAACCACTGTGAATGAAATAAGAACAAAAAATTCTGAAAATATATCGGCCAGTAAGCATCTGAAAGAAAAAGGTAAGTCCTGGTGGGACTTTTTGGGTGGGCTGTGAATGATCTTGTATGTAAGCCAAATTGCAGCTTATGAAAGTGAGACTGAGACCAGCCGTTCTTGTAATTTTTTTTCTCCTTTTTTTCATTAAGTCATCAGCAATGTGATTCTGAAAAGCACTGGGAGCACAACAAATGTTTCACCTTGATACATTGCTGCTTCAGATTTTGATGGTACTGCTACATCAGATAAAGTAAGTCTACACAGTATCTGTCTCCTGAGACAAAATATGCTGCTTAATATTCAGCACCAGTAGATCAGGCTCATAACCTGCCACAGTGCTAGAACCGAATGCTAAAACTAAAGATTGGTTATTTAATATTCTATGTCAGTTGAATGTTGTTGAATGCTCTTTCAAATTGAAACGAAATTTGTAGGTTGTTAATATACAATTCACTGGCAATACTATAGGGCTTTTTATTGAACTCTTAAACTGCGCAATCAAATGCTGCTCCTGCACTGTGAATATTTCTCGAAATATGAGCGGAACTCAGAGGCTGTTCCCCTCATTACCCAGTTAGAAAAAGCAGTGTGCACCTGACCCATGCAGAAGGTTCATTCCCTGGTCTGTACTGAGTTAGCTGATCTCAGACAGGATGGATATGGATAAATCTGCTAAATTCTTTGTATAATAAAAATGCAACTCTCCTTCTGCCACTCTTGAGGCAACCACCAGAAAGTGCGTGAGTTACTTGGCATTTAAAGGGTGACCTGGAAAAAAGGGCAATAAAGATTACAATGTAAGATCTGAAGTAATATGAAGTACATTTTTGTGGTAGTGCATTGTTGGGACATAGGTCACATTACAGAAGATAGTCTAAATTTTCTGATATGGGTGCAGTTTGGTGCATTTTTCATATGAAACAGTTATTAGGCTGACCTGAAGTGAAAAGTGTTGTATGCGCCCAAATTTCTGTGGTCAATTAATTTTCATAATTATTCATAGCTTCAGGTGCAGATTTGGACATGTGGAAAGTACTGAGAGTGGAAAATTGTGTGTCGTTGAAATTTAAAGGAATCTAGCTAATTAAAGGGAAGTTGTCAATAGAAGGAACAAAAATCCTAACAATCTGAGAAGGCATTGCAACCCATTTCCAGCCTTTGCTAAGGTTGAAAGGGGTGGGGACTAAAATGTGACAGACAAAAATGAAGGGAAAGCCTTTTGACTTGTTATTTGGTTCAATGAAGCAGGTGTGGTTTTCGATATACAATGGAACTGCCTTAATGCAATTAGCTTAAAGAAGATCACTATATACTTTTCACTTGTGGAGATGCCGGCGTTGGACTGGGGTGGACAAAAATGAGAAGTCGCACAACACCAGGTTATAGTCCAACAGATTTATTTAAAATTACAAGCTTTCGGAGCTGTCGCTCCTTCTTCAGGTAGGGTAGCTGTGAGAGAATCTCCCAGAATTCACAATATAAACACAGAAAAAATGTATTCAAATCTTTGATTTTATATTGTGAATTCTGGGAGATTCTCTCACAGCTACCCTACCTGAAGAAGGAGCGACAGCTCCGAAAGCTTGTAATTTTAAATAAATCTGTTGGACTATAACCTGGTGTTGTGCGACTTCTCATACTTTTCACTTGATAGTTAAAGCCAAACATTGCTTTGAGTAGCTGGAATGGGGAAGCAACAGACTTTGTAAAGTTCATCAGAATTCTGGCCTGCTGACTGCTGCAGCTTGATAATGATATAGATCAGATAGAGGAACGTAGTTGGCATATTGCCATATTGGAACAGAAAGACCTATGTATAATAGTAACACATTATATTCTGGTAACTTTTTTTTCCAGAAACCACGGTGAAGGGCAAAGGCTGAAATGTATAGTAGAAACTCTATAACAAGCCCTTCGTTATACTACAGTCATCAGACTATCTAATAGCATCTGCTTTGCCTAGTACTCCCCCAGTTTGCATCGCCTCCTCTTTCCTTTTGTTGTCTACACCTATTCAGTTAAAATCTAATTTATAATACAGTGATCCGCTCGCATACGCCCATGCACAATTATATGACTGTAGATCTGAACTGGATTTTGGCTTGACACTGTTGCCTAATATGTAGCGTGCTACTGCTGACACTGCTTCATAGTAAATTGTATTTTTTCCCCCCATGTCAGTTATTACATTTTATTACTTGGAATTACGGTGATGAGTTTTTGTGGTCATCATGTTGACTGTATTTCTACAATTTAAAAATATATCTTTGTCCTTTTTCTTGCCACTTCTTTTCCATTCCTTCTTCTACTGAAGGTATTGACTCCTTTCCGAGTTAGGTGGCCTTTGGTACCTTACCCAAATAGTCATTATTTTTGTTTATGGCTGGCAGGTGACTTGACCGTAGGGGTATCACAGCTGAACTCAATCTGGATTCCGCTAAGGTCCCGGCAGACTGGAAAACTGCTAATGTAACACCCTTATTTAAAAAGGGCAGTAGACAGAAGGCTGGTAACTATAGACCGGTTAGCCTAACATCTGTGGTAGGTAAAATTTTGGAGTCCATTATTAAGGAAACAGTAACAGGACATTTGGATAATCATAATTTAATAGGACAAAGTCAGCATGGTTTTACGAAGGGGAAGTCATGTTTGACAAATTTGCTGGAGTTCTTTGAGGAAGTAACATATAGAGTGGATAAAGGGGAACCAGTGGACGTAGTGTATTTAGACTTCCAAAAGGCATTTGACAAGGTGCCACACAAAAGATTATTGCTTAAGGTAAAAAATCACGGGATTGGGGGTAATATTCTGGCATGGATAGAGGATTGGCTATCTAACAGAAAGCAAAGAGTTGGGATAAATGGTTCATTCTCAGACTGGCAATCAGTAACTAGTGGTGTTCCACAGGGGTCAGTGCTGGGTCCCCAACTCTTCACAATCTATATTAACGATTTGGAGGAAGGGACCAAGTGTAACATATCAAAATTTGCAGATGATACAAAGATGGGAGGGAAAGTAGTGAGTGAGGAGGACATAACAAACCTGCAAGGGGACATAGACAGGCTAAGTAAGTGGGCAGAGATTTGGCAGATGGAATACAACACTGGAAAGTGTGAGGTGATGCACTTTGGCAGGAAAAATCCTAGAGCAATTTATTATCTTAATGGCAAGAAACTGGAGAGTACTGAAGTGCAAAGGGATCTGGGGGTCCTGGTGCACGAAACTCAAAAGGTTAGTATGCAGGTGCAGCAAGTGATTAAGAAGGCAAATGGAATGTTGGCTTTCATTGCTAGGGGGATAGAATATAAAAATAGGGAGGTATTGCTTCAGTTGTACAAGGTATTGGTGAGACCGCACCTGGAATACTGCATACAGTTTTGGTGTCCTTACTTAAGGAAAGACATCCTTGCTCTCGAGGCAGTGCAAAAAAGGTTCACTCGGTTAATCCCGGGGATGAGGGGGTGGTCATATGAGGAGAGGTTGGGTAGATTGGGACTCTACTCATTGGAGTTCAGAAGAATGAGAGGCGATCTTATTGAAACATATAAGATTGTGAAGGGGTTGGATCGGGTGGATGCGGGGAGGATGTTCCCGATGACGGGTGAGACGATATCCTTATCCAATGTCCACACAGGTGCACTTACAGTAAAGGGTCACTAGATAGTGATCAAGAACAGGAACCCTAGCCAATTGTCTGCTCCCTAATATAGGGATACTGAGGCTAATTGTAGTGCACAACCACCTCCCTGACTGAGATCTGAATGAGAAGTCGCACAACACCAGGTTATAGTCCAACAGATTTATTTAAAATTACAAGCTTTCGGAGCTATCGCCCCTTCTTCAGGTAAAGTTACAATAAGTGAATCTACAAAAGTTCACAGAATATAAACATAGATATTGCAGAGATACAATCTTTCCTTACATCAAAGACACACCAAGAGTACAGCCAAGACAATGAGATGTGTCCCAGGGGATCCAACGTGTCAAATCCTGCTGTCTGCAGCAGATCTCTCTCCATATCCCTTCCTCTCTCTCCGTCTTTTTTGGGGTTTGTTTTTTGTGTTTGTTTTTATGTGTTTGTTTTTTAAAAACTGGAAAGACAGACAACGATGTCAAGTCACGTTCTGTAGCGTGACATGAACCCGATATCCCTATTGAGGCTGTCCTCATGAGTGCGGAACTTGGCTATCAGTTTCTGCTCGATGATTTTGCGTTGTCGTGTGTCTCGAAGGCCGCCTTGGAGAACGCTAACCCGCAGATCCGAGGCTGAATGCCCTTGACTGCTGAAGTGTTCCCCGACTGGACTTTACCTGAAGAAGGGGCGATAGCTCCAAAAGCTTGTAATTTTAAATAAATCTGTTAGACTATAACCTGGTGTTGTGCGACTTCTCATTTTTGTCCACCCCAGTCCAACGCCGGCATCTCAGCATCGAGAGCTGAATGGTTTAGCTACTCGGTAAACCGTTGATGACATTTTGCATGAAGAAGAATTTCCTAATATCAGACCTAAAATTACTTTTTACTAGTTTGAACCAATGTTCCACAGTTTAATTTAAAGTAATATTCTGGGTTAACTTTTAAAATATCCTTAACAATATTAAATACCTCTATAAGATTAGGGACCAAAAAGGAGACCTATGCATGGAGGCAGAGGGTATGGCTGAGGTACTAAATGAGTACTTTGCATCTGTCTTCACCAAGGAAGAGGATGCTGACATAGACTTAGTAAAGAAGAGGTATTAGAAAGGCTAGCTGTACTTAAAGTAGATAAATCACCAGGAGCAGATGAGATGCATCCTAGGATGCTGAGGGAATTGAGGGCGGAAATTGTGGAGGTACTGGCCATAATATTTCAAACCTCCATAGATATGGGGTTGGTGCCAGAGGACTGGAGAATTGCAAATATTACACCATTGTTCAAAAAAGGGTATAAAGATAAACCCAGCAACTACAGGCCAGTCAGTTTAGCCTTGGTAGTGGGGAAGCTTTTAGAAAGAGTAATCAGAGACAAAATTAACAGTCACTTAAATAGGTGTGGATTAATTAAGGAAAGCCAGCACGAATTTGTTAAAGGCAAATCGTGTTTAACTAACTTGATTGAGTTTTTTGATGAGGTAACAGAGAGGGTTTGATGAGGGTAATGCAATTGACGTGGTGTACATGGATTTCCAAAAAGCGTTTGACAAAGTGCCACATAATAGGCTTGCCAGCAAAGTTGAAGCCCATGGAATAAAAGGGACAGTGGCAGCATGGATACGGAATTGGCTAAGTGACAGGAAACTGAGAGTAATGGTGAAAATAAGGAAATGTCAGAGAAATTAAACAAATACTTTGGCCGCGATTTTGCTGGCGCTCAGAGGGTGGGTTTGGAGGCGGGTCAGAGGTTAAATTTGTTTTGATTGACGGCAGGTTCGGAACCCACCATCAACCCGCCTCCACGCAACTTTGCCAAGTGTCGAGTCTGGGAGTCCCGATCAGACCCACCACCAAGTGGCGGGAGAGGCACTTAAGGCAGTTAACAGTTTGTTAACAGCTTGTTAACTGCCTACATAACCCGATTTTAGCAGGCTCTTCCCATTTTAGGACATTTTCAGCGTGTTCCACGCCGTTTGCAAAACACGCCAGCTGATTGTGCCGGGTTCAGCAACTACGTGAATTCTTGACAGCTGTACCTGCAGCATAAAAGCGGACCTGTAATATGGCTGACTTTCAGATGACAGAACTTTGTTTTTTGAGGTGTTGGAACACTTTTTGCAGGTCTATTGAGCTTGTAAGTGGTTAAGCTGAGATCCATATGCACTGTGACCTCCTTAGAAAACCCTCTCCCCACATTGCCTGAGCGCTTATAACATCTATTCCTCAACTGACATATATACCAGCGGAATGGGAACCATTTATACACTCTCATCCTGGTCCTCAGAATCGGAGGAAGAGCAGCTGCGGCAGCAGCAGAATGAGGCACAACAGCAGCACCAGCACCAGGAGCGCCAATCTCCTCTTCACCCACCTGATGCTGCACAGGGCAGAGGGCGTCAGCGCAGGGCTGCACCTCGCCACAGGAGATACCCCCAACACAGGGTTTACAGGCTGAGGATGAGCTTCCTCAACATGACTGAGCAGCAGTGCCAAAGGAGGCTGAGACTTTCGTGCGAGGTAGTTGCTGACATCTGCGCAATGCTGCACCAACACCTGGAGCCCAGAGGAGCGGGTGGACACTCCTTACCAGTGGCTGTCAAAGTCACCACCACCCTCAATTTCTTTGCTTCAGGGTCCTTCCAGGGATCGTCAGCAGACATCAGCAGCATCTCCCAGTCGGCCGCACACACTTGCATCATGCAGGTTACCGATGCCCTCTTTGCAAAGGCGCACAATTACATCCACTTCTCCACGGAAGAAGGAAGTGTAACCGCGCGTGTGGTTGGCTTTGCAAATATGGCAGGCTTGCCAAGGGTGCAGGGCGTCGTAGACTGCACACATGTGGCCATTAGGGCACCCCATCACAACCCAGCTGTATTTGTGAACCGCAAGGGATTCCACTCCCTTAACATGCAGCTGGTGTGTAACCACAGGATGAACATTATGCATGTTTGCACAAAGTTCCCTGGCAGTTGCCATGACTCGTTCATCCTGTGGCAGTCTACTGTGCCTCAGCTCTTCAATCCGCCAACCCAACTTTCCGGATGACTACCTGGAGACAAGGGCTATCCCCTGAAGACGTGGCTAATGACGCAGTTGAGGAAGCCATCAAATGAAGCTGAGGAGCACTACAATGCGAGCCACATTTCCACCAGAGCCATCATCGCGCAAACCATCGGCTTGCTCAAAATGCGATTCAGATGCCTCGACAGATCAGGCGGAGCCCTACAGTACTCACCAGCCAGGGTCTCCAGAATTATCGTGGTCTGCTGTGCACTGCACAACAGCGCACAGCAGCATGGCTTACCGCTGCCTGAGGAACAAGTGGCTCAGCGCACAGACTCCTCAGAAGAGGAGGAGGAAGACCTTGCGGAGGCGGATGTGCCAGTTCCACCAGCACGCGAGCACATTGCTGGCCGTGATGCAAGGGATGCACTAATCCATGCCAGATTCGCTTAAGTTTACGAAGCAAACACATGTGGCTGCCACCTTCTTAACACACCAGACTGGGTATTATGTAATGAGAAAGGATTAATTAGCAATCTTGTTGTGCGAGGCCCCTTGGGGAGGAGCGATCATAATATGATAGAATTCTTCATTAAGATGGAGAGTGAAGTAGTTGACTCAGAGACTAGGGTCCTGAATTTAAATAAAGGAAACTGCAATGGTATGAGGCGCGAGTTGGCTAGGATGGATTGGGGAGCGTTACTTAAAGGGTTGACGGTGGATAGGCAATGGCAAACATTTAAAGATCGCATGAATGAACTACGGAATTTGTTCATCCCTGTTTGGCATAAAAATAAAACAAAAAAGGTGACCCAACCGTGGCTAACAAGGGAAATTAGGGATAGCATAAGATCCAAGGAGAGGACATACAAATTGGCCAGAAAAAGCAGCAAACCTGAGGATTGGGAGCAGTTTAGGATTCAGCAAAGGAGGACAAAGGGATTAATTAAGAGGGGGAAAATAGAATATGAGAGTAAGCTTGCAGGGAACATAAAAACTGACTGTAAAAGCTTCTATAGATATATGAAGAGAAAAAGATTGGTGAAGTCAAGCGTAGGTCCCTTGCAGTCAGAATCAGGGGAATTTATAATGGGGAACAAAGAAATGGCTGACGAATTAAATACATACTTTGGTTCTGTCTTCACAAAGGAGGACACAAATAAACTCCCAGAGATGTCGGGGAACATAGGGTCTAATGAGAGGGAGGAATTGAATGAAATCAGTATTTGTAGGGAAATGGTATTAGGGAAATTGACGGGATTGAAGGCCGATAAATCCCCAGGGCCTGATAATCTACATCCTAGGGCACATAAGGAAGTGGCCCTAGAAATAGTAGATGCATTGCTGGTCATCTTTCAAAATTCTATAGACTCTGGAACAGTTCCCATGGATTGGAGGGTTGCTAATGTAACCCCACTATTTAAAAAAGGTGGTAGAGAGAAAACGGGGAATTATAGGCCGGTAAGCCTGACATCGGTAGTGGGCAAAATGCTAGAGTCCATTATAAAAGATGTAATAGCAGAGCACTTGGAAAACAGTGACAGGATCGGACAAAGTCAACATGGATTTACAAAAGGGAAATCATGCCTGACTAATCTACTAGAATTTTTTGAGGATGTAACTGGTAGAATAGATAAGGGAGAACCAGTGGATGTGGTGTATTTGGACTTTCAGAAGGCTTTCGATAAGGTCCCGCATAAGAGATTAGCGTGCAAAGTTAAAGCACATGGGATTGGGGGTAAGGTACTGATTTGGATAGAGAACTGGTTGGCAGACAGGAAGCAAAGAGTTGGAATAAACGGGTCTTTTTCCGAGTGGCAGGCAGTGACTAGTGGGGTACCACAGGGATCGGTGCTAGGACCCCAGCTATTCACAATATATATTAATGATCTACACGAGGGAACTAGATGTAATATCTCCAAGTTTGCAGACGACACAAAGCTGGGTGGGCGTGTGTGCTGTGAGGAGGATGCAGAGAAACTCCAGTATGATTTGGACAGGTTGGGTGATTGGGCAGATGCATGGCAGATGCAGTATAATGTGGATAAATGCGAGGTTATCCACTTTGGTGGCAAAAACAGGAAGACAGATTATTATCTGAACGGCAATAGATTGGGAAAAGGGGAAGTGCAATGAGATCTGGGAGTCCTTGTGCACCAGTCGCTGAAGGTAAGCATGCAGGTGCAGCAGGCGGTTAAGAAGGCAAATGGTATGTTGGCCTTCATAGCGAGAGGATTCGAGTACAGGAGCAAGGATGTCTTGCTGCAGTTGTACAAGGCCTTGGTGAGACCACACCTTGAGTATTGTGTGCAGTTTTGGCCGCCTTATCTGAGGAAGGATGTTCTTGCCATGGAGGGAGTGCAGCGAAGATTTACCAGACTGATACCTGGGATGGCAGGAATGACGTATGAAGAGAGATTGGGTCGATTAGGCTTATATTCGCTAGAGTTTCGAAGAATGAGAGGGGATCTCATTGAAAATTATAAAATTCTAACAGGACTAGACAGATTAGATGCAGGAAGGATGTTCCCGATGGCGGGGGAGTCCAGAACCAGAGGTCACAGTCTAAGGATAAGGGGTAAGCCATTTAGGACTGAGATGAGGAGGAATTTCTTCACCCAGAGAGTGGTGAACCTGTGGAATTCTCTACCACAGAAGGCAGTTGAGGCCAATTCATTAAATATATTCAAGAAGAAGATAGATATATTTCTGAAGGCTAAAGGGATCAAGGGATATGGGGAGAAAGCAGGGACAGGGTACTGAATTTGGATGATCAGCCATGATCGCATTGAATGGCAGAGCAGGCTCGAGGGGCCGAATGGCCTACTCCTGCTCCTATCTTCTATGTTTCTATACCATACACCATCTGTGCAATAAACTGTGGGTTCACTCTCACCACCATCATTACAGATGAAAGGCGCCCTGACACCTCACTGTGACACTTCCATTTCCGGGCACACATAGGCCAACTCTTTGAATGTTTGCCATCGCATTTCTTCATTACAATTGAAATGACGATGATAATCTTAAATTTGTATTACATCAAAACACCCAAGTGACTACCCTTGTGATTATTTGTATGTTAACTTTCTCTTACGCGTGCTTCTAAGTGGTGCTTCCCCTGTGGCTTCAGCAGATGTGGAGGCACCTTGCTCACTTTCATGCTGCTCCTGCTTCGACACCTTTGGCGGGCGTCCTCTGGGTTTGGGAGCCTGGGAGGGCTCCGCAACAGTCTGCTCCTCCTGCGGCTGTGCAGGGGCTGAGATGGCCAGCTCAGTTGGGTGAGGAATCTGGGGCTCTGACCGAGGGTTCCGCAGTGGCATGGGAGTGTGAGCGCTTGGAGAGGAACCCACACTTCCTTGTTGTCGACCACCAACATCCTCTCATGGGTCGCCCGCACTTCACTGCTCGCAAGTAGCTGGAGAGCACCTTGCTGCACATCAGTGGGGCCATGAGGACCCGTCTCTGTACTGACAGTCCTCATAACGGGGACGTCCATGTATCTCTGGTGTCTCTCCTCAATAGCTGCCCATCTATCCTCCATAGCAGACCATCTATTTAGAAGAGTCACCATGCTCTGTGGAGTCTGGCGAGTTATGTCCTCCAAGGAGGTTGCCACCCTCTCCATGATGGCACGTTCATGCGCCATTGCCTCCACCATGGCATTGCTTATGTTTGAGATGGACCCCTCCATTCTCTGCACACTCGCAGTTACCGTGGATGCAAAACCTGTCAGAGACTCCTGCACTTGTTGCTGAAGTTCCAGCACTGCTCTCTTTCTGGATGGCCCCAGAGGCACAGGGTCCACATGCAGCTCAGCTGAGCTGAGCCGAGCTGGCAGAGTCCTGCGGTCTCCGACGAGGACTCTCCACTGCTGTCCCTGTCTCCACCATCTGCTGATGCTCACTTGTGAGCTGTGATACACCAGGTGACAACACCAATCTATCTCGCGAATGACCCACTGAGGTGTGCGTCTCTGCGCTGGTGCTGGGTATGCTCAATTCTGCGCTGACACTGCGCCCTCAGAGGTTGCAGCTTCCTCTGAGGAGTCTTCCGGCTCTTCCTCCTGGACAGTGGGGAGGGGGGCTCTCGATGGTCCTGTGGGGGAGTAAAGGCATGAGTTAGACATGTAATATTAACATAGCAGGCACATCGAATTGTGCAGATGATCAGAACTCAATCTGTATGAACATCAGATGCCATATCAGTCACTTATGCAATCTAAATGAGAGGGCTGCAAATCTATTCTGTCACCAGCTTGCTCTACTGCGCCTGTCCGACCGTTGCCCACTTCCAGATCCTCAGCACCTCCGACGATGTCGAGAGCGGCCTCCTCAGTGGTGGTCAAGTGGGCATTGGAAGGTGGCCCTCCTCCTGTCCTGCCCCTCTCCCTCTTATTGTGGGCTCTTTTTTCCTACATTGAGGGACACAAGTGGAGTTTGAGTGAGAATGATGGAGTGAGTGTAGAGAATCCATAGCATAGATGCTTAGAGGGAGACAAAGATGGAGTGAGGTGCCAATACCAAGGACCCTCCCTGTGCGTTGTTAGTTGTTGTCATTGCATAATAGTGAGAGCGAGTGTGAGGGGTGCATAGTAGGATAGTAAAGTGATTCTGTACATAGAGAGAGAGGGATGGTTAAGGGTGCAAGGGATGTAAGGGTAAAGTGGGATGTGCAGGAGTAGGTTGACAGTGCAGAGTGCTGGCGATGAGAGGAGATGGGGAGCAGCTTGAAGGTAAGTGTGATGTTATACTCACTTTTGCTGTGCGTAGCAGGTCATTGAACCTTTTCCTGGACTGAACCCAGATGCAACCACACAAAGACCTGGCGCTCACCTCCTCAGCAATTTGCAGCCAGGCTGCTTTGGTTTGCTGAGGAGGCTTCCTCCGTCCATTTGAGGGGAACAGTACCTCTTGGCGCCTTCTCACTCCCTCCACAAGAGCATGGAGGGAATCATCATCAATTCTGGGAGATGCCTTTGGTCTTGAAGCAGTCATTTTCAGATGTGCCACACCGAGAAGCAGCAGAATAGGATTGATCAAAAACAAGGCTGCATGGGCCCCTTAAATGCAGCTGACTGAAAGACGTCAGCAGAGGCGCGCAGCAGACCGAACCCACTGATTGGGCCGGGTAGCGCGCACGACAGGCTTAATCAGCCCACTTCAACAAAAATCGTAATTTCAGGGCGGCTGAAACCGGCAGCGGGACCGGAACCCGCCGAACATCAAAGCCACCTCCAACCCGCCTCCACTCGGAAAATCGCGGCCTTTGTGTCTGTCTTCATGGAAGAAGACGCAAAAAACTTCCCAGAAATAGTGGAGAACCAAGGCTCTAGCAAGAATGAGGAACTGAAAGAAATTAGTATTAGTAAAAAGATAGTACTGGAGAAATTAATGGGACTGAAAGCCTATAAATCCTCTGGACCTGAAAAGAGGTGGCTATAGAGACAGTGGATGCATTGGTTGTCATTTTCCAAAATTCCATAGATTCTAGAATGGTTCCCATGGATTGGAAGGTAGCAAATGTAACCCCACGATTTAAGAAAGGAGGGAGAGAGAAAATGGGGAACTACAGACCAGTTAGCCTGACATCAGTAGTAGGGAAAATGCTAGAATCTATTATTAAGGACGTGGTAACAGGGCACTTAGAAAATAATAATAGGATTGGGCAGAGTCAACACGGATTTATGAAAGGGAAATCGTGTTTGACAAATCTGTTAGAATTTTTTGAGGTTGTAACTAGCAGAATAGATAAGGGGGAACCAGTGGATGTGGTGTATTTGGATTTTCAGAAGCCATTCGATAAGGTGCCACACAAGAGGTTATTAAACAAAATTAGGGCTCATGGGATTGGGGTAATAAACTAGCATGGATTGAGGATTGGTTAACAGACAGAAAACAGAGAGTAGGAATAAACGGGTAATTTTTGCGTTGGCAGGCTGTAACTAGTGGGGTACCGCAAGGATCAGTGCTTGGGCCTCAGCTATTCACAATCTACATCAATGATTTGGTTGGAGGGGATCAAATGTAATATATCCAAGTTTGCTGATGATACAAAGCTGGGAGGGAATATAAGTTGTGAGGAGGATGCAAGGTGGCTTCAAGGGGATATAGACAAGCTAAATGAGTGGGCAAGAACATGGCAAATGGAATATAATGTGGAGAAATGTGAAGTTATCCACTTTGGTAGGGAAAAATAGAAAAGCAGAGTACTTTTTAAATGGTGAGAGATTGGGAAATGTTGGTGTTCAGAGGGACCTGGGTGTCCTTGTACACGAATCACAAAGTTAACATGCAGGTACAGCAAGCAATTAGGAAAGTAAATGGTATGTTGGCCTTTATTACAAGAGGATTTGAGTATAAGAGTAAAGACGTCTTACTGCAATTATATAGGGCCCTAGTGAGACCACACCTGGAGTATTGTACAGTTTTGGTCTCCTTACTTAAGGAAGGATATACTTGCCATAGAGGGAGTGCAACGAAGGTTCACCATACTGGTTCCTGGGATGGGGGGATTGTCCTATGAGGAGAGATTGAGTAGACTAGGTCTATATTCTCTAGAGTTTAGAAGAATGAGCGGTGATCCATTGAAACACACAAAATTCTTACAGGGCTTGACAGGGTAGATGCAGGGAGGATGTTTCCCCTGGCTGGGGAGTCTAGAACCAGGGGTCAGAGTCTCAGAATAAGGGGTTGGCCATTTAACTGAGATGAGGAGAAATTTCTTCACTCAGTGGGTGGTGAATCTTTGGAATTCTCTACCCCAGAGGGTTGTGGATGCTCAGTCATTGAGTATATTCAAGACAGAGATGGATAGATTTTTGAATATTAAGGAAATCAAGAGATATGGGGATAGTGCAGGAAAGTGGGGATGATGTAGAAGATCAGCCATGATCTTATTGAATAGCAGGGCAGGCTCGAGGGGCCAAATGGCCTACTCCTGCTCCTATTTCTTATGTTCTTATGAATGGTTGTTTTTGGACTGGAGGAAGGTATACAGTGTTGTTCCCCAGGGGTCAGTTCTAGGACCACTGCTTTTCTTGTTATATATTAATGACTTGGACTTGGGTGTACAGGGCACAATTTCAAAATTTGCAGATGATAGCAAACTTGGAAGTATAGTGAACAGTGAGGAGGATAGTGATAGACTTCAGGAAGACATAGACAGGCTATGAAATGGTCAGGCACGTGGCAGATGAAATTTAATGCGGAAAAGTGTGAAGTGATACATTTTGGTAGAATGAATGGGGAGAGGACATATAAACTAAATGGTACAATCCTAAAGGGGGTGCACGAACAGAGAGACCTGGGGGTATGTGTGCACAAATCGTTGAAGGTTGAGAAAGCAGTTAAAAAGGCTTACGGGATCTTGAGCTTCATAAATAGAGGTATAGGGCTGGATTTTTAATGACCCGTGGAGTCGGGTTTGGAGGCATGTGGGGGGTTAAAGTTGCAGATTTGGGGGTCCCGACCCCATCCCGCCTCCAACCCGCCTCCACGCAATTTTGATAAAATCGTGTGCGGTGTTCCCGACTCCGTCCCGCCTCCAAGAGGCGGGAGAGGCCATTAAAGCCCTTAACAAGCCCTAAATTGGCTCTGTAATGCCATTTTGAAACATTTTAGCTAGTTTAACCCTTTTCCGACGTGAAGCACGCCTGATGTGAAACACTCCAGTGAAACCTGGTGGGAGCACAAGTGGATAGCTGACTATCAGCTGCAGGTCCACTATTACAACAGAGATGTGATGAAGGTAGTAGTAGTATTAGGTCTGAAAGTCGCCTCTGATGCTGCTGCATTGAATGTCTTCAGAGACTGCCTGGCCTTTGCTGTGAGAGGACCTGGATGCAAAAAAAATTCTCTCTCTCTCTCTCTCTCTCTCTCTGTCTCTGTCTCTGTCTCTGTCTCTGTCTCTGTCTCTCTCTCTCTCTCTCTCTCTGTCCTTAGAGCTGCTGCTCATTTTGCATCCAGGTCCTCTCACACCAAAAGCCAGGCAGTCTCTGACCTGACCTGCAATGCTGCAGCAGTGATGACATCATCAGAGGCGACTTTCAGACTGAAACCACTAATTAGTTCATGGGTTCCCACATGCTGGAACTCAATTGCCCAATTAAGTGAAAATTGCATCAATCTCCCACATCCAAATGCAGTCGGGTGGATAACACGAAATGTGGATGACACGACCCCAACCCGCCCCAGTATCAAAATCCAGCCCAAAGAGTACAAAAGTGTGGAAATTATGATGAACCTGTATAAAACACTGGTTCAGCCCCAACTGGAGTACTGTGTCCAATTCTGGGCACTGCACTTTAGGAAGGACGTGAAGGACTTAGAGAAGGTGCAGAAAAGATTTACGAGAATGATTCCACAAATGAGGGACTTCACTTACTTTAGAAGTTGGGGTTGTTCTCCTTGGAGCAGAGAAGATTGAGAGGAGATTTGATCGAGGTGTTCAAAACCATGAGGGGTCTGGACAGAGTAGATAGAGAGAAACTGTTCCCATTGGCAGAAGGGTCGAGAACCAGAGGACACAGATTTAAGGTGATTGGCAAAAGAACCAAAGGTGACGTAAGAAAAAACTTTTTTACGCAGCGAGTGGTTAAGATCTGGAATGCACTGCCTGAAAGGGTGGTGGAGGCAGACTCAATCTTATCTTTCAAAAGGGAGTTGGATAAGTATCTGAAGGAAAAAAATTTGGAGGGCTACGGGGAAAGGGCGGGGGAGTGGGACTAGCTGAGGTGCTCTTCCAGAGAGCCGGCATGGGCACAACGGGCCAAACGGCCTTCTTCCGTGCTGTAACCATTCTATGATTCTATGATAAGATCACATCTCCGATGCCTCCTTTTGAAGCTGAAAAGCCCAAGTTTCTCCAGTATTTCCTCATAACACAGACCCCTGACACTAGTACGATAGCAAAATACTACGGATGCTGGAAATCCGAAATAACAACAGAAAACGCTGGAAAAACTCAGCAGGCCAGGCAGCATCCGTGGAGAGAGAAACAGAGTTAACGTTTCAGGTCGAAGACCTTTCGTCAGAACTGGAAAAAGGCAGGAAATGAAGCAAAATACTGCGGATGCTGGAAATCCGAAATAACACAGAAAAAGCTGGAAAAACTCAGCAGGCCAGTGCATTTCACACTTCTTTTAGCCTCCACCTGTCACATCAACACCTCCTCTTGCCTTGATTATCTCTTAATGTCTCTCAATGTCTCTTAATCTCTCCTTTTGTTCTTTCATCCCCTCCCCCTTTTCCCAGCTTCATCCGTGCTTTAAATCTATTTCATTTCATGCCTTTTTCCAGTTCTGACGAAAGGTCTTCGACCTGAAACGTTAACTCTGTTTCTCTCTCCACGGATGCTGCCTTGCCTGCTGAGTTTTTCCAGCATTTTCTGTTGTTATTCCCCTGACACTAGTGATCAGCTTCATGGCTCCAGTGCATGAATGTCACTCTTAATCATTGGCGACTTGAAATGGGCACTGTTCTTGAGGCGCGGTTTGACCAAAGCACTGTAAACCTTGATGATTACCTTCTGTGACTTATATTCTACTGTTTTGGCTATGTAGTTCAACATCCCTATTGACTTATACAATAGCAAAATACTGCGGATGCTGGAAATCTGAAATAACAACAGAAAACACTCCGGCAGCATCGAGGAGAGAGAAACAGAGTCAACATTTCAGGTCGAACCCTTCGTCCGAAGGATTCAACCCGAAACGTTGACTCTGTTTCTTTCTCCTCGATGCTGTGCTGCCTGACCTGCTGAGTGTTTCCAGCACTTTCTGTTTGTTAGTTCATCCCTATTGACTTTGTTGAATGCTACCTTGCATTGGTTGAATATATTTCGCATCAAGTCTACTAAGGCTCTTAGGTCTCTCAGCTTCATCTTTCGCTATTTCAACACCATTCATTAAGTGCATGTGTCAACTATTTTTTCTTTCTATATGTAGCACTTTACACTTGTCTGTACTAAATTTAATCTGTCATTGCTTTGCCCACTGACATATTTTGTCCAACTCACTCTGTAATTTCTGAGCTGCCTCCTTCAATTCCACTGCTCTTTATAGTTTGGTATCATCTGCAAAGTTAACCACTTTGCATTGAGTTTCTGAATCCAGGTTACATGTAAATTCGAAACAGTAGTGTCCCCAACAATGAGCTCTGTATTACCCCACTCAGTAATTTACCACACTTCTGACATAAATTCTAACAAGTACTCATTTCCTGCCCTATAGCCAGTTTATTATCCATTTAATCCCCACAGTTTTGACTTGAACTCGCCTCTTAGTTATGAGTTATTTGAAAGCAATAATCTGACCTCAGTTTTCAATTGATACTGACAAATTGCATTCACAATTCAAGAAGCCATCAGTTAGATTACTGCAGTGTAATCATGGCCAGGCATTCATTGTTCTGCATTTCTTTCACCGAAGTGAGTATTGACACCACTGCGTCAGCCACTGAGTTGGAGGCAGGATGGGACTTAAGGCAGGATTTACAGCAAATAGCCTGTTTTACAGCAAACAAAGTCGATTTACTCAGCAAACAGCAAACAGAGTCCATTTAACCAAAGTCTGCATGAACTATAGCAATCAGAACTCATGACCGAAACTACAGCAATGTCTCTCGATAAAAGCAGGATTATTTCTCCAGCAAAATGCATTGAGTGGCGGAGAGTTACATAATACAAATTACGTGTGTAAAATCAATCCCAGTCACATACAGCAGTGATTGATGCGGGAATTACCCAGCCAACTCCATTCTGGCTGGTACCTATGGGCCCCGATATTTATGGGGAGGCGAGGAGGGAGCGAGGAGGAAACCTAAAAATGCCAGGAATGCGACGGTCCTGCTAAATTTAATGGTAAGACCTCAATATCATTTTTTAATTGCGTTTCCCGCCCGGCAGTTGACCAGATTGAGAGGCAGGCTGGCTAGCCAGTGGAAAGCCAGTGGTAGAAGGCCGCAGGTGGGGACCACTGGGGATGATCCCCGGGAATCGGAAAAGATTGGATTCAAAACTGGCTCGGAGACAGGAAGCAGAGGGTAATGGTTGACGGGTGTTTTTGTGGCTGGAAGGCTGTTTCCAGTGGGGTTCCGCAGGGCTCAGTACTAGGTCCCTTGCTTTTTGTGGTATATATCTATGATCTTGATTTGAATATAGGGGGTATGATTAAGAAGTTTGCAGATGATACTAAAATCGGCTGTGTGGCTAATACTGAAGAAGGAAGCTGTAGACTGCAGGAAGATATCAATAAATTGGTCAGGTGGGCAGAACAGTGGCAAATGGAATTCAATCCGGAGAAGTGTGAGGTAATGCATTTGGGGAGGGCTAACAAGGAAAGGGAATACACATTAAATGGTAGGACACTGAGTAGTGGAGAGGAACAAAGGGACCTTGGAGTGCATGTCCACAGATCCCTGAAGGTAGCAGGTCAAGTAGATAAGGTGGTTAAGAAGGCATACGGAATGCTTGCCTTTATTAGCCGTGGCATAGAATACAAGAGCAGGGGGGTTATGCTTCAACTGTATAAAACACTAGTTAGGCCTCAGCTAGATTATTGAGTGTAGTTCTGGTCATCACATTACAGGAAAGATGTGATTGCACTAGAGAGGGTACAGAGGAGATTTACAAGGATGTTGCCGGGAGTAGAGAATCTTAGCTATGAGGAAAGACTGGATAGGCTGGGTCTGTTTTCCTTGGAACAGAGGAGGCTGAGGGGAGACCTTATTGAGGTTATGAGGGGCATAGATAAAGTGGATAGAAAGGACCTATTTCCCTTAGCAGAGGGGTCAAAAACCAGGGGGCACAGATTCAAAGTAATTGGGGGAAGGTTTAGAGGGGATTTGAGGGGAAATTTCTTTACCCAGAGGGTTGTGGGGGTCTGAAAGGGTGGTAGAGGCAGGAACCCTAACCACATTTAAAAAGTACTTGGATGTGCACTTGGGATGCTCTAACCTGCAGGACTACAGACCAAGAGCTGGGAAGTGGGATTAGGCTGGATAGCTCTTTGTTGGCCGGCGCGGACACGATGGGCCGAAATGGCCTCCTTCCGTGCTGTAACTTTCTATGATCCTATGAAGGTCGGGGCACGGTTGGCGGAGGAAGGGGGGGCGTCGGGGGTGGGGGCACAGCGGTCGGCAGATTGCAGGGAGGGAGGCAAAGATCGCGAGGCAGAAGGGGGGGTTCGAACTGGCAATCGGGAGGGAGGGAGAGATCGTGGGGTGTTTGTCAGGTCACGGGGAGATCGGATGATCGCGGCAGGAGATTTGCTGTAGGATCCGGGTGAAGCACTCCTTCTCCTCCTGGCAAACAAGCAGTGCTAGAAAAGCACTTACCTGCTGGATCCGACAGCACCTGCCTCCCTTAAGCTGCCGGGTTTCCTGAGCCCTGGGAAAACTGGCCGACCAGCGTTAAATTCAAATGGCTCCCAAAATCTGAGGAATGGAGACTCACTAACATAGTATAATCACAGACCCGCCTCTCCAGAGTGGATTACTTGGATGTCCACAAACTCGCCGCGGTTAAAATGGAGGTAGGCGCGTTCGCAGCATGTTAGGGTCGGGTTTCACATATTATCCAATTTAAACCCTCGTGAGAGGGGTTAAAATTCCCCCCGTCGTGTCACTATATGCAGCTTTATTTCACTGAGTGGATATAGTGGTGCTGATTATTCAGTTCCTATATTCTTTCACTCAATTACTGGTATGGAACAAGACTTTATAGCCAATGTTGATGGTAGAATTGCTGTTAATAATATAACAAATAATAATATATAATTAGATTTTCAGGTTCTATTTTGTCCTAAATTTGGCATATTAAAAGAGGTAATCACCTGCAAGTGAATACATCTTATTGAGCCAATGATAAAGCTGAGGTCGCGATTTCGCCTTCCGAGGTGGGTCCGGTGCGGCCGGGGTCAGTGGCGGGGTGCAACCCCGATAATGGCTCCATCCTGCTCTGTGAAAAGAATGTTATGCTGATTGGGCTTGTTAAGCCCGCCCAGCGTGTTTTCCGGCCAATTGAAGGAAGCGGGTCTGATGATGTCACTTGATGACGCGTCATCAGCCGGTTTCCCTAAAGGGACCATGCGCAAATTGTTTTTGACAGTTGTGCTGTCAGTGTTCTACAGCATTAAAGTGCTGCAAACACTGACAAGCACTGCACAGAGGTGCACAGCTGCACCCAGGCTCTCCCATGACTCCCTCCATATGCTTATGGAGGGAGTCACAGCACGCAGGGAGGTCCTTGTCCCTTCCCATGGGCGGAAGAGACCTCCCCAGGAGACCAACGCAGCCTGGTTGCACATTGCACAGGAGGGCACAAGCAGGGATGTCATCAGGAGGACCAGGCTGCAGTGGCGCAAACCTTTCAATTACCTCAGTAGATCACGAAACGTTACTGCAAAGCCACAATCAAACTCATCCTGCTGTGCCACTCATCACATCCCCATCACTCAGCCTTCCCTACCCTACTCCTGCACATCCATACTCACACCAACTTACCTTGCACCTCCACCCATCCCTCTCTATCTACATTATCACATTCCCATCTCACTAGCCACCCCTCATACTCACCCTCATCCTAGTCCAATCATACCAACTAACTGCACACAAGGGTAGGCACTTGGGTGTTTTATCCAATGTTCATGTGCTGTCAAACTTTGAAATATTTATTTTCAACACTTTGCGTTCTTGGACAGATTTGTGTGCATCTTTGGAATTGACTGAGTGAGTTGCAGTGAATGGTAAGGCATAACGGTACCCCCCGCAATGGTCATGAGCGTGAAAGGAATGGCTTGGGCATTGTAGGGATGCTTTATGGTGTTGGTGTGAGGTGGTGCCAACCTGGCACATCATGTAGGAGCCAGGATGTGCAGCATCAAGTGAAGTAAATCTGGCCATGGTGAGGCCATCCCTGGCGTCCCGGGCAGCAATGTGGTCGGGTGCTGATGCCCTCTGTCCTGTGCAGCACCAGCTGATTGCGGAGAAGTTTGTTGTTGTTGTTGTTGGTGCTGCTGGTGTGCCTGGTGCTGCTGGTGTTGGGGCTGATCATGGTGGGATTCTGAGGACCAAGGTGAGATATTTTCAAGGGATGGAATAGATGGCAGGTGAGGTTGAGATGACAGAAGCGATCTGTCAGTGGTGAGAGAGGTTGTTCCAATGAGGTGACACTGGATAGGGAGTTAGCTCCAAACACTTGAAAGCTGCAGAAAGCTCAATCTGTCTCCCAAATGCAGTAAGTAACAGCTTCTAACCTTGGAAAGTGAAGACCTATGAAATGGGAGCTTTTATAGACCATTTGCAGCTGTCAAGTAAAGAAATCATCACATGCTGACACAACATCCGACCTCCTTACCTGACGTGATCCCCGAGCAGCGGGGAAACCGTTGGCGAACTCAAAACATCTAAAGGTAAGCAAAAAATACTATTTAATTGCCTCTTAACTATCTCTCTAATTATGTAAATTGCCTCCCCGCTGCTTGGTGTCGGGTCTGTTCAGCGATGACAGACCCGACATCCGGGAGCCGAGCGTGGAGGCGGGATGACAGTGGGTTCCCTACCCGCTGTCAAAAAAAAAACCATTTTCCCAGCTGACCCGCCTCCAAATGCCCCCGCTGACCCCCCGAAAAATTCCCCCCTGAGTGTTTATCAGTAAACATTGGGTTTGAATCGGCAAAATCATTTTAGAAAGAACAAATAAAATACTTTTAAGTAACTGATGAATGCTTACAACTGTTTTCACAAAGTATAATGCTTAAAAATAGTGACATGTCTCATTAGCTGTATCGTCAGCGTTTCTTCCCCATGGAACTTCGCTCGGCTGCCTGAAGGTGCACTCTGCACTAATACTGCCCATCGGTACAGATAGAAGATGAAGCACTGCCTGTGATAAACTGCTGAGTCTGATCCTGTCATCACCTCACTTCATGTCCACATAAAGCAGAGTTGCTTGGTCACAGTTAAGAGAAGGAACCCATGACGATTTTCCTCTCCTTAACCCAATGGCACTAAGGTGAGTTGTGATGATCCTACCATTGCCCCAGCTCAGATCAGCTAACTCTGGCAAAGACTGGTGATCGAACCCAGGGATTTCCTGATCTGAATGCTTCAGCTGCTCACGAGATGAACTCTTTCAGCCATCGGGGAGTGCAGCACCAGTTTCTGTTTGTCTTAGCAACCGTAACCATACTACTGTAACAAGGCTCGACAACTGCAGAATTCCTACATTTTTTTAATGTATCTGTGACACAAAGCAGTCAAAGTCGATTAATGTTTATATTCTTATGATGCTTACGGTGCACTCAGATGGCAAAGCTGGCATTTCGTGTTTGATGTGGGGAGGCAGTGACTGGGGCAGATGTTGTGTTGCAGTAGCAGCTGTTCACCGCCCTAATTGTGTATTGCACCATTGGAAATGCAGAGTTTTGCAGCTCCCATGGATGCGGAATTGTGCACAACCACTGAAGTGTATGCAAACCGTGTACAGCTTGTACACATGGAGAATCATTGTCCTCCCTCCACAGATCATTAGGAACAATGTGCAGGGCTCTCTGAGGAAAGATAAACATTTTAAAATTAGATCTATGATGCAGAGAGAGACTCAGATCACAAACCCATTTACACAAATGGAGCTGTGATTAGATTTATGAGTGATAAGCATTCAAATAGGTTATATTTTTAAACCAAAATGAATGATTGTTACTTCTAATGAGTGACACTTTGACAGGTTTGAAATGTTAAAAATTACAATGATGTGCAACAGTTTGGTTTGGGAGTAGTAGCTGCATATGGGGCGGATTCTTCTACAAACTTTCTGAACCCAACAAAATTACTGTGCGGTGGCTGATGGCTCTGTAAGTACTGGAATTCACTTGTTGAATATTCCCCTTTTTTCTTTTTGACCTGAAAAGATATGCACACAGACCTGGAGGGAACAGAACCCTTCCTCTGCACAAGCCTTGAGCAGCGGATGGACTTTGCACGATGTGATGCACAAGGTTTAAGAGACAAATAGAATACATTCAAATTTTGAGATCCGCACAACTCCGTTTAATGTTTCTTTGTGACAATAGGGAGTCGATGTGGGCATATTAACAAAAAAACAGTAAATAGTGTCCCAATTTGTGATGACCTGCATTCACGCTTTGTGTGTACAGACACCAGGAATGCATTATTGCATGTGCAAATGGTATTTTCACATTGTGCATGAGATGAAGTTGACTACATTTGAAATGCTGTCCAATAACAGGCTGCTAGAAAGTGCCTGAGAGTGGCCGATGTGCCCTATTCTCTGTCCTCTCCATCTTGTGGTACAGCGCCTGTCCTTCACTTGGCACTTGCCTTGAATGACATGTCTGTGAGATGGGGATCAGGCTTCAGATGAGCGGGAATATGTAGCCTGCTTAGCTCACCCACATTCAAAATGGAGGCTGTCTATGCACGTGCACATAAATGTAAACTATATTTAGCCCGTGGTTCTTTATGGATAAATACGCTCTGAGGTACTTAAAATTAAACCTGACTAGAACACATCAGAGTTCTGTACGCGTTCAAATTTCAGAACTGCCTCTTCAGTTTGATCTTGTATTGTTATCCACTGAATCTATCTCTTCCTACAGCCACACATGCATGACTGATGACTTGTCAGTGAGCACAGGCAAGCATGCAGGCAAGTAAGCAGCTGAATAAAGCATTTTTGCAAATGGGGTACCGTATGATAAGTGGGTTAGTTGAATGCAGTCTTACCTTTTGACTGATGGGACAACAATGTCCTCTCTCTGGCAGCAGCTACAAAGGTCCAATGCGAAATGGGAATGAACAGATGACATTGTCCTCAGTCTACCCTGTTTAGGCAGTCTCAACCCACAGCACAAAGCTGCCCTTAAAGGGCAATAATTGGCTCTATAATGGCAAGTGCCCTTAAAGAGGCTACAGATATCCGTGATGTAAAAATCTGCAGTAGTAGCGTAGGGATGCTGTTCTGAGGTTGGGGTTAAAGTACATTGTTGGACAGAATAGAGGGAGCTTTCCTTTATCTGCCTGTGCTATACCTGACCTGAGCGGGCTCTATACTGACACAGGAAGCCTAAAGGTGGGAGGGGAAAAAAACATTCTGCTTTCCAACACTGACATCACTCAATTTTTGGGTGCAAGAAGACATCCCTATAATATTAATTTATAGATATTTGCATGTGGGTGTACAAGGAAGTGATTTGTTGTGGGCTCATTGAGCACTGTCACCATTGTATCAACTTCCAAACCTCCTGTGATTCCACAAAAGCTGCATTGTAGAAGAGCATTTTTTTGGCTGTCTGCCCAGCAATTTTGTTTTGCCAGCGATCTATTTTTAACATCCAGATGTGCAGGGCAGCCAAAGGCTCATGAGTATTTTGTAGTCAGGGTGGAGTGAGGACAGTTTGTTCATTCTCATTGTGGCAGGTTGAGGCAGTCGGGATCCATGTGACACATCTGCCTTGCAAAGTCATTCCAGCAGGAAAAAAATGCATGACTCCCCCACAAATATGATTTAAAGATTATGTTTACTGTCTTTACTTACCGATTCATTTTTGTTGGCCTAATAGGAAGACTCCTTGGCAGCTAAACGAGTGGATACTCTATCAGCTAATAGCATTGCATGGCATGAGGAAACCATACAAGAAATAGTAAATAATAACTTTTTGAAATTTAAAAAAAACATAAACAATAACGGTTATGGGGAACCAAATGTCACCAGGTCTAAGCAACTGTGCAAACTGATAGTTGGAGTGCTTTTCATTTGCATTTGATGGCAATGGTACAATAAGTACTTTATAATAATGCTGGGGCTCTGGCAGAGTGGTGTTCAATGGAATATTTGTAACCTCCGAATGCTGTTCTCACTTTTTAATGTACCAGCGTGTCATTGGTTGCTGTTGGAGGGGCAGTAGAAAGAAAGCACTTGTTTCCTATTCCTCTGATCTCTGTTCTTGCAACCCATGAACATTTGGGTCCTTGGCACTATCAGAAGAGGCCTCCGATACAGCAGAGGTTAGATGTAAAGGTCTCTTCATCCTGTCCCACAAAGGAATAATAATTCCTCTTGTTGCTAGGTGTAGCAAGGATCATGGATACTTTGGTGAAGATTTCTACTGTTTGGTATTTCTCACAAAATTTAAACAGATTTTTTTTTAAAGAGCACCTAACTTTATCAGGGTGAATTTTTCATTTTCTGCACTAGACATTCTTAAGGCCTCTCTGAATGAGGTTGTTAATTTATATGTCGAACAGTACAGTACGATAGTAATAAAAAGAAAGAAAGACTTGCATTTACATAGCACCTTTCACGACCACTGGACATCCCAAAGCGCTTTGCAGCCAATGAAGTACTTTTGAAGTGTAGTCACTGTTGTAATGTGGGAAATGCGGCAGCCAATTTGCGCACAGCAAGCTCCCACAAACAGCAATGTGATAATGACCAGATAATCTGTTTTTTATTCTGTTGATTGAGGGATAAATATTGGCCAGGACATTGGGGAATAGTGTAGTGGTTATGTTACTGGATTAGTTATCCAAAGGTCTAGACTAAGGCCTTAACAAACGCAAGTTCAAATCCCACCTAGGCAGTTTGAGACTTTGAATTTGGTTTAAAATATTTGGGGAAAAAAAGTGACCATGATGGATTGTTATAAAAATGCAATTAATTCACTGATATCAATTGAACTAATGGGGGATTCACCGGAGCAACTGTGAGGGAAATATTGTTGGTTAAAAAATAACTACTTTTACATGATAATCCCTGCCTTGTCTAACTTTCTTATGTAATATATTCTGTTTCAGGGAATTGATGCCGATTTGAACTAAAGATGCCGCTCATCAAGAGGATCATTGAACCACGGCATCTGTGTCATGGGGCTTTACCAGAAGGTGTCACCAGTGAGTTGGAATGTGTGACAAACAGCACGTTAGCTGCCATTATAAAGCAGCTTGGCAGTCTCAGTACGTAACCAAGGCTTCATGTTTCATCTGTTTTCTGTTGTAAACTTGAAGAGTGATTCTTGCCTGAATCGCTCCCTTTTAATGAATTGAGTTCATACAAAGATTTCTCATTCATATAAGAAAAATGTATTTCTGGGGAGTGACAGACTGAGTTTGCACCCTTCGATGTGATGGAAACCATCCACTCCCTGCTGGCTGCAAAGGACTTTTTTAAAATTCGTTCCTGGGATCTTGGTGTCCCTGGCAAGGCCAGCATTTATTGCTCATCCCTAATCGCCCTTGAGAAGGTGGTGGTGAGCTGACTTCTTGAACCGCTGCAGTCCATGTGGTGAAGGCACTCCCACAGTGCTGTTAGGGAGGGAGTTCCAGGATTTTGACTCAGCGACGATGATGGAACAGCGATATACCTCCAAGTCAGGATGGTGTGTAACTTGGAGGGGAACTTGGAGGTGATGGTGTTCCCATGCGCCTGCTGCCCTTGTCCTTCGAGGTGGTAGGGATCGTGGGTTTGGGAGCTGCTTAGATTACATGGGTTTGGATAGCCTCAACCCACTTTCTAGCAAGCATGGCTTCACAGCACAGAGCTGCCCATAATCTAGCATTGCATTGACAGTTTCCCTCAGTAAGGCCAGAGCAATGCTTGGTATAGGAACTGGAAATATCACACTGATGCAGTAGTGTGTGCTCTATTAAAGTTGAAGTTATGGCAAGTCGCTGGAAGAGGGTGGAGGAAATTTCACCCTGCATGTGCTGTGCTTGACCTGGGAGTGTTTGCTGCTGGTACATCAATTGGAACAGTTTCCCAATCTCTAGCACTTGACATTCCTTGCTCTGATATTTACCTACAAAGTGTGAGCATAAATCTGGTGGGAACCTCTCTGCTTCGTTACCTATCTTAGTTCAAGATAGCGGACCAGGCAGAGAACCACTAATTTAATTTTTTTAAATAGTAGAATAAATAATTTTGTAAAAAATGTAATTGTTTGTAATAAAGTTGAAATATTAACAATTCTACCGTGAGACAATATAAAATTAAGATATGGTGCACATTTAGAATACAGTTTTAAAGATCATGTATAAAAGTACAATAATAGAGCTGACCCAATGGTTTTATATTGAAAAGTGCACCATCCCGTATAATATGGAGCTATATTGACCAAGAAGGCCCCAGTTTCGATTCCTGGCCTGTGCTTAGTTAACTGATCTAAGCTGGGTGAAAAGGGCTACTTGGCTGTAGTGCAAAATGGTGTCTGTGGAGCATACTTATGAATCAGTCTTCAGAGAGAAGAAAATTGAAGGGAAAAAATATATATTAAATGTACTTTGAACCTCAATGCCTCTGGGCTAGGAAAGGGGGAAATATCAGTCAGTGTCCCTGTTCCTGATCACTATCCAATGACCACTGCCGGAAACTGAGAGCGAATGGACTGGGCATGGCGGTGATGCCTCACACGGTTGAATAGCTTGCACATGCTCATTACCTTAGCTCAAACATGAAGAATGGCTGTTTTGGTGGGGTGCAAGCTGGTGCCTGTAGACCATCACCAAATTGAGTCAGCCTTCAGAAACAAGAAAAGTGAAGGGGGAAAATCTGTCTATTATTAAAAATCTTCTGTGTATGCATATTTCCAGTTTACAAACCTTACTTCCTGTTGTCACGGCTTTGGCTAATGCTTTTTATGTCAAGACTTACCATTGAAACTGCCTATGCAACATTTATAATGGGAATTTCCAATGTAAACACTCATCAGTCACACTGTAGTTGCAGATCTCTCACCACTGATGGTGCTGTGGTGCTTCTCCATTCCCACCACCCAGCTCTTTTTTTTTCTTTGGCCTCATCAGCCTCCGGCCCCATTTCTTGGTCCACTCCTGCCTGTCTTGTTAGTTTCCAGACATTTTCCTTGACCGTGTTCCTGTGGCTCAGCTCCTCTCCATTTTCTTCTCCTGGCTACACAAACCCGCTAGCCTCACTGATTTCTGTTAGGCCCCACCATGCCTGGAATTCTGCATTCCCTCCTGTCTTTGTCTCCAACCCCTGACTCTCAGCTGCTTTAAGCCTACTTTTATCACTTTTACGCCCCCCTCCGCTGCTGCCTTTGCTCTTCATTCCTACATTACAACAGTGACTACACTTCAAAAGAAGTACTTCATTGGCTGTAAAGTGTCCGGTGGTCGTGAAAAGCGCTATATAAATGTAAGTCTATCTTTTTCTTTTTCGGCCGCACTCCTATATCTCCCATGTGTTGCTCCCCTTTCTGCCCTGCTGTTTCTTCTCCCAGCAGCTTCAGGGCTTCAGCTGAGCTTCTGACCATCCTCCTCCTCAGCCTCTTCCTCCACCCTGGAAACAATCCTGCAATGCATGTTTTCATCTGGGCCTCCATCTCCAGCCCCTTCAGACAACCCTTGAACAAAGTCATTGCAACAATGAAGTAGGTGATCTGGCAGGATGATTAGTAATGATTCAAGGGTAACTAGCAGAAGTTGTGATAGCTGCCAGAATAATGAATCATAAACAGTAAACGGGTAGTAAGAAGAGGGGTGGAGCCGATTAGGGACCAAAATGGAAACCTACACATGGAGGCAGAGGGCATGGTTGAGGTACTGAATGAGTACTTTGCATCTGTCTTCATCAAGGAAGAAGATGCTGCCAAAGTCATAGTGAAAGAAGAGGTAGCTGAGATACTGGGTGGGATAAAAATTGATAAAGAGGAGGTACTAGAAAGGCTGACTGTACTTAAAGTAGATAAGTCACCAGGACCGGATGGGATGCATCATAGGATGCTGAGGGAAGTAAAGGTAGAAATTGCAGAGGTACTGGCCATAATCTTCCAATCCTCCTTAGATAAGGGGGTGGTGCCAGAGGACTGGAGAATTGCAAATGTTACACCCTTGTTCAAAAAAGGGTGTAAGGATAAACCCAGCAACTACAGGCCAGTCAGTTTAACCTCGGTAGTGGGGAAGCTTTTAGAAACAGTAATCCGGGACAAAATTAACAATCACTTGGACAAGTGTGAATTCATTAAGGAAAGCCAGCACGGATTTGTTAAAAGCAAATCATGTTTAACTAACTTGATTGAGTTTTTTGATGAGGTAACAAAGAGGGTTGATGAGGCCAATGAGGTCAATGTTGATGCGGTGTACATGGACTTCCAAAAGGTGTTCGACAAAGTGCCACATAATAGGCTTGCCAGCAAAGTTGAAGCCCATGGAATAAAAGGGACAGTGGCAGCATGGATACGAAATTGGCTAAGTGACAGGAAACAGAGAGTAGTGGTGAACGGTTGTTTATCGGACTGGACAGTGGTGTTTCCCAGGGGTCGGTGTTAGGACCACTGCTTTTCTTGATATACATTGATGACTTAGACTTTGGTGTGCAGGGCACAATTTCAAAATTTGCAGATGACACAAAACTTGGAAGTATAGTGAACAGTGAGGAGGATAGTGATAGACTTCAAGAGGACATAGACAGGCTGGTGGAATGGGCGGACACGTGGCAGATGAAATTTAACGTAGAAAAGTGCGAAGTGATACATTTTGGTAGGAAGAATGAGGAGAGGCAATATAAACTAAAGGGTACAATCCTAGAGGGGGTGCATGAACAAAGAGACCTGGAGTTATATGTGCACAAATCGTTGAAGGTGGCAGGGCAGGTTGAGAAAGCGGTTAAAAAAGCATACGGGATCCTGGGCTTTATAAATAGAGGCAAAGAGTACAAAAGCAAGGAAGTTATGATGAACCTTTATAAAACACTGGCTTGGCCTCAACTGGAGTATTGTCTCCAATTCTGGGCGCCACACTTTAGGAAGGATGTGAAGGCTTTAGAGAGGGTGCAGAAAAGATTTACAAGAATGGTTCCAGGGATGAGGAACTTCAGTTACATGGATAGGCTGGAGAAGCTGGGCTTGTTCTCCTTAGAGCAGAGAAGGTTGAGAGGAGATTTGATAGAGGTGTTCAAAATCATGAGGGGTCTAGACAGAGTAGATAGAGAGAAACTGTTTCCATTGGCGGAAGGGCCGAGAACCAGAGGACACAGATTTAAGGTGATTGGCAGAAGAACCAAAGGTGACATGAGGACAAACCTTTTTTACGCAGCAAGTGGTTAGGATCTGGAATGCACTGTCTGAAAGAGTGGTGGAGGCAGATTCAATCATGGCTTTCAAAAGGGAATTGGATAAGTACCTGAAGGAAAAAAAATTGCTGGGCTATGGGGAAATGGCGGGGGAGTGGGACTAGCTGAAGTGCTCTTGCAGAGAACCGGCATGGGCTTGACGGGCCGAATGGCCTCTTTCTGCGCTGTAACCATTCTATGATCTATGATTCATGACAGAATTCTCAACCTGCTGTTTTAATTTTGCACCGTTTCATGAATGTTAAAATGTGTCCTGAGACTTGACCCATATGCTAGCAAAAGGGTAGAATATATTTAAAGTAAGCCTCCTGGAAAGCATCAAGTGATTTGTAGCAGTATGGAATACCTGCATAGTCCCTTTAAGAAAGGAACATCCATGTTTTTGGCGCACAAACACAAAAGGAAAAGCAGCTCAACCATGTCGAACAAAAAAAATTATGGATAGTATTAGATCCAAAGAGGAGTCATATAAAGTTCCCAGAAAAAGTAGCAAGCCTGAGGATTGGGAGCAGTTTAGAGTTCAGTAAAAAAGGACCAAGAGATTGATTAAGAGGGGAAAAATAGAGTATGAGAGTAAACTTGCAAGGAACATAAAAGCAGACTGTAAATGCTTCTACAAGTATGTAAAAAGAAAAAGATTAGTGAAGATAAATGTAGGTCCCTTAGAGTCAGAAACGGGAGAATTTATAATGGGGAACAAGGAAATGGCAAAGCAATTAAACAAATACTTTGGTTCTGTCTTCACGGAAGAGGACACAAATAACTTCCCAGAAATGCTAAGGAACCAAGGGGGAAAAATTCAGTTGCTTTGTGCCTCCTGTTAGCGCCCTAAGAGGGCGCTACACGGGCGCAAAGCAACTAGCGCCCGGGCGCAGCACTGCCCACGCCTCCCGCAAAATTCAGCGGGAGGTTAGCAGCGGTGCTAACCGGTAGCACCCCGCGGCGCTGTGCCGCTGGCGATGATGTCATCACCGTGCTCAGCGCCCCGCTTGCGCCCCGGCCGCGATCTTCAGGAGCGCCCCCTGAATTACCGCCGGACGCTATGTCCAACGGGGTCAGGGGGGCCTACCTGCAGGCCAGGGGGGCGCTATTTAAAGGCGAGGTGCAGGGCAGCCATTTTTGTTGCTGGCCGCCTGCCAGCACCTGCCTGCGCTCCCGTCCCCAGCCTCCTGAACCGCCCCCGCTGTGGAGTGCCGGCTGCGCTGCAAGAGCCCGGCACTTCTCTTGCGTGCCGGGCTCTTTTGCCGGCACTCCTGATCCCCGGGGGCCCAGCTGGGCCCCGGGTCGCGCTGCGCAAGGCCCCTCCCTTTAAGAAGGCCTGCAATACTGCAGCATGTAGCGCTGCAATATTCCCTCGCAGTGCCCCAAGAGGGATGCAGGGCGCTTCCAGTAGCGCCCCGCTTCCCTCTTGGGGCGCTACCACTCAATTTCCGTCACAGGGGTGCTAATTTTTCCGGGGCGTTAAAAGTAGCGCCCTGGTGAAGCTAGCGCCCCCCACTCAATTTTTAGCCCCAAGGGTCTAGTGAGAAGGAGGAATTAAAGGAAATTAGTATTAGTAAAAAAATAGTGCTGGAGAAATTAATGGGACTGAAAGCCGATAAATCCCCAGGGCCTGATAATCTGCATCGCAGAGTACTAAAAGAGGAAATAGTGGATGCATTGGTTGTCATCTTCCAAAATTCTCTAGATTATGGAACAGTTCCTGCAGATTGGAGGGTGACAAATGTAACCCCACTATTTAAAAAAGGAGGGAGAGAGAAAACAGGGAACTACAGACCGGTTAGCCTAACATCAGTAGTAGGGAAAATGCTAGAGTCTATTATAAAGGATGTGATAACAGGACACTTAGAAAATATCAACGGGATTAGACAGAGTCAACATGGATTTATGAAAGGGAAATTGTGTTTGACAAGCCTACTGGAGTTTTTTGAGGATGTAACTGGTAGAATAGATAAGGGAGAACCAGTGGATGTGGTGTATTTGGATTTTCAGAAGGCCTTTGATAAAGTCCCACATAAGAGGTTAGTGTGCAAAATTAAAGCACATGGGATTGGGGGTAATATACTGGCATGGATTGAAAATTGGTTAACAGACAGGAAACAGAGGGCTGGATTTTGATACTGGGGCGGGTTGGGGTCGTGTCATCCACTTTTCGTGTTATCCACCCGAATGCAATTGGATGTGGGAGATTGATGCGATTTTCACCTAATTGGGCAATTGAGTTCCAGCATGTGGGAACCCATGAACCAATTAGTGTTTTCAGTCTGAAAGTCGCCTCTGATGATGTCATCATTGCTGCTGCATTGAAGGTCTGCAAAGACTGCCTGGCCTTTGCTGTGAGAGGACCTGGATGCAAAATGAGCAGCAGCAGCCCTAAGTCTGCTCCCAGATATTTTTGCACCACCACTCCCAGATATGTCTCCTCCTCATCCATCCAGATATGTCTCCTCATCCAGCCAGCCGTGCTCCCGCCAGGTTTCACATTCGTGGTTCAGAACAGGCGTGCTTCACGTAGAAAAAGGGTTAGTGCTTGTTAAGGGCCTTAACAGCCTATCCCGCCTCTTAGAGTCGAGACCAGCAGACACGATTTAATGAAAATTGCATGGAGGCGGGCTTGTGCCCGCCCGCCAGTTTTCACAATTTTAACCCCCCACATGCCTCCAAACCCACCTCCACGGGTCAATGAAAATCCAGCCCAGAGAGTAGGAATAAATGGGTCTTTTTTGGGGTGGCAGGCGGAGACTAGTGGGATACTGCAGGGATCAGTGCTTGGGCCCCAGCTATTCACAATATATATCAATGATTTAGATGAGGGAACCAAATGTAATATTTCCAAGTTTGCTGACGTCACGAAACTAGGTGGGATTGTGAGTTGTGAGGAGGATGCAAAGAGGCTTCAAGGCAATTTAGACAAGTTGAGTGAGTGGGCAAATATATGGCAGATGCAGTATAATGTGGATAAATGTGAAGTTATCCACTTTGGTAGGAAAAAACAGAAAAGCAGAGTATTATTTAAATGGTGATAGATTGGGAAATGTTGATGTACAAAGGGACCTGGGTGTCCTTGTACACCAGTCACTGAAAGCAAACATGCAAATGCAGCAAGCAGTTAGGAAGGCAAATGGTATGTTGGCCTTCATTGCAAGAGGATTTGAGTACAGGAGCAAGGATGTCTTACTACAGTTATATAGGGCCTTGGTGAGACCACACCTGGAGTACTGTGTGCAGTTTTGGTCTCCTTACCTAAGAAAGGATATACTTGCCATAGAGGGAGTGCAGCGAAGGTTCACCACACTGATTCCTGGGATGGCAGGACTGTCGTATGAGGAGAGATTGGGTCGACTAGGCCTGTATTCACTAGAGTTTAGAAGAATGAGAAGGGATCTCATTGAAATGTATAAAATTCTGACAGGGCTAGACAGACTGGATGCAGGGAGGACGTGTCCCCTGGCTGGGGGCTCTAGAACGAGGGGTCGCAGTCTCAGGATACGGGGTAGGACATTTAGTACTGAGATGAGGAGAAATTTCTTCACTTAGAGGGTGGTGAACCTGTGGAATTCTCTACCACAGAAGGTTGTGGAGGCCAAGTCACTGAATATATTTAAGAAGGAGATAGATAGATTTCTAGATGCAAAAGGCGTCAAGGGGTATGGGGAGAGAGCAGGAATATGGTATTGAGATAGAGATCAGCCATGATCATATTGAATGGCGGAGCAGGCTCGAAGGGCCGAATGGCCTACTCCTGCTCCTATTTTCCTATGTTTCTATGTTTTGATCAAGATGAAAACAATTAGTTGTCAGCAGAATAGTTGCTAAAGTTTGGATTCTATTGAGAGAACAGCCTTGATCTTACTGGGGTACCATTCCATTCACATTGGCTGTTCTCATGTACCTTGGCCAAGTAGCCATTCTTCACTTGTGAGCCTAGATTGTGAGTATCAGCTGGCTACTTCTCCATGGGTGGCATCAGAGCCAAACCAGATGCTGCCCTGACCCAATGTCCACGTATAGAACATTTTCGAGTAGGATTAGGAAAAGGAGCCCCATCTGATTTTTCTCCCCTTTCCTAACCCAGGGGCACTAAGGCCAGTTGTAGCACTTTGACTACCACCCTGAATGAGATTGGCTATCTCAGCAAAGACTGAGAATTGAAACTGAGACGTTCTGGTCCATAAGGATAACTGCTACACAGAGTTGGGGGAGCATTTCATTTAAATTGCAGTAAAACTATTTCCATTTTCGGAGTGCTATAACAAAGAAACAATCTACAGCTAGGGGGCATACTGGGTTGGATTAAGTGCCAGGTACTACTGTCGCCACGGAAATGAGGCCTGAAACTACAACTTTTATTTTGGAAAAAAATGAGGATGGAAAATGGCATCTGAGCAATGAAAATTCTCATCTTTATTATCACTTTATACAATCAATATGTCCTACCTCCTGCTGCGAAACTATAGTTATATAACCCATGAGCCTGGCTGAATTTAATATGCTCAAGGCCTTGTCACTTGTGTTTCCAGTCTGACAAATATAGTATCCCATCTATACATAGAATTTCACAGCACAGAAACAGGTCGTTTGGCCCAATAGGTCTATGCCAGTGTTTATGCTCCACACAAGCCTTCTTCCACCTAACTCTATCAACATGTCCTTCTATTTCTTTCTCCCTGCTGTACTTAGCTAGCTTCCCCTTAAATGCATCTATGCTATTCGCCTCAACCACTCCATCTGGTAGTGAATTCCACATTCTAATCACTCTCTGTGTAAAGAAGTTTCTCCTGAGTTCCTTATTGGATTTATTAATAACTATCTTATATTTATGGCCCCTAGTTTTGGACTCCCCATAAGTGGAAACATCTTCTCTACGTTTACTCTATCGAAACCCTTCATAATTGTAAAGACCTCTATCAGGTCACTTCTCAGTTTTTTATTTTCTAGAGAAAAGAACCCCAGCCTGTTCAGTCTTTCAGTTCAGTCTATAGACATGGGGTATTCTCCATTTAAATGATTTCTCCTTTTTTACAGTCATATCTGGACCTCCCACTAGTGCTACAAAATGACCTCCTTGAAATAATGGGAAAGTCAGTTCCGTATTGCAATCTGTTAATAAAAATCTTTAAATTTCTGGTTTGTGATTTGCTGTGAAGCATTGATACAATGAAACACCTTCATATTCAGTTTGTTCAGTGGGTGCGTTTGTGCTCTGTCTGCCAAATGGATTTTCTAATATCAATTTTAGTGCTGTCATGAAATTCCTTGTAATAAATGTACAACTCTGCACCCTAGCCTCCGTTTCCACTGCTCCCAGCTTCCGACTCAAGACTAAGTTTGACAGTATGCAATCTCCACATCCTGCTTCACCCTGAACTGAGCATCAAATCTCATATTCTATAGATCAACAAGATCTATTTCTACCATTGCAAGATTACCCATCTTACCTCCATTGCTGCTGAGACCCTTATCCATGTCTGTCACCTCCAGGCTTGTCCTCTCCAATGCTGTAGTCATTGGACTCTTGAGCTCCACACAACTGTCTGCATCCTGTCTGGCACTAAGTACTGCCTGCTCCGGTATCCTTCTTCTTAGGCAGTCCCTCGGAACCGAGGATGACTTGCTTCCACATTAAAAATGAGTTCTCAGGTGACTGATGAGTCCAATGCGGGACCTACAGTCTCTGTCACAGGTGGGGCAGACGGTGGTTGAAGGGGCGGGTGGGTGGGGTGCTTGGGTTGACGTGCGCTCCTTGCGCTTGCGCTTGACTTCCGCTTGCTCCCAGGCGAAGAGACTCGAGGTGTTCGGCGCCTTCCCGGATGCTTCTCCTCCACTTTGTGCGGTCTTGGGCCAGGGATTCCCAGGTGTCAGTGGGGATCACCCGGTATCACTCCTATCCTTCCCACTCTCCATTGGCTTCCTTCCACGGCTTTACATTCAAAATTTTAATTGCTGTTTACAGATCCTCTAAGGCCTCTTCCCTCCCTACCTCTGCAACCTCCTGAGTTTCAATGCGCACCCTCTGCTTAATAGAAGAGTGTACCACATGTTGAAGGTGCTGATTGTGCGTGACCACATGCAAAAAAATCCTTCACGTAAAGAGGTGAAAATTTGTGGATGATATATATTTTTTATTCATTCACGGGATGTGGGCGTCGCTGGCAAGGCCAGCATTTATTGCCCAGGATCTGCAAAGATCATTTCATTGAAGCAATGGAAAAAACATTCAAAGAACAAAAGGGTGTGAAAATAGCTACGGTGGAGTAAAGATGTGGCAAAAATACACAAGCAAGATGTTGAAAGAACAGGGAAAAACCTGGAAAAATGTGGTAAACATATAGCAGGCCTACAAACACCTTAAAAGACAGCAGACCTCTGCTGGAACTGTGCTCTGACAAAGGGTCTACTTCCTCCTTCCAGACCCAGACAGACTGCCATGTCTTCCCAGAATCCCCTGTTTCTAAGAAAATGAGATAACCAAAATATGAAGTTAAAATTAGTGTTCAGAATGCCCAAGAGAAAGATGAGATGCTCGAGTCAATCGCATGCCCCCTGGCATGGCGGTCATAGAAGCACTGTTGCTAGGGAGCGACACATACCTGCAGCACAACGAGCTAACATGAAGCTATAAAGAACTGTCTGCTCCTTTAAACAAATTGCCAGCTCTTCCTGTGCACACAGCGCATGATGTGCTGGGAGCATGCAGGAGGTTGGGGACATGTTGTCAGGCAGCAGCAGCTCTTAAAGGCCTGCTAGTTTCCCATCAAGCTGTCTTGCTGCTGAAAAGGGGGAGAACATAGGAACAGGAGTAGACCATTTAGCCCCTCGAGCCTGTCCCGCCATTCAATGAGATCATGGCTGATCTGCGACCTAACTCCATATACCCGCCTTTGGCCCATATCCTTTCATACCTTAACAATTGATCTAGCATCAGTTGCCGTTTGCGGAAGAGAGTTGCAAACTTCTACCACCCTTTGTATGTAGAAGTGTTTCCTAATTTCACTCTTGAAAGGTCTGGCTCTAATTTTTAGACTATGCCCCCTAGTCCTAGAATCCCCAACCAGCAGAAATAGTTTCTCTCTATCCACCCTATCTATTCCCCTTAATATCCTGAAAACTTCGATCAGATCACCCCATAACCTTCTAAATTCAAGGGAATACAGCCCTGATTTGTGTAATCTCTCCTCAAAACTTAACCCTTGAAGTCCAGGTATCATTCTGGTAAACCTACGCTGCCCTCTCTCCAAGGCCAATATATCCTTCCTAAGGTGTGGTGCCCAGAACTGCTCACAGTGCTCCAGGTGTGGTCTAACCAGGGTTTTGTATAGCTGTAGCATAACTTCTACCCCCTTGTACTCTAGTCCTCTAGATATAAAGGCCAGCATTCCATTAGCCTTTTTGATTATTTTCTGTACCTGTACATGGCATTTTAATGATCTTTGTACCTGAACCCCTAGGTCTCTTTGGACACCCACTGACGTAATAAAGACTCACTACGCACTTGAACATAAAGCAAGGCTTTAATCAACTTGCAACAAAACATGGAGGTCTAGTTAGCAGTCACTAGCTTCCTGTTTCCAGATTGTCTCTGCCCAAGGTGGGCCCATGCCTGAGTATTTATACTCCCTGGACGGCGCCCCAGCTGGCCGCCCAGTAGTACTTCCTGAGTTGTTACTTGCGATTTATGACATTCTTCCTCCCTAAAAGGTTTGGAAGTCCAGTCTTCCTTTAACGGACTAGGCGGACCAGAAATAGCCGCAGACGTTTAGCTCTCTGCTTGTGACTGGAAGGCACGTCTCCCCGGACCGTGTCCTGGTCCCTGGGTCGCTTGGCCCGTACCGGTAAGTCAGTAGAGTCCGCGTCATCTTGATCATCCTGTGGAGGACTGGGAATATCATGACTCCGGGTGCGGGTCCCCACAGGTGCTGAGCTGGCCTCATCCCGGGTCGTGGCTGGAGATTGTCCGGCGTCCTGGTTTCGGGTGGCCATCCTACGGGGAGCGTCCAGCTCCCTGAGTTGATCCGGTAGCGTTGCCGGCAGATCCCCCGATGTCCCAGGCGGGGCGTCATTTTCATAGGGGTGCGGAGTGTTGATATCATTGTCGGGGGATCCTTCATCATTCGGGCCCGTGTGACCGGTTGGGCAGGGAGCCAGATCTCGGAGCGAGACGGTGGTCTCCCGGCCATCAGGGTACCGTACGTGCGCATACGTGGGGTTTACCTCCGTTAACTCCACCTCGTCAACGAGAGGGTCGTTTTTGGCAGACCGGACGAACCTCCGGAGTAGTACCGGGCCTGGAGCCACCAACCATGACGGCAGAGACGTCCCATGTGTAGAGCGACGCCGGAATTTGAAGAATCGCTCATGAGGCGTGACATTAGTAGATGTGGAGAGAAGAGACCTGATAGAGTGTAACGCGTCGGGGAGCACCGTTTCCCACTGCTGGTCCGGCAGGTTGCGTGACCTTAGTGCCAGACGGACAGCGTTCCAGATGATGGCATTGTATCGTTCAACCTGTCCGTTACCGATTGGGTGATATGGTGTCGTCCTACTTGAGGCGATTCCCCGTTGGGAGAGATAACTTTTAAGTTCACTCGACATAAAGGAGGGACCCCGATCAGTGTGGATAAAATTGGCCGTCCCGCAAAGGGAAAAGACCTGATCGAGGCATTTAATTACCGTAGAGGTAAGCATATTAGGGCAGGGGAAGGCGAAGGGAAAGCGTGAATACTCGTCCACCATCGTAAGTAGGTAGGTGTTCCTTGTCGACGAAGGCAATGGCCCTTTAAAGTCTATGCTGAGCCTCTGCATAGGCTGCATTGCATGTATGAGTAAGCCATCTGATGGGCGAAAGAATTGTGGTTTCAATTCTGCACAAATCCTACAGGAGGAGCATGTTTTCTTTACGTCCTCGGTTGAAAATGGTAGATTGCAGGTCACATTACGAGCCGGGCAAAATTTTCTGTGATGGCACGCCCCTCCACAAAAGAAACACTTTCTTCCTGATTGCCAGGATGCTGCTAGGACGGGGTCGTCATCAGCGAAGGCCTCTAGGGTAGGGTCGTCGTCTGTTAGAGTAGAGTCAACATCAGTGGGGGCATCCGCCCGAGACCTACCGAAAGACTCATTAAAGGAGATAGCCGCCGCCCGTGCACGTGGTGGGAGATAAGTGTCTGCATTTTTCTTGGCCAAGTCCAAGGAACACGCCTGGTCATAAGCAGCCCGTAAATTGAGGGTTTTATTTTCCAGCAGGCGCTGACGTATAAAAGGGGACGCGATTCCATTGATAAAGGAATCGCGGATTAGTTCCTCTTGATACTGTTCAGCTGAAACTGCTTTAAGGTTACAATCCTTGCTGAGCCTGCGAAGTTTCTGGAGAAATTCATCGAGTGATTCCCCAGGCTGCTGCCGAGTTGTGGCCAGTAGGTGTCGAGCAAAGATTTCATTTGGGGACTTGACATATAGCTGCTGTAAGATTTCGATAGCAGTGTCATAGTCTATACAGTCCTCAATATAATCATACACATGAGGAGACACGTAGTTGATAAGCATTCGTAACTTATTAGGGACATCCGCCCCACATTCTTCAAGAAAGTTGCTAAAGGTACGAAACCAATGCTTCCATACCTTTGCTGCCGCAGGTGCATTCGGGTCCAGGTCGAGACGAGCGGGTCTAAGGAGTTTTTCCATGATGGATCAGTTTCTTGCCCAAGTTCCCTTCTGTGGTTCGAGTTGCAGCTGGTTGTTCCGAATCACCCAAAGCGTGGAGACGATATCAAGTTGATTAAATTGACGTAATAAAGACTCACTACGCACTTGAACATAAAGCAAGGCTTTAATCAACTTGCAACAAAACATGGAGGTCTAGTTAGCAGTCACTAGCTTCCTGTTTCCAGATTGTCTCTGCCCAAGGTGGGCCCATGCCTGAGCATTTATACTCCCTGGACGGCGCCCCAGCTGGCCGCCCAGTAGTACTTCCTGAGTTGTTACTTGCGATTTATGACACCCACTTTTTTAGCTTTTCACCATTTAGCAAGTACCCTGTTCTATCCTTTTTAGGTCCAAAGTGGATGACCTCACATTTGCTTACATTGAAATCCATTTGCCACAGTTTTGCCCATTCACTTAATCTATCAATATCCCTTTGTAATTTTATGCTTTCATCTACACTGCCTACAATGCCGCCTATCTTTGTGTCATCGGCAAATTTGGATATATGACTTTCATCATCATCCATCATCTAAGTCGTTAATAAATATTGTGAATAGTTGAGGTCCCAACACAGATCCCTGCCAATTTGAGTACCAACCCATCATTCTTTCTCTCTTGTCTCCTGCTGCTCAGCCAATTTCCTAACCAGGTCAATAATTTGCCCTCAATTCCGTGGGCTTCTACCTTAGATAACAGTCTCTTATGTGGGACTTTATCAAATGCCTTCTGGAAGTTCATATAAATAACATTCATAGACATTCCCCTGTCCACTACTTTAGTCACCTCTTCAAAAAATTCAATCAGGTTTGTCAGGCATGACCTACCTTTCAAATGACTAAAGCAAGAATACACGCGAGAACTGCTCCATTCAATAAGACAAATTTGGAGGTCCTGTAAAGAAGGGATGTTTTGTACTTAGGGCCTCCCTCCAATAGCCGGCCAGTAGTAGAGCAGCTTGAATGGAGGTGGCAGAAATTGGTCAATGCTGTCTGAGCTATGCACCAAACCTATGAGCAGGTGAGGAAGAAATTTGCTGGTCTTAAGAAAGTTGCCAAAGTACTTCTCACATTTTGCTCCAATTTACAAACTCTCCTTATGGTGGTTGTTGACAGAACTGAAGTGGTAGCACTCTGCTAATTGTTCATATACTTTCTAAATGCATACTCATGTTTTATTAGAACATTCTGTACTGCTGGTATGGCAATGTGCTTGCGCTGTGGTTTATATAATCGATGAAGCAACAAACAACAAGCACACTGCCCACACAAGGTACCTGCATGCTGTATATCTATAAATGCATGTAACAGGCACTTGGGTGAAAGGGAATGAGGAAGGATGAGGCTGGAAACCTCCTGGCTCAGGA